>CM021735.1:37341365-37380678 GCA_011075105.1 Heteronetta atricapilla
ACCTCGGTGAGATGCTAGAGACCCTTGGGCACAGAGGCAGGGGCTCCCTGAGGTCACAGGGGGATGCTGCTCTGTTTGGTGCTTCTTCTCTTTCAGCCAGAATCACACAGTGATGGGAACTCAGCTGGAAGGAAGAGCTGCTGATGCTCTACAGGACAGGTAAGATCGCCCCAGCACACACCCACCAGGCTCTAACAGCAAGGAGGAAGCTGACATGATCAGGCCCAGAAGGCAGTGACCACTGCATCAGGACGATGGGACACGGACAGCCTCGGTGAGACTCTAGGGACTCCTGGGTAAACAACCAGGGGCTGCCTTGGTCACAGGGATTCTGCTCCGTTTGGTGCTTCTTCTCTTTCACCCAGAAACAGAAAGCGATGGGAGGTGACTGCGGCACAATCCCGGCCTCACTGCCCTTGCGAACTCAGCTGAAAAAGGTGTCAATGTTCTCCAGGACAGGTAAGATCGCCCCAACACACACCCCATCATGGTCCACAGCAAGCAGGAAGGTGACACGATCCGGCCAGGATGGGAGTGACCACTCCATCAGGACGACAGGACATGGGCAGGCTTGGTGAGATGCTAGAGACCCTTGGGCACAGAGGCAGGGGCTTCCCGTGGTCACAGGGGGATGCTGCTCCATTTGGTGCTTCTCTTTTAGCCAGAATCACACAGTGATGGGAACTCAGCTGGAAGGAAAAGCTGCCAAAGCCCTATAAAATAGGTAAGATCACCCCACCCCTCACCCACCAGGCTCTAACAGCAAGGAGTACACTGACGTGATCAGGCCCAGACGGCAGTGACCGCTGCATCAGAATGACGGGACACGGACAGCCTCAGTGAGACGCTAGGGACTCTTGGGTAAACAGGCAGGGGCTGCCTTGGTCACGGGGATTCTGCTCCATTTGGTGCTTCTTTTCTTTCACCCAGAAATAGAAAGCGCTGGGACCAGACCACGGCACAATCCCGGCCTCGCTGCCCTTGCGAACTCAGCTGAAAAAGGTGTCAATGTTCTCCAGGACAGGTAAGATCGCCCCAACACACACCCCATCACAGTCTCACAGCAAAAAGGAAAGTGATGTGCTCTGGCCAGGATGGGAGTGACCGCTGCATCAGGACGACAGGACATGGGCAGGCTTGGTGAGATGCTAGAGACCCTTGGGCACAGAGGCAGGAGCTTCCCGTGGTCACAGGGGGATGCTGCTCCATTTGGTGCTTCTTCTCTTTCAGCCAGCATCACACAGTGATGGGAACTCAGCTGGAAGGAAGAGCTGCCAATGCTCTACAAGACAGGTAAGATCACCCCAACCCACACCCACCAGGCTCTAACAGCAAGCAGCCAGGTGATACGATCAGGCCCAGACAGGAATGACTGCTGCATCAGGATGACGGGACACGGACGGACATGGTGAGATGCTCGAGACTCTTAGGCAGACAGGCAGGGGCTGCCTGTGGTCAGAGGGATGCTGCTCCGTTTGGTGCTTCTTCTCTTTCAGCCAGAAACACACACAGCGCTGGGACCAGACCACGGCACAATCCTGGCCTTGCTGCCCTTGACCACTCGGCTGGAAGGAAGGGCTGCCAACTCTCTCCAGGACAGGTAAGATCACCCCAACCCACACCCACCAGGCTCTAACAGCAAGCAGCCAGGTGACACGATCAGGCCCAGACAGGAATGACTGCTGCATCAGGATGACGGGACACAGACGGACATGGTGAGATGCTCGAGACCCTCGCGCACAGAGGCAGGGCGAGCCTGGGGTCACAGGGGGATGCTGCTCCGTTTTTTCCCTCTCTTATTAAAGGAAGACACACACAGTGATGGGACCAAACTACGGGACACGTAAGCGATCCCCAACCCACACCCCACCACGATCTCACAGCATGCCAGAAGATGACATTGACCTGAAGGCTGGTGCAGCTTTCTACAACCACAGCCACCGAAGGAGCAGGAAGCACACAAGGACCCCGTCCCTACCCGGCCATGGTCCTACAAGCACACCAACGGGCCCCACGGCTATGGACAAAGAGAGCTCGGCACGACTCTGTGCTACCCCACCCCACATCTCTCTCAAACCTTGCTCAAATAAAGGTTCTGATTCACAATCTCATTGGCTGCTTTCTCCTGCCCTTCTTGGGGAAACCTCGGGGAGGGCTTTGCCTTTTGCAGAAGGAGTGAGTGCACCAGCCTCCGCTTCTTCAGATGCTGGCATCAAGAGAATTTCAAAGCACATTAAGTGTCCTAATCTAAGACCAGAGTCTGCAGGCGTGGGTCTGGAAACCAGTGTGCTCCCTCTTTCAGCAATTTGTTCCCTCTTTGACCACAAAACACTCTTCCGGGGACTCTACGGTTCTTGGGACTAAATTTCTCCTTTTTTTCCCCACACCGTGCTGGTGGGACTGCTGCTGTCAGAGGAGCAGCAGCACCACGCATTGCTGCAGCAAAATGAGCTTGCTTACAAGGCACACTTGCTTCCTCATAGTTCAGGCCTTATGTATCCGCAGGCTCCTGTGGTGGCTGCCTGTATAGAGCACCAGCTTGCCTGGGTCATGCTTTGTACCTGCGCTCTCAGGCACAAAGCACCGTTCTTGCGGGGCCGTCTGGGCACTTCAGAGACATCCTGATGGAAAGCGTGACCCCCAGACATTGGAGACAACTAACGACATAAACTTGAAAATAAAACTGCTGTAGTTTCATAGATTCCATCTCCCTCCTGCCGCCCAGACAGAGCCCTCCATTGCAAAGGAGGGAAAGAAGTGGGGTAAAGCTTTTCAGGTTTCAATTTATCATTAAGGACCACCCTAGTCAATTAGGGCACGAGCAATGATGTCTGGTTGCAGCCCAGGCAGGAACATTTAAAAGAAAACCCTCATCTGTTGTGATGGAGCTGCTTGAGGAAATTCCCCTTCCTGACATGGATTCTGGAGAAGGAAAAATAACTCACTCTTCATTGTTTCTTTCCTGAGACAAGTGATTTTTTCTTCCATGCTTTGTTTTGAACATAATCATTTATACAATGAAGGTCAAAACATTTACCCATTACTATTCCCGCCAATCTTCAGTTTAGTAAGTCACTTCCAAATATTAATCCTCACAGATAACATTTCAATGAGTTTGCAATCAGAAATAGCCAAAGTTAGCCTTTTTTAATTTTTCCTCAATAAATAGCTTTATATTCTTTCAAGGAGGACAGACTAGAAAAACATTGCAAAGGCAGTTATGGGTTTCAACAGTGTAAGCCGCTACCTAAATCACTTTTGAATGTTAAGAAGTCAGCAGCTTTAAGGTACTTTGGTCAACTTTGAAAATTTTACCCTGATCTGGAACTCCAGTGATTTACAGGAACCCGAGGAGATGAGTGACCCTCTCACATAGCCCAGAACAGATATCATTTTAGCTAGCTGCATTTCGGAAAACTGCCATCTCGTCTAAGAGCAGAGGTAGTGACCAGCAGCTTCCACATGCCAAATTACATACTTGCTAAAACCTGTACCAGTCATCTGGATTTATCAAGCATTTGCAGAACTCTCTAAAGGGAAAGCAAAAAAACATGTGTTTATAAACCTGCCATAATCTAGCCTGGAAATTATAAGCATATAACATCAGATAGAACATTTGTTCCAAAATCCTCCCTCAAAAGTCAGCTGAAAGGAGTACCCAGGTATGTCAGGGAAGTATTTTATACATTAACACTAGAGTATTGTGTGCAAGACCACAACACTCCTTCTTCTCATGGTGTTTTAAGTGCCTTATATTCGAGTTCCATGAAGTAGCAACTTAAATGATTACCCAATCTTTTCCAAAGCTCTTCCCCTCCCCTCTGTATATAAGCATGGAGAATGATTTTTTCAGCTTTCTGCCCTGCACCAATGCTCCATGTGAGAGCACATTCTAGCCTACATTCCCACAAATTGCCATGCCTTAATGATTTCATCAAAGGAGCAATGCCCATCTGGATGCACTTGGCTTGCAACACTTTACCACACATCCAAAATGATGCACAGTGTGGAAAAGCACCGTCTGCCTTGAGTTTTAAGCTATCATCCAGGGGACTGACAGTGTTGCACCAGGTTATGAGTGGTCATAGTTTGCTATCTTACTGATGAAGCTCTCCTCAAGTGAGATCAGTAAGTGTTCCCTCCTCTCCTTCTCCCTGCTTCCTTCCAACATCTCCTTGCCCCTGGAAGGATCACATGAAAACTGCGAGGGAGGAGACCTCATTTTTCTCTCTTGTGTTCAGGGAAACAGAAGCATACATACTCACATGCTTTGTAAACAAATGAGCTTACATTAAAGACAGGAGCTGTACATAATCAGTACCATTTTCTAGCACAAACAGCCCAGAAAGGCCCCATACATGGGCTGCCCACTCAGATCCAAGTGGCGACAACTGCTACACCAGCAGGGAGGACATGAGCTGCTCTGGAGAGATCCTATCACCCATCCATCTGCTGCGACAGTGGGTGTAGAAAACATGGGGACTGAATTGTCGCCTAGCTCCTGCTTTCTCCCTGTCAGCAATGCTCTGAAGATAATAATGAGCAAACTTCAGCAAGCTGTGCTTTTCGAGATGGTATTTCCATGGAGATGTTCCTGAGTATCTCCAGCTGGTGTCCTGGCTATGGATTTCAGTTTTGTTTCTAAAAGGTATGACAAATACTCTGATTAAAAGCAAATAAACTGTCTTTATTCTGAGGTGTGCAGGTTACTAGGGGGGAGTGGTGTCTGTAATGCTTATTTCTCACACACAAATAAATTCTAATTTTGCTTTATTTTCCATTCTAAAAAAAGACCTTTTCTCTGGTTAGTTTTAACCAATCCCTGCACATAAGACATTCTGGGATCTAGCCTGTGCACCATGGAAAAGCCATCTTCACACACTGTGTGAAATAACTACATTTTCTGATAGGGGAAAAAACCCTTCATGGTTTTACCCAGTTTGTTTTGGAACATGAGGGAGTTGCTGGCTCTGCTGCTGGGCTGTGTGCAATATGCACCAAGCCTTCAGACTGGAAAGCTCTGCACTACCAAGTACCTTCTCCTGAAAAGTTCATTTTCTTACTCAAGACATTCCTCTGGTCAAAAATCCTGGATTAAACGTTATGTTCTGTATTCCCTTAAAACAAATGCTTAATTGTTGCAGGAGCTGCAGAGCATGTGATCAAAGGATGCCATATGGGCCAGTTATTAACAAAGAAAAATGAATGCACCATTCGTCGGGCTGTAATTAAAACTGAATAATAGTTTTCATTCCCATTGTTGATCAGTCTCTTTGTACCACAAAGAACAAACAGCTTCTTGCCTTATTACTCCTAACAGGAATTCACAGCTCATCAGGTCTGTGAATGGATATGGTAGTAAATGTTTCATGTTATGACTCAGTAATATGCTGATATATATGGGTAAGCACATTGCCTACCAGCTTCCTACTGCACACATGTTAATAGGATCATGTTTATATACATATACAGAAATACAAATTCCCATCCAAACTAACACAAAGCCAACCAAGATAAAAATAAAATCACTGCAGTCAGTTTTCATGTCATTCTGAATTTCAAGTGCTTTAAAATACGACTGTAATTTGCAAGTCCACATTCTACAGTAGCGTATTGCCGAACCATTGCATAAAACCATTTTTAACTGTCAAAATATATACCATTGTATTCCCACTTTCTTGACTCACATCTTAACCTAAAAACAACAAAATCTTTCCAAGGAAAATTTTTAAGTGTGAGAATCATAGTTTTCCCTCAGATTCAATTCTACAGAACTTTCAAATATAATCATTAATATACACCGCAAGATTTATAATATTTTAATTGTCTTTCCTTCTGGTATTTTTTTCTACCACCACCACACACCAAAAGGTCTAGAAACATCCTTACCCTGATCTGTTCCAATAAAAATGAGAGATCAGGATCCCAACACATTTCCAGGACAGTCGGGTTGCTCAGCACCATGCCAGGTGACCGACAGCAAAACCCCAAAACATGGCCGCACCATTTTGAGGCTGGCCGCAGCCACGGCCCTCGCACTCCCCCAAGCTGTGGGTAGCCCACATAAGGGTGCCTATGTTATGCACCCCACATCACCAAACCATCTTGCCTGCCTTCCCACGAGGCCCTGAGCTACAGAAATACACTAGCAGCAAACCAGTAGCACAGAACCAAAAGTCACTTTGGAAACTCAAGTTATGTCCTTGGTAAAGCTCCATTGGTTGCATTCAGATGCTTCCAATTTAACGTAAAACTGTCAGAATTCACATCTTCAGACACAGCTTCCCACCCTTGTCCTTCACTTTTAGTGGCGCAACTACAACAGCCGCAGCTTGCAACTTCATAGATTCATTTCCAACATTAATTCTAGACAACCTCTCCATCATTGTCTGACTTACTCCTCTCCACTGAAATTTTTCCTTACTTCTTCAAATGCAAATGAAAAATAAAATAACCAAAGGAAGGGGGAAAGAGCTCAGCTAGTGCTTGGTTGCAAATTCTGAGTTCACAGTTTTATTTACTTATTTATGTTAAACTTTGCAAAGGGGCTATGGTCTCCCTTCTCCATTTTTTAAAGCCTCTTTGCAAGTCTTAAAAGCACAGACACAAATGAAGCTAGTCACTATGTAATATTTTTTGCCCTTTCTGATCTGACAGGGTATTCAGTATGGCCTTTCACTAAGTGGGATTCCTTAAAGGATGTTTGTATTGCTAACTTTTGTTGTTTTCAACGTTATTGAGAATGGCACAACAGGTTCAAGTAGTACATGACAATGAAGGCATACGAGCCTCAAAATATGAGCCCCTCAGAACAAGCTTTCCAGTTGCCTGGAGAATGCCAGATCCTCTCCGAACATGGCAGTACGAACAACCACCACTCGCACCCACTGACATCCTTGTGATGTTTGCAGCGATTCAGAACCTTAACAGAGACAGAGAGGTACTTGAAAGGTATCAGTGCTGGTTTCCAGCATCACTTTGGATGATCTGCACAAATACTAAAGGAACCTTAAGTCCTTCTAAATCACAAGCTGAACATTTCTCTAAGATGAACGGTGATAAAGCTTATACAAACATCCTGCATAGGCCAGGGAGGGAGCAATATCAATATTATGTGCGTTAAACTATAAATCCTAACCTGAAAGAAGCCTTAACTGAAGTTTTGCAATAAAACCAAAGAAAATCACAAACAGATCTATAAAATCAGATGCTTCTGTTCTAAGAAACTGCTTCTCCTTCCATGTAACAGCAGTGCCTGCAATTTTTGGAAGGAATGTTTGAAATCCAGTGAGTTTGAATGTCAGCTTCCCATGGCTCCCTCAGAACCCTCAGTCAGCAAAAATAGGAATAGGAATAGTGCAGAAACATAGGAGAAAGCGAAAAAGTCATTTAGAATATTTACAGGGCCAATAAAATGAATGCTTAGAAGACACAGCACCAGCGTTTGTCAATGCTACCTCGCACAATTGCACTAAAGTCATACTAAAACACATTTGCCTCATCATCTGTCATTAAGATGAGGTCCTATTTCATTCTCATTGCTGCAGCTGGTAACAGAGCTACGCAGTTTCCTACACTGCAGTCCCACTTGTCATAGAAGCCAGTTCAACAAGGTTATTTCCTCCTGCAGCTGAAATGCAGCTAGGAATTGCACCAAGTCAGGCCTCCTCTCCTCCCCACTTGGACATAATGGAGAAACTCTTCCTTACAGCTCCAGCTACAAAGCGACGCACATCTCTCCTCCACCTGCAGAGCTCGGCCTTCCTATTCCAACCTCTTCCCATCCTTCCCAAAGCAGCACAACAACAAAACAGCTTGGAAACCATGCCGCCGCTTGGTGGCTCCTTAGGGGACCCACTGCACCCCAGGCCAGCACGGGACTGCAGAGCTACTCCAGCCAGGGACGGAAAGCATCAGCACCATCAGCACAGGTGTGCCAGGCACAGCTCACAAGTACAGAAAGTTAAAGCTCAGGAAGTGTTTGGGAACCATATACAGCTTCACTCATCTTTAATTTAATACTCTGTCTTAGCCCTAAGGATGCTGCATTGTCCCTGCACAACGCTCCACATAGTTTGCAGGAAACACTGCCACCCCACTTTTTCCCCCTCTATCCTAAACAAAAGATGATGGAACATCAGAGAGAGGTATTTTGAACAAGTACAGTGGTAAAAGGTTGCTTCCCAAAGCTGCCAAGAAGCCACGGCTCCCACCCCCACGCTGGCTTGTAGAGGCACTGCAGGTTGTTACAGTGAAAATTCAAATATTTAGTATTATGTCTGAAGCAGTAATGTATGTTGCACTGTTGCGATTAGCTGCATCTTTGAATGCCACAGACATGCTGCAGTCAAAAAAGCTGCATTCCTTCAACCTGTGGTCAGCCAGCAGTTCCTTAGGCAGCAATAGTTTTGGAGGCTCTTTCAAAAATGTTCATCTGGAGAGCAGTTTGCAACGGATGTAGGTGCAATGCAGCATCCTGCCACTTTGAGCACAAACACTTCTGGGGGTACATTTAAAACATCCTCTTAGCTCTGTCCTATTTTTGCTCTGATGCAAAGCACAACTGGCAAAACAATCCATAGCATCAAACTTCACAGAAGTTATCCTCAAAAAAGAAAGGGCAAGATTAATCAGCAATTTTTAGAAGACTTGAGCAAATACTACCAAGCAGCTCTGGTATTTTGAGTTCCTACTAGCAAAAGACCAATGCTGGAGAAAATATTTTAAGATCAACATCTTGCAGCTGTATTTTCTTCTCTCATAGCAAAAAGCTTAAATCAAGGTCTTGCAGCACAGGAAATAATCACAGGAGGAAACAAATGCAGTGTTTCAACTTAGATCATTGCAACAGTTAATTGAGCATTTTGAGACAGCAAGCAATTTAACCAAGTAAATTTTCACCTAATTAAGCAGCAAATGAGATGCAGTCCACAGGAGCCGCACATTTAATTGTGTCAGCAATTATATTATAAAGGACTTTACGCACATGTACGTGTCTATACGTATTTATCGTTATACACTTACCGTACAGCAAGGCATGGGTGTTACGTCGGTCTCGAAACAATTGCTTTAGAGCCTCAGGCACAGCAACCTTCCTCTCACTCTCATCTCGGGCAAGTCAGTGTTTCTGGAAGGTGGCCAGGCAAGATCAGATTCATCAGCCAATAAAATTGTCTAAAGCTGCCGTTCCACAGGAGACCGCTCCTCTGTCTGCAGACTCAGGAGCAGCCAATAAAGAAGAAAATCAGCATCAGGGTGCGGGTGAGCATTTTGCCCCGTACTGAGGGTGTGCTCACCAAAAAGCCAGCTTCGCTCTGCCTGTGCTGATGTACACTGTCATCCTGCATGAAAAACAACTTGCACTTGACTTGCCTGGCTAAAATAGAAGCACAGCTATTTGGAACACTGGCAAGGGTAAAGAAATCAGTCAGTCGAGCAGGTGCCTGATGAGCTGGGAAGCAGTACAGCGACACCCGGAGCCGTGAATTCATGCTCTGAGCGGGGGCAGCATCAGCCTCGCTTTGTAGAGGCAGGTGGGAGTTGCTGCTCCAGTAACTGAGCATTAAGCTAAGGACAGAGATGTTGCTTGTGGTGGGCATTGTGGAGAAAAATCTGAAATCTTACCTTTCTTGTGTCTTCTGGAACTGGACCTGCTGCAGTGGCTGTGTGAAGCCATCCCACCTTCAGCTCCACACATTTGTCCTGGACTTCACTGCCGCTCAGAAGAGCCCCGGATTGCACCCTGCCAGCCTATGGCAGCAGAGACACATCTCAGCATGCAGCAAAGCTTCGTGGAGGTGGCTGACGTCCAGGGCATCCAAGGAACCCTAGGCCTTGCTTTCACTAGGAAAAACAAGATATGTCAGCCTTAGTATACATTGGCTAAGCTGAAGTAAATCCTGAAGATGACAAGGTGCTTGTTGCATTTGTACTTGTTAGCAGGTCAAAAGCCTTTGGAGGTCTTCCTTCCAAATCAGCACTAGGACAAAGACCAGGCCGGTTTGAAAACGTGGTTTTTGACAGCAGAGGAACCATTTTGCTATGAAATCCCAGTGGAGAAAAAAATACGGGTGGCATTCACCTCTGCTAACTTCCCTGAGCTAGAACCTATTTGCACTTCTTTCCATGCAAGTTTTGCATCGAGGTGCTTCACCTGCAAAGCCAGCTCCCCACCCGATCTGAGGGTGGCCCAGCAAAGGCCCACATCTCCAGCCACATTTATTTCAGTCAGCTGACACACGTGAGAACCACACACCACCCAATCTTCACTAGTGCCATTAAAGACCCTCACCTGTACTGAACAAAGCTGTCTGGAGTACAGGCAGCCCCTCAGAAAGCTATGGCTGCAAAAAGCTATACCACATCTTGAAATGGGAGGGGTTTCTTAATGAAAAAGCACACGGTAAAGAAAAATGGGTTAGATTAGAATAGGGTCAGCAAGACTGTCATTAACAATAACCACTCTTCCCTTTCATGTGCCTTCAATCTCCTGTTTTGCTACAGATATATTTTCACTTATTTATGCAGGACAGTGCTGCCTGTGCTCTCTTTACATGCTGGTACTACAGCCCTCTGGGGGACCACGAACCAGAGACATCACCCTCGGAGCTCTGAAAGCCGTGTTACATTAGTGGAGCTGGAAAAGAAGCTCCGAAAGCTGCCGTACACTACAACCAGGCAGCACAGAGGCGTGGCTTAACTGAATTCAACAGCCTGGACTTTGTACTCTGATCTTGGAAAGCTCCATGTGCAAGCACTTATGGTCTGGATTTCCCTTTGACGTTAATTGGCATAAACCCACTCAAATTCAGAGGCTTTTCTGCCAGCTGTGGGAACGGCTGCTGCCTTTGCAAGGTGTGGGGTTTCACCTCAGGCCCCCGTACTGCACAGTGCCTGCTCCATGGCACTGCCGGGCAGTGAGCACACCTCACCCCAAAGGCAATTACATGCTGGGTGCTCCCTCAAAGCGAATCTGGGTGCTGCAGGAGAGGCTTATTGAGCACAGCATATGAAAAAGATGTCTGGGCTGCAAATAGAGGTAGGACACGTACCTACTGGAAGCAAAGCCTTAAGGAAACTAAGGGAAACATGACGAGCAAGCAGGGAGCCCCATGCCTTTGGGACCAGGAGAGCACTAAGCCAGCAGCAGGCCCACAGTGACGGTCCACAAGAGGAGACCTCCCATAGACTACCACAGCAGCCTGCCTCCACAGCTGCTGAACTTTTGTACAGCTGGCAAAAGAAAATCAGCTGGGCAGGCAGCTGTGAAGGCACCAGAGGTCAACTTATTCTGCAAGTTCTGCACACCGTGCTAGAAACGGAGTAAACAGCTACATTTTCTCCTCCTGTGCATTTGGAGTGTGGTCAGACTTCTAAAACAAAGGATTTGTTTTACCACTCATCACGAACTTCAGCTTCAGTATTTAAATGCTGTAACAGAGAGCATTTTCTAAGCTTCTTTCTACACATATTTGAGGTGGCTTTGGCTCTAATTAATTTGGAACAGGGCAGGGAGTTCAGCAATTTTCCTCTTCTCTCTCACATCCCTGTGTCCCACTTTACTTTTAAAGTGGTAGGGCCCATCTAAATCAAAGCACCAGGAGATGAAGAAAGAAAAATAACTAACTGAATTACAGACCGCTGACAGAGCACTTCATCATCACAATCACGTGCTCAACACTTTTCAGAATTCATAACGTGAGTGGCCATGCAAATCTGCGGTCATTGCCACAGCTGAAGGGGAAAAACCTTACATACACACACACACACACACACAGAGACAAAAAGCAGAATTCTGTTCACCCGCTGAATCTGCTCACTGAGGAGTTTCCACAGCATGCTCGTGCTTTGCCTGGCTGCAGCACATTCTTACTCTCTTTAGCACATTTATTCTCAGGACAGCTTTGTGAAGTAGGGCGTTACTTCTGGGAAAGCCACATTACTTACTTGCTACTCTTACTATCAGGAAAGCCCAGGAGCGTGCAGGAAGCCTGTAACAGCTCAAGGAACTGAAACACATCTTTGTAGTTAAAGCTAACACCATTAAAACTGCATCTTGCTTCTCATAACGCAAGATCAAAAGCTGCCTTTCTCTTCGCCATCCCTTCCAGCACATGGACGTGCAGCTGCACCTGTGCATCCCCAAAGAGGGGGCTGTGCAGCCTTAGCCTTTTAGCAGCAGTCTCCTGTTTATGCATATTTTATGGGCCCAAGATTTCCGTGTTTTGTTTTACATATATACATATATAAATGTGTGCATGACCTCAATGTTTAAACAGAACTGCCTGATTTTGGGGGACAGCTATTTTATAGACAACCCTTCACGCCTACGTTGAGCACAAGTGGTAGCACAATGGTGTCACTTCCATAGCTTCAACTTTTCTAGCACGGCATGATTATAAAAAGCATGTGTAGAAAAAACAGTGAAACAACCAGAGGAAATCAGACTACTTTTTTTCTACCTCAATCTAAGCAGTCCCTGATTGAGGGTACTGTTCTGTCACCTCCAGAAACAGAGAAATCCATGGGCAATTCTAAGCAAAGAACTGCAATGTGTACCAGAAAGCATGCATCCGTCTTAAAGCTGAAAAATACCACCTGGAGAGAGTAACAGAGAAAACTATTTCCCCACATGTTATTAACACCTGTGAGAAGATGCCCTCTCCTGGAGCAGGCAGGTCAGGAGGCACCACAGCCTTGCTGAAAAGGGGAAGGGAGAGGGCAGAGCATGGAAGGAGAGACAAGATCGATGGATGGCGTTTCAGTAAGCCCTTGTGTGAAGGGTGCAGAAGGGGTAGGAAAAGCTCAGTGCTCAACTCCTGGCGCCTTCACACAATCCTGCTCTGGGTGCAGGCCACAGTGAGCAAGGATGGTGCCAGCTGTGTCAAAGCTGGACTTTTTGTGCCAAAGAGTAGCTGCACAACTATCTGTAATAAACACCTTCTGTGTATGTGCTGTCCTGTGATGTATCATGACAAACACCCAGATTGCCCATTAATACAGAAAACAAGACTAAGCAATGCACAAATTAATAAAATAAAAATAAACATGTTGCTCAAAACTCACTTTGATCCAAATGAAGCAACTTTGCAAGTCTAATACTGCAGCTTTTGGCCTTGAGTATTATTGACAGGAAAACTGAATTCAAACAGAACTGCCTGAGTTTTTGTTTCTACACACAAACACCCTTAAATCAGTTTGACACTGCAGCATAGAGTCAGTGCCTTCTGGTTGGCAGTCGCATTATGATCTATAATGAACGTAACACCTTAAAACGTAAATTATTTATGTTGGAACAGCAAATACAGTCTGAAAGGAAGAAGACAGTTGTGTAAAGTGGAAGCAGAAAAGGCTAAAGTCAATGTGGGCCTCTCCAATGTGGGCTTTCATGGAATTATGAGCATTAATTACCCTGCCTGTCTCACCTGCCACCGAAGTGCACCCTGTGAGGCAGGAAGCCCATGGGGAAGCCCAGTACTGAGCAAGGAGGGAGGTCTCCAAGGCAGAGAGTGCTGCCCTGGGACCCTGCAAATTTATTTTCCAGCTCAGTTCCAGATTTTTGCCCCACCCTTGGCAAAACTCCTAACTGCACCAGGGAGGATATCTGTATAAATAAATTAACAATTTTCATAAACAGCTGTTCTGGCATAAATACCCTGTCACATCCCATTTTCTGCTTGTAGAAACAAACTTTACCAATGCTTCCTCTGCTGCACTTGGACTAATTTAACATGCATTATTCATGTTGCTCCGTATTGGCATTTAATTATTCACAACTCCCTCCACCCTCACCCCCTTTCACCCTCCATTTGCGTGAGGATCAGTCCGCACCGTTCACCAGGGAAAGCCCTCACACCAACAAAGGCGAGGCTGGGCACCATAAACTTCGACCAGAAAACCCCAAACCCTCTATCTCACTCACGGACTGGCTCGGTTCACACCTCAGGGCATCCTGAAGGGACTCGAGAGCCACCTCAGCATCCCCAACCCTTCCCCTCGCCGCCTAAGGCTCGCTGAGGGGACAGGCGGAGGAAAATGGCCGCCGGGGGAACGTGCCGCCGGGCGCCATCAGAGCCAGCTGTGCCCTTGCGTTTATCTTTAAAAGCTGCAGCATTCTCCTCCTTTTAGTAACACCGTCCTCTCGGGACCGGCTGCAGGATACTGCCCAGCGATGGAGAGAGCGGGGCGGATCGCAGCGATGAGCACCAGCAGGTGAGGTGCGAGGCCGCGAGGGCGGACCGCAGCCCTGAGGAGAGGCGGGGCCGCTGAAGTACCGCCCGCGCTCGGCGCGCGCCCCGCCTCAAGGGCGGCCGAGGCTGACAGGCGGGGGGGGGGCGACGACAGGAGAAATCAGCTGAGGGAAGGGCAGAAAGTGAGGGAAAAAATGGAGAAAAGTGCGAAAAACGGCTCTGCGGGCGTTTGTTCTTTTATCTTTCCATAGGTTTATGGTGTTTCTCCGTTTTTTATTCATCATTTTTTAACCTGTTGTATGTGGGGAAGATCTGTGTACATTACTCCCTCCAGCACGCGCTCTCAAATTGCTCCACGTCTCTGTACTTCAAGGTGAGCTCCCTCAGGGCAGCAAATACACCTCCATTTCCCCAGTAGCATCTCCACTGTGTTTAATCCACTGTTTCAGGATAATCTTGGCTATAATCATGTACAGTGCTGTTGTGAGACAAGTATTTTAAGAGCCATTCTCATCTGCTAGTGCCACAGGGGTCCTGTTTTGACGGAACTGCCACTAAGCTGAAAACTTTTTCCCCTTATGTATGTGCTCAGGAGAAAACTTTAAAAAGAACCAGCCCCATGCTATTGCAGGCTGATCAGAGGGAGCACAGCCCCAGAGTGGGGGTCTTTCTTTATCTCCTTGCTAGGTACAGGGCTGTATTCAGCAAAGTCCTCAAGCATGTATGCTTAAATATTTAGTGGCCTTCTGCCTTCAGAAAGGTTATTTGCACACGCTTTAATTCACCCTTGTGCTCAACAGTATCGTGTGTAAGGACCGTGAAGCTTTCCTTAGAAGAAAACCTTTGATGTTAGTCTGCTCCTGAGTCAGCTCCCCAGATTTCAAGACCATAGGCACAACTGAACCCAAGAATGGTAAGAAGATTATTACTGGCTTATGTAGTTGAAGTACTAGGTACCACTGCATGCGTTTCATTCCAGCTCCCATTTTCAAGCAGCCAAAACAGGCAGTGCTGGTGGTGGTTCTTTTTAAAAGCTACAGCATTTTCCTCCTAGTAACACTGATGTACTGTTGTATACAACAGGTATAAATCTGCTGGCCCTGCTTCCTCACATCCGCTGTATAGCGATTTCACTCAGCACAGAATGCCTCAGTCAGCATCACCAGCAAATGCATCATGATGTGCTTTTTTTTTTTTTTTTTAAGTTTTAAGGCTTCCCCTCTAGCTCGTAAAATGTTGTACAGCTGATTTCTTGAATTCCTACATGCAAAAATCAAACTGATTGTTCTGAAGCCACAGAGTTGTTTTCATCTGCTGCTAGAGGTGGATCCATCTGGGTGCCATGCCATGACTTCCCTCCTTTGAAACGAGCCCTCCCTGTGCCCACTAGCAGGCAGCAGTCCCACAGCCACATTCAGGGGATCTGACTGCTTTTGCTTTACCAGGGAGGATTGGAGGTGAAAGATATCCTCAGGCAGAGGCCAGGGCCAGATTTTCATCCCTGGGGTGAGGCTGGCAGGTACAAGGGCCATTCCTGACAGAAGAGCAGGTGCCTCCTTGCAGGGCTTAGCCCATTTTAAGCGCCCAGCTGCTGCAGAAAGGCATAGACCTGTGTATTGTACGTGCCTGCCATACACAGCCTCTGTTGCATGTTCAAGGTGGTGCTTGGCACGGCTTAGGCGATGGAATGCCACCCTGCATCTGCTGCTTGCCTCACCAGAGAAGCAGATGAGCCCCAGATAATGACAAAACGTGCTTTTGATTACAAGTCAGCTTACAGAGGAGGGATTTGCACAGGTATAGTAAGACCTTAATCACTTAATCAGAGTTCTCTGCGTTTGCTTCCTGCCTTTGCTGTGGAGTAACTTAGGAGAAGGTGGCATTTCAGCCAACTATATTCCTTTGGGTTTTCCTGTCTGTTACAGCCCTGTTGTATCTCCTGATTTCTTGTGCTGTGGTTGTGCTTGGTGTGGGAGGTCCTGGGCTGCTTCTGGGGACCAGCCTTTGCCAGAGCCCTGCCAGCTCCTTGGGAAAGCTGGCAGGCATCACAGTGAGATCCAGCTCTATCAACTTTGGCTTCTTGACCAGGCCCCTCAGTTGCTTTTATATAACAAGAACCAGATCAAAAAGCCAGGCAAGACACGGAAGATTGATTTACCCCAAATCTCTTCCCCCACTGGCAGATTTTAGCATAGGTCCTCCCAGCCTGGCTACCCTCATGCCTGCTGCTCGTGACCTTGCACAGCTCTCATCCCCACCTTATTTTTCAGTCTCATCATTGAGGCTATTTATTGCTGTAATTAGTTGATTGATTTCCCCCATATGTGAATACTGAGCCATCCTGAAACTATCACTTCAAAGAACTTTTGTCAGATTTGTCACCAATAATTAAACCGTCTCCACACAAGCAGACTGTGCTTTTGATCGAGAATATGCAGTTTCCTCCTGACTGTGGGCCAAGGAAAGCCATGATTTGATCACAGTACTGGCAGATGTCCTAGAGAGCAAAGGAAGCTCACTTTGTTATGCTTAACAGCTCCTGCCTTTCAATCATGGGAAATTATCATTTGCCTATTAGTGTGGAAGAATTTTCCTTGCACGCCAGCAAAGTTAAAAGGCTACAGTCAGCTTTAAGTATGATGCCTTCCCTATGGAGTTTGATGAGAGACTCGTACTTATCTCACCTTCCCGTTTGCCTGCTCATTTTTGGTACAATCCCAAATTATTAAGATGATATATTAGTTGCAGTAGAGTTGTTTAACTGTGTGAAATATTTTTTATTTCCCTCTTCTGTGGTGTGATGCAAGAGCAGGAGGCACCACAGCCTCCCTTCTGCAAACATTTGCACTGCACACCTGCAGTAAAACATGCAGGTTTTTTCCACTACAGTCCCTCAGCACCAGCACAACAGAAGCGGGCTTTGCTTCCCCCAGCCCATGGGAAAGTGATTCAGCACTGCAATGTGGCTGCTGGCAAAGCCATCAGTTCGTTTTGCTAGTCATTTTTGTAGTATTTTAATGGTGATTGTGTGTGGTGATTTTTTTTTCCCCCACAATGCAGAAATTCATTGCTCAGGATTTGAATCACCTACAAACCTGTCTGATTTTATTCCTGTTCTATCTGTTTTACTGAAAGAAACTACTTGTGAATATTTTGAAACAAACAAACAAACCAACACGTTTAACTCTATTCTAAAAAAAAAAAAAAATCTAAAAGAAGTCCAGAAAATGGTAGACAATTGCAAATTCTGTTTGCTAGGGTCATCACACTGCTATCTTGTGCTCCACTCAGCTAGTAGTTCTATTCATCTAGTCACATTGTGGAATGTAAAGTCTCACCAGGATGGGTACTTCCCTCCTCAGTGGCTCTGTCCCCTCACCCAGAAAGCAGCCAGGTTGACTCCCAAACAGGCACTCTGCCTTTTCTGAAATAAACTGAATAGCCAAGACCTTGGAAGTTTAAGTGTCTGATAAGTGAAAGAACACTTCAGCAAAGAAATGCAATAGCATGTTTTCTCTGAGTGCTGTGAGAGCAGTCTCTGCAGACCAGGGTGCGTGTTGTGTCTTCACATAGACTCTGGTTCTACCTCGTAAAAGCACTTACAACTTACTTTGTGCCATAAATTATGACTGTAGTCATGTTTTTCTGTAACGAATTGCCTGTATTCTACAGAATAATATCTCTCTACATCACACCTCTCCTAACATCAGTTAAAGCCAGTGACTTTCCAAGAGCCTTTAGGCTTTGTGTTGGACAGAATACTATGTCTTCCTCAAACTGACTTGTAAAATTCCATCCTGTGCAGCCACGCATGCCTACAACGCAGTGGAGTAACTTGGCTAGATGGAAAAAAACAAAAACAAAAAACCCCAACCGTCTGATTTTTCTCTATGAAATTGAAGGTTGAAGACCTAATACATGTGACAGATGGCTCAGTACAGTGCTCTTCAGGAAAAAGCATGTATTTTCTACAGTTGTTTGGAATAACATCCTAATATAAATCTAGATATAAGAGAAAGCTGTCTTACATGTGCTGACCTATTTCAATACCAAAATCTGCATAAAGGAGAGTTGTCAGCATTACTACAATTTGTGTCCAGTTCTAGATAGCAACTCAGGTTACCATCTGCAGAAAGCTTAAATGCATGTTACTGACTGACATCTGTGTATTTTCAGATTCCCTGGTCTATGACCCACCATGTTCTAGCTTCACATTTAATTTTGTTTCTTTAAAAAAAAGTATGCCCAGTTTGTCCAGGCCATGTTCAAGCTGTTTGCTCTGGGTGTGCCTCTTCCTTCTTTGTCTGACTTGCAAGAGGAGGGGAGCAGGGTTAACATCACGTTCCACGTGTGACTGGAATTGGTGCTTTCTTTGGATTTTTCGGGGTTTCAGTCCCCTTGACTACAACATACTTTAAAGAAACTAAAATGGCATATAATCTTAAATCCTAACTGAAACAATTAACGCTCATCTTTATTTGAAATTGTTTTAAAAACATCCAAATGGTGAAAAAATAAAATGGAAAGAAATTCCCAAGAAAGCTTTTTACAGGCACTGTGGAACTGTTCAAAGCTTTGTTTGATGGGATTTTTTTTAAAGGCAATGCTTTCTAAAAACCTAAAAAGCTCATTTTCAGAATACCAAGTTGCAGCATCAGTGGCAATGCTGGCACTGAGCTTGATGAATGAAAATACTAATAAACTTGACAAATGAAAATATTCACTACAATTAACACTGTGAAACCTATTTTGCTGGCATCCCGGTAATGTTTTAGGAGATCAGCACGTGGAAGAAGAACAATTCATTAGCTTTAGGCTTGGCTTATTAGTAAACTACGATGATTTTAAAGGCTTCACTGATCCTTATTGTTCAGATTTTTTTCTCGGTATTTTGGTAAGTGGCCCACGAGTGGCCTCCAGCGCTCAGCTTTCCTCCTGCACATGCCTAGCTGGGCTGTCACCGTCTGTGCTGGGAGCATCACTAGGGCCAGGACTAGCTCCCAAGAACTGTTCGGTCCCAGCAGACCCTGCCCAGAGCAGATCTTCCCCAGGCCTGATGCTGAATTACGAGCACGGGACGTTTGGATGTGAAATGTTATTTCTTGTCTTGATTTATTCCTCACTGACAGGTGTATGGGTTTGTAAGCAGCTGGGTAGATTTAGATGTGTATTTCAGTAGATTTAGCACATTTGCTGAAGCTCCCTTACATGTCTATCTCCATTAGAGCTGTGCTTGTAAAAATAAAAAATAAAAAGAATCTGCCACTAGAGCTTTGCCTTGACATCTCACTGTGATTCAGGTTGGAGACAGAAGAAGCCAAAGTAACTCAGCAGATTTTGCCAGATGCTTTAAAAGGTGCATTTAAAGCCTCCCCAAGGAGCTATGTAAGAAAAGGCATGGAAGAATCATGGTTGTGTTACACATGTGCATGTAAACAGATCCATTAACTGAAATAGCCTTTTAACTGTTATCCTTATTGAGCAGTACAAGTGAGCACATCGTTGTTTCCTCTCTTTATTGATATATCTGCACTGTGTTCAGCAATCCTATACATCTGTTATTGCTGGGAACAGCTGCAGAGCAGACTGATAAGGAAAGGAAATGGGCACGGCTGATAATCCTGAATAACCAGCTCCAGACTGGTCCGACCAGAGCCATTACACCTTGGACTAGGTACACCGTCAGAAAATGGCTAGACATTGCCAAGACTAGAGTGTAAAAGCAACTTCTCAAGGAAGCAAAGGCTTGTTTGACATAGTCGTCAGCTACTTTGCATGTCAGGCTATTACTGAATTTACAGTTTCTGAAACACGCCAGCTAACCAGGTGTACATCTCTGTAGATGAGCATGCTGCATCTGGCTGAACCGCTGACGTGAGCCAGGGCTGGTGGGGACGGGCTTTGCACCTACAGCACGGGGAGAAGGAAGTGGAAACAGCACATGGGGTGGAGGGAGGTTATCGGCGTCTGGGAAGCTGGAGGGAAAGTGAGCGGCTTGGCAGGAGCAGCTTTCCCGGGGAAGAACGATGGTATCGTGTGCCACCTGGAGGCTGAAGACAGACATGAACAGGATAATTGTACAGTTCCAGCCATCACCTTTTAGGTGGACACACCTTGATCAGAGCAGATGTTAGATCAGCCTTTACCACAGAGCCTGTTTTCCTTCTGTAATGCATTCCCAGCACTGGAAATACCACATGAAACAACTGCCAATCAAAAAAGTCCAGAAATCTCTTACACCTTTTCTTAAAATTTCAGCACACGCCTTCTTGCCCATCCTGCTCTACATCAAAAAGGGACAGAAGCATGGCAGCGTGAGAGCACTTTCTCTCTAGCACATGGCAATGTGCTTGCAGTCTTCTCACAGGCACTATTAAAACACTACGGATGTCCACAAAACGCTAGAATTATGGCCAGAACATCACTCCAGAGAATCTGGCTCTTCCCCCATCACTTGGAAAGCTGAAGGTAGGATGGGAGTTAAAGGAATTCACTTTGATCAAATTAGACTACCATTTCTTCATGAGGGGGGCTCAGTTGTTACTTTTGCTTCTGGCTGTTGGGGGATGTTATTTACTAGCTTAAAATGAAAGAGAACTGGGAATAGGTACCTGGATGAATAGGTACATGGATGAATAAATGCAGTGAAGTAAGCAACAGAGACAAAAAAAAAAAAAAAAAAAAAAAAAAAAAAAAGAGGTCTGGATCCTGAACCTTTTTCTTCACATTTAGGAAATGGGCTGATGGGGGCTCCCAGATTCTTCCCTTTGTGAGATGTACAAACAGCTCCTTCCCTTCTGCCAGCAAAGGGAGCAGGAAGCAACTCCTCCTGGTGCTTTCCAGGTGGGTTTCGTGCTTCATTTACCTCTGCCTTCGCAGGCAGGAGGCTGGCACAGGCAAAGTTTTTTTCACCAACACTAAAGAAGGGAGAATAGAACAAAGCACAGCACTGAGGTGACGACATTTGGCACCAACTCCACAAACATTTCTGCAAATTGCTGAAAACAAAACCATTTAATGTCAGAGGTTTCAGCAACAGGAGGTTTCTTTGGTTGTGTGATGACTTTAAAAGGACTCCCTGAGCAGTGCCACAGTAATTGAAAAAGAAGAAAACTAACTTCTTTGGGGGATATGAGAAGTGGGAGAACACTGTACCTACCTCAGAAGTGAGTAGTGTTGCTCTCTCTTTGTTCCTCATTCTGCCCCTGGACAAAAGCAATTGTATTTACTTTTTTCTCTCTCCCCCAGATCACCCAGAAGCTTTTAAGGCCTACCAGCTTTCCCAGCACTAAGATTTTTCTTTTTGCTTGAGAAAAGCACAGTATGCAAAATTCTCCAATGTTTTTCCCTTCCAAGCCCCATTTTTCACGCCCGTTCTGCAAGAACATCCACATTTGTTCATCTCCAAACTCCATTTGCTGTCTGCTAACAAACACCCAGCCATGAAGGGCATGAAAGAGCAGCAGCATTTCTGCATCCCATTTATCAAATAAAGAACAGGACAAAAACATTACATCCTTCTCTCTGACCTCCAGTTATTTTGTCTCAAAGGCAGTAAAACTAATAAATGACAGGACCAGGTACAAAATGTGATTTCCAGATACACTGGCTCAACTCTACCCACCCGAACAGGCTACTAACAGCTGGTAAGACTGAATAAACCCCTGCCTGCAAGAAATGTCTGCAAAATCAAGCTGAAAAAATATGGGTTTTCATAGTAGTCAGCAGACACAGAAGTGATTTCAAGAACTGTAGCAGCAAACATTATATATTAGAGGTATATTGCTCAGTTACTCCAAGCTGCAGTTGTACAGAGAGAAGGCACTTATGCTGTCCTGCCTTGGGTTAGCATGCAAGAGACATTTTCTGCCAGGTGAAACTTCTGTCACCCGGCAGACATAGAGCTATGTAATAAATGTGAACAGTTTGTTAAAACAGATTCATCGTACATACTATTAGACAGTCATCTATTAGCAATATTTATAAAGTGACAGGAGCTTCTATGGTAATTCACCACCTTTTAAAACCTGTACGCGGCAGAAACAGTAACTGGTATTTTGGAAGCCGTGAGAATGCGTAACTCTAGGTAGCTTTCCACATGCCCAATTGTCTCTAAGGGCAGCCAGAACAATTTGAAGTATTTGAATTTCAGTAAACCAAATAAGCCTATATGATATATGGTAAAAAGTGAGGCATCTTGCTCCCCAAAAGCCTCTCTGAAACTTACTGCCCATCTTAATGGTAGTTAGCTGCAGTGGAAGAGTGTAAGACAATCACTTTGCTCTTATCTCACCACTCAGTCATTTCAGAAATTGCAGTAGGGTCACCATGGAGGATTACAAGATTTTACAGTAAATGTCAGCACCCTGGGATGAACGGGAGAGCTGCGGAGTGCCAGAATCACTCTCTGGGCATGTGATCTTCCTGGGGAGTGATTTGGATCATGCTGACCAGGTAGGGAGACCGAGAATTTTAAAAGAAATGGACTTAATTGACGTATTTTCTATGCATCTACAGTCAGGTAATCTGTAATCAAGAAGTCAGTTATCACAAGTATATTTCTTTGTAAGTATCCCTTTCTGTGCTTTCCCGCATGACAACAGAACCTCCCATTCAAGGGATGAAAAAGTACTCACTCTTGTTTTTCTGGAAGTATTCAAGTCCTAGAAACAGCAGTCCTCACCCATGGCTATTTCAGTGAGTAGAAATCTTCTGACTGAGCTCAGATTAAGGTATTGTTCCTTTAACTGGTGCAAGCTCTTTGTTTAGAGAAATGTCATGTCCTGGTCCTGCCATGCAAGTCTCAATGTCAGAGTAACAACCTTTAGGGAGCCGTGACTGTAACACAAATCAGCTCATAATCCACCTTAAAGGGTTGGAACCCACTTTCCCTGCACATTTTAAAGCCTTTCTAAATTAAACAGGTATTTTGGCAAATTAATTTTAATTCAAAAGAAACTGAAAAGAAAACCCTAAGAAAGGAAATGACAAACTGCTCTAGGATGATGCTTTTTAATTGTTACTTTTATATTTTTAAAAACAAATCAATTAAAAACATTATAGACGTGCTGAAATTTCCTGTACAACAAATAAGAAAACAATAAAATTTGTACATAATATCAAGATATTTAACTAACAGTCACTTATTTGAAACGCATCAACTTTTCCCTTCTTAAGCAGGCCCCAAATGGGAAGAAGTGTAAAACAGAAATGCAGGAGATGTCATTGCCACACAGTAGAGCTTTGAGCCTGGAAAGTAAATCAGTTTAGATGAGCAACAGCAAGAGAAAACACTGAATGAAGAGAGATCTTGGCAATTACAACACAGCAAACATCAAACTGCAGGGAAAAATATTTGCCAGGATTCAAGTCATATTGGCCAAAAAGGATCCACAAGAGAACCCTAGTAGAGGGTTACCTGTAATCCTGTTCTTCCTGCATAGATATCCTATGAAGCGTGGCCTACTTACTCACAGGGATAATAGAACCAACTTCATTGAAAACATTTTAACCAGATAACATTTTAACCATTTTAACAAGATCATTTAGTTCAAACTTCTGTCTTTTCTCACAATGATTCAGTGTTGGGAAATCAAAGAAGTGTTGAAGTGGATACAATGGTATTAAAAATTGATATTTATTAGATGCTGACACATGGGAGACTTTGGCACCTGCTTCCAACATCAAAATAATGGGACAGATACTTTTGTTTTCTGCAAGAAAAGGTGGTTGGGCAGAAACACTACACTAGCTGGTTCTGATGTCCCACTGCAACGTAAAGCAAACGCACAATCTTAAGTAGAAGATGAATCTCCCTCTCCTCTGTGTTGTATAAAACAAGGACTTCTGAAGCAACAGAGCACTGATTCACCACCCTAAGGCAGCAAGTTCCTGCACGACCTGGAATAAGGAATACTGGTTCTGCGCTCTGCACTTAGAAGACTGAAAGGAAGAAAAAAATAACATGACTGTAAGAGGCAGGCCTTTCTTCCTCCCAGTTCCTTTGGAATGGTTCTGTTTGGTCCCAGTGGTTTACTTCTGTTTGTCATCTGACAGCAGCTTAGGAAGAATGCTGGGTGAGATCAACTATGTGGAACGGCCATTTTGGATGGAGTTGGGCAGGATTGCTAACCTCATGCATTAGGTTTGGAGTTTTTTGTTTTTTGTATGTATGTGTACTGATTTTTTTAAAAAAAATCAGAGTAAGAGAAAATATTCAAGAACCCACAAGTGGCTGCTACAAAACAAACAAACAAACAAACAAAAAAGCCTTTGTTGTTTGTCCTCCAGTTTTGCTCACCTAGCACACACAATTTCACACCAGGTGTTAAAAATTCCTCTGGTTATCTGTAAATTTACAGTTGTACACCAGGAATTCCTACATTTTCTTCTGCTAACAGTGGATTCTGCGAGGTCTCCAGGTTCCACTGTAATACCACATATACTCCTAATATATGTAGCTATTTTTGACAACTCTGCTAAAAACAAACAAACAAACAAAAAGCAGCAGAACTTCAGGGACTCTGGTTATTAAACCTTCACAAGATTTTCACCACTTTAGAGCTATTCTATAGCATTATTCATAAACTTCATATTCCTTTGCAATGCAACCAGTGCAATGATCCAAACACGAAAAAACAATACACCCGCAAACTACTTAAGTCCTTCATTGGTAATGCCTTCATAAGTCTAGCAGTTATGTACCAGCAAAATCCAATCAAATCCTTGGCTTGCAAAATCAGCAAACTAGGCGTTTTCTGCTTGTTCGTTCTGTTTTTAAAAGGACCAGTTAAAATAACAGCAGCAGTACATTGCAAACAATTACAAAATAATTACATTAGATCAATGAGATGCAGGCAGGTAAGATATGTCTCAGTTTTGAACGGCAACCGAGAAGTTGGTCTTTACAGCAGAACTTTGTGCAATTTGTTTTGGTAGAAACAGTAAAGCCAGTCAATCTGTTTGGGAGTGCTTGGACACTTGGAACCTTAGTTCAACGTTTTCACAGATTTATACATTTGAGGAAAAACAACAACGATAACAAGACAACAACCTGAGTAAAACTCTATTAGAATAGAGTAATCATTATTCAGTAAATCATATATTGCACCTTTAAATAAATCATTATAAATTGTATAAAAAAAGGAATATCAGCCAGGAACAGGGAGGGGCTATTCTGTCCTTCATACACACCCCACACACACCCCCGCGCACACATTCACATACTCACTTGCTCAGTTTTTCACTATAGTTAAAGCTCGGAGTGACACACCACACTCCTTTTCCTCTAGCAGAGGCACCGAAACATTAAGGCAGGGGATATTCATGGTGAAATGCAAACACAAAGCTCACCTCCAAACTTCTGGAGAGTCCTGCCAACAGTGCAACTACAATTAGGTTTGACATAAGCCTTATTTAAAAATCTGTGTTCTCATTAAGAGTTTCAGTACAAAAATAGAATCTCTGCTGTTTTTTTTTTCTAGAGTAGCAACTAGAAAAGGCACAATTTCCAAGTACAAATGTCCGTTTGGAGGAGGTGTTTGTACTCCTTTTTTAAATAAAAAGGAACACTCAGAAAAAAAAAAAAAGATCACAGAGGCACATATCTATTAGCTAAGTAACCAGATACAGTAGATAAAATATGTTCCTGAAACTTATAATTAAATATATTAAAACAGCCCACAAGCCTGGTTTCTGTAAATGAAATCATATAAAATTGTAATAAAAAGCTTGTGTTATTATTTTAATATTGAAATTCTAGTTCATTGTTCGTACTGTAAATGCTATTTCACTTATCAGTACTGTTAAATTCCCAAGAAAAAGCAAAAATTCCTCTGTTAACTTTAAGTATTTTTTTTTATAACAATCCTTGGCTCCTGCCAGCACTGTTTTTGTCCTCCTGTAGATCTCGTCTTCATATAAGGACAAAATTGGAGAAACCAAACGTAAGACACTGCACACAATCCCGGAAAACACATGTGGAATGTTTCCATTTTTTATGTGCAGACAACACCTCTTGGACACACTGCGTTCCTTCCAGGCTATGCATGGTAGCCGTTAGCCTTCCCAAAGCCTGGCTCAGGTGTGAAGTTTTCATAGATTGCCATTGCTGTTGTGTTTTGGTAAATAAGATCTGTTTTCTTGTCTTTCTGGGATCTAATAATATCCATGACACACTGGTTTAGGAAGACGTACTGGTCCTGATGGGAGAAAAAGAAGAAAGGATATTAAGAGAGTTCTAGCAAATACCTGATTTTGGAAGTAGTTCTGCTCCTGAATATAAGTTTTAGTTTTTGGAGGTACTGCACTGGATGTTTTCACACACCATCTATAGAAAGTTGGACTATAAAGGACCTCATGTCGTCATATGAACCCTCAATAAAAAAACAGGATCAAATTTACTGTGTTGCCCAACAACCTCTTAAAAGACTTTCATGATGGAGATTTTACAGCCCTTTCCAGATCAGCTTGAGTTAATCCACATGCTTTTTCAGATGAAAGCAGTACTTCCAGCAGGAACGCCTGTGTTCCTGCAGAATACAAAGAATGCACGCAGAGAACTCTTGACTGAAGGTAATTCTGGCTTATGGCTATAAAGATAAAACTCACATGGCTTGAACAAGCTTAGAAGTAACTTTTTCAGGATTTAATTCTTTCTCCCTGCAAATGCTAGTCCACCAAATTACCCTTGAAAGAGATTACTTGGGTATACTACAAAACCCTTAACGGCAAATACTTTTGAAGGAAGAAATAGGGTAGGAAGCAGGGAAGTTTAAATGAGGGCGATTTCAGATTGCTCTGTAAAGTCTTATCTTCCTGCAATTCAGAGCTACAGTCTTTAGTCTACCTTTCCGGATTATTATGCTTGTTTGAGAAACATGCTGCTGGATGAAAATCTGAATCTTACCTCAGTTTGCACCATTAAAGGTCGATGCATTCGAAGATCATACACCACTCCATACACATCCACAGTATTCTCCATTTCAATCTGCTGAATCAGGCGGTCAATGGCAATGAACGTCCCTGTCCTCCCAACACCAGCACTGCAATGACACAGGGAAGCCATTTACTGCTTTCTCTCAACGACCAAATCACCTGTAGCCTAATAAAAAGCCAGTGAAGTTAGTATTATGCTTTCTATTATTTCAGTGGCACAGGTATCAAAGCCTCTGCAGTCCAGAGAGGTGGGTTTTACCATGACCAAGATGGAGGAAGGACACCCTTCTGGGACTCCCAGAATCACACTGAAAAAGAACTGTTCTTAAAAAGTCACAAGATGAAAGCACATCTAACATGAATTTGTTCTTCATACCTGCAGTGCACTAGAACAGGAGAGTCAATAGGATTTTGACTGCTGTATTCGTGAACATGGTGTCTGAAGTTGATGAGCAGGTCTGTTGTCTCTGGCACTCCGTGATCAGGCCAGGAGGTGAAATGGAATTGACGCACTATACGGCTCTCCCCTGTGTTGGCCTAGAGAAATACACATTGAAAAAAAGAAAACAAATGAGCTTCAAAAGCGCAACAGAATGTTAGAAGATATTCCAAGTATCTGCATAAAGCGTGAGTTTTTGTGGAAGTCTCACGGAAACACATGCTGAAGGGTCACTGATGGGGAAACCAGTAATTCCCATTAGCAGGCTGGATTTTGCCACTGCTTTTATCACTTCCATTCTGATAACTTTGAATTTGACTAAGCTTTAGTGAAGTTACTACATTCTGTCACTCCAGCGTTGCTTGACATATGAAGTCACTGACTCAATAAACCACTTCCACGCTTATCTGTACAAAACTAACAAGTGGACAGCCACTTACATTTTCTACATTGAAGTCCCTTATTGTCCATTCTGGAAGAACAGTCTCTGAGACCACTGTCACAACAACGTCACCATAGATCTTACTTTGCTTGTCTGGCCAATATTGCTCACATTTTGTCTAAGAAGAGAGTTAAAAGGTTCAACACATTACACAGAACAATGAAACATAGGGAAAAAACAAAAGGTCATGGCAAGGTAGTTTCCTGTGACTCCACCTTTGCCGTGACTGTTAGTTTTATATAACACGCCACCCTCAAGTGAGACTGGGAAGCATTTCACCCTTCCCAATGTCCTATCCTAAGGCAAGAGCAGATCTACTAAAATCATTCTCTATGGAGAGGAACCAATCTTAAAAATGGAGATTGCACAACCCTCCTGAGTCTGGTAGTCAGGAGATATAAAGGGAAAAAAAAAAAATTGGGCTCCTTGAATTCAGAAAACAATCATCCATTAACTAGATGCTTGTTTTAAGAGTGATCAATCTCCAACTTATTAGGGTAACAACAAAATTAGAAGAGATACAACCGTCTTCAAGCGATGGTTCGATTTTCATATAAATGCTAAACAAAACAACAACAAAACCACCATACCCGGGCTTGTTCAACACATTTCGTCAACATAACAATAGAGTAGATATTATTTTCCCAAATCATGCGCCAGAAGTCTTCTATAGTATTGGATAAAGGACCTTGTGCAGCAATAAATGCCTTCTTTGAGATATAGCCCTAAGAAGAAAAATATATATATACACATTCACATCTTCATCCATGAGCCATAAAAAGTTGATTTTATAAATCATATGATCTGTTAAGCCTATATCACAAAAATACATGTTATTTTTCTTCTCAACTAATGAAGCAACTTACAGGCATATAGTTTGCATTAATATAATCGTCGGTTGCAGAGTTTAGATCTGAAAGTTTCACACGAGAAATATCATCTGCAGAAAGAAAGAAAAATAAAATTATGAATTTAAGAACTTGCAGAAGTTTTCAGCAAAATACTGCACTTCTAACACATTTTCTAAATAAAAGGTGTTTTAGAATGATGGGCATTCTAAGAATAAAAACATAACTTTAGGGATCAGACATAGCAGTAGTTCAGGGTTTTATAATGAAGGTCTTCAGAAAAAGGATTGGCCAGCAACAAAAAATTCAGAACACCGAACATATCTTTAAACACGGTTTGTTTTCTTATAAACACAAAAATCTGTATTTAATCCAATTCTTCCTTAACACTTTTCTTTGCTAGCATGTCTGCAGATAGCGTGGCAGGGTTCAGGTTCTTAGTTTGCATAGCTGTCCAGCGATGTCTTAATATTTTTTACAGTTCTGATAGATCTGGATTGCAAGTTTCTCACAAATGAAAAATGAAAATAATTTAATTAAGGAAAATATTTTTTTATAACTTTTAAGGAAAGCTTTTTAGGTTTGTTTGTACAGTGACTTCACACTGCCACGTTCATACAAGGAAAACAGCAGCCCAAATTCATTTTTTTCCAAATTGGCAACACTAATTCCCCTTTGAAACCTCCTACTATTAAAACAAAATTAGCCAAACCCAAGGTTTTTCACCTAAAAACTCAATTGGTAGAAGTGACAATATCTGAGAGAGTAACTCACATGGTAAGACATTATTGTATCTATTTTTCCCCCTGTTCTCTGGGATTTCAGCAGCAAATTTGGGCTGATGAACACCAGCAGACTTGAGTTCCTACAGTGAAAGAAAGATTCATGAGCACCTGGTCCTGGTTTAAGAATTGTACAGAAACACATAACTGAAGCAAATACTCCAAACACCCTTGGCTTTTGCTGTAAAAGTAGGCATGTAAAACTGGGATAAATGACAAAAATCAGCTTTCTACAGAGCAGGAGGGTGACAACAATAAAGCTGATAGAGAAAGCATTAGTACAGAATGGAAATGTAATAGCACGTTTAAAGCCCAAAAGTGGGCTTTAAAAGTCTAGAAATAGTTTGGTAGAAATCCATTAACACTGACTCTGATTGCACACCCCTTCTAACTCTAAGGCAGCAGATCATTTCGCATGAGCTTTGCTGGCATTACAGAGAGAAAGGGAACAAGTTACATCATGGAAGGACTGAAGAAGGAAGCAAAATCCGAGGGGAGGGCAAGGGTAGAGCACCAGCCTGCCAGGTACAGTAAAAGGGACAGATTTTGTTCTGGAAAGAAGAAAATCTGTGAGTAACTTTGAGAAGTGGAAAAAATAAGATTTTTTTTTAAACAGCAGACATGACAACACAGAACCTATCCGTGATGACAGCTGATTCTTGTCTTTTGTACCCTGTATCAATTAAGCTTTAGCGCACTTCACAGAGAAACAGTCACTACGGAAATCCTAACTTTTTTCTCTGACTGCTTATATCCTTCAATTTATTCACAGGTGTGGTTTGCAAATCACACATAATGCATTAAAGAAGCCTGCTGTTAGTGAATGACCTGTCTTACCGTGTAGGAAAAAAATGATGAAATAAACATAGTGCAGAGAAGGTAAATGGCATTCCCGGAGTGCAAACACCACTAGTGCAATGAGGGCAAGGACTCTGGAGGTCTTGTTTCCAGCAAGAGCTCTGAGCAGCAGGCCATGCTATAGCTCACAGGCAGATTTAATGGTTCAGGATGTGAAGAATTTATCATGCACTTCAACTAAACTTAGAGCTCACATGCAGCTTAATAATGTCTATTGTAAAAGGTCCCTTATTCTCCTCCCCTTCAGTAAACCTCACATACACTCCAAAGGAAAGCTAATTTGCTTTCCAAAAATATTTGTCACAAAGCTCTCCCGACTGAGGACACACACCTCATACTCTTCAGCAAAACCACAGTTGGAGTCTGCTTGCTGCTTCTTAAAGTAGGACTCAAAATTCTCCACTTTAATCATTTTTGATCTAAAATGAGAAAAGCCATGTATTGGTAGCTGATACTAGGTAAATAAACCATGAATTCAGTTAATGCATTACAAAATGTGCTTTACTTACTTCTTTACTCTTCAGGGGAGAGCAGGGGAAGGGAGAAAGAAAAAAGGATGATTAGACACATGCAGTTGTACTTTTCACTGTGTGAATCTAAGAACAAAAGCATGACTGTTAGTAGCACCCACAAAACTGCATTTACGGGGACAGGATATCAATGCAGAGCATTTAACTGATCTGTGCCAGCCAAGAAGAGAACAGTGCATCCTATTGATAAGAAGGATATGACGGAAGGTGTCAGCCAGCAATTTCTGTGCTCCCCTTCCATCAGATCGGCCCCATTCCCTCGTGATTTTATACCAATTAATGAAGTCTACACAGGTGGGACTTCACAGCATGCTCAGGCCATGCCTTTCCATCAGAAAAAATAAAATAAAATAGGTGCATGAGCCAATAACCTGGTTCAGTTGCTTGTAATTTCCAGGATATTGTGGCTACCTACTGGTGGGCTATTACAATCTCAACATCATCTGAGTTAGCTCAGTGCAAAGTAGCCATGAAGGAAAATTCAGTGCAGATTTTTGCTTATGAGCTCTTTATCAACAATTTGGATTGCTTCTTTAATGTGTACAGAAGCTTGTGTTTCATGCAAACATCCTATTTTTCAAAACTGCATGGGGCATTTGTCTACCTAATTCATGAAGCAAGTACTTAGATCACTGTAGCAGCTGTGGAAGTCTTGATCCATGATTATTTCTAGCCCACAGGCTTGAGTCTAAGTTTTACGAGGAGTAAATAATGCAGAATTGTATGTAAAACTGCACGGAAAACAAGCACCAGGGTTCAGAGTAAGTTTTGCACATATCACTTGAGCTCAGAAAACACCATCTGAAATGATATTGACTTACTTAATTGGAGAAAAGGACACTTCAGTATTCCTTTTATCTTTCCTATGAAGGGAAAAAAACACAATAGGCTCACAGTAGAATTTAAAGGAACATATATGAGATTTCTGATGACAGTTACTTCATATGCTTGCTCAGAACAATTTCTTGTAAATAACCTCATTCTGTGCAAAAAAAAAAAAAATCCTGAGGCAAACCTTACACCTGCAGTAAAAATAAAATACTTCTCATTCTTTCAATGACGTTTTGCAACTGGATTGTTTCTTCCTGTTGGAACCAGAGCAAAACTATTCAAAACAATGGGTTTGAACAGTCATTTAGCTAGCCTGATGTATCAGCTCTGATATATAACAAGGATTTTGAATAGAATGTATTTTAAAGCATCCTGGTGACAGTGTACAGGAACAGACACCTTTTTTAATAAAAAGGTACGGAAGTGAAATATTGCTATTTCTCAACACAACAAATAAAATAACAAACATGTTGTTACCTTCTCCTTGTCCAGAATATGTAACCCCCTATAGCGACTACAGCCAGTATGGCTAGAAGGCATCCAATAACAGCTCCAGCAATAACACCTTATAAAAGAGAACGAGTATCACTCATCATTGATTTACATCTGACAATGCTCTGAATCAATCAACATACTACAAGAGAACCTCGCAGGTGACAGAACACACTCTACTCTCCTAAGTGTCCTCTCTTCTGTAGTGTATCCTTTGGCAGTACAAGTATTGAAAGCTCATTAAGAACAATAAAACAAGGATGATAGATTAATTTAAAAAAATTGAATCAAAGCATCAGTATTTGCATTGCAATACATTCGGTTCTAATTTACAGGAACTGTTAGAACAACAACTGCTTTTGCTGTTTCTGTACTAAAGTCACACTGTGTCATCCAATCCCTTTTAGCACACTGTAAGTAGCACAGGTTTTGGTTACTTCTCAAATGCAAGTCATGTATGGAAAAAAAGAAGTCACCTGCAGAACTAGCAAGTTATGAATTTATGGAGCAGAGGCACTGCAAAGCTAGAAAGGAACAGTCCATTGCAGACAGACCAATGGATGTTTTGCTATCATTGAACTTGCCATTAATTAAGGAATCTCCACACACAACGTATGTTCAAAACTGCCAGTCCTGCATTAACTATACCTGGATCCTGGGGTAACGAAACCTTATTAGAACAGGGCGAAAATGATACATAACTATATTCTTCCATAATGATGTTTTCCGCAGTAAAGCTTATGTTAGTGAAGCCTGCAACACTTGCCCTGTTAAGAGAGGGAAAAAAACAACACATACATGACATGATTTTAACAGCCTTAAGCAAGGTTTCTGATCTCTTCAATTAGAACTCTTAGGTTTCATCTGCAGCAAGATAAATACCTGTATGAATGAAGTGGAGTCAATGGTCCATTTTTATAGCCATACGTGGTGTTTCCCTTGCCTACATTGATGATGTTCTGAGAACGGAAAGAAGGTAGTTTTGCCTTCTCTGTGTCTGTGACATAAGTCACATAGGTGCCTGTCTTCTTTTTCTTGAAATCTTCGTATGTGTAGTTCAATTTAGACTTCAAAGGTGGACAACCTTCAGGAAAAAACAAGGATACAAGTGGTACACATCACACACTGGTTTCATAACCATCAGCGCAGTTGGAGAGAGTGTCACATAAACCACAGCTGTGATTGCTCCACAAGTACTGCCTGAAATGAAAGGCTGCGGGCAACAGACAATCTCAAAAATTCCCTCTGCTGTAGTGCAATTTACTTAACTTCCCTTCTGCTCCCTGGTGTTACTTGGTTTCACCTCCTTTTGGTTTTACTTCTACCATGTAGAGTGGAGCTTCTCTGTAAAGGCATATGAGTGGTGGACTCTGGTGTCCTTGTGGACGACTTTCACTACACAAGTCGGTCATGTCCAAACCCACTCCATCAACTACCAAATGTAGAGAATACTACACACTGTAAAAAATAAGGGCAATTTGTGTTTCATAACTTGTGTTACTCAAACAACATCAAGCTTTTTTCAGGGTGACGCTAAACTCATCCTGGCCTATACTGTCTGCTGTGTCTGACAAAGTCTCGCACTTAGGCCCTGAGAAACGAAGGAGTTACTTTCTGCTTTCTCTTGCCATAGACACAAGTGGGACAAAACAATCAGTGACCAAAACATTTTCTTGTCTGAAAGATGCAGAACAGGATACTGCAGTCAAACGGTGACCAATAGGACACCATATGCCAAACAACATTGCTTTGTGCAGTGTCTGCTGGTAAAAAAATGAACCCTAGAAATTTGAGGAAGATTTTACAGCTGAGGCATGTATGACCTTAGACATGGTAAAACAGCTCACACTACCAGCTGTCTGACAACTCAAGGGCAAGCAAACTAAGAGAAACATCTTCCTCATTTGGCTGAAGTTTGCTTATATTGCTTCCTGCTGACTGCTTCACAAAGCTAAAAGCTTCTTCTTGGAAGCTGATATAGTATTGAATTCATCATTAAAAAGGAGAAGCTGCAAAGGGGCTCTGAAGGGTTACTAAGTGGAAATGCTCTAACAAGTTTTCTACAGTCGCATAGACAAAGTTTCATCTGATATTCACTGCAACGAACAGCAAAGCTCCCGTTAGCTGTAACTGTGCAGGAACAGGGTGCAATGTGGCTCTTCTAAAGCACTAATGTGGTTACATTAAATGCAGCTGAGGCTGGAATTAACTCAGTTGCCTAGAAATGGGTGTTCAATACCACCTGAGTTGTCGTATCTGGTCCCTCATTTCAATTCCAAAAGGATGTAGACCCTGAGCAAATTGTGAATGTCTTGGTTATCATCTCAAGGCACCTCACAGCCTGAGACACAACTGCATACACAAATACGTAATGATGTGTCTCCTTAAGGTAATGATGTCTAGTTTAAGACAGAGAAACCCAACTCAAACATATTAATACAATCTGAACACTACAAAGCTGAAGTGATGGTTGGCCATAAGGATGGTTTTCTGCTCCTACCAAAGCACTGATCTGATTCCACACATACACAGGATCTTTTTCGTCATTTCCCTCAAATCTTGAAACCACCTTCTTGAATTCCTTACAAACCACACAAAAATGCACTGAAGCTTGTCAAGACTAAACAGGACTAGTTGAAAGTACAAGCAGAGCTATCACTGTGTGGAAGACACTGACTTTCAAATCAGCAGTTCCAGGGCAGCTGAGTTGCACATGAAAAAAATAGGAATTTTCTGCACTGATATACCATATATAGCTGGGCATTTCTTGGACATATATTGAACAGAAAAACACAAAAAAAGAAGATCTACAAACTGCTGCATGATGAATTTCCAGTGCTAAGACAAAGAATAAGCAGGAATGTCATATCCCACTTGGACAAAAACTATCTCCATCAGCTGTGTTATTCCTCCAATGTACTGTCAGAAATGAAAAGGTCAACTGGAACCTACACTGCAAAGAGATGTTCCTTTGCTTCATGATTTGTCTCTAAACATTCATGAATTAAAGAAGCCTTGATACTTTAAAGAGGTCAGTTTTATAGAATACCATGGAGCTTTCCCTGGTGTTCTACTTCCCACAACATGTAATGCTAACAATGTTATTCAAGCCTTCCAACAACCACAACCACACACACACACAAACCACCCACAACAAAACCACCATCTTACTGCAGAAGTCTTCCAGCGGAAGAAGAGATGGAGAAAAACATCCCACATTGCAGAACTCTTTATATTTCTAGCTCTAAAAATTATTCTCTTGGGAAGAAGGATACTACACAGTCTTGTGGCAGTAACCACTGGCAAATCGAGTAACCACTGGCAACCACTAGCAACAGCACAACAGCAATACTTCAGAGTCTTATATACAAGGATAACTCAGGCTGAAAAAGGCTGAATGAAAACAGTGGCTTTGGGAAAACAAGAAGTGATTTGGCTTCAGTCAATCACAGTATTTGCCTCATGATTTTTGAAAGGTGATAGAAAACAGCAAGCTTTTCCTCTCTCCATTAGAAAACAGCAAGCTTTTCCTCTCTCCATTTAACACCTATTTAGAGTTTAAAAAATCTGATATTCATCACAGTAATTCTTTTGTCCTAACATAATGCTATCTGATAAACTGTTTCACACAGCTAGGAGACAATATTTTAAAAACCTTACCTTCTTCTTCTGTTATGATCATTATTGCATAGGCTTTTAATGGTCCATGGAATGTCTCAAAATCAAAAAATTCAACAGACAACGAGTTGTGACTAAGCACCTTGACTGTAGGAGAATTTTCTGGAACAGGTGGATCTATAAACAGAAATATTTTTTAGTACCTTAATGTCAGGTAAAGATAATTTTTTCAAATAAAAAATGTTGTAATAAAGACATCATTCATATCATGCATATTTATCATAAAATCATTTAGGTCTGAAAATACCCTTAAGACAATTAAGTCTAACCATTCACCTAAGTATGTACTCCACCACCAGGCCATGTTGCTCGGTGCCACATCCTCACACCTCTTAAATACCTCCAGGGCTGGGGATCCACCACCTCCCTGTACTGCCTGTTCTAAAGCCCGACCACCCTTTCCATGAAGAAATGCTTCCTGATATCAAATCTAAACCTCCCCTGGCACAACCCCAGAATGTTTCCTTGCATCCTATCACTTGTCACCTGAGAAAAGAGACCTACCATCTGCATCACTGCAACCTCCTTTCAAGGTGGTTGTAGACAGCGATATGGTCTCCTCCCCCTCGGCCTCCTTTTCTCCAGACTAAACAGCCCCAGCTCCCTTAGTCGTTCCTCGTGTGTCTTGTTTTCCATCCCCTACACCAGCTTTGTTGCACTTCTCTGAACGTGTTCCAGCACCTCCATGTCCTTCTTGCAACTGAGGGGCCCAAAAGCAAACACAGTGCTCGAGGTATGGCCTCACCAGAGCCGAGTACAGGGGGATGATCACATCCCTTGCCATGCTGGCCACACTAGGTCTGGTACAAGCCAGGATGCCATTGGCCTTCTTGGTCACCTGGGCACACTTCTGGCTCATGTTCAGCCAATTGTCAACCAACACCCCCAGGGCCTTTTCTGCCAGGCAGCTTTGCAGCCACACTTCCCCAGGTTTATGTTCCTGCATGGGGTTGTTATGACCCCAAGTACAGCACTGGCATTTAGCCTTGTTGAATGCCATACAACTGGACTCAGATTACACTTGGCATGAATGTAGTGTTCTCTTCATAATCTGCATTATGATAATGTACTGTGTATCAATTATGCTATTCTGCAATTGTGCAGTTAACGTTTTGGTCCTGTAAATATCTTCCATTCTCAGATCTCAGTACTTACCTGTAATGCTTGTTTTACATGTTTTCTGCACTGGCGAACTTGTATTACCATTTGAAACAGTTGTAACAGTAACATTATAGGTTTCGAAATAATCCAAGGGTGATGTTTTGAAGCCTTCTCCTGAACAGGACTGACTCTCTTCTTCTTTTATAACCTCTAAACCTCTAGATATTTTAATGGTGAAGCCAGAATAGTGACCATAAGGACATTCCCACTTCAGCATTAGGTAAGACATATTAGCCACCGTTTCACACTGAAATGAATTCACTGAGGAAGGAACTGTACAAAAAAAAAAAAAAGGAAAAAGAAAGTTTTCTATTTATAAGCTCTTCTGTGTATAAGCATTTGTAAAACATTGGTATTGCTTTCCACTTTTAAACAGACGAAGCTACTGCCTACAAAGAACTTGCTACACAATGAGGAAGAAGAGTATTTAGCACGCTGTAAGTACACAGACACCCTTCTGTGCCAGTTCCTCTGCAGACAGGTTTACTGAGAAAACTGGGGTTGGATAGGTGTTTGTCAATATCAGCAAAGCTTTCCAATACTGTTCAACCATTGAACACAAACATTTTTAGACTTGTAGACAAACACTAACTCCCTGTGTAATTACATTAAATGCTTAGTGGCCAACAAATAATTATAATAAAAAAAAACCAGCCTTTGATATTCATAATGCCCTCAGTGGTTCACAGATAGCTGGACTGGATTTGACAAAAACTTCATCCGGTCATCTATCCTGTCTCCAGCAACGGATAAGCACGGATACAAAGAAAAGAATGCAGGATTGAAGGATGTAGACATGCTAGCATGTAAAGGAGAAGATACACATGGCCCCATGGGGAACGTAGACAAGAGCACTAGGGTCACTGTACATGTAGAAAGTGACTGGAGAACACACCAATGATCCAAGAGGAAATACGAGTGAATCCAAAGAAAACACAAAAGAGACTGAAAAGAACCACAAGTGATCCTTCAACATGGCACCAAACCATGGAAGGGGGAGACCTAGCAGAGAGTTACAGCAGGTGCAGCGTGTGAGCCATTCCAAACAGCCTCTCTGCTGCCCTCCCTCCAGGGAAAGGGAGGGAAACTGCTCCAAGTCCCGGGGGTTGCTCTGTGACAGGGGGTCTCACTCTATGACAGGACCCCAGGGGTCAGGACAGGGCAGACTATGCCACTTCCTTCAGGTCTGGGCTGTAGCTATCCCTGGCAAGACAAGATGTTGTGGTCACCCGTTACAGAAGCACAGGCTGCTTGAACCAGCGTAAAAGACTCTGGAGACCAAACAACTGAACCAGCTCTGTGAAAGGCAAGACAAGACTCTGTCAATAGTCAGAAAAGTTTGCTAACAAAGACAGAAGAAGCAGAGGCAGAGCCACACTGGACTCTTTTGCACAGACTAAGTAAGCATTACGAGCAGCCAACCAGCACGTTTGAAGTGCCAGAGACACTCTTAATGGGTTCATCATGAGGCACCTCTGGAAATCTCAGTAAGAACCTCTGGAGAGATTCACTTCAACCTCAGTTAAAATCAGACAAAGCAAAGGAAAGGGCAAAGCAACGCAACAAGGGGAAAATATCACAGTGCTTAACATAACGAACACTGGATCACCTCCATCTTCACCACTCTGCTGAGGAACTGAGAGGAGCAACATAGACAAGAGCCACCCAGCAGTGTTGCCACAACTCAGCCACAGCCAAGCGTCCTCCCAGTGGGTGAAGTTCTGCAGGTAAAATAAAGCATCTGGGAGCCCTTCAAAACAAGCGTGCGAAGCCCAAAACATGAACAAGAGGTGGGCAGTGTGCAGCACCTATGCCTGCAGCAGTATTTCACCCGTCAGGCAGAGCCCCAGGCTGCACAGCACAACATGGCGCACACAAACATGACTGCAAGCACCTGAGACTTACCTGTGGATTGGCTTATTCTCACTCCTTCTCCTTCCGTCTGACCATCAGCCGCTATTGCAAATACCGTGAAACTGTAATTTGTCCCAGGGATTAACTCGGTAATCTCAGCTTCCGTGTCATTTGACATCTCATTCGTAACAGAGGTACCATTTGCAACCTCTACCCTGTACTTCTGGGAGTCTGAAGCACTGTCGTTCACCGTCCATGTCAAGTTGACAGATG
>CM021735.1:37380688-37470770 GCA_011075105.1 Heteronetta atricapilla
CGTGAAACTGTAATTTGTCCCAGGGATTAACTTGGTAATTTCAGCTTTCGTGTCATTCAACGTCCCGTTCCAAACGAGGGTACCATTTGAAACCTCTACCCTGTACATGTAGGAGTCTGAAGCACTGTCGTTCACCATCCATGTCAAGTTGACAGACGTCACACCAACATCCACTACTTGGAGATCCAGAATTTTGATGTGCGCTGGGAAGGCAAGAAAATAAACTGTCAAGACAGAGAAATGCAGAGAGTGGAAAAACTATTGTATTTCCCTCAACCAATTACTATTTTAATCAAGACATTCTTTTATGTTTTATGGCATGATTTACTAGCTCTATGATCTTCCTCCAACTCCTGAAGACTCACTTCATGGCAAAAATTAAAACAGTCCTGTTGCAACAGTGGTGACTTCCATTCCTTAGTTGTCAGCTTCTTGCAAGCTGCTGAGAAAGAATCGCGCATACAACTTTTTTTTTTTTTTTTTTCCTCCTTTTCCTAGCTAGCTATCCTAAAGAGAAGAGCGGCAAGATTCACAAAACTCTCCTCTAGGTCCAAGGTAGGTTATTTCAGCTGTACTTCATCACATATATATATTTCAAATCTCTAGGTCACATATTTGAACTGCTGCAGCTGTACTGTAAAAAATTTGCCATAATAAGCAGGGAAGGGAACCCAAGTCTAATGGTGATAGAACTATTTCAAGGCCATCCTACAATCACATTGTTCAGTTACAGTCTTAGTCAGTTGTGTAAATATTTTTTCTTCTCATTCTCTGCTCCGGTAAAGCAGCTGGATCCACATTCTGCCATGATCCTTGCACTGTGAACTATAGTTTGGACTTAAAATGCTATGTAGTGAAAAAGTACAGAATACACTAAAGGTTCACATCCCAGTTGCTTTCTGAATCACTTACGTGTTACATTGCTCTGATCACTTATTGCCCCACTAGGTAGTGGGGCATCCCCTGATGATCTTTTGTTCCTGCTTGTAGAGTCTAGTGATAAACCTTTATCACTACTGGTTCCCATTTCTGCAGTAAAGGTTTTAGAGCTGCAATCCTCAGTGCCTGAAAGAGAAAAAAACAAACAAACAAACAAACAAACAAACAAAAAAAAACAAGGCAGTAAATATCTTTATAGAAATTCTGGATCCCCCATGTGAAAAAATATAGCCATTTACAAATAGCCTGCAGAGACCCAGTCTCCTCTGTTTTTTTGATTTGTTCTCCTACAGAGATTTCATTGCATGTTTCCTGGTTTTACCACTTTTAACTTTTGTCAGACAATTTATATTAGATTAAGAAATTGCCACATTACTTCAGGTATTCAGTGACTCAGCTCATAGTTTGAATGCATCTTTGAATGAATTTACCATGATCTGCTCTGTACAGTTTTTTTGAAGAACTGAATGAACTTACAGGCACAGCCTATATGTGCATTGTTATTATGTAAAGCTAGCTGCTTTACTCAATCTGGCATCGCAACTTTATCTCTTAGCCTCAGTGTATGAAAGAAAAAATAAAAAATAAAAAATTCTGGTATTCACATACTGTTCCCACAAGGCAGATATGATATAGCTACAGAAAACTTTAGGTTGACATAGTGCAGCCCAACGTGAGCAGAGAGTTGATTCAGCTCTTTCAGTAACAATACACAGAAAAATTAGTTGAAGCTATGATATCGTTACATGAGCAATATGCACTGCAAGCACATTTAGGAAAGGTGACTGTGGGCATCAAGATTCCTAGTCCTGGAGCATGGGTTTGGACAGAATCCCAACAGAATAGTTGTTTCTCACTAAAATCGAAACTGATACACATGCAGGTTCACATCAATGTGAAAGCAAAGAAAATACTACTAGCCAAACTCACAATTCAAAGCTCCTTCAGAACTATATATAGTTTAAAGCAGTGTAAAATGCGTATTTGTCTCTCCCATTTTAGTTTGGTCCTGAAACTTAAGAGCTAACTCATTTAAGTCTGAGGTTTGGTGTTAAGGTAGATCTCATCTGCAAGTAATTTTGGCAATCAATGACACATGAACTGTCATCTTAATAAGCACAGCAGTTGCTATACCTACTTCAAAAAAATCCTCAGAGCATCACTTTGGGAGTCATTTTTGCTCCAAGTTGTTTGTTTTGTTTTGACATTCATTTTCATCTTTCTAAGTTAAACCTGTACTTGATTTTACCAAAACCCTTTACAAACTGTAAAGCAAGAATGGATTAAAATGCTCGTTTATGTCCTTAGATATCCTTAAATGCACTGCTTGAATTATAGTGAGTAAATAGGAGTTTATATTTTTGAACGCTTTTTATAAAGAATAATTTCAGCCATTTTTTTAATATACTTAGCTGATGCTGTTTGACCTTTCTAACGAAAAAAGAGTACAGCAAAAGTTATGGACAAAAAATACATAACAGAGTAACAGAATAATACTTACAGGCAATTGTACATTTGACCTGGAAAACAAAAAGAAATAACAGAAATGAAAACTTTAGAACTACTGGAGGCTCAAATAAGATAAGGACTGTTTAAGTAACAGGTAGCAAAAAGAAAAAAAAAAGTTAAAAAAAGTATTGTTTCACTACACACTTCTCAACCTGCAAAATAAATACCTACAGATCTATTAACAAAAACAACATCAAAACATTCTGATCAATTAGAGAGAAAAAGTAAACATGGTGGTAAAATGTTAATTTCCATACTTTTTTTTTACTCTAACCAGACAAAGTTTATTTTGTCAAAAACCTGGCTTAGCATATGGTGGTTATTTTGAACATAGAAATTTAAAAACAAACCCCAGATCTTAATTAAGAGACTGAAGTTACCCTCAGTACCATCCCGCAAAGAGGCAGATGAGACTGATAGGGCTTTTATTCATAGGGATTTTTCTTTCATCCTATGGTTGCATAAAATTTATCATTACTTCTCACAAAAGAGCATTTTGCGTTTTCTGAAACAATTCAGTGAAGTCAAAATTCAAAACATTTAGTATATATTCTGAAAACTACTTTATCGATGTGTACGTACACACAAAACAGCAGCGGTTGCCTATTAACTGCAACCTGAAACTAGCCTGCTAGAAACACTGACGGGCACACAAGAATTTTGCTTTGAAAACGTTTTTAGTATTTCAACTTCATGCCTTTACCCCCAAGTAAGCCATTTCCCTTCCTTCTAGTCCCCACACAAGCAGCCCTATAAATTGTTTTCTTCATCTCCCGCCAGGTGGCAGCACAAAACGCTCCTAAAGGAGCGCCCTAAAAGCACCACACTGGGGGCTGAAGGCACTTGAGCGAAAAATTGTGATTTCCTGGAATTCACAGCCAGCTGACACCAACCGACTGCGGCAGGCACTTTTGTCAGGCAACAAACAAAAGATTGCTTCAGCAGTCGCAGCGGGAATTAAATGTAACCATTCACCTTGCAAAGATGCACATGAGAAGGCAAAGGCAAGCAGGGAGAGGTACGCGTCCCAAGACCACATGAGGCCCCAGCACAGTGCTGGGGAGCAGATCACGGTTCCCTTGTGCCACGGGGGCTTGCAGGCACAGGAGGTTTCTGGCCACACACCTCTGGGTCTTCCAGCATTATGGTGTGGGCAATCAGAGGCTGTCTCCATCCCCAACTGCTGGGGTGGTGCCTGCTGAAGGGCTGGACTCGCCAGTGCATTGCTCCTAGAAAATCCAGCTTAGCTTTATGCTGGATGGTGCCTTACCCACCCAAAGCACTAAGCCTGCTGATAGCAAAGGTTGACACACTTATCTGAAGCACTTCAAGTGTTGTCTCATTTTCTTTTTCTACTCTGTTTTCTTAGATGAGATTGCTGCCACCCAACAATGTGATGAGTGAGCAACAGCCCTGGGCAACCTGCTCCTGGTGACCCTGCTTTGGGCGGGGAGGTAGATTTGATCATCTCCAGGGTCCCTTCTACCCTCACCCATTCCAATTCTGAGCTTCCACAAGCTAACTAGAAACAAGCGGCTGTATCGTGACAACACAATGTACAGCTTGAATCCCACGTCTCTCGACCCTCAGCTCTGCTGTTGCCACAACCAGCTCCAGCAGCAACGAGGTCACAGGGCCTTTCAGACACACTCTCAGAAAGTTAGAGAATACCATTAAGTCTTGTTCTTCAGGAAAGTGGCTACAAAAAGCACTCTGCAAAGATGAGGCAGACAAGCTGATTAGAAGCAACACAGCAGAAGGAAACCCTTCAGCTTTACAATAGTGAGAAATGCAGCAGAAGAAACCCCCAGCCTGCGATGGTGTCAGTGCTGCAGCAAAATGTTTGGCCGCACCTCCTAAGCAAAAAGGCACTTGTAAGAGGCAAAGAACCAACTCCTGATCTTCTCCAGTGCAGTCCTACAGATGTCTCAGGGCACAAAGGATAATACTTGGGTTCACATCTCCTACGTACAAACATAACACTTATTGTCAACCTTTCTGAATATTTGAGAGCCCAGCCAAATCGCTAGGCCTTTAGGAAGTGAAGAAACATGTTCATCTGCACTCAGGTCAAGAGTCCTTCTGTATTCTTTCATAAACAAGTGGCCAAGGAAGAGGTGACTACAAAGGAAAAAGCCACTCATAGGCAGGAAAATAGCCCTGTGCAGCGTTCCAAGTACAAGCACTGAGCTACCTGGAAACAGCTGCTGAATGATGAGCAAGAGGTGAGATTCCCTGAAATGCAGGGCAATCTAGAAGCAAAGCCAGAAAGATCCTGTGCTTAATAAGAAAGGGAAATTGCAAAAAGAAGAACAAAGAAAAAAGAAACAACTGTGTATGTCACAGTGATTTTTACAGCCCCACAGGCAAAACAGCAACAGCCTGACATCACTCACAACTTGCCCTTCAGTTATTCTCTCTTCTGTAAAACTACCTGAAGATGCCAGTGTTCTTAAATTATTAAGTTTCTCAGCTCCTTCACCCTAAAGTTCAAGTTCAGGCGTAGGGCATCCTTCCTGAGCAACAGGAACAACAGACATCAGATGACTGAGAAATAGCTATACCACTACCAAGCCCCCCACACCCCTACTTCCCACCTCCCCATTTCTCCCCTGCCTGCCCAAACAATGCAGACATTGATTCCTGGCTTACCCCCAGCTACGACCATCTGATCTGACAGCAACTTATTACCAAGCTGCCACAAAACCAGTTGTACAGTCATGCGTTGGTTTTGTTAATGATGCTCAAACAACAAAAGGAAAGTTCTGCTAAAACTTCTGTCTTGGGATGAACGAACGTCTTCCTGGCATTTTATTTGCTTTTGTTCATCACAGACTTCAGCAATCTCGCAATACCCCTCTGACTTTCCAGAAACCTACATGCTAACCAAACTGAACAAAGCACACCCTGCCGGCAGCAGACAGCCCTCCTTCTGAAACCCCAAACCACGCAAAACACATGATCCCATTCCCGAGCGTCAGCCTGCCTGACTCAGTCATTCCGTGCTGTATTTTTCAACAAGCCATCAACTTAACTGTTCTCCAGCCTCCTGTTATTACTTAATGAAATGCTATTTATACAAAACATTTGTTTATTATTTCAGAGGTTATTCATACTGAACACATGATTCTCCTTGGGTGCACACCTGACATGCCCAGAGCCAATTCCACTTTTCTTTTCAATTACATTAATCCATATTACTCACGTACAGAGCTGTTCCCACCCCCTCCTTTCCCCCAAACAGCAGAAATGTGCAGGGGAGAACATCTCTTCCCAAGAAAAGCTAGGAAATATTCTACAGATCAAGCAAACGAGAAGACAGTAAAATATGAAACAGTGAACATTTCAACTGAACAACAGCAGAGGTGTGTATACACAAACTCATCACTGTCATCAGCTACATGTAGAGTCTGACCAGAGGGTGTGCTTTACAGGGGAGCTGAAGAATTCATCTGCACTCACACGAGGTCTGTCCTGCACTCCTCATTGGTTTTGTGGATGTAAGAACTGCAGGACTCAGCTCCATCCTCCTCAGGTAGACAATGGGTCACGTCACTGAGGAATCATCATTATTTTCATAGGTAATTTTACCAATGAAGAAACTAAGATGGGCTGAGGGAAAACATTTTCAAAAATTCTATGTGACTGAGAAGCCAAAGCTGCACTGATGTTTGCTAAGACTCAAAGCTTTTCAAGAGGAGGATCTGAAATGTGTCTGCCATACATGAGCACCAGGAGTAGCCACGGGAGCTGGGCAGCAGCAGGAAGGCCAGCAGTGCCTCTCCTTCTGCTGGCAGCAAGACTTTGGATTGACTCTACAACTTCTCTTTACAGCTACCTGAAAGAAAGGTGTGGGGATCTGGGGGTCAGCCTCTTCTCACAGACAACTAGCAATAGGACAAGAGGGAATGGCCTCGAGTTGCACCAAGGTAGGTTCAGGTTGGAAATTAGGGGACATTGCTTCTCAGAAAGAGCAGTCAGGCATTGAAATGCTTTTCCCAGTCAGGTGGTAGAGTCACTGTCCCTGGGGGTGTTCAAGGAAAGGTTGGACATGGTTCTTGGGGTCATGGCTTAGTGGGTAACATTGGTGGCAGAGGGATGGCTGGACCAGATGATCTTGGAAGCCCTTTCCAACCTCACTGATTATAGGATTCCACGCTTCCAACTAGGCTGTGCTGCCAAACTGCACCCTCCAGCAAAATTTGGGTTCCTGCACAGGGGGTAACCCTCATTGACAGCAACCCACCGGCCTGGGGTGCTCCTGTTTCCAAAACAAACAATGTGGTCTGGTTCATGTAAATAGAGGGTTAGGAAGTTGGCTCTAGAGTCAAAGTGTGAGCAAACCAAAACATCCTGACCAAGAAAACCCCTTAGCCGCACATCTTTCTTGAGAAGACACTTGAGGCTGCTGCTAACTATTTCATGTGTGCTCACCAGTGCGTGCCGTGTGACTCAGATGCAAGAAGCCAGGAAGCTGCTCACACCCCTCTCACAGCTAACGATCTTTCACACCTGTACCTTCTGATCTGATCTTCTCCACCCACCCATCCTCTCAGGTTTGGAAGAGCTCTACACAAATACCACTAAGCTGTCGTTACTGTTGTCTCCAATTTCCTTCGCAAAGCCCCTTCACAACAGCAATAGCAATCAGACCATTGGCTAATTAAGCTCAGTACCCACTGAACTTGATCTCACTTCCTTTTTCCCCCTGCTGTGTGCACCTACCATTAGCTGTGCACACCCATGACTATGGGCTTTTAGGGCAAGCCAACACATTGAAATCATCAAAATGGTTTTAAGACTGGGCTTTGCTGAAGTTAGCAACCATCACTGCCCAGCTGACAAATACTGACTAGCAAAGCCACAATGACTCCCTCACTTGTAGTCTTCTCTGACACCTCAGGTATTTCATACTTGGCACAGGTTTATTCAGAAAGCATTCCAACAGAAAGGTTTAGCTCTAAGTCACACAAAATAAGTGAAAACTAAAGCCAGGAATGCCACCATGAAGCCCTGCAACGCTGACGGTGAGATTGCCCAGGCATTGCATCCACAGACTGACAAGGCCCTCCAATACTTGCTCATTTTCTAGGACTTGTAAGGCATTGACTGCTGCTCCAGCAGGGACATGTTCCCACTGCATGGGGAGTACAGAGTCTAGACCAGCAGGATGCGTTCCTGCAGGAAGTATCAGTCTGAAAGGCTGGCTGGGGTTTGGACAGATGCAACATTCTTGTCTCTTTCAACCCATCTCAGTGCTGTTTCACCTTACTCATTTCCATGTTATTGCCAAATCAATGGGTTTTGTACGCTTACAGCACAGGACGATCAAAATGAGATTACATGAACTGGGACTTAAAACCATGTCCCCCTCATTGGGTGTGAATGAGCCTATATGAGCCTACTTTAAGTACCATGCCTTACTTTGGCAATTTCTGGCTTTGGGAAAAAAAAAAAAAAAAAAGATCATAACAGAAAATGAACTAAAACATATTGCCATAGTATCTTGCCTTATTTTCTAATTTCTTCCTAAAATGTCTTCTTTAATTCCAAAATGCTTCTATGCATTTAAGCAAAGTCTATGCACACAAATCATTATACTGTTACACCATTGTAGCATGCACAGAAATTCCCAAAGCCTAAATGCAATTAAAGATATGCCAAGCCAAGAAAAGCGTTTCCCCTCATGCTTACAGTACTCAAAGAAAAAGGCAATGAATGCAGCTTAAGCCAGCGTGTGTAGACTGGCTCCAAGCTATGCTAACAGTCCAGAGCTCTCAGCAATTTCAGTGGCATTGGTAAATTCTCAGCATACCTGCATCAAGTCCTTGTTACTTGAATGGGAAAACAGGAAGCAATCGGAGGCTAAGGCAGAAGCTGACCTTTAATTAAGTTATAAAGTTTCATTTAACATTATTTTCTGGATTTGGTGCAAGTTTATTGGTGGTGGTGGTAGTAGTGGTTTGGGGGTGTTTTTATTTGTGTTATTTTCTTTTCAACGTATTTTTAATCTGTTAAATCATTCTAACTGTAACCCACAATAGGTTTTTCGATTTAAAGTAGCTCTAGATGAACTCAATACCATGACATATTCGCTTTCAAAGCAAAACTGAAGATACACTGCAGCGAGTGTCAGCTCTAAATGTTTTCCCTCTGATATCTTAGGCAGGCACTCATAGCACATCCACAAAACACCGTTTCACAGAGTGGTTTAAGAGGGTTTATCCTGGGGGGAAAGCTCAAGTTTTAGAAGCAGAACTCAAGTTTTTCTGAGATATTTGGAGTCTTCATTTAACCTAAATGCGCAGCAACGTTAACGAGACTGCATGGGGCTAGCTGGAGGTCCAAAATCCAGAAGAAAGAAAAATGAGCTGATGTTTGCTATTAATTGTGTAGGGCTGGGCCCCCTTCTAACATCATGTTGTTTTAGGAAGCTATGCAAAACCCTAAAGCAGTTAATAGCCATACACAACTGTGCATAGGCTATTTTGAGCTGTTATGCAGTTATGTGGAAGAAGGAAGACTATTTCCACTTTACAAATATTTGTATTTGACCCCTGACATTTCTAAATTCTGTCTTCCCGAAGCAAGCTTTTCTCCAAAGAGGGACCAAATATAATTTTTTCCGCTGACTTTTATGAAAAAATTTGAGATTCTGTTTTGTGCAGCACCTCCAGTGAACTAAAAATGTTGTTGAAAACAAAGCCTTGTAGAAAAGCCAAGATGAGACACCAAATGAAAATTCACAGTGAAATATACTGGAGAAAAACTTTTCTTCCCCTCCTGGTTTTTCTCTGTATTTGGCCTGTATCTGCTTCTCAGATGGCTAACCTAGGAGTGAAGAATTTTCTGGGCAAAGTATCCAAAATAAAGAGAAAAATATCTAGAATGGAACTCATCTGAAGTGCAACTGTTAGACTTGATTCTACTTCCTCAGTCCTACACTTCTAGAAAAGGTTTCTGAGGGTAGTTTTCCAGTGGTTTGGTACCAGACGATGACTCATCCACCTGTGCACATACAGAACAGGCAACAGAAATACCGAAGAAGCACAGATTTTGGTAGCAAATTGGCTGATAGTAGGCCCAACACCAAACACGACTGCATTACAACTGATAGCTCTCCACTGACCTTAGGAAGCACCATTAGACCTTGTTCCAATGGCTTCCAGATGAGAAATAAGTTTAAAACTTTGCCATGCAACCCAACAGCTTCTCTATGTTTTCCCCCAAACCTGCAGGTCCTGAAGAACTCTGGGCCACAGGTGCTGCAAGCCACCTCAGTTTGGCAGCACCGCTCTAAGCATCTCGGATTCATCCAGCTGACAAAGCAACAACAAAACTTCATCCTGGAGAAAGGTTGCACAGTTTAATTAATGAGTTCACATTTTCCGTATAAACCAATCAGCCCTACATATAACATCTCCTCAGTGATGGTCCTGCTGAAGGAGTTTACGAATACAACAGTGTGCTAATTCAACAATAGCAGTTAGTAGTATTTCGGACAGCCACTTATTAAAAAACAAATTATTATCCTACTCAAGCTGCTTAACGCACCAACATCGGTGTAAAGTTCAGCTGAGCGTGCAATGAGCAATGCCTGAATGGAAAAACTCCTCTTTTAATATGAATTTTCAGTTAACACAGCCATTTCCTTTCAAAATTAAGAGTTTACAGCATCAACCTTCATTTTATACAAACAAAGCACATTCCTGCATGTGGCCTAAGAGCACTGTTTTTTTTCCACTCTGAGTCATTGCTTAGGCACACCCTGGAAGGAGTAGGATACAATGAAAAAAGGAAAGAGAAAAAAAGAGAGAGAGAAAGAGTCCTGTGGCAACGACACAATGCTAACTGTCCCCAGATCAGCAGGGTTGGCCACCCAGACAACATGGAAAATGCACACCAGAGCCAGCAGCTGCCTCGCCTTTGCTGTGCAGTCATGAAAGTGCGGGGCATTTCCTGACAGGGCCCTATTTCAGATCTGTTGAGAGTGATTGAGGCTCTGAGTTTCTCTCTTATCAAGAGTAGATTTCCTTGTCCTAAATTGGACACTTTGGACTCTTTAGAGTCTTTGCTCAGGAAAGTGTTAAAGCTCACTTTTGAGCTGCATTTGGTTTGAGAGTTTTCAAAGTACTTCTATTTTAAAAATTATAAAGGAAACTCAGATACGACATGAAGAGAGAAAGGTGATTTACCAAGACCAAATTTTTAATCCATGACACCTTGCCCAGGGGCAGGAGAACCATGACCCATGAAAGCTTTCAGCTTCCTCCCATTAGGAGCTCAAAATTCTGTCTTGCTAGACAGAAATCCTTCTTTTATGGCAGTCTTGATGCTGCTACATGAAAAACTTGTTGCTTCCTGTGTTCCTGTGTTTTTTCTATACGTGTCTTAGGACCATTCATCTATTTGCCCTTATCAGGCTCCTGAAAACTTCCTAATTTAAAAAGCAATGAGGTGTGCAGCTGGCATAAACCAGCCCATGACCACTGCCTGACACAAAGACCTTTCAGACTAACCTTCATCTCTTCCTTCAAGCTCTGTTACTGTTTATTACAATTTATTTATGCTCCTTCAGTTCGCTAGCTTCTAACTCTACATAAAACACTACAAAAGAACCCAAATCCGTATTGTGTTTTCCTTGCCCTTTAGCTGGGAAAACCTATCCAAAGGGAGGGAGGAAAGCAATCCTTCCCGGCCATCCCCGAAAAGTAGCTCTGGTTTGGTAATGCAGCCTTCAGACCACTAGAGGCCTCAATAAACCCAGCAAACTTCAGCCTGAGTGACTAACAAGAGTGAAGCACGCCCGCATTTCCCCCCAAATCGACATATACCGGAAAATACAAGGCTAAGGATGACCGTGCTGGAGTAGGCTGGGCGGATGTAGATGTAAACGCCAGCTGAGCCGCGGTTGTGGGAGCTGACGCCACCATGCCTGGCTGGCTAAGGCAGGCTCAGTGCATCTTCAAGCATCACAAACCTGTCACGAGGGAAGTAATTTTTATACTGTAAGTTATCGTCTAGACCTCATGGTTTCTTCACAGTGGTTATTTACTACTTGTCACATCTTCAGCTGTGCTGTTTTGTATCGAACTCACGATTTTTGATGAGCCCTAATAGCAAAGCAGCATCAGATCATTTTCTTCAAAATAAATGCAAATTGCCTCGTAGCAAAAAGTGAGGAGCTAAATGTGTTCCAACTCTAAATTAAGTCAGAGCTTCAGCTGATCTACAAGGCTCAGATAATCACAAACGAACAATCTGATTAAATAAACAATGTTTTTCCATACACCGTTTTCATGTGCAGCAGCATGGGGCTGGGGGGGACACCCTTGAGGTTTGCCCACAACTGTCAGCCCATTTAATCCTTTAATGAATTTAAACTGGAGCAAGAGACAAATGGACTACAAACGTCCAAAACATGTAGTAGTACTCCTCAGAGGGAACAAAAGATCCATTGTACAGCTCCAGTAAGTTCATCTAGGGCTCTGGTAGAGTCTTTCTTTTCCTCCTCTTTGAACAGAAGCTGAATAGAAACAGGAATGAGAATTGGCTCCACCATCACCCCTTTGCCAGACTCGCCTCTGTGAATACATTGAGGCTGGATGAGAAGTTATTCACTGACAACAACTTGGGCTCTCTCTCTGTTACCAGTCAATAGATGAGGCCATATATAAAAGGTCATCTTTGTGGACACCTGTGAGGACCAGCAATGGTGGAAGAAGGCTGGGTGATGCAGCATCACAGCCAGAGATCAATGTGACACTGCAGCCTAGCCAGCTGCAAACTTTTTGCCCTAGGGAAACAATATCCAGGGCTTCTTTCTCTTTCCAAAAAATGTGAATGAGCTTGGCTTAGCTCTGATACAAATTAAATATCTATTAGATTGCTTCACACTCTTATATTTAAGAGGAAGATAAATTTATGTTACTTATTAAATATGAGCCTTGAGACAACCGTGTTAATCCCCAAAACAAATCGCATATTGTATCATTTTGCTTGGTCTTGCACATCACTTGAAAAAGAAACAGAGGGAACTTCTAAAACGACTAGTAAATTTGTTTACAACATTCTGCTCATTGCTTGCTTGGAGCAGCAGTACTATCTATACAGCTTCTCAGAGCCTTTGCTACTTCCATACAACCATGTGTTTTCTGTTACCTGTACCATCAAAACACAAAAATACCCATCTTTCTCCTGCACTGTCCAAACAGACAAATTCAAAGTTTGCATTAAAAGTTCCTGAAAATAACTTTTTAAGAAAAGAATGCAAATAAACAGAAGACAAATATTCCTTAAATTTACCTGTTTTCTTGTTGTTGTTTTTTTTTTGTTTGTTTGTTTTTTGTTTTTCAAATTGATTGCATTACCAATAAATTATTATCCACCACCAGCAAGTTTAATGACGAAGCACAGCAATTTCAATCAGAAATTCACCTTCCACTTTATGGTGGCTTTCATAATTTTTTTAAAAAATAAGACTTTAAAAAGAAAATTTCCACACAAGATGTGTTTTTGAAGGCAGACACATGTTTTATACAGCCAGCCTTCTGTTTAACAGACTGCTTTGGCAAAAAAATGTAAAGCACTTTCAAGATTTATGAGATAATGGTGTGCTACTAAGAATAATTTAATCTCAATGACATTTGACAGTGTTACCCCTAAAAAACAAAACAAAACAAAACAAAAAAACAGAAAGGGGCAGCAACAAGTGCAGTACCATTCTCCGAGCATTCTGGCAGAATCAGACTTTGGATGGGTGTGTAGCGTAAATTCTTCTCCTGATTGTGACTGAAAGCAAGAGAGAGATTAAGGAGAACTAACACCAGTCAGGTGCCACCAGTAGTGCAGATTTGTAGGGGAAGGCTCCATCGCTATCTCTATTCCTCTGATCTATCTATATTATTACCCTAGTTAGGCAAATTCCTTTTCAAAAAGCGTATTTTGGACAGTTAGAAATTCAACCCCCAGACATGCTCCACACATTTTAAACAAATCTCTTATTACTTATACACAAAATGGCTGAATGAATGAGGAGTAGCAGGTACTAGAATCAGTCATGACAACTCATCCTCCAAGATGAGCTTAATTTTTGTTGCATCTTCAGCAACAGCAGAATAGTTCCTTCAACTAATCATTCTCTGACTAAAACTGAAACTCAGAACAGATCTGATTTTATTTCACAGGCGATGTCTTTGAAACATTAGATGCATTTTCTTTTGTTCCAATGTCCTTAACATATCTCAAACACAGAAACTGAAAAATATCACAACTTCCTCTCCAGTAGCTTTCTAACCTTGAGACCTTCTAACCTTCTAAACTGCAGAAACAATTTTCCTTCTCCATCACAAAATACCTTGGAAGCCTAGAAGGACAAGAACTTGATGATTTTTATACATACAAATCTATATGGATTTATATAGGTTAGAGATAAAACAACGCCTACAATAAACAGTAGCAAAGCATTACCAACCAAAAGAATAACAAATGATAGTAAAAGATTTCTACCCCAGAGGTATTTTTTTCTGGCCTGACGTTTAGCATTCAACTTGCTATACTTCACAATAGCTGAAGTACAACATCTCTATCATTTTTGGGAAGGAAACAAGGACATATACACCCAGAACCAGACAGAGCACAATTACACTATTATTTATTTGCTTTAAAGAAGAAAAAACAAAGAGCAAAACATAGGAAAGGCCATGAAAAATAATGCACAAGGGTTGCATTAACACAGATTTTGGTCACAAATAGGATTTTGATTTGTGTGTTAAAAATATTCTTCTACTTTCTCATTTTTATGTTTGCTGTTGACAATTTCCAAAGCTTTGAATAAAAATTCCATGCAAATATCTCCCATAGGTTTGGAGCAGGAGCTACAGAGAGAGGTACAGGAGAAATTGTTCAGTTCACCATGATGTATTTCATCATGCCCAAATGGGGAAAAGCTTTATCTTCCCAATCTACCACAGAAGCCACCTTAAATCAGCATTAAGACGGACTAAGTCCAGCACGCCACCATTTTACATGCCCATTACAGACCTAAGTCATTTACTGCACTTTCTCAGGAAACTGCCACATTTCCAGCAGATTAGGGGGCATAACATACACACGTGGAACTATCTAGCAACTGCTGCTCACTACCAATAAAGCGTTTCAAGCACCAATATAAAACAGGAGTCACGCAAAGCTTAAGTGCTCTACTGCCCTTCTTAGGCCAGTGACACATCCTTACAGTTTAGGGTATTAAAGACCATGGGAGAAGTCAGAGTGTCGAGTCAGAAGTCAAAGCCTTGCATTACATGAGATAAATAATTACATGACCCTTGTTACCCGCTGCATGGCTGTGCACCTGCATGAAACGTGCACGCAGGGACAGAGATAAGACTGAAGTGCAAGCACCTGCATTCCAGCTGCTAAAACCTCCTTTGCTTGCACCTTTTAATTGATGGCGTCGTGATTTCCACACTGCCTTCTCTTAACTGCTCTTAGTGGCCTCGTGCTCTCTCCCCACCTTCCAGTAAGGGTTAAACCAAGAGTGATTCACCAGCTGGATTTCTCTGTGACACTCCTGCCTCTAACAGAAAGTCAGAATGTCACAGAATTATATAATGCTGACAGAAACGTGACTACCTGCAAAACAGGTTTGAATAAAGAAGATAAAACTTTTATGAGCACATAGCACACACACAAAAAAGTGCATCCTTCACAGGCTATTTTGGCCTCATAACTTCCAGAAGATGCAGCTTTTACTACTGTTTATAGCAATCACATTACAGCAGATTAATTGGGGAAAACAAACTAACAACAACAACAAAAAAAGGCTCTCTGACCAATTTGTGCTGTTGGCAAGAGGTGCATACAGGGTTTGATCATCCATTGCCCACATGGCAGAACCCCCACCCTGTGTTTCAGCATCAGCGAGGAGGCAACTTGCAGACAATAACCACTAAGAGTTTAAGCAGGATGAAAGACTCAGCTGGGACTGACACATATGAACCAGACCAAGGGCAAGCACGCCAAGCCAAACTAAAGACTACTGTTCGTTGCGCCCAGGCTGCCCGGTGCTAAGCTAAAAGGCTTCTCATTTGTCCAAGAAACACATTAGCTTGAATTCACCAGTGCAGACAAGACTTAAGTTTAGAAAGATGCCTGATCCATCACCTGACTCAAGCTATGAAAAGGGAAATATACCCACAAACTTTTTTTTCCTCTCAAGGGAAAAATGCCATGTTTCGGGACACGAGTCTCCAGATGCCACAAGGCATGAAGGCAGATGTCTAGACAATCCCTAAGGGCTGAGCGTCTTTACAAAGACATTTTCTCTTTTTCTTCTTTAGTGATATATCCTGTTTGTATGACTCATAGCCTTTTAAGATCCACTGTTACAATGCTTTCTCCTCTGCACCGTTCAGCAAGTTTTATGCCTATGCTGCTTCTAAGTGCACGTTGTGAAGGGTGCGCCCGCAGCCTGCTTTAAGTCTCGCCTCTACAATTTAGAGCACAGTCCCTGCACTGTCTCTCAAAGACACTTAGCAAAGGACATTCCTTACAAGTAAGCCAAACAGAAAAGTCTTTCGATAACTGAGGGGTTTCCTTGTTTTAGAACAGAGGTAAGACCAGCAAGCCTGTGCTCCTGCATTGTTGCCCAGGGGAGTCAGGCACAGGTTGGTGAAAAAATAAGCTCTAAGCATACCATATATATGATATTGTTATATCAGACATTTCTCAAGATCCTGATTAAACAAACAAAACCAAAAAACAACCACCACCACAAAAAACAGTATCTTAGCAGGTGCTGTCATGAAAATCAGGGATAGGTTTACATAAAACTGGTAAGAATAAACTATCCTATGAGAAGTAAGCAGGTAACTTTTAATAGGTGTCAAAGAAAAAAAATAAACTCTTCAGCCTACCTAGCCTTATTAACATTTACCAAGAAACGCATCAGCATTAAGCCAACTGATCCCAAACATTGCAACAGCGAACACTTTTGTCCTACGACTTCAATGCAAGTACTTCAGGCAACCAAGCATCCTTCTGGACTGCGGTAGCACACCGCCTTGTCTTTTCAGTCACATGTTACTATTCTGGAGGCAGGAACCTGATGCAAGCAGAGACAAGGCAAGCATAGAAGAAAGCAACAGAAAAGAATTAACTTGTTACTGACACAAGAAGATGTCATGATCTGTCATTATGCCTACGCCCTGCACTAAAATCACAAGTGCCACAATAAAAGGCAGCAATTTAACGGAAAAGTCTCCAATAACATCTTCCACATTTTTGTTGCAACACCAGCCATTGAGTAGGTCTCAGGAAATTTCTCAAGGACTCAAGTTTGATTATATGACTTACCAGAACCTAACTTTTGTATTCAAATGAAATAAAATGAACTGCCCTTGTGCTCTTGTTAACTCCCAATCACAGCATTTATGTTGCAGATTTCTGAAGCTGCCTCATCTGAGTAACATCCTTTATACCCTACATTCAAGCTACCCAAGCTGGAGATTGTAGGTTGAAACAACTAAAGAAAAGGGTATTTTATTCTTTCCATTCTCTGCCCTGAGTTAACTAGAACTTCTGCTCCGAGAGTATCACCAGTTTTCCTAATAAGTATCTTTTCAAATTTAATGCATCATCAAATCTTAGAACAGTATTTTTTTTAAGCTCTTAACACTGTTCTTTCGTTTCCCTTTCCCATGTACCCACAGGATGTTCTACACCTCATGTATCCATCCAAAGACTTAACATCTGTATTATGCAGTCTGAGTTTTCCTTCACTACTTTCATTAATTTTACTGCTATGTCATCAGCAGAGTACATCCAAGAACGTTTAAAAGGACTATCAGAAAAGCTTGGTGTAAATGGTGGCTCAGTCACCCCAGACCCGGTGCACGCAGCTACACAACCCAAACCAGAGTGAAACATTATCTTCCAACCAGTCTTCTGCAGAAACGAGCTTTCCAATAAAGCACCAGAGCTTCCTCCTTTATTTCAAACACTGAGCAGACACCCGAGAGCCAGAACTGCTTTGAATAAGGATGAATTTTAAATGACTAATCATTTCCTCTATTATTATAGAGTTTATGGTGCCTCTTATATCTTGTTTGTGTTTCCATGTGAGCTAGTTCCTTCTGCAGCACAGCAGCTTTTGGTGCTAAGCCCTCTTTTTAAAGCTATAAGCTTACAAGGGGAAAAAAAAAAAAAAAAAAAAAAAAAAAGAGCAGAAAAACCAAGCTCCCTTGTCTGAGGGAGTCCAGCTTGCTTGTCTGCTGAGTGGGATCCACGCTGCTCGTGACAAGCCTGAAGACAATAAGGAACAACAATAAAGGAACAGGCCTAGCAGATGTTGATATTGCTGTTGCTGGATGGAGCCTCTTTTTCCCTTGCTGAATCATTTATTCATTAAAAAACAGTTCCAGGGAAGCCTAAACTATTCATGAATTTGGGCTGAACTTACAGAAGGGTTCACTCGAGGACAGACCCCTCCAACTTGCACTGAAAGCAGCGCAGGAGCTTCTGCAGTGAACTACTCTGAATTCAACACAACATTTGGATGCTGGGCGCGGGGAATAAAAGCCCAGGCAACAAAGGGCTACATTCAGCCGAAACACGGTGCAAGTAGTTCCCAACAGCCAAGGGTTACAGCACTCAGCTGGCACGCAGCAGATTCAGGGCGAAAGCTCCTCGCGAGCACAGAGCAAGGCCTCAGCTCCCCTCCAAAAGCCACCGGCCATCAGCACAGCTCGGCCCGTTCTCTGCCGCATGCCCTGGAACAGCACCACGCTCGAAACACAGCCCTGGAGACCCGAGGCCAAGCCCCGAGGAGGGAAACGGGCCTCAAGCACAGGCACGTGGGGATGCGCCACAGGGGAAAAGATGGGCTGCCTTCCTCTCCCGCTGCCTTCCCCTGTGGCTCTTGGTTTTACAACGCAAACCACACAGGCAAGAAGCCCAAGCTGAGCCACTCACACGAGGTCATGCCTAGCGGGCAGATCAACTTGAAACCAGCCAGATTAGGGCTTTCTGGGTTGTTGTCCTGCCAATGCTTGCTCAAATCGCCACAGTTCCACCCCCCTCGCTTCAAAAATTTAAAAACAAATCCAAGTTACTTTCCTGTATCTATGCCACCAAATGTGAAAATAAAGACAGACGCAGATCCATTTATTTTCTTTAACGCTATCCGAAGTCATTTAGAAATAAATCTGGCCACAGCAGAACTGCATGCACGTACAGGAGGTGAGCCTAGGACACATTCACATTTCATTAGCACCTAGACACCAACTGCCCTGGAGCAGAAAGCAGTGTAAAAACAATATATGGACTTTAAAAAGAAGCACTGGGGAAAGGCATCTGTTTGCATGCAGGGGTGGGGAGGCAGCAAAGTACAAACGAAAGGCATAAATTGTTCCTTTTCCTTTCTGTTTAGCTTTCTATGTAATCCCACTGAATAGCTGTAATTTGGGGAACAGCATTAAATTCCTCTACCAGAGGCCACTTGGTACATTCCCCTCATTCAAAAGCAGTCAGAGCACAATGGTAAGAATGTTATTCATTATTTCCTATTACTTAGGGTGGGACTAAATGCTACTCAACAAGCCTGTGTATCAGATAGAGACATCTATAATACGTTCACTAAAATGAATATCCCGGGGAGGGAGTGGTATAAGCCACTGAATGCCTTTTTTATTTATAAGCAAAAACATAATAAAAGGTTAATTCCAAAAGCCATCTAATTAATCAAAATTACGTGCATGACAATGGTGTGAAGTGACAGCAGTGAGATCACCATGCAATGCTCTGATTAACACCAGTAAAGGTGGATTGATATACGTACAGGAAAGCAGTTATGCAACCTGGGATATTTGGGGAATCTGCGCTCTAATACGTGCTCTAGTTGCAGCATTCCCAGCCCTTGGAACTGGGCCTGAAGAGCTCCTTTTATTCTGTTACCTTCAGAGAAGAGAAAATCCTACGTTACAGGTAATTTCTCGCCTTACAAGTGGCCATTCATAAGCAAGACTATTCTTGCAGCATCCACTCAGAGTCCACGAGGCATCATACCCAGTTATGCACAGCAGGGATTACCCAAGAGACTGGATGTTTTTGGCTCGTTGGCTTCGGTGACAAACTTGCAACCAGATGAAAAAGCTGCCCAATTTACCTAAGCTTGTCCATCTCCTGCATCTCCACCATCTCTGCAAATTTACACCCTTGATGACAAAAAAATACAAATAATGAAGCAAACCTAAAGGGGCCAGCCACGAAGGTTGTGCTGAGTTTGGCGTTTTGTCCACTCAAGGGCTTCTGTGAGCCGCTTCTCTTCTCCCGCCTACCCTCTGACACCTGGCCAAGCCGGCGGGACCGCGGCCCTGGAGCCCAGCAGGCACATCGGATCAGCAGCTGCCTCGCACAAGAGACTGGGCAGAGGCAGAGGAAAGCCTCCGCCCTGCGGCACGGCTTGTTCAATTGCCAGTCAGCATCAAGACTTCTAAAAACAAGAGCAAGACAATGAAAGATCTCAGTGATATGATGGGAGCCAAAATCGCCCGATTTTTTTTTTTTTTTTTCCACGCAAATGAATCAAAAGTTCCTGTCTGATAATATCTTCCAGCATACAAATCCCAGCCAGTGGCACATGCCAGGCTGGGGTGGAGAGCTGCAGCCATCCACGGCTCTAGCTGGAAGGACAGACACATGGCGCTTGTCAGGATCAGGATCGTAGTTCTTAATTTCCACTCTACTAATTGCTGGTGCACAAAGGAAGGATAAAATCTGTTAAGTATTTACGAGAAAAGGCTGTATGGTAATAAAAAATAATCAGTGATTGAGGGGTTTTTTTGTTTTGTTTTTGATTCTGGATCAATTTTCTGCCCAAGCAGTAAACTTCCAGTTTTTGCAGGCACTGGAATCTCTCGTTCCCCCTCAAGCAAAAAGATGTGCTTTAAAATAATAGGAAAAAAAAAAAAAAAGCCAACTTCAAGCATTTTTTCCCACTGCTTTCCCCACCACCACACTACTAAGAGCAAAGCTCTGAATATATAAATAGCCTGGCAAGTGCGTAGTATAAACCACACCCCATCTCAGGGCCACTGTCTTAAAGGAAACTAATATTAAAAATCCCCACAGATGTGGAGAACGCAGTATGGTCTGCACTTGATATACTTCTGTACCTCCTTTGGAAGGACACTGAGTAGCACCTCACACAAAAATGCCTTTTCCCCCTACTTTATTTTTATGAGCAGAGAATTTTCAGCAGCTCTCCCAGCCCCACTCTTTTCCGCTCCTCCCGAAGCCATGATGGTTTTTAATGAAGAACAGTGGCTAATGTTACACACGCTCCGGGGTTTGGGAGAATGAGGGCTCCTCCCTGCAAAAACACAGCATACACATAGTTTCAGGATGTTAAGGCAGGAAGATGCAACAGAGCACATCTTTCTGCATGACCGAGGTCCCTCTCGCTGCAGAAGGCTCCCTCCTAGTCAAGGGGCAGAAGGCTGCCCCAGCCTCCAGCCCACTCGAGTTTCCCAGAGCAATTCTGCCAGCACAAGCTGCAGCCTCCCCTTGTGCAGGCGGACATTTGACACCCAGAAAGTAGCACATTTCCAACCGAAAAAGAAAGCAACTTTTCCAGGATATGCAAACCTCTTCTGTGGAGCTTGCTGTTGCTATAGTTATAGGAAGTTGCTGAGAAGTAAGATGTCAGGAAGCTGAGAAGAGGAACCAGACCTTTATAGGACTAACAAGAATCAGAAGTGTTGCACTGCTAAAAAAGTAAAATAAATCCCTTAGTGGCATGGTTAAACCTCACACTTTTGTTATAAAGAAAACCCCGATGTTCAGAGGAGAATGGTATGGAATTCCTCTCACAGCTGAATTTCAAGCACCTTTGTTCTGCCAGATCTGGACACACGTACCTCTCACCAGCTTTCCCCTCTTGCTGTACCAGTTTCAAGTGATGGGTGAATGCCATCCTCCAGGCCTCTCATTAAAGCAGTTTGCGTTTTGCTCTGCACTGAGTGAGTAACAGGAAAACAAAACAGGACTCCCCAAGAAGCCAAGACTTTGCTAGCTCTGCTGAAGCTAGAAACTACAACCTCAGCCTGTGCTGTTCTGCGTCTGCCAAAAGCCTTTGAAGTAAATTCTTTGAAGTTGGCCAGAATTGGCTCGGAACTAGACCAAGTGACGAGCAGGCTGGCTGGGGGGCCGCCTGGGGGCTTCAGTCCCCACATGGTCGAGTGCAAGTCAAGCTTGGATTCAGTAGATAAATGTGCCTTTAAAAAAATCACCCTTCTTTTTACAGGTAAAGGAGGCTTCAGTCCTTGCTTACATTCACAAGATGTCCACTGGGCTGAACTGCAGATTTCAACAAGTGTCAGCAGATCTGGATACGTGCGCTCAGTTCGGTTACTCCCACTGCTGCAAACAGCATCTCTTGAAAAACCCCATCTGTGATAGTGCTGGACTAGATGCCAAAACCATTCACCGCGCACATTTTGGCATCCGCCAGGCTCCCTGCAACATTTCAACTACAGGGGTAACACAGCTTTTGTTTTCTCAGAGACAAGACAGAGAGGGAGGGAGTCATTTAAAAATGTCTTTTTCTGGAATCTATCTGCAAAGGCTAACCCTGATCCTCATTTTCACTTTGTAACCTGGTGGCAGGCAGCCTGCAGTTCCAAGGGTTACAACTTCACATAGCAGAAGTAAGAGGTTTGGATTAAAGTAACCGTCTGCCTGAAAACAACCCCAACCTGCTGCTCGCCCAGCATGTGCCACCACACTAAGCAAGAGGCAAAGGAACATCAAAACACCACCAAAAAAAGCTGTAAGTGTAACACAACAGAAACATTTCAACCTCCTTGGGATGACCAGCAAGCAAGAGAGCAGAGGCAGTAAGAGTGGTGCCATACACACACACGGAGTGACAGTGCTTTAACAAACTGATGGGAATTAGGACAGTTTCTGTTGCACCGAGTGAGGAATTGGGACCCGCACAGCAAGCAGCTGGCTTTTTGGCTGACAGGATTATGAATACATTTAGACATACTTCAATTCTGAAAAAAATAAAAACACAGTTAAAATTAAACCAGCTACATGCAGGAGATTCTGCACCAGGAATAAACTGCCTGAATCTTCTGGGGCACCAGGTCTCATCATACCAAGTATTGCTTTTTTTTTTTTTTCTCCTCCTTTCCCCAAAGCTCTATATTTTTTAATGCAAGTCATTCCCCTCATAATTTAGAGCTGCTTCCAGAAGTGCTTTTCCTACAGTCTCTGACCAGCTGTATGTAACAACCAAGATGACAGATCAAGATTTTCTTGTTCTGCTAAGGTTTTAAAACCATTACTCATAGGCTTTTTTACAAGTCAATATTTTCAATAATTATGGTAAGGAAAAGGAACCCGTCAACACTATTTCCTCTCTATTTGCTCCGCTAATTTTGTGGCTTTCCGCAACCGTCTAAATCAAATAATTTTCAAAACTGCAATCTAAAAAAGCTTCTGTTTTTTTTCTTTTCTTTATTGTTTTTAATATAGTCTGCCATTTAACACATTAAGCTCCAGAGCATGCATACTGTTTAAAACGCAGCACCAGAGTGCAGGCATTTCCCCATGATAAAAATGTTGATGAATTTTTGTATGGCCCTCTGACTGTAAAGCTCTCATAAGGCTTCCTCAAACACTGCAACAGGTTTCCTCCTGGTGATCTACACATTATGTGTATGAAGTTTGTAAGATAAGTTGCCAGTGTTACTCTAGTCAACCCACTTGTTTTTGTTTTTTTTTTTTATATATATATATATATATATATATATTTAAGTTAAGACTTCGAATTTGAACTCACCTAATAGTTCAGCTGAATCTCTCCAAAGAATTGGTCTCCTCATCTATTGCACACAGAAGTGTGACTTGCGAGGAATTACATACAGAAGTATTACAGTTCTATTGCAGGAAGAAGATTTTACAAAAACAAGCACAGCAACATATGAGTTAAGCAAAAATACATTTAACTGGCCTGCTGACCACAGCCAGATACTGAAGCCAAGAAGATCCTCAAGCAAAGTTAACGTCAGTTAACATCACATTCAAACCGTGTAGTACTATTTTAACAGCTTTCAGTTTCTACAATGTTTAACCAGATAACGTACGGATTTTAGCACTGAGGTCTTTAACACAGCCCTCAGGCACAAGACTTCATTTTCCTTCAGGACACCACAATGCACGAACGAGAAGACTCTGAACTAGACCCTGAGCTTAGCCCTCTCAAGTTGCGTGCTTGTGTATTTAGCATGTCATCAACACAATGAGCCAATAAATTGCTGCCCCTTCCTTCCATGCTTTGTTTTCCAAGGGTTCATTGTATTTTATTTCAGTTTATTTAAGCAAGTTTTCTGTCACTGCTGGTACAGAAACAGACGATTCTTATCTTTTCAAGTATAAAAAAGCCTCTGAAAATATATCTATGTACATTAATTGCTCTGACCTTGTAATTTAGCAACTTAAAACTTGTTTGTTCACTCTAATCGGCAACCACAAATCAACAAGCTTTTAAACCTTGACAAGTTACAGAAATTAACGACATCGGAAGAAGTTCTTTTCACTTTTTCATTTTCTCCTGACCGTTGCTGAGATCAGCAATACATCGAGGCAAAACATCAGCTGTAAAACTTCTGAGTGTGTGCTGTTTTCCTGAACTTGCAAGTACTGGGAAAAAAACTTCACACTGAAGAAAAAGCTTCATGTTCATTAAAAAGTTGAAGGCTAATCACCGCATATTAGGCGGGCTCCCTGCAGCCCTGCAGGCACAGCAGCTCCCCAAGGCCTTTTCTGATCAGCTGCATAGGTTCTGATGTACACACAGAGGTCAACAAGAACTGCTCCGACGAACTTTCTTTTATGCCGTCTGCTTTCTGAGTCACTCCAGACATTCGAAATAAGGGCATGTGACTTATTTTCCCAACCAACTGCTTCCAAGGATTATTGCTTTCATGGGTCATTAGACTTGTTCCTGCCCTTCTTCATTGTTTTTGCTGCAGAGCGGGGATAGTAGTTTGGCACTTCCAAATTCATTTCAAATTTCAGAAGAAAAAAGACAGAACAGGGGAAAAAATGGAGGCTGGGGTGTACAAATAGCTTTAACACAAGGCTCACCAAAATACCCTGGGGAATGCCAAGCTCTCTCTTTTTTCCCCAAACACCATAAGGCAACAGCAAGCTGAAGGAGGAGTTGGGGTTGATATCAAAAGAGCCGTGGCAGAGCTGGGAACTGTGTTTGCTTCCCTGGTTTTGGGTAAACATCCAAACATTTGTATGACTAACTGATCCTCATCATTAGATTTGTGTGTAAACTTCCCTATATCAAAACATTTAGTCTGCATACACTTAGAGAGACGTCTTTGCCGCTTTTATTTCCTCTCACAATCCAAACAGAAATGGGGCACAGATTGCTTTTATTCATTTTTTTTTCTTTTTTTTTTTCTTTTTTTTTCTTTTTTTCCTATCTGGAACCTCTTAATTAAAATAAGGTGAGTGTTACTCCAAATAGATGAAATAGGCAATCGAATGTCCAGCTGCATGCAGAAAGGGTCCCTCACACTAAGAACAACTGAGAACAGTACTTCTCTGCACCAGCTCAGTCCCTAATGCTTCGGCTGGGCGCTTCCAACAGTGGGAAGAGGTGGCAAGCAGCAATGGGAGAAAATGTCTATTTAGCTTTGTTCTTCGCACTCCAACCTGTGGTTATTATTTTGGGCCTTTTTCAAAGGAAAAAACAATCCCCATTTTGAGGTCAGCTCTGTGAGAACAGAGCAAGCACGAACAGGACACAGGCAGCTGCGGTTCTGCACGGTCCTTGTTCAGAGGTACAGGCAAACACAAAAGAGAGGCGGAATGGACCAAGGTGGACTCAGCATTTACAAGGGGAAAGCAGCTGGCAACAGCAGGAATGGACCAACGTGGACTCAGCATTCACGGGGGAAAGCAGCTGATAACAGCAGCTTAAGACTGTCAAAACTGGAGAGACTACTTCAGCTTGTTGCACAGCTTTTACCAACTGGTAAAAACACAGGCCTTAAACTCAGTCTCCTAAGTAGAAATAATTCCTTGACAGCCAAACTACAAGAAAAGTCTAAAAGTGGCCTTTTTTTTTTGGTTCAAATGTGTAATAAACATTTGAGACAACAAGAATATTAAGCCTCAATAGGAACAAAATGTGTTTGGGGAAACAGATAAGAGCCTTTGGGTAAAATAAACAACCTAAGAAACAAAAATTAATTCCCTAATGTAAACTGGAGGAGGAAGAAAAAAGATTTTGCCAGTAGATTCCCATGTTCTGACCTCTGCGTGAACTCCAAGTAACCAGTTTGCAATTTTAAGCAGCAACAAGAATGGAAAGTGCATTGGAAGATAATGAAGGAACCTAGTCCCTCTGACTTTCTGCTAAGCAGCTGAAGCAAAAGGTCAATCAAAGAAAAATATACACTGCACAAAGTTGCGACACGAAAATTCCCCAAAATACTTCCTTACAACTATTATAGGTAAAGCAAAGCAAGACACAGACATAAATTTACACTCAAAGCCTCAGAGCCCATGGCTGGTTTCCTTCTGCAAAGTTTCTGCACAAAATCTGTATCTTGGGCTTTAGCTACATCATCAGTTCAAGAAAAACAGTCCTGATTTAAGAGTCAAGTACTGGAATTTCTGTCACATTCCCACATTAATGATTCCAGTGCTTAATTAATTTTAGCCTAATCACCTGTATCCACCCCAAAAGAAAATGTATTGAAACCCAAATACACAAACTATTTTAGGGTACATGAGGGTGTGGATTTTTTGAGAGCTGATGCAGATGTAACAAAACCCAACTGTGGCCCCAGGATGACTAAAATATCTCAAATATAAGTTTAACTACTGCTACTGCTGCAGAACGTGGCTGGCCCTAGCCCATTCTGGCTGTGGCTGAAAGAGGTGAGCCGTACCTCCTCTCCTCTGGCTGCCCTTCCTCCTGCCCCATCACTCACCCGACTGCATGGTGAGTTTGTTTGAGGAGCAAGACTGGTGGAAAACTCTGCCAGAATAATGTGAATAGCTTTCTGCCAGTTTAGCTATCTAACCTGGCCCAACACAGGGTCAGGCACGGGCCAGCGGAGGGGAAGGGAGCAGCGCACGTCACTGGGCAGCAGCAGGGAAGTAGATGGTCATTAGATTGGCTCAGCTGTTTCGTAAAACCTCACCCTCCCGCAAACATAAAGGAAAAGACCACACCTGCTGCAGGTCACCTTCTGCCAGCAGCAGGAATTTCACAGAGGTGACAAATATTTCAGTGAGGTGAAGAAAGCAAACAGGATCTGACTGACTGCTGAAGACTACCAAGTTGCCTACAAAATGAAGGCGTGTTCTTAACCGATGGGAAACATCAAAAACACCACTCCTGTGACCCACTCAATTCCCTACCTGCCTGACTTACCTGTCTTTCTTTTGCCTCTGTGACCCACCTGAATGCTGCCAGAAGAAGGGTAAAAGTTGCTTGTCTGAAGCCACACAGATCAAGTCACTTCATTTAGTTCCCTGTGCCGTAATTCAGTGTACATCATTCCTGGACATGCTTTTGGAAGGATTATTTACAGAAGTGCTCACTTCTCCAGCTACGCTACTGAAAACATCCTAGGTTACTGTTATCATTACTGCGATGCACAAGGCGCTTCTGGAAGGATTCTCCTCGCGGAGCAGGAACAAACAATCCTTCGGCCAGCACCAACAGTGAAATGAATGAACCGGCTGGGAACCCCTTGATGAAATATGTTGTATTAGATAACCTGGCCTACTCCTTAGCAGAGCTTAGAAGAGTTTTTGTTCACAACAGAAATGGTACCATGTGTTCTTCAAGTAATTGCCATAAATACTGCACAAATTAACTGCTCTGAAGTATTTGTTTCTAAATAAACTGTCCTCCTTCCTCTGCACAATAATATTAGCAGAGGAGACAATAGCAGAACTTGAAGAAGGCAGGAGGAAACAGAGCAACCTTCATTTCGCTTCATCATGCAAATCAGATATCCGTACTTCAATGACACCTAGAAACAGCACCCAGGGGCACCTCTCTGCTGAGAACAGTGCTTCCATCTGGCCAGAAGGGCTCCTGCCCGCTGTCCTTCCAACCTACCCACAGTAACACAGTGGGATTTGCAAAGGACCTCCCCTTTTCCAGAGAGGAAAACATTAATTCTATTTCCCACAACACATTTTTGAAAGATGAATCTGCAGCAGTTACTGGACATAAATAATTCACGGTCTGCCAAGGGCTCAGAAAGGAATCCTCCCTTTTTGGTGCACATGGAAGGTCCAAAATGCAAGAATGACAGAGTGAGATCATTTACCCTTCCTTGCTTTAGAAGTCATTTCCCCACTGCTGATTCTTGCTTAGAAAGGAGACTCTGAAAAGTTGCAGGATTCAACAGACTGAGCTTAAGAATTAAAGAAAATACAGCTTTGCAAAAAGAGAAAACTAAGATGCATGCAGAAGTGCAAAACTAGCAGCAGCAGGGGAAAAAAACATCTCCTTTAGTACAGAAAAGGAATAGGCAAGTGAGATGTCAGAAGAGCCAAACGGTCAAGGCCTGCAATCCCACCTGCTGCCATCAATAACCAAGCAACCTAAGGGTGCAAGTCTGTAGACAACCAGACCTCCAGCCTTTCTTTGGAAAGGCAGGAAAAGTCACCTGGATCGGGTGGAGATGCTTAAGATAAAGTACGCATTCTAACAGAAAGGATGCAGCTGATAGCTAAAGCCCTTCTGATACAAGAGAGGGAGTCATGAAAAGAGAAAGGGAGAAAATGACCCCAAAGCTCCTCACAGATCTGTGAGCCACTTTTTGAAATGGTAATTGAGTTCTACGCAGCCAGACAAAAATACACAACATGCTTTCTGAAGTGAGATACTGAGAATATTTTCCCATCATTTTACTAAAGTGAACGAAAAAATACAACAGTCACATACAGAGAGAAGCGTGGTAGCTGCATACATGCTACAATGTTCCAAATGAATATTAACTGTGCTTGTTGCAGACAATAGCACCTTACGATGTATAACCACAGAATATATCCAAGCAACACAAAATGCCACATGTGCCTTTAAAGACTGGACAGAAAGCTCAGCGCAAAACCTCGCACACACAGCCTTTTATGAACAGCAAAAGAAAAGCAGAGTTCCTGGTGCCGAACATGCCAAACAAATCATACTACTGTAATCTTTATACCAGCATAGTCTTAGCTTCTCTCTATTGATAGAGGGAGACCATACAAGCTAACCCTTCACTAATTGAACTCAGTGCAAACAGAGTCTCAGCTTAAAAGTTGCATGACTAATTGGGATTTTTTTTTTTTATTATTTAAAAATGAATTTTAATAAGCTGAAAATATTTTCAGACACTGCTAACTCCTGATACTCTGGGAGGACTTTGAGCTTTACAGGTATGTCTTACTGTTTCCCCTGGTATTTATTTCCTTCCCTGTTTTGCACCTGACACACACATTACTGAATATGCAGGGCAAACATACATGACTTGGCCAAGGTGCTCCCAAAAAGCTCCAGGAGAAGGATGTAGTTGGTCGTGGGTTTTTTTGTTTGTTTGTTTGTTTGTTTTTTTGGTGGTGGTGGGTTTTTTTGGTTTTGTTATTTTAAAGAACTTCCAGTAATCACCGTGCTAGAAGCCAAAACACTATAAAAGTATATTAAAAAAACATCAGAACAGCTGCTGTTTGAGTTCTTAACATCCGTTAGATGAGGTGTTAGAGAAATTTATGCTAAGTTACTGCTTAAATCTTATCCCAAAGAATGCCAAACAGACTATGCCGAGTGACAACTTCTAACCCCCAAAAGCCGTTACTGTTCAGAGATCCAAAACTGCTGTGAAAACATGAAGACAAGTTACAACAGTCACTGGTAGCTCCATTTCTCTTTCTGTACAAACATTGGTACTAAACTAACCTCGCAAGATCATGGGTGGAGAATTGAAATGGAATAGTGAAATAGAAGAACCTTTTGAGTGTATATCTATATATCCAACAGGAAGGAAAGTTTACTAAGCATTCATAAGGAACACTGAAATACTGCGAGCTAGAGGACAGACCCCAAGGTGAATAACACAGGGTGAGCAGAGTATGTCTTACCCTGCAGTTTAGGTTTTTCTCTATAAAGACCTGTAAGGCAAATCTGTATTTTAATATTTAAAGAAAACTGAGGAGTGGATTTAGCTAGCTTCCTCAAGTGCAGATCTCAGTGTAAACAAGCAGCTCTGCTAAAAATCAGGGAAGACAAAAGCCCTTAGCCCCACTGTTAGCATTGGTGAGGGGATGGGGAAAAGAAGGGAGCAGCAGGTAAGTTCATATCACAGGTTCACGATTTTAGCCGAGCAGCTTCTCACTGTCATTTACATCAGCTGTGCTGTCCTTGGAAATCAGAGTTAGGGAACACCCAGACAGGCTGCAGAATCCAGCCCAGGGTATTAGATGGAGAACAAAGCACACAAAACAAAGCCTCCCAATTCAGGATAATCTTACTGCTGTATGTTCAGTATGTTGAGAGCTTCTCCGTAGCTCATGCTGTGTGTACTCACTGAAATCCCCAGTTATTAATTTGTACTGCAGGACAGGTGCTACTTTCAATGATTTTGTGGGCATAGGGGCAGTTGGTTATTTAGGGAGAACACCAGGGGCTGCTGGGAACTTCTTACTGATGGGTAGTGGTCCCTCCTCCCCACCTCCAAAAAGAAAAGCAAACATAGAGTAAGATTACTGTTTTCCAATTAGCCTGTGGTTCTTCTAGTTATTTATTAACTTTCACGCATATTAACCAAACCATAAAACCTGGGTGGTTGCCCTCCCAGCACCAAGTGAAGAAAATGGTAGAGCGAGGAGAGCCAAAACTGCTTGGGCAAGTTGCATCCTTCCAGAGGCAGCAGCAGCCCAGCCCAGCCACCAGCTGCATGCTCAATGACAGAGCCTTGCTCAAGTGACGAGGCGACGGACACTGCAGACACACACAGCACCTGAGCCGAAGTTTCAGCTGAAAAATGCAACACGCCAAGTGATGCTGAGGGAAAAAAAAAAAGTTAAAAATCAGGTATTGTTGACCGTCAAAATTTGATAGGCAAGATTCCTGCTGTGTCTGCCTGAGGAGCTGGATTAAAAGGAAGACAAACAAAACCAAAAACCCAACACACACCACGCAACGTGGGTCTGCTGTAATGTCAAGCACCTGACCTGCAGTCTGTCTGTAAAGCTACATCCAAAGCAAGACCTCAAAAGCAAGCTTAAGGGAGACTTGGTCAATGCACAGACCTCGAGGTGGGACAGATTGCCTTCAGCAGCTCCCAGTTTTTAGCTTGTGCCCCAGGCAGTGAGCGAGGCCCTGCTGACAGCTCAGGGCAGACGCTGCAACCAGTGCCATGGGCAGGGAGCCAGCAGCAGGAGAAGAGCAGCAGCATGCTGAGCTCCTGGCACAGGCAGCACCTTCCCCCAGGGGACACCCAGCCGGTACAGGGCCAGCAGCCACCTGAGAGGGGGCCGGCGCGGCTACCACCCAACTCCACCAGATTCCCGACAGCCGCAATCAGGGAAAAATTACAGCAGGTGCCAGAGTTTCTCCCCATAAAAGAGCTTGCTTTCTACTAGCAATGAAAGATGCATAAAACTAGAACTGTAAAGCAACCCCCTCTCCACTGTGACCCCTAAAATGATGCACAGTCTACGAAAGACAAACTAAAATGGACAAAGCGAGGGACCTTTCACTCCCCTTAATTCAATTCTCTCCTTTAAGCCAGTGCACTGTTAGTACCCAGCAATGAGACTAACACTGAAGTTTTTCAGCTCGATGGTAAAATCATGTAGTGTCCATCCATCCCCAATAATAGCAATATTGAGACAATGAACTCTATTGAGGCATCTAATAAGGCAGATAGTCATTTGCATAGAACATTTTCTGTGACTCTCTGTAATACAACATCTCAAAGACTCAATTCAGACTATTCTCCTTTCCCACAGACGTTAAAAAAAAAGATTCTTTTACTAGAAAAAGTAACAATGACCCCTCCCCTAATAGGAGAAAGCACAAGATAGGGTTTTCCTGCATATGATGGGTACACACTCAGGTCAGTGTATTTTTATTCGGTTGTGTGGTTTCTTCATTTGTTTTAAACTATAAACTCTTCACCTCTGCTGTGGAGTAAATGCTCAGAAATACATTTCTGATTTCGCTCTAATAAGCTTCTAAGTAGGAAGCACTTGGAGATCCCCATTCACCGGCAAATTTCATCTTTAATTCCTGCACTGCTGTCTTTTCCTTTCATCTCTGCACATAGTTCTGTCCTGCATGACTCACTGGATTATTATTTGCTGGACATACCGGGACATACCACTGTGCTGTAGCTATGCTAGCCTGCATGAGAGTCCTGAGCTTTGGGATAGGCTCCGCAGTGTAGCACTTGGGCAAGCTCAACAAATCACCTCCTTCCCATCAGGCTGTACCAGCCTCGAAGATGATGCACACACACAGAGTTTATGTTGTGCATCATAGTTCAGCTCCAATAACATCTCCAAGTACTGCTGTAGAAAAGCAGTAATGATTGTGGCCTTCCTCTTTATCTTTCTGCTTTCTCCTCTTTCAATAAATAATCCTGGACTTTGACAGTGCTTTATTTAGCACAAGGAAACACCTGTATTATTCCTGGAGGTAACTAAGCTACCTATATCTATGCACTCAAAACATTGCTGCAGTGCACCATAAAATAGCTCCTGCCTGCTCTGCCCTCTGTCCCTCCCGGCATAGTCACAGGCACACTACAGGAGGCTGCTAAATGCCCCATCCTGGCACCCATGCCAGAGCCCACAAAAGGAACAGCAGGTGGGAACACGCACAGTAGCTCCTCACAGAGACTCCCAGCCCCAACACCAAACCACCTCTGGCTGTCAACTCAAGCTCTCTGCAGCCACCCCTGCCCGGGCCGGCGCACAGGAATGCTTCAGGCAAGCCCTCGGAGGCTTCCGCTGCTGTGTTCCACAAAAGCAGCACTGCAAGGGTCTCCCCGCTGAAGACCGACCCAGAGCGTTGCTCTCACATCAGCCTTCCCCATTCCCGCCCAGGCAACTCGGCATCAGGTCCCTGTGAAAATGAAACTAGACAGCATTTTCGGCAAGCCAGTGAAGGTCAGCGGAAAGGGGGAAAGAGCTGCCACACAACAGCCCCAGTGAGGAACAGCGCTGAGGTCTTTGTCCAAGTTTCTGATTTTATCAGATTATGCCACAGTGTTAACATTGTTTATGGCCCTATTTTACGTCTGTGAATCACCCACTCCCAGAGACTCTTTCTCCACCCCGGTTTATAAATAGCACCACACACAGAGTGGAGTTTGTGAAGCACAGGAGACTTGCCGAATCAAAATAATGTATATGGAGCTGACAGTCTTTCAAAAGCCTCCCCCATTTATTTATAGTGCTGGCCAGACAGGCAGATTCCCACACTTTATAAACCCTGTAGGTCACTATCTCCATTGTTCATTCACAAACAACTCTGTTAATAAAGAATTCCCTCTGGTTACAAGTGAACTTGGTTCCCAGCACACTGCTTCTTGGCACAGGCCTTCTGAAAAGAAAGATTTTAAAATAAGTATTACACACTTTTTTGGATGCAATTGGAAGCAAAATATGCCTAGTCCACAATAAGGTAATATGACGTTATTTACATATCTTCAGACATTTAGACTTTGCAATGCACCTCGTGGAAGCATACCAGTACATCAGTACAGGACCAGTCATTTTCTACCATTGTAGCAGACTGACTTAAGTGTCCAGAGATTATTTTCTATGAAAATACATTCCCAATTATAAGCATAAAACCCATCAGAGGGATGCTTGTCACATTAAGTTCCTCCGTGAAAGTAGAACGCCATTAATTCCCCTCTTTTCTCCCGTAATCATTTCCTTGCAATAGAAAGCTCACCATGCTATCAGCCAGATAACAAAGCAGATAGGGAGATACGTGACCAAAGGTTCAGAGAACAGTTTTCTGGAGTCCAAACGCACACAATGCCTTGCTGAGCCAACACACTACCACGCATCTGCCGAGCTCAAAGCCCCAGCAAACCCACAGGTGCAAACACGCACTGCTGCCCCGCTCCCCTGTCCCCCAGCCCCATTTACCAGGCAGCCTGAGCAACACCAGCAGGGCCAGGGCTAGGAAAAGCCCTCTGCACTGATGGCAGAGATGCGGGTAGGCAGGGAACATAAAGAGCCCATGAAAGTCTATCTGCCCAGATTAATTTAACAGAAACAGAAGAGGCAGTGAAATAACACTGGCATTTTCCATTGATAAAATCCCTTCTAAGTGCCTAAGATGAAGGCATTCAAGTACTTCTCTCTCTGATTCACCATTTTTTTCCCTGCCATAAATCACATGGTTATTTGTCAGACTAATGGTTTCTTAATAAGCTGTAGAAGTTAAAACCTGTTAGAGCAAGATTCCTCTTTAAACACAAAGGATCAGTAAAGCAACTGAAACACACATTTGGGGAACAGTTAAATGTATTATTATTATGGTTCTTTTTGTTATTTTGTACACTCAACAAATAAGAAAAAACTGTTTATAATTTTAATTAAAAAAGCAAAATGCCAGTGCCTGGAAAACATTACAGTGAGTTTGGACATCTTTTAAGCCAAGTGCATGCCTTTTTTTTTTTTCTTTTTTTTAATTCTCCTACTGCCTATCTCAACACACGGTTCCTTTTCCTTTAGCCTCTTTCAAACAATACTCGATACTAAAAAAAACTAAATACCAAAATGAATTATTTCACACTGAAGGTTCACTTCTCTCTTGTTCTACATTCACAAATATATATACGTGTGTGCATATACGGTCACATATGTACATACACACACACACATATACTTCAACTGACTTGTATTATGCATTAGTTTCATGCAGAAAGACAAAACAAGAGCAGGAGCCTCTTGCAATCAGACAGCAGCACTGAAATGCAGCAAGTCCGAGCCGTGCGTCACCAATTCACTGCGTTGCTTCAGCCCCTCCTGCCTCGTTCTCAACCTTCGGGAAGAGAAGCGTTCCCAGAGGGCTCAATAGCACTGCTCTCTATTATCACTCTGAAATACTGAGCAAAGGAATTGCAGAAGTAATATTTAACCTATTAGAATGTGACGAATCACACTCCTTGATACCATCTCTGATCAATGAACAGTGAACTATGAGATCATAAATTAGGACTGTGGCATAACTGCAGCAATGGGAATTTCCCCCAAAAGGTCTCACTTACAGACACAACGGGGGAACAACTTGAAATCAGGGAGGAGAAAGAAATTTAATTAGAGCTGACTGAAGTGCAGCACATGGTTCACAGGAATTTTTGCTTTCAATTAAAACATCCTCCTCCGACACAGCAAACTAAATAAACACAAACTAAAACGAACTATACTGTGACATACATACGCAAAAATGAAGACAGGCATGACAGAAAATTTGGACAGAAACTGAGCCATATACCACGTGCAATTACAAGCCAAGTTCTGCAACAAACGCCATTTTGCCATAAACTACACAGGCATTTATTCCACCTCATCGCCACAGCATGTAACCATCCTTTTTCTTCCACATCACTAAAACCCATTCTACCCACATAACTAAAATCTGATTTGAGCTGTGGGCAGAAAAGGAAAGGGGAAAGGGAAGGATGTAAAGAACAGCACTGACTTTCAGAATTAGCCTTTAAAAAAAATCAGTGAGGATTCACATTGATGAAAGTACTAAAATAAGAAATCTGCCACGTTTCTAAAATTGTAACAAGGAACAGTGTAAAAATGGAGGCTATCAGGGAAGGATTTGCAATCAAAATGACTGACAAACCGCACTCAGAAAGACACACAGAAGACTTAGGAAAACTGGATATTTGATTTAGAAACCGGTAATGAGACAGACCATCCATACCTGCTTTAAGAAAAGGCCAAGATTTTACAGAAGGCCTGGAGCTTTCACCTCCTTTAAGCTTTAACAGGATTATTTGGCCCAGATAACAGGATTTAGGGAGGAATGGTTTCAATGCCAGGCTGTGGCACAGCACACAGCAGGGCACTGCTGAGGCAGCCAGAGTGCAACGCTGCCCAGGCCTTCCTAGCAAAAGGCCCCTTGCTTTTAATGTCCTTGTAACTTACCTCATGTGCCTGAATGCAGTGAGGAATTTTTCAAGCTAAGTGCCCATACTTGGCTAGATAGATTCATTATTTACGGAATGTGGAAGCAAAAATGCCTTAAATGTTTGAAAAAGTGAGAATGAGCAAAAAACACATTGCTGTGCCATTATTAAATATCCCAGCGACCTTCTCCTCCTCCTGCTGTATAGCACTGCTCTGAATTCTGGCAAGAGGCAGCCTTCTACCCCTCGCCAGTAGTCCTCCCTTCGCCGAGGCAGCCTTTGCCATCACTGGCAAAACCTTATATATATCAGGCGGCTTTGGAAGATCAACATAAAAAGGCCTAATTAATTTGTGTCTACTCAAGTCTTTGCAGAACTGAAGCAGAGGGGAATAATCAGCACAAAGATACCTAGAGAGTGAGTACCAAAAGACTCTCTGTAAGCATACACTGACTACGCTGCACGAGGAAGGTTTGGGGAGGAAAATGAGTGAAATAGCCAAAGGCATGCATGTCAGGAGGCAGCATGGGAAGGCGGGGAAGGGGCAACAGGCAGCTGGGGACCAGTAGCCACAATACACACAGTTTTGGAGCTTGGACAAGGCAGATCCAAGGCCATGTCAGGACCCTGACCCTATGGGACAGGGTCCCAGTCAGCAGGGCACCCAGTGGGACCCTTCCCCAGGCACCCGCTCAGCTGCAATGCCCATGCAACCCGGCCAGGCCGGCGCTTACCTGGGCTTGAAAGCTGCTTCAGTACAGAAGTGGGAGAGCCACCTCTTGGCAAAGGTGCACCTGGGAGAGCTGCCCAGGGCACCTTCATCTTTACCACAGACTGTATCCCGGAAGGCTGAAGCTTCCCTATAGCTGTTCCTTCTGATGAGGGGGCCAGCACTGAACTTAGGCAGCTAAACGGGGGTGAAAGAGAAGAGTGTGCCCTGTGCTCTGCCACCACCCTCAGAAAGGCTTTAATTCTGACATTACCTAACCTTCAAGTGTTGTATCTTGCAGCATAGAAACGTTGCCTAACTACAGGCTGCTTGTGTGCACATATGCATGCTTAAAAACAAGCGTGACTCTCAGCAGATACTGATCATCCGTGTATTATAAGCTGCATCCAACTTGTAGGTTCCTGCTACGTGAGGTTACAAGTTCAATACTAGCTGCCTAGAAATGCCTTCTACCAGTTTAAGCAGTATCCAAATTACAAGCGATAGTGTCATATTATCACAGCTGTCAACAGCGCAAAGGACTGGGGGTGAGGGGGCTGATTTCTACCTCTCTCATTTCAGGAAGGGATGTCTCATCCCAACAGGATCTAATTAAAAAGAAGGGGGGACTGACCAGTTTTATTTCCGAGACGAATACGGTTCAGCTCTCTGTAATGAAACAGCACATACTTGGGCACTGCTTCAACAACAGTTGATACACACTGTTAACTTACGTAGGCTGCTGAAGTCTTGCTCCTCCTGTATGCTGTGTTTACTCATCATCCTCCCCCAATAACCTACTTCCTTTTCTTTAGAAACTTCTGTTCCTGCTTTTGGTTTCTTAGAGATGGACATGATGAAAGAGTGCTTATGCCCCAAAGTCAATTAGCCTCTCGTATGCTTTCTTTTCTGTGTCCTCCCCAACCGTGCCCACGCATGGTTCTCGTTTTGCTCCCTTTGATGTGTTAAACTTGGGGTAGAAACATCTCAAATGAGAGTCCTCCAACCACCACCCAATGTCTACAGACCACAGACTGCCCACAAGACCTGTTACTGTGCTACAGGACATCCAGAAACAAACTGTAGAATTTCTTCCCTGGAAAAAAGAAGGATTTGCTGTGTAACCAAAGGTAACAACCAGGTCATTTGTTATGTACAACAAACACAATTTGGAGTTTGAGCAGCCTGCTGGTAGCCATTTCAAAGACATTTTACTAGCATATTGGTTTTCCCACCATTTCAATACAAGGGGTATTATCTTTGCCCCTGATTTCTCAACAGGTTCAGCGGTACAGTTTGCTCCCTAGCACCCCGATCCCCCCTTGATATCCCCACTCACTCCAAGGAGCGGTTTCACAGCTCGGATTTGCTCCACAACATGCTAAGCATCCCAGATGAAATCTGCTGCCCCACTAAGTGCCTGCCAAGGTTTTGTGCTGCCTCAGTCACACTACACAAGTGGTTTACCACAGGCTGCCCTCTGTCTAGGGGTGAATGTCTATCTCACAGCACAAGAAACCCTTCCCCATCTGTGCCCGATGTAAGGAATGCCTCTCCTATCTACAAACCCACAAGAATTAACCAATTCACTCGGAGAAAAAAGGGACGAGACCCCACAACCCAGCTTTTGTCCAATTTATAACCCATTCATGACCAAAAGGGAATACTGTATTCATAAAACACAGGAAGTTGTGCGAGGGAAGCTTTTTTCCTCCAGCTCTCATTTTTGACAGTTCATGGGCAGAAGTGAATCCTGGTAGAGACAGATGCGGTGGGGCACTATGTTCAGTTCCTACATGCACCTGGCAACTGAGAAAGATTTATTTTATTTTTAAAGAAATCATTGCCAGAAGTCCTAACCCTATCAAGATCCTTTAATATTAGCTTTGTACAAATGCACTATGTCCTACGGTATTTACAACCTCTAGATCACAAAACATAACCAGTGCAAGACAGAGGAGGAATGTGCAGAGAAGATGTGAGGGGAAGCAACTGGAGGAGAAGATTATCTTGACCAGTGGTCATGTGAAACTTTGGCTTAATTTCAGAAGCTATGGTTCAGAGACTTGCCCCAGGAGCTCAGATAGCATTACCCATGTACATGGGAGTTCGTGAAACTCAATCAAGTAAGCTGCCAGAGCACAGCTGGAAATCAGAACCTTTTCAGATGCTTCTGTCAGATGAACAAACTGTCAAGCAAAGACATCATATGTCTTGCTTCCTTGCAGCCTGCAAAGACAAGCATGAAAATGGATTTACATAGTTCTGGAAACATCCTGTCCACCCTCCAGCTCAGGTGAGCAGCTCCCCTGCTCTCAGACAAACCTTGATAGCACAAAGTCCTAAAAGATCTTAGTCATTAACTTAATCCTCAAATCTCCAGTAGGATTTCAGAAGTCCTACAGCATCCCTGGATGACAGAGCAGCAAATCCCTTACTTTGGCAGAGCAAATATTAAGAGACCATTGCTCAACAGGGAAGGTGAAGTTTGATTATCTCTTATCTTTTCAAAATTTTTCTGCAGGAGACAAAATGTTCAGCTAACCAGGTTAATACTGCAAATCTTAGGTTACCATTGCTTCAAAGTTCGTCTCAACCATCTGAAGACAGCAGCAATAAATACTGCACACAACAAAACAAATAAACCTCAGCACATGAGGTACCTAGTTTCTTTTTGACAACTATTTTTTTCCAGGACAACCTCAGATTTCTTTCCTGCAGCCAGCTTTGCACACACAGGAGTACAGGGGGTCACCCCATCATCTGCAGCAACTGGTCTTTGGCAGAGTTGGACACTGCAACTGCCTATTATTATCTTTAAAAGGAGCTGGAAAATAAATAAATAGTAGCAACTGTGTCAGGTGCTATGATGGGCCTTAAAGGCACTGTAACAAGCGCAGTGCACACTGCTCACAGGGCAAAGCAGAAAGGCACTGCACAGAATGTGTGTGTAAGCATAACCTATACAGCACAGTGAAGGACACTGGGAATGACCTCTTGCCTAACAGCACAGCCAGTGAGCAACAGGTTTGCCAGGATGGTGCAGGGGCTGCTTTGTAAATCACAAAGAATTGCCACCTCAGAACAGCAGTACCTTCCTGCAAGTCAAAAACAAAACCTGGCAAGTGAAAAAAATATATATATATTTTTTGGCTGCTTAAACTTTTAGAAATTTAAAAGAGAACTACTTTATTTGTAACTCTGTGATGAAATCCTAACCATAGAGACCTAGGAGTCGTTACCAAGAGACTGCTGGGGTGAAGAAGAAGAAAAGCATACTCCGTAGTCAATAATTACCAGCTCTGGCCTTCTGTTCACTTCTCCTGCAGCATACGCTTCCCTGACTGAACCAGGAAATCAACAGATGCATTTAAAAGTATGAAGACTGAGTCAGAAGACAATAGTTAAATACCAGTTAAACCACATACCGTAGGTTTGTCTTGTAGTACTGGGAAATGAGTACTACTCAAGGCGGTTCCAGATATTGCATCCACCTGCAAATATTTGCTGCTGGCTACAGCTCAACACATACTCTCACTAGCAGTGCCAGTACTTTGCAAAATATTGCAGGCAAGAAAGAAAAAGAAAGTTTGCTTAACATAGAGTACAATAAACTCATTATATACTTTAATCATCAAAAGCATATATAGCCTGGTTGAACAGATTTTTTTTTAGCAGGTTATGTGATTACAAAGTTAGCTAAGGATAACTGCTTTTTTTCAAGTATTTTAGGCTTTCAGTTTCATGAATATAGAGTCTAATTATTAGCTTCTTTAATGGGGATCTTTTTCTCTGGGCGCGTAGCAGAAGTCAGAAATTAGTGTCACAAAGGAATCGGGCATATGCTCACAATAAAAGCACAGGAGCAATTACACTTTCATTACATAGTCTCAAATCCACGTATAAATACCCTGTGTTAAGGCATTTGTATTTTAGATCAACTACCTTCCAGCAATAACAAAAAACCATTCCAGCTGGAGAAAGAGGCAAGATAAAAATGCTCTGACATGGTGCTGGAGGACATTGGCCATTAAAGTCTTATCTCACAAGAAATAGCTAAATACTTTATAACAATGTATCATCTGTAATTGTTAAGCTGGAAAAGAAGCCTTCTTTCAAATGGATTCAAGGCATAAAAATTTTTATATGCTGTTAGCTGCCTAGCTTCTCTAGTTCTAAGCATCTCCTAAGAATGTTAACATCACCAAATGCAAGTCCTTGATAAAAGGATAAAAGTTATAGACAAAGGAAAGTTGTTTTTTTCTTTAATAGACACAAAGGAGAGTATTGTCGAGATTTATTAAATACATACAATCACCTGCATTGTTACAGAGATTAAAGGACAAAGGGCCAACAGATCTAATTCCAGATTGTACAGCCTTGTCCTTCTCCATAATTACGATTTAAAATTGAACTTGAGTTAACACATTCATAATACCAGTATCGACAAATGTTTTGCATGCACTCAAAAATAGTTTATTTTAATGTGGATGTGACAATATGTTTAATTTATATGTATTATGATTGATCATTCAAGTAAAAATAAAGCGTGCTTTTTCAGTTGGTTGTAAGAGTAGTTTCAAAACTAGTACAAGGTTCTTTAGAAAAAGTAACTAGCTAGTCTGTTAGCCACATCAGAAAACTTGCAAGAAAAACTCAAACAAAAATCTTTCCCCTTTTCTCCTTCTATCTCAGAAATACTTCCAGAAATAGAACTTCACACTGCAGAGATACTGAAAAAAGAAAAGGAAAGTATTTTCATTCTGCAGATGCTAATGTTATCTACCTCGTGTGAGAGTATCATGGTCTCCTTTCTCCAGCTGGCAGGTACATCTATTGGAAACTGTGCTTAAACACCAGGCCTGCATCTGTGGCACCCGCAGTACGCCAGCTAAAAAGGCCAAATCCTGACCTCAACGACAGGCTGGTTATTTCCCCCAGTGCCCAGCTGCACGGAACTATACCATGGAGGTGAATTCCCCTCATAAAGAATTATGCAAACTGAACCAAAGACATTGAACTTCCCCAAAGAAAGAGCTATTTCTTCTCATTTTCTTTCCTTTTTTTTTTCCCTCAGTTTTGTTGAAGACATGCTTTTACAAAAACCGTGAGAAGGTAACTGTCCCTACACTTCTTGTATTTCTCCTGTACAAGGAAAAGAAATATTAATCTGTAAAAGGTGAAGCCATCAAAGACATCAGTTAATCATGCACAGTCTACTTCACTCACAATAAAGGCACTGGAATCATGATCACGGCAAAAAAAATATTTATTTTTCTTATTGATATTGAGCTCCAAGTCTCCTATCAGAAGTGGCTGATCCTGCAAGTAGACTGAAAGAACACTAGGACTTAGAAAATGTAATTCACATAGCAGAAAAGCCACACCCTGTCAATAATTCCCCAAATTCAAATTTGGTTGTAAATGAGAGATCGTATGCGCAGCACCAAGAATTAGATCTCCCATGTTTGCTTTCACTGGAGAAAAGAAATAAAAGAAAACAAAATTTAATGTCCTAAAAGAACCTTGCCAATTTAACACTGTTCATTCTATTTCCCCCTCATTTTGAAGTATTTATAATTACGTAAAGCTCCTGCATGAGAGAAAACAACCGAGCGTAACCACAAAAGAAGGAAAACCCAGGTTGTTGCTAAACTTCCTTACCAACACAACACAATTTTGCATCTGTAAATTTGATGGCTTCCACAAGCACCGTTTTTCCCCTTCAGCCTGGTTTTCATAACAACATCACGTTTTAATGTTAAAAAGTACAGCGAAACCGGCACACCTAATTCTGTGACAAAACCTCTGGCAAGGCTGAGTCAACCTCTCGACAGTTCCACACAGCTACGTTCTGCTGTGGTGGAACCAACGTGCGTTCCTTCCACCTGCACCCCGAGGCTCACGGTGGGAGCCCCTTTCTCTCTCAGCCAAAGCTCCCTCTTGGTCTCAGAGAGAGGGGCCAGCACACAGGCGTGCTGCCCTTGCCAGGCAGGGCTCCTCTGCCATTCTGGATGTTGCCGGTGCTGGAGGCTACCAGCATCTTCCCTGCCACTTCTACTTCAAAACGCACAGGCCTCCTCACGCACAGACAGGCAGAAGAGCAAGTTTAGAGAAGGAAAAGGATGTGATCCCTCCGAGTACCAATCTGACAGTAAGCACCAAATCATCTGTCCTTGAGCTGCTATCGATTGCTGTTAGTCATGGGCCAGGTGACACGAACCGAACAAGCTCCCATGGTTTTCCCCTTTGTTCCTCTGGAGCACGGTATCTCGGGCAAAATAAAGTTCAAAATTTCAAGTGAATGCTCTGGGATCATAAGGAAACTGCAGGGAAGGCGGGCAGTGAAAAAAAAGCAACCTCCATTTACCTGCAGGGACTGTGCAATTGACACAGGAAGCAAAATGAGTGTCAGAGGGAGGCAGCAAGAAGCATGCAATCTGTAACACCACCATGCTTTGCTGTGTATGTCGGCTGGCCTGCCCTAAACCCAAGCTGCACCCTCCTCTGGCCACTGCCCGCTGCCCCATTGCCTTTGCAGCATGTCCCTGACTCACAAGCTGAGCAGAATGCTCCCAACCTGATCCCGGGCACCTGTGCTCGGCTCCCTCCTTATTTCCAGGGACAGGGTTCATAGAAAACCCTATTTGGAAACACAACAGCCTCCAACAAGAAACACTACGAGACTGCATCTGCTCACCAGGCTACAGTACACAGGCTGTAATTTATAGCAAAGCTCCAGACCCAGTGGCTCAAGCCTTGCCTTGACGATTTTATGGGCTCAGAATCAGAAATCTCTTACTTTCAGTAGGGGTGGGGGGAGCTCACACAAATTATTCCTTATATTCCAGCCCTGGCCCATATGGTGCACAGCAAACAGAAAACAGTACTACGGTATGTAGATGGCATTCTCCTGCACACCACAAAACCAAACCACTCAACCAAAAAACCATGAAGTCTTTCCAATAAAGAAAACAAAAAGCCCCAGCATTTCAAAAGAGACAACAACAAAGAAGCTGCACGCATTAGGAATTCGCCAATGACATACCAGATACTTCTTTTACTCATTTAGTCTGGCTAAAACTGTACAACACAATTAGAAAAGTCAAAAGTGCACCAACCAAGTGGGAGGTGGAAGAAGAATACAAAAGGGAAGACGAGAGGGGTGCGCAGTAATGGGCAGAAGGAGGCTTCTTGACACTGACCAGGAGCTTAGAGGTCATCCTTCTAACAGCCCACCTCCTCCCCACAGCAGGGCTCCTTAAGACGTAAGCCTCAGCCCTCTTCCCTGCAAATACCTGCAGGACAAAAATCTGAGATCCACTACAGCCCCACAGGTCTGGTACCCCAGCAGATTCCAATTCTTCTTCCATTCCTTCTTCTGGCTGTAGCTGTAGACAGTTTCCTTCATTCTGAGATGCTGGTGAAAACAGTCTCCTCTTCTTCCACTGCATTTCTACAGGTGGAGACAGAGGCTTTCTTCTGTGGCCCAGGCTGTCTCAGATAAATCGAGTGGGAGAAGAGTGACAGCCGCACTATGGGTTTCATTAGAAGGGAACAAGGGGTTCTTCCAATGTCCTGGTGGCAATGGGAAAACAACCCTACACACATTCAGTCAGGTTCCAAACACCACCACCATCAGGCAGACACTATGGCAAGATATGGTTGTTCTCTTGTCTTGCCCTGCCCTTTCCACCAAATGCCCATCAACAGCTCAGAAGATAACTAAAAGCCACGAGTTCACCAATCCAGCTCTGGCTGGAGCACATGTATGTGTCCATTCCTTGCTGGATTACAGAAATACCTATCCCACTTAATCTTGGATTTTTTCCTGGAATTTTGGATTAATAGCCCCAGGGGGCCTGTTTATGTGCAGATACATTTGGGAACAGCTGGAAAGCGCTTAAAAGAAAAGCCTTGGTGCCGCTTTCCAGAGCAGTGCATCTGTTTTGTTCCTCTCTTCCTGCACATGCCAGATCACTCTTTCCCCCCAGCAGTTGCCTTCTAACGTCTCACACGTTAGCACATGCTCACCTACACTTAGTTGGCAACTTCCCCCCACAATTAACGTCCTCCTCTGCACAGTCATCTCCTGTTGAAAGCTGATTTCTTACTGATGGCTCCATTTAAGGCAGGTTCTCTTTCACTCTCCCCTTCCTACATAGCAGTAGGCCCTCTCTGCTCAAGAAAATGCAGCTAGCTCCTCCTATGCTCCCAGTGACCTTTGATGATGCTCAAGGTATTATCTACATTCAAATTTTGAAGCCTAACAAAAAGCAGTCACATCAGGTTAGCGTCCAGCTGTGCAGAGACTGACTGGTTCAATAGCTTTGCTCTCCTTTGCTCATATCAGAAATCTTCTTTTAAGCAAGAAAAAAAAGCAAACAGATGACTTGAGATGGTTTCATACCTACAAACATCAAATTTCCAGTTCCCAACCACTCTGACATTGCCGAAATGCTCACTCCATTATACCCTATAATTGTAGTAGGAAGACGGAAGTGCACAAATTAAAATTATATGGATTAGTAAAAATCAGCCCCACATAATAAACAACCCAAGATTTTAAAACAGTAACAATTTATCTCCCTCATACTTTAGCAACTCCAACCCCAAAAAAATGACATGCCATGAAAATCCTCAACAAAGACTTGCATGTAGCTCACATAATTGAGGAAGTACTAATAATAGCGTGGCTGTTTGCACAGACAACATTTCCACTGTGGGCCTGAATTCTGATCTCAAATATGCAGAAGAAGATATTTTGTTGTGTGTTGCTGGCTGTGGACTAAAATCCAAGCACTGGAAACCAACGGAGTGTGCTGCAATACGCAGTTGCTGTGCACATCTGTGCTGCACTGAAAACAAAGCATTTATCGAGCATTGCAGAAGGTGTTCGCAGCATCTGTTCTCTTTTTGAACATACAGAAGCTCTTGAAATAAGCCTAAATTGTGGTTTAGTAAAAGAATTAAAGCATTTGCATTACAGCATCAACCATCAGTCACCACAGAATATAATACGTCCTGACAGATGAGAAGTATATCTCCAAGCTCTTCTGACACAGGGAAGCAGTCCACAGCCACAGCTTCCCTTCTGGCTCTCCGTGCCGTAACTCCAGGCATGCTCAGGTCTCTGGACCAGTGATGCCAAACTGAGGTAGCTACCTAATGGCGGTTGCTAAAGGCTTCACCCAGGAGTGGCTTTACAGTAGTAGCAGCTGGGTAGCCTCACATTTCTCAAGCCTTATTATATTTTAAGCTCTAAAGGAGCCATGCATAGATTTACACCAAAATACTTACTAAATCTTTTTTGTAAATGGCACTTAACTTTGAACATCTTTTTCTTTCATGTGATGAGTAGAATAATTCTGTGAACTAAAATTTAGAGTACCACACAAGAATCAACAAGGATGATGAACAAATGACCAGCATGTAGCAGAAATTAACCGACATGCAACATATACACATGGCAAGCCCACATTTTAAATATGATGGTGCTTCATTTAAACTCAGCTCCAAATTCACATCAGCGATTAAGTCATAATCCTATGTAATCGACTCACGCAGCATCAGGAGTTCTGTGCAGGGAATAAGCTGTAAGAACAGGCTGTTAAGTCCACATAAAAAGCATTTGTAATTCTAAGCACCAAAACTACCACACAAACACAGGAGCTTGCAAGTCTATTACTTCTGAGTAGTGGATGTTATGCTGTTGCATCACTAACAGGATCATTTTCAAACCACCAGCTCCCATAAAAACACAAAACAAGGTTCTTTTGTCTTGTTTTTAAAACAAAAGAAAGCCATCCTTGCCCACTATTTTGTAATTCGTTAAGGAAAAAAAATAGGGAAGATGCTTATCCTTGAGTAAAAGACACCGTAGAAAGATCATATGCCTGTCATACCACTGAGGAGCTGCCGTGACACAGCCGTTCCACAGCTCGGGATGCTTCCCGGCCCTCGCGTGTGTTGGGGCCGACAATGCTGCCTGTGTTAGGCGCGCCGTGCCCTCACCGACCCCACAGCCGTCGTCTCGGAGGCAACGTGGAGGCCGGATCCTGCCAAGCTGCTTCCACCCAACTCGCTGTCCTCCCTCTTGCAGGCTGGCAGGAAGACTGCAGACAAGGGGCCATAGTTTCTTACCAGCACCACATGAAGCCCAGCTCATGGCACGTGCCCGATGGTCCCACCAGCTGCTGCCTCCTTCGTCCTTTAGCTGGATAACTCACCAGGCAGCCCCAGGCCACGTCCCTGTACCCGCACAAATGCCACACCATGAACAACAATGGCCAGCACGGACATCTGCCTTAACCTGCGCCAAGAATTCACCACACAGAGCCAAACTGTTCCCTGCTATATGCCATCCTTATTTTTAGAGAACAAAACCACATCAATGGTACTTGGAACAGGCAGCAAGACTAATTATGCATACAGCAATCACTCCCTCCAACTAAGGGTTTGTTTCACGTCCTTATTATTGGCATTAATGGGTTACACAAATCCAACACACACTTTTCACATGTTACCTCCCTAACCACCACAAGCAGCCGTACTGAAATTTAGCTATTCCAAACAAGTGAATGATTTTCACAGGGACTCAGTTCTCATTCCCTCAAGAGATCAAGCAGGTGCTCCCAACGTTCAAAACTCCACAAGGTACTGACCAGCACCAGTCAAGAGAGCTGGTGAACCCAGAATCCTGGCACAAGCCTTCAGGCTTACTGGTAAGGGTCACGTCACTACTGAGGCTGTCAAAAATTGCAGTCTTCAACACTGTCAGACCATGACTCCCAGCCTTGGTACAACAGCAAAAGGAGATGGAACTACAGAAACACAGGTACCCAAAATTGAACATAGAACATACAAAGAGGATGAAGCAAAGATTTACAATAACTGTTGGCTGTAATCACAAACTGGTACCAATCTAAGATAAGGAAAAAACAGTTAAACAATAGGTGGTGTAATTCTGCTCTGTGACACTCAGGGTGGGCCTGAAACACAAGCCAGGGGAACTGTCAGTACAGGTTACTGAGCACCTCGGTCCATACCAACACGTGCTCACGCTTCTGTAGGAGAAACGGTCGAAGCAGAGCAGCCAAGCAAGTATTTCTGGAAGCAAATGTTCAGGAAGCCCCCAGACATGACAGTTTGCAGCAGTCATGTAGCATACCTATGGAAACGTTAGAGAACCATCAGCCAAGAGAAGCATGGGGTGAGTCTATGCCAGCCAGCAATGGGTGGATCACCTGGCAAGGGATTACAATTTACAACACCCAAAGGTGTTCTTGGAAGAACATCCTGCATCATGCTTGGGTGTACAGGGAGGTAAGCTTGAAACACAACCATGCCAACCGAGGCTGCCGGTTGACCCATGGCCATACACCACCAGGACTGCTCTGTCCACGCCATAGCAGGGTTTTACTGCCCAGTACCGACACCGCTCCTGAAGCCTGGGACCCAGCAGGCGACGCGCATCGCTGGCGTGGGAGAAGTGCAAATAACGCATTACTAATTAACCAACGGTGACACAACAAGGGCAGGCTACCATACACAGCAGGGGGGACTGGAACCATCCCTCAGGTAGCTTTCAGCGAGGCAAGCACCCGGGGCACCCTCACGCCTGGCTGTCCCACGGGCTCCTGCCTCCGGTGCCAGCCGGTAGCCACCCCCCCCCGAGCTGAGCCCCACAGAAGGAGGCAGCCCCCAGGACCCCGGCAGGGGACCAAGCCCCGCTGGGGGACAAAGGCCGGCCGGGAGGCCCCAGCCGCACACCTGCCCTGGGCCTCCCCGCGGGGCAGGTGCGGCGGGCGGGCTGCGCCCCGGCGGCGACCCCCGCCTCGCGTCTCGTCTCGCCTCACCTCGGCAGGCAGCAGGAGTAGCAGTAGAAGCAGCAGGAGGAGGAGGCAAGGCAGGAGCCGCGGCAGCCGCCTCATGGTGGCGGAGAGCGCTCCCGGCGCGCAGCCGGCCGCTCAGCCCGACGCCGCCTCCCCCGGAGCCATGGCCTCGCGCCGCCCGCCCCGGCACCGCCCTCCCGGCCGCCGCTCCCCCTAGCGCTGCGCACGGGAGGAGCCCGAGGGGAGCCCTGAGCGGGGCTCGGCACGGCTCCCCCCGCCCCTTACATGGCCGTGCTGCGGCGCGGGGGGGCTGCGGCTGGCGCTTCCCCGCCTCTCCCTCCGCTCCCTGCCACCCCTCGCCCCTGGCGGCCCCGTCCCTCTCCTCGTCTGCTCCGCTGGACGCCTTGGTCCTGTAACCTCCCCTGCTGCCCCTTAAGGCGTCCCCTCAGCCGGGAGAAGGGAAAGGGCCGAGCGAGGTGAGCTTACACACCGCCTCTTTAATTACGGGAGCACGGGCAAGCTTGGTTTTCCCAAAGGCTGGGAGCTCACATGTTTGCAATTGGCTCGTCTTCCCCTCAAAGCACAACGCACAGCGTTAGGGAAGCAGCTATTTCCCTGGAGTTCATGGGGAGACTCGCAAGAATAAGGGCATGTGCATGGCTAAGTGTTTGAGAATCAGAGCTAGATAAAGAGGCTGCTCATCCCTTCCTATCAGTAAGGGTTGGAGGAAATAGATAATTCCTTCATGAAATTACTTAATCATTAGGGCACATTCAAGTAAGAAAATAAGCACTGTACAAAACCCCTTAATAAAATCATGTTTTCTATACTTTCCGTTCTGTGCAAGGCACCTGAGAATTGTTTTCCAGTTGAAGGCTCTTCCTGATAAGCCACATGGCTGCCAGAAGTCTCACTGGCTGCACTGAGGTTAATGCTGGGATAACTTCTGCAGATCAAACCCTACAATTCAGAAATTACACCTCTGACTCAAGCTCCTTGTTGCAGCTCCCTGTGCCTGCAAAGAGCCCTGGTGGCTCTAAGATGCCAAACTGCAGCTCCTGCCCAGGCAGGGTTTCACTTACATCTAAACACATCCAAACACCTTCACGGTGGCACATCAGGGTTATGCTGCACAACTGCACTTGCGCAGTCGTACTTGGCCATCCTCGGTTCCAGCTCACAGCGAGAACATTGTGGTGTGTTCAGTTGCATGCCTTTCCAGCACAACAGCCTAACAGCTAATCCAGCCAGCCCTAAAATTCAGTGGGAATCTCTCCACTGATTTAAGCAGCAGTGGCATTGAGAGAGCAAGAAATGGGATTCTGACCTGTTCAAATTTACAAGCATCTTGAAGCTGGTGTTGCCATTCCCAAACTCACATTCATTCCCAGACTCTCAAGCTCACTCATTTGTCTTTCCTCAGTAGGCCATAGAACCCATCTTAGAAGTAGCAAGCATTGTATGTCTTCAGGTGTTTTACTCCCTTGCTCCAGAAAGCAACCAGCCAGCTATGTTGTCACTACAGGAAGTTAAAACTCACAAAAGCATGTCTGTCTGGATCCATCATAGCTGAAGGGGCTTTCCATATACAGGCTGTGCAGAGTCTATGATAATTACTTCCATGTAATACTTATGGCTGAATCCTCACAACTGCTTGTATGCCAGTTACCTGAAACAAGAGGCCTGTGAAGTTCTGGGAGGTAGTCACATCTCTGGAACATCCACAGTAGTAAGCAACTATATGAATCCTGTGAAATTTACATGTAGCAAAACAGAGTGTTTCTAGGTCTGTAGGACAGAACTGCCTTAATGCAGATCTTTGTAACTATCACTAGTGGTATTGTCATCAGCAGTTTCCCATATAAACTGGCACAGAAAGCATAGGAGGATCATTACTGTTTTAGGGTACAGTATCCAGTGACTGTTACCAGACCTCAAAGGACTAGCTCCTTTCCAGAGCCATTTATTGTGTGCTATAAGTATGCCATCAGTGACATAACACCAGCTGCACTGAAGTGACCTATCAGGATTCACTGACATTTGAATAAGCTCAGATACACTGAAGATGGCCACAGTAGGAAGTTCCAAGAAACACAAAGCACTAAGAATGTAATACTTTGTAACATAAAACAGAGGTGCAATTTCCACTTGATTCATTGAAAAAAATGTTAGCAAACTTCTTTTTGTATGTACAAACTCTGATGAAACGTCCATCTCCACAAGACTGTTTAAAATTCTTGGGTGAATATTCCAAAATAGGCTATTCTGATTAGATTTTGAGAGGTCAGTGGAGAAAGAACAGTAAGTGTACCTCAATTTCCTTGGATCAATGACTCTTCTGTATAGCATGCTCTTGTTGAATGCTAGCCATGCAGACCACAGGGAAGAGCTGGATGAGGACAAGCTGTGATTCATGCCAGAACGTGGGATGTAGCATGCTGAAAACAGAAAAAAAAAATTAAAAGCCCAGAATTTTTAAAAAGTGTTCCAGGTGTTAATTGTTCAGCATCAATAACCATTTCAACACAAATAATTTCCAGGAATTAGAGGCTCAAGGTTGCATTTCAGGCCACAGGCTCTTCACAGCTTGTTACTAATCTGCTGGAAATTCCCTGAATGACAACTGTGGTTGCCTAATTGTTTCTATAGGTAAATTGTGTTTATTCTACAGGCTTATATTAAAGCTATATGCGTGACAGGATTATAAAACCAGGTAGGTGTTGCTCCTGGGCTAAAGCTTCCACTGTACTTTCATCTGAAAGTTAATTTGTGCATCTGACTCATAAAACCTCTTCAAAAGGAAGCATCAGAGGGAAGTGTTTCCACATCCTTATAATGAAGTTTTTGAACAAGAGACCTAAGTTTAAAAGTAGCCTTGGGCTCTTGCTCACAAATCCAGGAGGAATGTGCATGCATACTACTTATGGGCAATCTAGTTTGTACAGTAAGGTGTACTATTGATGCTCCAGGCAGAGAGAAAGGGGAGACTGCAAAATACACAGTAATCCAAAGCAGTCCAAATCAGAGCAGTCACCCTGGCCGATAATATCAGTCTTCCACTGAGACTGGCAATTAGTTTCTAAAAAAATCAGTATGGCTATATTTAACTGCATACCACAGCCAGTCTCGATCACAATAGCATATTCTCATTAGTTATTCACGGTTTCATTCATCAGCTCAATGCAGTGTCAGCCAAAAGAGGCTTCACATCGTTGAGCATCATCAGGAAGGCTGTTGAGAACAATGCAGAGAACATCATTTTGCCAGTACATAAAATCCAGGTGCACCCACATCCTGACTAACATGCACTTCTGGTCTCAGCATCACAAGGAGGACATAATGGACTTGGTAGGGAAGGTACTGAGAAGGGCAGTTAAAATGACACAGATGATAGCACAGCTGTCTTACAAAGAGAGACTTAAAAGGTAAGATTTTCAAATTGAGCAGAGATGGCTACCCAAAAATAGGACAAAGAGCTTTTCTTCAATAAATCCAATCTAGAACTAAAACCACACACCAAAACTAGTAAGACATTGGCTTAGAACAGATGCAATAAGATGTTTTTTTATTTTTTTTTATTTTTTTTTTACATAACAGGCAGCAAACATAGCAATCTGTAGTCACAGCAGGTTTTAAAGGCAAATGGCATAAGCAGTTCCATAAAGAAGGGTGACAAATCCAAGGACACGTCCATAAACAGGAAGAAGGCAGAGGTGAGTCTGCAATATCCCAAATCAAAGACTGGATGCTAGTCATAGACCTGAGATGGCAGTCAGGTTTCTTTGCTCTTCTTAAGCACAATCTCCTAATGCTGCTGGAGACAGGACACTGGTCTGGATAGGTTTTTCTGTGGTCTCCCCTATAAAGCATTCCTTAGTTGCTTACAGCAGCAATGTCCAAAATAGGGCCTTGCTGTACAAAAGCGTTATATAAGCACTCAGCAAAAGATGAGTGTTAGCATCAGCTTGCCATTTAAATAGGCGAGACAGGACAATGGGTGAGGAAAGTGTACATTACTACTGTCATTAATAAGAGAGGAAGCACTCAGTGATATGATTTCAGACTGGGATCCAAAAAGCACTGTGTGTTCTTGCTTGCCATTGCAAGTTCACTGATTCGGGCAAGACAGGACCTGTGTGACTCATGCTGAATGACAAACGGCCTTCTGTCCTGTCCATCATTCCTCAGTGCCCTAAAGCGATGTAAGCCCAAAGTGCTCCTCCTACTTGACATTGCTCTGACTCTTATTTATGCCACTTCTTCAGACCCCAAAAGGGTCCTTCAGGATTCCATGTACCACTGAACTCAGATGCATCTCTTGGGAACAACTCAGAAAACAGGACTCCAGTCCCTTTTATATAGTAACAGAGGAATAAGGGGAGAATAAACTAAAACATACCTCACCATAACGTACAGTGTTGTCCTGGGAACAAATCCAGTTCTGCTGCTTTTAAAATAACCTTGGAAGAAAAGATTGACTAAAGGAAGATTGACTAAAGGTCTTCACAGGAGAAGGTTTTTATATATATACACATACGTCCACACACAAGTAGTAATAAAACAGAACAAAAATTGGTACGCAATTTGGTTCAGATGTTCTCAGATCAAATGGAAGATCACAGCACACAGTTCAGTCTCTCTGCCCAGCCTCAGAGACATGGCAAATACTGGACATGAAATTAGAAGCTGTCCTCAAGAGCAGAGCAGTGCATGGAAAGGATAATGCTACACTCATTAAAAGGTTATAGAGGTAAATGTCTTCGTGAGTGCTGTGGATCTTCCTGGGGTATCTAGCTGCAGGCAGAAAAAGAAGAATTTGCAGCAAATGCTACACCCAGCAGCAGCTTTGGTTAAAAAAAAAAAAAAAGTAGAACACCTATTTAGTACTGCACCTGGGATAATTCTACTGTTATAATAGATGCTGGAATGTCTCTGAAGTTGGATGTGGATCTAACCTGGTTTCTGCTCACCTAAGTTCTCCACAGTCTGTAGCTGCCAGAGCTACTGGCTGAGGACTGCTCTGTAGTATTTTAACTCCTAAGCAGCACATTTTCTTGCTTTTTCTTATGTTCCTCACAATGAATAAAAGGTGTACTGAGCTGCTGGCATGACTATCTTTAAGTTGGATGGTGAAATTTGACCAAACAGGACACTCAAAGGCAATGTCACTTTGAAAGAGAAAAGTTAACTTCTGTGTCCTGGTTAGGCCAGGTTTGGAATGGATTTCTTTTGACTGAGGGAGAGGAGAAAGACAGTTTTAGTTGCTTTTTGTTGTCATGGTAGAGGCTAGAAAAGAGAACAAACTGAATACAAGCTTTTGTCTTCTTTTTTTGACCTGACTTTCAACAAGACTTCAAAGTGCAATAACTGAAAATGACTTTCGGAGGCAGGAAACACCTTCAGTCAATCTATTACACTCATTCAGCGGCCAGTTTCCTGAGTGGGAGGGAAGGTGGGCAGGGAGGATATCTTTTACATAATAATTGAGGGGAAAATATGCATTGAAAACCCACAGAATATCACACTCCAAAGCATCTGCAGCACCTGAGCTACTCCCAACACAACAGAACATTTCTGTAAGTGACTCAAGTTCAAACAGACATCAGTCTTATAAGCAGGTTGTCTTCTATGCAGCAACAAATGGGCTTAACTTCAATGGGTGTAGGGAAGAAGTCCTGGCCCTATAGCCTGCCTCGTGAATGCCATCCCATGTGGTCACTAGGCTTCACACAGGAATAATGTCATGGGTTGCAAAGGACTACTAGCACAACAAACATAAAGAGTTTTACTCAGACAGGAGAGCAATGTTCATGACAGACAATCTCTGCAGGGACTGCCAAAGGACACAATTGTATCTCAGCAGCCCATAAATAAGGGACAGGTCTGAGGTGGCATATAGAGCAGCAGGGACTGACACGAGTCTGGAAAATACTGGGAGAATCTGGGAGCCTGTGCTTTCTAAAGCTGTGCTACAAAGCTTCACAATTGCTGAGTCTGCTCTATTGAGTGAGTGAAGTCACCTGGCCGATGTGAACTAGCACATGTGGATATGACTGGGGACCTCTGTCATAGGACAGTAAAAAAGGCAGTGGCTGAGTAGTCTATGCTGTCCAGAAGTACCATCTGCCATGATGTCCTACAATGATCCTGCCATCTCTAAAAACTGAGGCCTTAAACTTGTCTGCAACAGCATGGCTCTGTGACACCACTTGCCAAAATGACTGGTAACTAACAGAACCAATATTTCCAAACGTAAGGAGCATAATCTCAAGTCATAGATGACTGCTTAAATCCCAAAGTGGCAAATATCAATATATTAAAGGAACAAGAAATTAAAAAGCAAATATTGATTTTTTTTTTGACAACATGATCAAGCCTCCTTTTCCCCTATTTTCAACATTGTTAACTGAGTGGCAGAGGGTTAGTGTTAGGGGTTAGGCTAACCAGGCTTTCATGATGTCTTCTGCTCAACCCCCCAGAAATAAAAATAATGGGCTGAAATTATCCAAGATTGCATATGTTTTTCAAGGGTGACGTATATCAGCTAGATTAGGAAAGAACAGTTGGTGGATGTCCTAGGTGGCTACAGTTTTTAGAGTCAATCAACTCTTGCTCCACTGCAGAGATTGCCCCTAAAAGTGATGTGGACACATCCTCTTGTACTCATTTCACACACAGTATTCAAGCATGATTTTTTTCCATAGCAATCTACATTTGATAATACTGTAATGAAGCAAGTAAGCCAGTAAGTTGAGCAATAAAAATACTGACTGGAGCACAACTGCCCTGTTTTACATATAACCAGCACAAATGCCAGCTTTAAGCTGAACATCTCTTGCCTTTTACATAGGGATACAAGAAGTGTCAGAAAGGCAAGAAGCAAGGAAGTTAAGTCTGAGTCCCTGGAGTCTTGGTATTCAGCACAGAGAGAGACTGAGACCATTCTGAGCCTCTTTTTGGTGGCTACCAGGAGCTATTTACTGGATTTAAACCAGTGTGATTGAATTGGGGTGGTTTCAAGAATTTTGGCAATAAAACCTGCCAACCAAGCTTGAAAAGCAATGGCAAGAAGGCTAGGAAGACATCTGCCTGGGAAGAAACAAAAAGCTGACATCAAAAAATTATCAGTTCGCATCCCCAGCTAGCATGGCTACACTCCCTGGCTCTGAATTTGCATCCCTGCACTTGCAATTCAAATGCCTGGTGATGCACTCTGATCTTTGTTCATTTACTTGTCCTGTCAGACTGGAAATGATGTTTTGGCAATAACCTGCTATTTACTGTGGCACCACAGCCATAAACATCCTGCAAGACATGCTGAGGCTTAGCTGGCCAAATTCTTATACTGCCCTTTCAACTCTCAATGAGAACTGAGCGCCAAGTTGGTTTATATCCCTTTCAAAACTCTCAGGTTCTGTTTCTGGATTTTATGTTTTAGTATGTATTTTCTTAAGGAAAAACTGCTATCTACCACTTCAGCAGTCAGTGCTATGCACCTTCCTTATGTTCCTGGAAAGAAGCTCTCATACTCATTAAACTCTAGCTGAAATAATGAACAACAAAACAAATAATGAAGTACAGCTATTGCTATTCCCGCATATTTTAATAAGATGCACTTGCATATGAACAAAAATGACAGACTAGTACATTGCTTTTTGGATTAATAGTTTCAGTCTGTGATGTTTCCACCTGGGATTCCTTAGTTAAACAATAGGCCATTCTGAATGGTGCTTCTGTTCTGCAAGAAAACAAGTGCCCAGAGGGTAAGGAAGCCACATCAACAATTACAAATAAATCCCATAGAAGGCACTTAGAAATTGATAGATTAGATTCTGCTTGCTTCAACAAGTACTCACCAACAATAGTCCAAGTTAATTTTACAGCTATTTGACAACTTTAAAAGGTTGGGTGAATAGCCTGCTCTCTTAAAACTGAAAAAAATAATTTTCCTAAAGATCCTGGACTTCTCAAAGTGCATCTGCATAGATATATGCTGTTGCAAGAACTTCACAGGATATGAAAACATTTGATCATCTGATATTTTCATACTTGTTCTCCTTGCTAATTGCTGCAGATCTGCTAGCAAACTCCAAAATGAGACAGTGCAGTAGGGCAACAGCACTACAGACTATATTCTGTGCCAGAAAAGATGCAGGGTTTTTTGATTATTTTTTTTCCCCATGAGTGACTGGCTAAGGAGTTGTAACTGTCATCTCTGTTGCTAGTTGAAGACAGCCCAGATTAAGCACATAACTCCTTTTGAGTACAAACAAGTGTCTTGTCTTCAGCAGGGCCTTACAGCAGTACAGATACTCTGTGTCACTGTAAAAAAGCCCCTTTTTGGCAAGGAATAACTTCACAGTGGCCAGGGAGAAAGGAAACAGGAAGAGAATAGGGTGAAAGCAAAACAGATAGCAGGGGTATGGCAGAAAATTACTGCCTTATTTCTCCACAAGACTCATACCTACAGGTGATAAGTGTTTGAGCTTGCTGACCAGGAACATAAATCATACAGCACAGATCTTCAATATTAAAGCGGCAAGTCAAAAGCAGGGAAATGCTAAAAAAGAAAATAAGTTTTCTTGTTCAAGAAGCATTGCTGCTGCCACACCACAAACTGCAAAGTGGAGGTGGGGCTATCCATGGCTGAAAGCACTGCAGATGTGGCCATAAATACATCACATGGGCTTCCTGTCAGACTGTGCTGTTATTTTTGACAAACCAGGTATGCTGAGGCTGATGCTTTTGGCTAGGCCTGGGTTCTCTGCTCTCAGTCACTGGCTTCTTTGCTCTAACACACCCCAAGAGGAACACTTAACACCTGATACAGGGGAAGCATCATTGCCACGAGAAGACTCCCCATGCCCACCTATCATGGCAGTTTGACCAACCTTACCTGAACCTCAGGCAACAGGGTGCCGTGCAGGTTCAAAGTGGTGTCCTTTTGAGAGATTTCTAATCCTGCAGCTCAGAAAAGCAGCAGATAACAGACTTATTGTCATCTATGTGCTCTTTACAAGCTTAAATTTCCTGAACAAGTTCATTTAGTTAAGATAGCTCAGTTACATTTTTCCCTAAGTAGATTATCTAGCATCCTATCTTAATCCCTTTAATTTTGTGTGGTAATTACTGGCTTTCTTGTGTGTTTTATTGACGTTTGCAATGCTGCATACAAAAACGGCCTGAGGTAGAGGTTAAGGTATATGTAGACATAAGTAATACCTACACAACAGAAGAGGTAAGGAACATATTTACCACTTAATGGTGGTGCTATTCCTTTCAAGAGGGTAGTTGCCAAGTACATTCTCTAATTTCTCTCCCCTGGACACAAAGGACTGCTGTAGTTGGCCTACTGCATCTATAACGCACATTATCCACAAATGTGGGCCATATTCCTTCCTGGTATCCCACAAACTACAGGAACTGCCACATTTAGCAGTGAAAGCTTTACTGCCTCATCTAGGTTCTGGCAGAATAAGCTGGAAGACAGCTGTTAGCCAACTGAGAAATGTTTTCTCAGGATGCCCTGGCAGTCCCCCCTTCCCTCCCTAGATGACATCAGGTAGAAACACCATGTTTTCAAAAAGACACGTATTGACTAATAAAGCTATTAAGTAAGTAGGAGCTGCCTAAATACGAAGTCTGATCTTGCTTCCATTCAACTATAAATAATTCCAGTAATCTCAATTTTTCTGAATTAATTTCATTTCAAATGAGTTCAAGATCACTACCACCTTTAACAGTTTGACTGCCAGCCTCATGACAGCAGCTTTTTCTCCTTCCAGAAGCACCTACGCCTGCATCACAAGCAGGAAAGACTCCCAGTTCTTTAAAAAGAAACGTGACTGGGTCCCTCCTGATGGCAGGAATTAAGTCTAGAAACACGATCCCTAAAGGGTCACCATCCAAAAGTAATCATTAGGGACAGGGGAGAAGACATACTTTTTAAGTTCATTTCATTATCTCTGAACATTTGGCAGAAACAGAATGAGCACTTGGCTTTTAAGGAGCTTTTGACACTCTAGAGGTCACAGACTTTCATTCAGTCCTTTGTCAACTTTACCTCAGGTGCACAAATGGACATCCAAGATGTGCAAGGCAAAGGACTACCATGACCTCCTAAACTTCTGCCACTGCTAAAGCCATTCCACATTTGAATCTCTGACCCCAAGGCCTAGCTAGACAGTGCTGTTTGGACAAGGAAAGTCTGCCCAGGTGCTTTTAATTATTAAGAAAGTAGTTTCCCAGAAATAGCTTGCAAGTTGGCTGTTTGCCAGATCTATTTCTTCCGACAGGAAAAGCTAAATGTAAACCTCCAGCACTTCATAACAGGCCACAGAAGTCTCTCTCCAACTGGAACAGGACTCTGGAAAGACTGTGCCATCCTCTCTTCTCCTTTACAAAACTCTGGGCCAACTCATAAACAAAATTATCCCGCCTACCTTACCAGACCTCTATAGAGAGATTCTAAGAGCTACCTCACACCACCAGAAGCGGCACAGTACTGAAGAACCTCCTGAGTCTTGATACAGATATAGGAATCACAGGCCTGTGAAAACAGAGCAAAAAACAGAACTGCTGCTATACGAGTGCTTATAAAGCCCTTCCATACTGCTGAAAGAGACTAGTCCCACCCTCTTGCTTGAATGTAATTTCAAGGCAAAATTGGGCCCACCTGAAACTGATTGAGAAGGAATGTTGGTGGATATAGAATCATAGAATCATAGAATATCCTGAGTTGGAAGGGACCCTTAAGGATCATCAAGTCCAACTCTTGACACCGCACAGGTCTACCCAAAAGTAGTATACTTGCCTGTTCTCTTTTCTCTTCTTCTTCAGCATTTATTTATTTTCAAAATGTCCTGCTCTGAACCCTGTTGGATTTGCCCAGACTTCAGAACTGGTTTTTATTTACGTGTTAATGTGAGGCACCTTACGTATTGCATGTGTTATAACTTTTGCTGACCTCCAAAGGCAATTCTTCAGGAAGTATTTCACCTTTCCCTTCCTTGATCTGTACCTAGGAATCTCGTACAGGAGACAGAGAGAACCTGAGGTGCAAATCCAAGAGGAAAAAAACAAAGCTCCCTAATAACGGTAAGCATGACATAGCAAGGCAAGGAATCATGTTTCCTAGGTTCTGCCCACCTGTACACACACACCACTCTAGCAGGAAGAAAATGAGACAAAGAATGTTACAGTGATTAAAAAGGTCACTTTTCACAGTAACTGCCAGGCAGCTCATGGCTCCAACTCTCCCTTTGCAACCTTGTTCCCCGCTGGCATGGCATCTGTGCTCAGTCTTCAGCATTGAAAGCTCCCTATTTGTGGAACCTGTAGCCAGACTACGTGACAGGAGAAACATTCTTATTAGTGCTTTCATTTCTAGTTTGGCAATATTTGGAAGACATCCAGAAGACATGTTAAAGGAGTGTAGGCTGAAATAAATTGATGTTACTCAGATATTACTAGTTTATTCTTAATTCTAATGATGCCTAGGGATTACCAGGAGCAACGTTCCCTAGTTGGTAGGTACCATGCAAATATGTAGGATAATATTTGCATTAACGTGGTTACGGATAAAATAGGAGGCACAGAGAAGGGAAGGTTTTTACAGATGGCACAGAAAGCAATTAAGTAGCTTGCCCAAGGTTGCAGAGAAGGATTGTGTGAAAGCCAGAAACTGAGACTCTGTCTGCTGAGTCATAAAACATGAGTTTATTCATCTGAATTTTTTCCCTTTGCATAAATGCCAAGGAGCTCTGCTGTTATACAATATACCTAAGTTGCTTAAATGTAACTGAACTCAGTATATAGAGAGTGGTCTCATTAGCTTAAAGAAATAAAGATCTTTGTCGTACAGAGGGTGGAGAAGACACTACTTATTTGCAAGAAAGGCAGTGGCTTCATCTTCTGGGTCACTGCTGGGCAGTGTCACCCTTGTGCTTAGTGCCAAGAGGGAGATGACTCACTAGTGTTGACACTGTGGTGCTGCTGTTAGTCTCTTGCACATCTGACTTCCTTGCTTTGGGCAATTTTTACAACTCTACCCATCCACCACAGTTCTTCAGCTCATTCAGAGTTTCCATAGGCAAACTCAAAGGTCTGGAGGGAGCTATGTGAAGATATTGCCTGTCTGCTACAGGTACAGGTAGATGCCAAGGGAGGCTTGCAGCTCAATTGGTGAAGCCCTTGCAATTTACAGCAAAAAAGAGGAGAGAAGAGGGTATCATGAGGGAATTGCATTGCAGAGCACTGCAAATTGAATCGGGAACTGGGCTTTTCCTCCTTTGGAGACTGGTTGTGAAAAAATAAAGGATCGTCTTGCTTCCTCTTCACAGGAGGTCAGGCAAGGCAGAGAGCCGGCATCAGCCTCAGCCAGCTGAAATCAGCAAGCATAAGCAAGAATTCCAGTGTCCAAAAGTAACCTTTAAAAAATTAAGACCATTACATGGCACCAAAATAATGCAAAGCAGAGCTTCCCCAGAGCACTGTGGAAACATCAGAACTGTCCCATTACACAATCCTCCATGGCTGCCTACAGAGCAAGCAAACATCTAATTCAGTCACTAAAGAGATCGGATGTTTTCGGCAGGGGATCTGAGAATTGAAGAGGTGGTATGACACGGAATGGTGTAGAAGGAAACAAAGGTAGGGCAGAGGCCCACTGTGTAGGACAAAACCTCCAGTTGCCAGGTGACTCCCTGTTTGCCTCATCTGCTGGCCTCTGATCCAGTAGAGTACTCACAGATATTTAACTTGAAGCATTCGAGCAGTCCCTTGAAGGCAATACGGATGCATGGCTTGTAGTGTAATACACAAGCCACATGCTCTACTTCAGTACTATCTTGAAGTACTTCCCAAAAAAGCAAGATTCAGCCTCCCTGGCATGACCTAGGCAATTTTTTTGCCAAAAACTTCCCACTGGTCCACATCTGCTCTGATGGAGAGAGAGCAGAAAGGTGGACTCTTCAGCAAAACAGACATTGAACTTGAAAACTGAAGATCTGGGTCCAAAAAGAAGAATTTTTAGAAGACCTAAATGTATCATCAGCTCAGATAGCATTGATTTTACACTTTCTGTGAAGAGAATTGATACCTTAGAATCCCTACATAAGTTTATAGAAAAGTTATTTGACTTTCAAATTAGCATCTACTCCAAACTCCAATGGGATTTGCATATGTCCAGAGCTTATTAAAAATTAAGGTATTCTTCTGTAGGAGGCTAAACTTAAAGACTTATGAACGCAACTTTAGACATTCACATTTGGAAAATGTTGATCTTCCTCTAGAATATTATTTTATTAACTGATTTTTCTCATTATTTAAATGAGAAAACTGATTTTTCTTATTATATAATTCTGCAGTGCTTTTTAACTGCACCAATAGGTTGGGTGTGCAAATGAAGACTATGTTAAAAAAAAATAGAAAAAAATATTTCAAATTTTCATCTGTTTGGGTGTTTCCTGCAATTTGCCTTTCATGCTCTCCTTTGCCTAGAGAAAAAAAAAAAAAAAAAAAAATTGAATGCTCTTAGTTTCTGAATGTTGTCCAATGAAAATTTCTGAAGGTCATTTTTTTCCATTTGAGAACAGAAACATGTCCGTTCCATGCTCCCCTCCCCACAGCTGCTAAAAGATATGTAAAAAAACACAAAAAGCCCAACCCAATACATTAGTTATTAAACTTCCCCCTTCCTCTTATTTTGCAATCACAGTTCAGAAGCCTGCACAGTTAACTTTTCACCATGGAAACTATTTTCATCTAAGTTGCTAATGCACGCATAGAACTGATAAGCTAAGTATATTTCCTGAATCTTTTATTTATTTATTTATTTCCACTTAGTATATATTTCCATGCCAAGCAGACTTACCTTCTCTACCCACTCTGAAATTTATACCCAAAGATACATTGTCTGTAGAAAGGCAGACCTTAGGAGGCTTTTTTTCTTGTCTATTTTTTCCTATCTAATGTTTGCTGGTTATGGAAAGTTATTCAAGACTGATCTGTCAGAGTACTCTGAAAGAACTTTTATTAGTAACAAACAAGGCTAATAGGCCAAGGCAGCACATAAACAAGAGGTTTTTTCTTTTAACATCAAGATCCCTAAACAAAGGGACCTATTGATCTAAAACTATAATACAGAGCACTCAGCTTTCTGTATTTTGGGTACAGAAACTGCTCTAGCTTCCCGCCAGAAAAATGATGCCAAGCTGCCTTTATGCAGCATTCAGAAAAATTTGGAGCTCTTAGGAAAACTGGAAATTCCATGACTATTCTTAATACTCTTATTAATAGCATCATTATTCTCTTACTATTAATAATATTCCATTAAGAATACTCTGTATTGTCTTCCTCTATAAGTTTTTCACCAAAGTAGTGTTATACAGCTCCTCACTACATAAGCACATTCTGGTAGTGGCAGGAAAGGAGTTTTGAGCAGCTGAGCACAGACACCTACACCAGTTGTCACAGGAGCCCAGTGGGACCTCAGTGAGTGGGAGCTCTGGTTTTGCCCAGGAGGCATCTGTGCTGCTCTTCAGGTTCACAAGCATTGCTAGTGAGGGCCTTGTTTGAGTAAAGTGGCCACCAGCTGACCCCTGCATATAAGTATCAAGCCCAGGTACCACATTCTGCCACCTTGGTTCTGCACTGCTTGGGACTGAGAAGTTCGGTAGGACTGGCCACACTGGAACCCAACCAGACAAAGAGTGACAGCTCTGCTACCATGGTAGGTACTTGTGTTATGCTGAAGAGAGACCTAAAGGATCATATCAAATCTTCTGTTAGCCTACCAACTTGTCAATGACAGTGGCCAATAGCAGAAGCCTAGGGAATAAAAGAAGATAGAAGAGAAGAGCAACATGCTAATCATGGATTGATTTTTTCCAGGTGTCTCTGCAGCAGGTTTTATCCAGCTTCCAACAATCTGCAGCTCAGGAATCTTGGGTGTAAAGATATAGGAATTTGTAGTGCATTCTGTGGTTAGTACCTGACATTGATGCTTTTTGTGGGAAAGAACGAAATTCACCAAGAATCAAAATACAGATGTCTCTCTCTTCAAAAGTTAGCTCAGACTTGGAAATACCAGAAATGGTTGATGAAAGCCTCGAAAATTTTATGGAGAAATAAATTAAAAAGCAAGAGAAAGAGAGTTTCCTAGCCTGCCCTGGTCTCTTATTCCCTTGTTTGTATCCAACCCATTTGAAGCTCCTGAGTCTTGGGTTAAATTGGTATCAGTGACACAGTAAACTGCAAGTTAGATGAGGTTATGCCAGTCAGCCATCCTGTCTTAGCTAAAACGCTTTCAGAGGAGTAAGAAGAAGAAGGACTAGAAAGACCTTTGTAATGAGCAGAATTATATCAGTGCTTTTATGGCCTGGTGACTGGAAGCCCTACACATGTTTCATTTGATAAGGCAATCACAAGGCTTTCATTCTCATCTGAATAAGAACAGTTAATCTTCACAGCATTAAGTCCCATGTGCTAAATTAAATTTCCTGCCAGCTCAGCAAACTGTTTTGATACTTTGAACTGCATTGTACATGTTTTCCTTTCATCACAGGATGCATTTTGTCTCAGTGTCAACAGCCAAGAGGAGAAACACCACTTAGGTCAGAGAGCTCCTTTTGCTTAGGCCCAAGTATCAATATATTGCAGGCAGTGTGCTGCGGTGTTCAGAACAGCCGTCGAACAGCAGGCAGCTGGGGTGGGATTCAGATGACCAAGCAGAGCTACCTGCAGTGGGGGTGACTACATCTGAGCTAGTCGCTGCTGGCTCCTTTAACTGTTCCTGGATATAAAACATCACTTGGCTGGCACAACACAGCTCATCTGATGCAAGCAGCAGAGCAGACAGAGAACATCCAAAAGTGCCTCCTTCTCTGCATTGATTTTTACGGTTGTACAGACAATCAGCTTACATTTGGACAAGAACATTGCAATTCTCTGTGGTCAGGACAGAAGAATCTGCTTTTTAATTCCCTTCCAGTTCTAGGCTAATAAAAGACATTGCTACAGTAGGTTTGGGGAGGTTTCTGTATTCCTCCTGCTGCAAGTCTCTCACCAATGAATGTTTTTCAAAACACCTCACCCCCATAAGCTCAGTTTTATATCTGCATTCAAGAGTCACCTAAAAACCTAAAGCAGAGAAAGCTGGTCACATTTCTTTCAAGGGAAGAGAAGGAAGAGGGGGAGCAACCGATGGCATTATTCAAATAAAGTTTTTTCATATCCTAAATTCTCCACAAGTTTAAAATGTTTTATCTTGTTAAAGTTTGCCAAATACTTCTGCTGATTTTGTAAGCAAAGTTTTAACTGTTTTCCCTATTTACATTTTTTCTAAATGTGATAGTTGTAATAAAGAAATTTAAAAGAAATATAAGCTCAATTAACACTATGGTACAAATCAAAAGGTAGACTGGAGGAACAATGTGCAATGAAAAAAAAAAAAAATTGACAGGACCCAGAAATTTCCCATTCAGCTCTCTTTTGGTAAGCTTTGTTCACATCTAAGTCCCTTCACAACATTTCTTGCATCATCTGAAGTTCATAAAATTTTATAGATTTGCTGGCTCAGGCTCAAAAGTATGGGTGGTTTAGCTATGTAAATCAGCTCAAAAATGTACTCGCAAATCACCTTTTCTTTGTTATACCATTGAAGCATCACAGGAAGATGAGGTTGACCTACAAACCTCCATTTCTCAGTATCGTAAACTAGTTTACTTGATCAGAATAACTGAACATGTCTGAGGAAGAAAAGCTTAATTTGCTGTAAGAAGGAATTAACTGTGTATAAACAGAAACTAGGTTTTGGCAGGCTCTCCTCTTTCCTAATCCCTCAGTATTTTCCCAGTTCCTACACAACCCAATCACTCTACATAAGTTGTTTGTATTAACGTTACAAGAGGCCATCTGTCTACAAATACCCAATCAAATAATAGAAACCTCAAACCAACACAAGAACACTCAAATTCAGCTACTGACTGGCCTAGAAGATTTTTTGTGTAGCATAAATATTTTCTTTTTAGGCACTTCAATAAAATTCTTAGAGTTTTCAAAGCATTTATCATTTCAGGGTGGCAGAGAACTATAACAATTTTTTCTCCACCCATTTCAAGAATTTTTACTTTCAATCACCAAAGATGATGTAACATGAGGCCTTTCCAATCTGCATCACCCTGTTATCATAACCCAAAATACTACTGTGCATGCTGTGAATGTTACAAACTTATAGAAATCATAACAGCACATTCTAATCCCCCAAACTGTGCCTCCCTTAGAGGCATCTCACCTGAAAGACCAGCATTCCCCTACAAAAGCATGGATGTAACACACCCCTGGAGCATGGATGGATCCCCGAATCAGTTTAGATGGATTGGTTTTGGTAATCCAAACTATAATACTTGGATTAGTTGCACAGTTTCTGTGGAGAACTATTTTAGATTTGTTTTTAATTAAACACACCAATCTGCACAGAAGATGTGCATTTTGTTTTAAGAGCTTCAGTTTGAAACCAGTATCATTTGTCATATTCAATATTCTTGTTGAAGATGAGGGAGAAGAGGAAGAAAAATAGGAGACTGCACAGAACTAATCTGGCCAGCATTAGCAATTATAGCAACTTGTATCACACTGTGCTATTTTTTTCTGCTGTCCAAAATTTCCATGGGGACAGAAGAGATTGAAAAGATTAACTATGAGTTGCAATAACATCTCTGAGCAAGGAACACAACAAAATGCGTGTAAGTGTGGCAATAGGGTGTTTCCCTTTCTTGCTCAGCAGTCTAAGAAATTATAGTGATGCAGTAGTGTGTAGCTGTTTTTCAGGTGCCCCTCAGTTTCCATATTTCACCACTGCTCATCCAGATGTCTGAGAGAGGGAAATATCCGCATATCCTATGAAAGAAATACCATGGTAGTCACAGTGCCTCTGAGGAGAGGATGTTGCAGAACTATGTTCAGGAAAGCTACAGCTGTGCAGTCTCCACTTTGCCACATGCAGTGAGAGCTCCCAGCCTGTTACTAGAGCCGTTGCTTTTGTCTGGCCCTGATCCTGGGAGATGAAATTTCAGAAATGTTGCAGGCATATATGATCAGACTGTTCCACTGACCTACACTGATGCTTAAGAACTAAATTTGCCTTCGTAGCCATAATTATTCTAATGTGTAACTGTAGGTTTAAAATAAAATGTCAAAATATATTAAAAGCAGCTGATCACAATGACAACAAATACAAATATCATGGAGAAAATCAAGAGATTTCTGGGAATAGACTAGATTGGATCTTGAATGATTACCTCATCTTGAGTACATATATAGTTTAAGTAAAATCCTATCATTCTTAGAAAATCTTGCCTTCAAAATATATTCTGGGCTTTCTGTTTCTTAAGAGCAATAAATATAATGGAGGAGTATCTTTTCATAACTACCTTATGCAGTAGAACTATGACATAGTGAGAACGATGACCACAGTAACTAAAAAGGACATATTCAGCAGGTTTGTATAAAAAAAGTTACACAAATGTTTGCAATATGGTCTGTAGTATTATCATTACTGCTTAGGGAAACAAAATATTTCACCAGGGATAAATACAGCAGCCAAAAATCAGCTATTATGTAATAGCTGGAAAAAAAAAAAAAAAAAAAAAAAAGGAAAGAAAAGAAGGGAAAGAGAGGGGAAAAAAAGCACTCTGCATCTCCTCATGCTCCCTGGGGTATCTATCCAGACCAGATGTTAGGAGGGAAGGATGTGCTAGTACAGCCTGCTGCACAACCCAAATGACACAAGGATTAGGCTTCTTGCAATAGTATAAGCAATGAGGTGTAAGAAATGCTAAGGAACTCATGCTCATGGAAGGCAATGGGGAGGAAGAAACTCCTGTGCTTAGTTGTAGGTCTCTGCCTCAGAAGACGGAGTGTCAATTCTGGTTGCATTGTCTGGCAAATCAGCTATCTCTTTCTGTACTTCAGCTACCTCTTTCTGTGCCTCAGCTACCTGTGTAACAGCTGTGGACAAAGAGTGATTCTGTATCATTCAGAACCATGCTGAGAAAAGGAATCATTAATTTTATTATCAAATAGTCATCCTAGTAGATGACAGTCATTACATGTTGTTATACAATAATATAGTTGTTATAAACTACTATTTACATGTTATTACTCACATTTGTTATGCAGATAGAACAGTGCATTTGGAAAGCTGTTCTTCAAGTATGAAAACTACATTAATAAAATTTATTTCCCTTCCTGCATAAGCTATACCATTATGAGACACCTACCACCTACACAACTGTGACCATGTGCAGTAGTTGTTGTTTCTTTCTTTTACTTTTACTTTTTCTACTACTTCAGTAGAGCGGACGCAGTGTTTCTTCAGAGCAGAGATGGACTAGCAATAAAAATGCCGTTCAGATGCTAAACCCACACACCATTTTTCTGGGCCTGAGGAAAGGATGGACAAGTAGCAGGAGAGATAATGTCAGGAAATAATAATAACACTAATACTTCACTAATTACTCTTTTCCTCTGCACTCAATCAAAAGCAAGATTAGGACTGCAGCTAACCAAAAAATAAACCCCAACAATTTATGTTAAGAATAAGAGGATACATCTGTTTCCTGCCTTAGCCAGATCAGCTCACCCTTGTCATCAGAATAGCTGCGCTGAGACGCGAAGTTCTGAAGATTAAAGCCGAGGGTCACTATTTTTACCCAGAAGAGCTCAAGAATATGCGTAAGACTAGTTCATTATGTCATCTCTGACTGTGACAATGCAGAAGTATTGCCAAATGGGGAAACTCCTAATCGTAAAAAGCTCATCTGAGGGAATGCAAGTGAGAGATTAAGCAAATATCTGCCCCAAAGACTTCTTGACTCCATTTCTAGAAGTCAAAAAGACAGGCTTACCATGTTACTAAGCACAGAACTGACATTTGGCTTTAGCAGGACTTTACCAGTATGTCCAGTGTGTCTCAGCTCTTACTGTGGAAAGTCTTTTCCATATTTTAGAGCTGGGAGAAAGACATACTGAAAATGGTCTTTTTCATTTAATTTTTCTTTTACATTGCTCTATTTCTGGACTGTTCACAGGATTTCTTTTTTAAGATGAAATTTGCTACAAAAACTATCAGAGTGGGAATACCTAGTCACACCATCAACTTACTACCATCTGTTCACCGGTTACTCATGAGTGGTTGGAGTCCCCTTTGTGCTAAGCGCTGCATGTATGCATAACAAATGAGAAAGTGCCTGTCCCACATAGCTTAGAATAGATCAAGCTAAGATTTGCCCAAAGACTGCCAGATGTATGTGGCAGAGTTGGGAAAAGAGCCCAGATTCTCTCATTTCAGATTCAATTCCAAAGCATCATCTTTCTTTCTGAAATGGATTTGAGACTGTCCTATGTTAGCAGGGAAAAGATCCATGTCACTGACAAACAGGGTTTTAGTAGTCTGTGGCTACAGCTGTGAATGGAAAAGCTGGTTTTATTTAAGCTGAATGAAGGTGGATGCTCTGCTACAGCCAGTACTGTTAAGAATTACAGCAGCAGAAGTAATCACTTTGCTTCACACAGGCTTCTATCCCTATGAAGCCTCCCGTCATAGAGGAAATAACAGTTTGGTAGAGGTCCAGGTCAGAACTGGTCTTTGATCTTTCATAGCTTAGCAAGGTAATGTCTCCTAGTTAACTGCAGTCAAATTATATGACCTGTGGCAGATATTTAGAGACAGATTTATCTGAAGAAAACAAAGCCCTTCAAACCCCAGGTGAGAAGGTTCTGCAATATAATTCCATCAACCAGAACTGTTTTATCCCTGGATATAAACAATGCCATGTGTAGCATGGCCTATTGGCACAGCTGTTGTGCCTTCATTTCTCTCATCCTGCTCTTAGGAGGATGAGATTTTTACTCTCTATGGTGCAAAAACCCTTTCCAGACCATATCGCTGCAAGAAGTTAAAATACCAACCTCACCCTGGACTTAATCCTGGAGGGTGATATACAGAGGATTTTATGCCTCCTTAGAGATAAACAAATTCAGAAGTGCTTCCCAGACAATGCCCAAGATCCTAGAAGTCTTTGCATGTCCAAGCTCAGACCTAGACCTTGCACAGCCCCACGTAGCCTCAGACTGTTACTGCAGATAACTTCTTTACAAAACTTTCGCAGTGCCACTTTCTAGCTGATCTGGCAGAAGTTTCTATCAAGTCTGCTTCACAACTCCTCACATATTTTTGCTTTGTTTCTTTGCTTTTAGAATATTTGGTGTTCTCCTTCATTAAGGATCTAGATCAGCAGACACTTATGGCTGAATAATATTCCCATGTATTCCTCTTGACCTAAGTAGGACTTTTCACAGCAATAAAGCCCATATATCCAGCAAAAATGTGTGCAGATTCAGACCTGGAATATGCAATTTCCTCACTCCTCTTTCAGTTTGACATCTGATCCCTGTCCTTTTGATTCTGTGTAATCTGGAACACCAGCCTCCTTTAGCAGCTAGTAGAAAAGCCCAACTGAGAAACCAGGTAAGATCCACTGATGAATATGACAGTAACTTACCATTAAGGGGGTGTTAGATTTAACAGTAAAGAAAGAACCTACAGAACCCTTAGAAAGTTTAAAGAGTTAAAGGTAAAAGAGGAAGAGCTAAGTGAGAAATAGAGATATATCTCAGACTGCTTTCACTAGCCCTATAAATTATTGGCCATCATTTCTCGCTCTTCCCAACTGCCTACTTCTTGTCATTCTGGCATCATTCTACCTTCAAACTGCCTGAGCCAGGTTTCCACAAATCTGAGATTTACAAAAGAAAAATACCTTTGGAATCCTTTTTAGTTGTCACCTTGCCTTTTTTTTTCATTATTTTTTATTTTTTTTTTTAGTCCTGCATCTAAGAATCTAGTTGGGCAGGGGAGAGTTTTGAAAAGGGAAGGGAGAAAGGGAGAAAAGATCCCTGTTCATATAAGCAGCCTGTTCCTGCTCTTCACTGGCTCCTTACCTAAAAGGGGTAAGGGATTTGTCAGCATTACAGAATCCATGTTGTAGAAAATTTTCATGCCATCTCGAACCATTAACCTAAAGAGCCTGGTGTTACTGCACTCCTAACTGAAGCACTGAGTTAAATGGAACAAATCTGAATCCAATTTATATGTCCAGATTACTGGTATATTGGAGTCTCAGAACTAAAGAGGTTCAGAGAGGATCCAGCAATGTGGAGGAATTGCACAGGTTTGTGCAGTGATTGCTTCTGTAGCAGAACACCAAAGGCTGTCGTGGGCCCAAAGAGACAGGTCTTTGTATGTCCTACAGATTTGCACTCAGATTAATTTCTCAAAATCCCTCCAAGCAGGAACACAGAGGAGGTCAAAGCTACCACTGCAGGCCAGAATTTGCTCTGTGCTATGTCTGCAATAGCAATGCATCACCACTGATTCCTGAGCACAAGGAGGTCACCACATAAAGCTCTTTTACCCTAGCTTTGTAATGAGATAGCTTTTGGATCAAGAGGCATTTAATTATGATGTAAATTAAGAACTATGGAAGGTGGTATATAGTTTCTTGACAGCATCATTGATAGCATTACATCTGTACTTTCAATGAAAGCAATCTAATTAAGGAAAGCACAGCCAGTTTGAGTTTGCCTTGCAGGAGACAGAACTACAGTGATTAAAGCATGTAGCAGAGCAATGGAAAATCAGTATTCCTACACAGTTTATGAAATGAAGCACTCACAGTGTCAGTTTTGAATTATATTGCAGTATATTTTGAATAATCCAGTATATGTCTATAATAAAACACTGGAATCCCTAACACCCCATAACCAAACAAATGTATCCAGGCTGAAGATTAAGGTTGATTTGGGGGTGGTTCTTTTAAAACTCACCACTGCCAAATTTCAGCTGTAAGGGAAGGTATTATATGTGCAGTTTCTAATGTTACTGCTCAGCCTACAATGAGATTATGGTATTGTTAAATTAAAGGAATTCCTGTTCCGTGGTGTTGTTCTTGGCTGGTCCAGTATTGTGGGTTAACTTCATGTGATGTATTTTCTTTAGAACAAATTTCCTTCAATTCATCAGCAGAGGTTCAAGCTGCTCTGCTAAGAGTTTGTGACATTTTTTTGGAAGTGGTTACAAATATGCCAATGAAAAGTTAACAGATTGTCAGGAACACTCCCTTGGGAATGACGTTTCTCATTTTTCTTTATTCTTTATCTTTTGTTTATCCTTCTTTCCCTTTCAAGACTATATCTTTCCAGCCCAGCAAAACTGTTGTATGGGGCTGGCTACTTACAATACAATACTACAGAGCTGCAGAAGAGCCCAGGCCAGGCAAGAACAATCTAATTATCTGCCATAATGGAGGCATTGAGCAACAGAGATTCAAGAACAAACCTTCAGTTACTGGTAACTGTAGTTTCTGTTCCTAGCTCTCTCACAGGCTTGTTGGATAACCCTGACCACTCTTTGCCTCAGTTTTCTTTTATGTGAAATGGAAAAGATAATAATACTAACAGACAGATGCTGTTGTGAGTTTCCATGCATGCAGATAGATGGTTAACACCAGTGGTGAGCCATGCAAGAATGGCACTCAGCTTCTGATTGTGTCTCTAGACGCTGCACTGGTCAGCTGGGGTCTGTTCCTCCCACACAAAGCAGCAGCTGTGTAGAGATGGGAAGCTTTGAACTCAACACTCTGCAGAACCACTATGCCAGATCCCAAGTAACATAGCCCTGTTGAAGTCCAGTTCTCAGGAAGAGATATACTACTGCAACATAACTGCAGCTAAGCCTGGTCCTAGGACCCAAAGTGATATCCTAACAAAAACATCCTGCACAACATTTGAAAATGCAGGTACCCACAAGGCCCTAACAAATTACTTGATCTCTGAAATTTACAAGGTTAGAACAAACGTCTGTGTGTAGGAGCACCTATGACCTGCTTCATTAGGTCTATATCTGAAGAAGAAGAAATAACACGACAAGGCATTGCCACAAGCCACATTTGCTGTGCCTTAGTCCCTACAGAGGATGAACTAAAGGGCACCACTGCCAATTTATTGCCATCAGTTATTTCATGGCGTAAAGACAAACACCAACAATTTATCAGTGGTACAATTCCTGCAGAACAAGCAGTAGGTCACCTGTGGAGTTGTCTCTAAACAAAAATAAGTGTTATCCTATGCTCCGCAGAACACAGAAGCAGTCAACACACAGAGCAAAACTGGAATGAGCTCTCTGACAGAGTCATCTGGATCATGACAAGAGCATGCCATTAAGCATTTAGTCAGAGGGAAGAGGCATGTGATTGAAAGTAATATGGGTAAGTCATCAATCTTGGTAATTACAGATAAAACAGTATACTCAGCCAAGCAGTGGAGGAAGATGGATTAAAGTAACATGGTGTCAGTAAGAACAGGTTGAAACAAATAGAATGTTTCAAGCACAAGAATGTTTGCTATTTGTTTTCCTCTAAGTGCTTAACATTTTATAGAAACAGACCATTCTGAGAAATTCTAACTGGTGCACTGAATACAAATGTCTGTCCAAGCCTCTCCAAATCCATTGAGAGAGTCAGGGGAATAAAGGCAGAAAGGACTATTAAGATTTTTTTTTTGTTGTTTTCTTTTTTTTTTTTAAAAAAAAAAAAAAAAAGTGGAAACAGTCAGTGAATGACCGTGTCATATAGCCCTGTTCAAACATACACTTTCTTAACAACTGCAGTGAAGTGCAGCTTTGAATTGCATGCGGAAAGAAATATTCCCCCCGCCCCCCAAAAAAAAGTTAGATTTAGCTCAGCCGTGAAAGCTACTCCCTTTAATGTGGCAACAACAGGAATACAAGAGCTTCACATTCCCCTTTTATATGTTTAACCTTTGACAAAAAAGGTTAAACACTTTCCTTACAACTTACTCACGTCAGGAAACACAAGAACTATACTCTCCAGATGAAGCCTGGCTAGCTGCAAAATGCAATGTCAGCGTCTGAAGTGAAGTAAAACAAGGATTCCTTGTGCAGTTCCTAGTACTGCTACAGGGACAGGAAGTGGGTCAGCGGTAGGGTCTTTTCCAGGCGAGAGAGAGATGAAATGGTGACGGGAACAATAAGGAAGTTCAGGATGGGGGGAGAATTGTCTCGGATTTCAAACATCTCACTGAGATCTACTTCACATGTATTGATGTATTAAAATTCCCCTAGCAACATAGCGGGAAAGTTTACAAAACATTAAACGGAATATCTATGAAAGCTTCCCATGTTTTCTGTTCTTTGCCTTACAGATATTTTAGGGCCAGATTCTCATCTGGTGTCAATACGCCTAATTCTCTTCACTTGGCTCAGATTTGGCTGACTGTGCTAGGCTGTTCATCAGCAGCCTGATGGCCAAGCTCCTGAACCGTAGCAGCTCCTAACAAAGTCAACTGAATCTGCAAGTACTTAGCATCTCTGAAATTCAGGTCTGGGGACCAGACAGTGCCACCAATTCCTACGTAGAGCCCTAACAGGCTAGAGATAGACTCCAGGTTAAACACAGGCTGTGCTAGGTGGCACAGTCACTTGCTGAGCACCAAAGAACAAAGGCTGCAGGAAACCAGGAAGTGCTGAGCACTGACCTCTACCCAGGGTAAGGCATAAAGAAATGATCAGAGGTGAGTCCAAGGGTGACTGCTGTCCTCAGAGAAGTTTTTGGAGGGTTCCACCTATTCAGGACACACCACAGGAAGTCCAAGGTTCCTGCACCTGGAGCATGCTGGGGAATTGAAAGAGAGGAGAAATCACTATGGATATGGCAGTACCGTCTGGAAGTAAGGTCTGCCTGCTTTTGTGGACAGACTGTGGCTGGTATAACAGCAGTACAGCAGACATCATTAAATGGTCTTGGTGGGGTAGACAGTTCTAACCCTCTTCTCCCCGTGGAAACTTCATACTCTGGGAGGGAGAGGAGAACACGGGATGTGAAGAACCAGGCACTGTTTTCAGGAGTAGATCCTCTCCACTCAGTCCTCCTAAGCACTGAACTTGCCATCTTCCCCTACTTAATCCCTCTGCTCTAAGCCCACATTGTTCTAATGAGATCTCTTCCTTCTATGTTTTGATTTACCTCTTTCACTGCCAGGAGACAGCCTGCTACAAACGCTCAGAGGGCTCTAGAGCTTCTTGCTGCCCCATGCTTCCCAATTCCCCACCTTTCCCTGATGCTAGCTACCAACCCACCCTGCTGCCCTGCTCATCCCTCTCTTAATAGTGCCTAGCTGACTCCCCCACCCCAATGTGTTTGCTGGTGGCAGCAGGAGGCAAGACACAGGGAAATGCTTCTCTTGCCTGAAGCACACGTTTTGGGGTAGAAGGACACAAAAGCTCTGATAAACCACAGCACGGTGTACAGAGCTTAGGAAATGGCTGTGGCCAAGTTCCCGGTTCCCTTCTGCACAGTGAGGCAGTTGTGAAACTCTATGTAGGGCAGCACAGCATGGGACGGTGTCCGGGTGTTGTCCACAAATATTCTCTTCAAGACAATGTGTGGAGAGGATGGGAGGAGAAAGCTGTTTCAGGACTCTTTTGACTGAGAGGGAACAAAGCTGCTTGTCACAGCAGCACGGAGTCCTTCAGTCAAGTTGGTGTGGATGTTACACCATGTTACAGCATGGAAACAGTCTTCTCTGTATCAAGCCTAAAAGAAGGTGATCCCAAACCATGTAAACAACAGAAAAAAATCCATTCTGTAGATTTGATCTGTTCAGCATGTCTAGAGAATGGCAATTCTGTTACCGGCTGTTTCGAAGCTCCATCTTCTGCTTCCTCCACTATATGTGCACTATAGCCAAGGGTAAGTCCTGGTTGCGGAACCCTGTGGGTCTTCTCCCACCATCAAGAAGAATTTCACTTTAAGGGAAATTGAATCTGGCTCTTAATTAGTGATTCAATTCCCCTCCAAAACCAAAGCAAAATAAATTAAAAGGAACTCTTCTGCGTTTGAAGAGTATTCAAAAACCAGGAGATTTTTCAGGCACTGGGACGATGAGGAAGTGCTGCTTCTGCCAATGCACTGATCTGCAGCACATGTTGTACTGCATGGTGCTAAGAGGCAGCAGCTTCCACCGCAGTGTTCCCCAGGAAAGCCACCGCTGCAGTAAACTATGGGCTATACTGCATTTATAAAGGGTGGTGAGGACCGTGTCAACAAGCATATTCCAAAATCATCAGACCCTGGGACTCCAGCATTTTGGTATAAACTGTGTCCCTCCCGTCCCTCTCAGTAGAAATCTTTCAAGCCCAATATTCTATATCAACACCACAGAAGGCTATAGAAATCGTCACAGAAAAGACTGCATTTTCTGCAGCTTGGTATGTGATGCTAGCAGGCACCAGGTGGCGATGTAATTACAAGATCAACAGCGATATCACAAAATCGTGGTGTAGTAGAAGTGTTAAAAGGATTATTACATAGACATTTTCATATATCATTAGTAATCCAAAAAGAAAACTCTACCATCCTCTAGCAACTGCCTGATCTGATATACACTAACTTTTTGATCCTATGTAATAAGATAGATTTGACATTTAAAAGACTAAAAGGAAGGTTATCTCAATATGGGATAGTTGACAGCTTTCAGCAGGAGTTTTTGTCAGAGATTCTAGGTGGGTTTTCTCATGTTTTTGCATAAGCACGTGCATTTGTGTTTCAAAGAGTAGGAATAACTTGTGAATGGACAGGATGAACTCCTGCCCTTCTCACAGAAATGGCAGACTGTGCATCACAGTACTTTGCAATGACCCTCTTTTGGGTGAGAAAGGGAAAAAGGAGTGGGTAGGACAGCCATGTAAAGGCTGACTCAGTGAACAAATGTTCACTAAGTGGAACAAACATAAGAAAGTAATAAGGCAGTAATGAACATCCCAGCTTGCAGACTGAAATAGCTGGCACCAAGTGCTCAGACCTGGAGCAATAACGAACTCTCCAGTTCAGGATTAGGGGCAAACACATCTCAGGCCTGTTTCTCTTCTCATCAGGAGTAGTACATTACAGCCAGCAGGGCTATTCTGACATACATTCCCATATCTGAATGCCAGATGGGAAATAAGTAACACATTTTTAAGAGAGGGAGTGACTAACTATCAGAACAGACCAGCAGGGGAAGCAGTAGATTCTCAGTCTTCTGAGCCCAAACTGGATGCTTGCTTTGCACAGGCTGTATTTTAGTGAGATTCACAACACTTGCAGCAAGGACAGCAGTCTGAGCTGTGATTAGAGAATGTACTATCCAATCTGGTTTGAAATCTTATTCATCTACAATAGTCAAAGCAAATGAGGGGAGAATTGGGCCCTGCATTATTATTTCTCAAGTGGGTGCATGAACCAAGCTTGTGGTGTAATGCATGCAACACAGGATTCAAAGTTTGTATTTCATAAATCATCTGCTGGTATAATCACATCATTGGAAATTCACACTAGCTCATCTAAACTGGTTATGATACAAGTGAATTCATTTTCTTTTTGGAATGAATACCTTGATTCTGCATTGTGATTTTGGATGACCACAATCAAGCCTAATTTACAGGCAAAATCAGTGACCCCAACACTTTGGTTTTGCTGTTACATTTCTGCTGCTTAATTCCACTTAAGATTTCAGCAAACTGGCAAGAGATGGACACATATCATTCAGGTAGAATTTGCCTCTCTCTGCAGTAAAGTATGACCTTGAAAGTTTAAAATAAATAGTAATCACACTGAAGATTCATTTGCACACAATCTCTTCCAGATGGCAAAGTCTGTGAGCTAGTTTAAAATTATTTCTCATTAAAAAGACATCAATTTTTCTCCAAACAACTAATACAGTTTGTAAAAGTATGTCTGAGTCTTCAGAGAAATACATTTACCTCTAATGAACTGTAGTACAAGAGTATCCAATGAAGATGGACCTATGCTACTGTAACTGACAAATTATAAAAGTGATCTGGAGAACTTCATCAGCTGAATTTTTAAACAAGTTCTAGATGAACCAGCTCTGGGCTCACCTAAAATTGGCTAGATTGTGCCTACACTTCTGTTGCTTTTAAGCAAAAATTAATATGCCACCACAAAAAGTTTTGCATCTCATCTTGATTAATGCATTGGATATTCAAGAGGATCTTCCTTTACTTCAATTAAAACTGTGTTACAGTTCATGACTGGTCTAAGTAATTTAAATAATGAGTTCTTTTTGAATCACATGCTCTGTGCATTAGAGAAGCATCTTATAGTCTTGTCATCTACTTATTAGTAAAGTGCATAAAAATACTAAACCATAGCTCTTCACTGAGATGAAGGAGATGAGAAACTATTTTTCTTCTGCCTTTCAAATATGTGGATGGCTATGAATAATTTTCTGTACATGTCTCCAATCCCATCTCCATCTTCAGGCATCACTGCCTATAAAAAATGAACTAACCTGGTCAAAAGGCAATGGGCCAGGATAGTCCCAAGAAACCTAACAGGACTGCCTGCAAGAGAACATGGCAAACTAGGTCTGTGTGGCTGCCTACCAACAAGCTCCAGTTTGAATCGCTAGGCCTTTTTATCTTCTCTGTAAAGCCACTGAAAGTATTTCAGTTCCCTGCTGTTTTCCACATTCAGAATTCAGCATAAAAGACATCTGTGCTGATTGCAGAAAGAAAAGCCTGAATCCCAAGAGGACTCAGGTTTATCCCTGGGCTGCTGACAGGACCCAGGCTGTCAGTATTGGTGCTCAAGTAAAGTCGACTCCTTTCAAAACGTCAGCCTTGGGTCCCAAAATATTTGTGCCTTTCCCAGTTTGGAGATCAGACTGTAATCTACATAATAGATGTCTTTCAGGGATTAAGTAATGTGTCACGGTCAATATGGTGAATGAATTACTCTTTTAATTCCTTTTTTACATGGTGCTGCACAAAATTGACTCTTCTGTTCTCATCATTTCTAATCCTGCGTGCACATCTGCAGTCTTTCAGATGGCAGTCCCTTTTCTTGAACAGAGTGGGTTTTGCTTTGCACCTAAATATAAGCCCAAATTAAGCACTCCCTCACCCTGCTCTTCTAGGTTTTTCATCTCATTTCCTTGAACAAGATTTTGAAACATGGCTTTCAGACATATTTTTGACACACTATTGCACTGCGCCAAAGTCAAATAGCAAATTCTCTGATCTCGGCAGATACTTGCTCTCTTTCCAAGAGCAGTGCGCTTTTTATAAAGCACATACAACGGCCAGTTATTTCAGTAGAGCTGAGCTTAAGCTGTGTTTTCCTGGAAAAATATATTACCAAACAGTAACAAACACAGCTGTCTGGTTTTTGTTTTGGGTCAGGTGGTAGGAGATCTGAAATCAATTCAATCTCCAAGACTCAAATCCTGAATGAACAGAGATAATGAGAAAATGTACTGCTCAGGGAATTACAATGTATGTTCACTTTTCACTCCCTCTATTCTAGTGACAAATTCTACTTCCTATTACACCAGTGTAAATTCACAGCAATAGTATTGATCTCAGTGGGGCTAATATATCAAATTAGGGTATGGCCCTCTATCCAAAGGTGAAAAGCATGCTGTGAAAGATGCTGATTACTTATTAACAGAGGGTGCCTGCAGTATCACTAGCTGAGGTAATCTATATCTCCAGCATTTTGAGGATCATTTACTAAAAAAGTTTTAAAATACATTTTAAGCTGTGAGTTTAGAAAATGGGAATCCCGAAGAAAGCTCAAAATCTGAGTGAAAAGAACTGTCCTGCTCTGTATCGCCCCCAGATGCACTACTGTGGGCTAGCCAACTGTGTGATCTCATGGACACTGACCTGAGGATCCCAGCATCCAGGCCCTGCTGCCCATCTTACCATGACCCACCCCTTTCCTAACCTCAGTTTCTGATCTCTCCATCCTGCTCCCTGTGGCTTTACTTAAACTTCCAGCTGGGAAAGTACCACTGTTTGGGGCTGTCTCAAAAATGTCTTGAGTAAGGATTGAACGAACCCTATGTCGAAACGGTTTCCCGGGACTGATGAGTGTACATTTTCTGAGCACAGTCTCTTTGGCCAGGGCTTGACTCCAAGAGTCACGGCCAAGGTCTAGCTATGCTGGCAAAGTCCCTTGCAGATATTTCTTACACTGTGACTAAAGGAGTTTTTCTGAAAGCATTGCTACATTGGGGTGCATTCCTCCCCTCCATCCCACACCTCCAGCTAGCAATTATTCTAGCCAAATACTATAGTACAAACGTGACCTCAATCTATCTACTTCTTTGCATGGACATAACATAAATAAAGTTGCAGATTTTCCCATTCATGAGAGATCAATTGTGTCCAGAGCAATAAGCAGGGTTCTGATTACAGGGGGCAATACCCTTCAATACCACCAACAGGAGCTGTGTGTGGTGGGACAGTGGTACAGCCAACTCATCCACCTTCCCCAGCACAGATGCAGCTGCTCCACAAGGATATCAAACCTAAAATCTCTAGGGTGTTGCCGTAGAACATCCAAAGAGAGTTATTAATTAAGAAGGTTGCATTTATGCTCCAAAACTTCACTTCTTCAAGTAAACATCTCTATGTTCTCCTTTCCTCTCCTACGTTGCCCTGTCTTCACACCCTTGGCTCCTTATTCAGTGTGTGAAGTTAACATCTAAGTCTAAGTAAGGGGGCCATTTTTCTTATAGACCATTTTATTTTTCTTTTGTAACAGCCCCTGCCATTTTGCAAAAAAAAATTCCCAGCTTCAGAGAGAACAGTGCATGCCTGCTGTGGGTGTTATGCGAACGGAAATTACGTGGTTTGGATTTTTACATGAGAATTCCAGGAGAAGGCAAAATGTTGCAAACAACCTCTATAAATCATTTTAAACAAAGCTCAGGAAATGCCCTAATGATTTAGCTGGCAATATCTAAAAAGAAGTTCACACTGTTCTCTGACTCCTGGTAAGTAAGTATGTTTGCTTAAGATGTAATTGAAAAAGTACTGTGTTACTGTTTAGATTTTCCATTTTGTATCTCCTGTCCAGACACAGATCATTGCTGGCAGCCCTTAATTTGTACTACGCAGCATTTCATCATCCAAACAACAGTCCCTCTGGGGCTACAAAGTAAACGGCTAGAGGGAGATAGGTACCAACCAGAGGATGGCTGGAGAAGGCTGGAGTGAAAGGCTGGTGACATCTATAGAGCTGCAGAGTTACTGCAGTTTCCCTTGCCCTTCACTTTCCTCAGTCATTCAGGCTGGTGAGAAACGACAACCCTTTATTCAGTGTGGGATTCTACACTTAAAACACCCCTGGTCTGGTTATTTTCTGTCTTGTGCTGCCTCACACTTTTATTTACATCACTACAAAAAAACAGATTACTGCCTTTTTTTTTTTTTTTTTTTTTTAAGAAATGTTCTTTGCTGGACAGTAAAGAACCATGATTCTTTACAGGTCTTCTCAGTTCAATTCAGAGCTAAGTATTGGGTGGAAAGGGGATACATTCTCTCCTGTAAAATACCTGTTCCAGTTACACAAGTATGAGGAAACAAAGTCAATATCAAGCACCATATTTACCATCCAAAGAAGTAGTTTCAGGACAGCAGCACGAGGATAGTTTGTCTTGTTGCCATTAGCCTTTGACATTCAGAGTTATTCTAGAACAAGCTCTGGAAAGAAGAACATATTTGGAGCCCAGTAATAAAAACTGGGAATTCGTGATCATTTCCCTTACCAATCTTCCACCAAGCTTAGAGGCAGAATAGCGGATGAGCTGTTCTGAGAGCTTATGCATTTATAAAACTCTCTCTTGCATCATTGGTTTTATAGGAAGAAAACAATTGTCTACAGTCAAATCTACTTACTTGTTTGTCTCTCAGGTAAGTTTTATACCTTTCAATAAAAACTCATCTGTCTTCACAAATGGGTAAATCTTACTTATTTGGTATATAATACCAACATCAGGACATCTCATATTAATTCTGAGATACTAGAATTCATTTATTGCCTACTTAGCATTTTTTTTACTTCTATTTTTCTTGTTTAGCTGCCCCAGGAGGGCTGCAGTCCAAGTATTTAGTGAGAAATGGCCTCAGTCTGATGCTCTGATACAAGACAAAGAGAGAAGAAATATTAGCATCCTTGTTTTATCAGTAGGAACAGAGGTACACGTTAATTTGCTCCTATACTCCAAAAGTCTGTGTCAGAGCTGGAATTTTAATTTAGATCTCTCAAGTCTCTGCAGTACCATTTCCAATGTCTCAAAGAAAACAGACTTGAATTTCGTTACATTTCTGAAAGCAGTGGTCCTTAGGCAGGCCTCCTTCAGCTTCCATACATGACTGAAATGCCTCAGAGAGTTGCTCTGAGTGACAGCAAGCGCTTCCTTCCCCTGCTGGCAAGAGGCACACAGGATAAGTGTGTTTATTATTTTCTCAACCTGCATTTTTGCAGGTTACTTATGCAGGCTTAGAAGTTCACATGTGACTCTTCTGTGCCAGTCCTCAGAGTCATGGTCTCTGCTGCAGAATATTTGCAACGCTCTTTTGATCCACAGCTTTGAAGAGAGATCTATCAGAGAAGAGGGGGAACTGCCACAGCTGTCTTTTCTGTAAGTATTTATTTATGCTTATAAAATCAGATGGGAAAGGTGCCCATCCTCTGCCCTAGGCACTTCTGATGATTATTTAAAAGCACAGCATAACAGAATGACAAAACCAGCAGACGCACACAGAAGCAACCTTTGCTTAGGGCCTATTTCAGAGAGTAATATGAAAAAGTATCCAGACATCAGGGGAAAAAAAACAACTACCCCCCATGTTAAAAAAACAGCCATGTTCCTAAAAGCCCTACAATTTGCTAACTCCTAATGTGGGACTCAATGATGACAGACTGAGGAACTCTGCAAGAAATGGAGTAAAAATAGCCAGGTGTGTCCATAATAGCCGGTATGCCCATCACAGAGCAGGTCCCTGGAACATTCAGAATGTGGTTCATGGGGGGGGGGGGGGGGGGGAGGTGGGAGGGGCGGGCTCAAGCAATTGGACATGACTGGTCACAAGTGTCAGTAACTCCATATATAAATCCCTCTCTGGCTCCTGTCTCTTGCTCACAGCTCCTAAAAATAACAGGGATAAGACATAGTGAATTCATAGTCTCTGTTCTTACCCAGTACAACAGCATTCAAAATGTCACTCTGAATAAAATAAAATAATAATGATAAAAACACCTGGCAAATGTCCTTCCCCCTTCTCTCTCCCTGTATACTTCTGAGGCTTTTCTAATCATTCAGTGCCATTCACCAGAGGCTGTTGTTTTCTCCCAGGTGGTTACAGCTGCCTTCAGAGAGTATTCCTGAAGTATCTTAAGTGGCTTTCAGAGGAAGCTGTGACATTTAGATCCAGGCAGAACTAGGAGGTTTAGAACACCCCACTGGCTGAGTAGCTGACAGGATGAGCATGCACATTGCTCAGATTGTCTCAGGACACAGAATTAGAGCCCTCCTCAGACAGGAGGCAGGAATTAAGAACCCATTTTCAAACACATCCCAGTGAAATACCAGCCACTCTAGCTGTAATTCTTTTGCTTCCTGCAGCTGAGTAGGCACCCCAAGACTAGACCCCATACTGAAAAAAAAATTAAATAAATAAATAAAAAGCAAAAAGCAATGCTATTTTCTTCCTGAAATATGTCCTGGTCCATATCCCACTTAGATATTAATTTTCTAGGAGGTCCAGCTTAGATGCTGCAGGTTTTGTGTATTCTACACAAGCTTCTTGAAACGCTTCTGCACTTGATGTGATGGAAAATGTTGTGACAGCACAAATGTTCACTGAATTTACTCTTATTACAGCCTATACAAACATCTTTGAACCAATTACTCACTCCCCTGTAGAAGATGGGGAGAGTTTGCTAACACCATCAATTTGAGTTTTGAAAGGCCTACTCCTGATGAGAATACATGCTGGCTTCAGGCATCTTGAAATGCCTGCTTAAGCTGTGAGTCTGTACACAGAAATACAGGCTTCTGGGATTTTGTATTAAGCGATCTCTCTCTCCCAAGGCACAGCCATTTCAGCCCATCCAAGTCACCAGACTCATATTAGCACTCTCCTTTCATATTGTGTTCTCATATTTGTCCTGTCATGTGTTCTATTGGATTCCATTCTGACGTTGCTAGTGCTTACATGAATGTGGTGGCTGAAGGGATTACTTCGGTCTTCCGATGCCACAAGCCCTGACCTTTGCTCCTTCTCACCAACAAACTTCAGGTTGCTGAGTCAAGACTGCAATGTTTCCAGGTGCCATCAATATCAGTTTGCATGTGCGGCCTCTGCTTCAGTGGTTCATATGAACTGCAGTACATCTGCCTTGTGCTTCTTTTCTCCTCTCTTCCAGCTACCTGAGGTCTCCCGGTAACACTGAATGGACAGGAGGTAGTGCACCTAATGCAGTATACCCTGGGGCTTGCCTGACTTTAGGCAATTCTGAGAAACCCAGGGGGCTGGCATGACAATCCCAAATCATTCAGCTGGCATGGAGACAAGTCAAACATAATTCCAATCTAATTACTTTTTTGTTGTTGTTGTTCAGGAAACAAAAACACAACCAATACACTTTTGTACTACAGAAACATCTGAGGTCTTCATTTCCTAAACACCATATACTGAAACTTTCCAACCCACAGAAAAGAAAACATCAATATTATCATGTTTGGCCAACTCCTGACAAACATAAATTTTCAAATACCAGAAAAATATGTGGGACAGAACGCTTACATATTTTTGCTCTTTTACTGCAGAGTAGGAAAGAAGCGTAAGCATAAATACATCAACCTCCAGATTATTTCTGCTTTCAGATGGAAAGACAGAGCATTAAGAGCCTGACTTCTGACTAATCCAAGGACATACAACAGTAGATCACCCCTAGGAGCCAGGAATTCTCACTCTGTCCATTGCTGTAGTGATTAGATGATGATGCCGGTCATGATAGAAACCATATAACAGAAGGTGGGTGTTGAAACACCTGTAACTGGCACCAACTAAGCTAATCATATATAGTCTGTGTAATCAGAACATTTTAAAAAATACTTTCTCCAACCCACACAGGAAAACTGTATCGTTCCTTACTCCTACGATGCATTGTACTATATTTCTTCTTGTTAATACTGTATCAACAGTTTGTGTAACACTCTTACTAACACATTCTTAAGTTAGAAATAGGAAGTGAGTAATAATGCAATCAAGAGTATCTCTTGTGTTATTTTTGTGTGTGCATGCAATATATTAGTGATATGTGTCACTACTCTGAATCAACAAGAGAGATATTAGATTGCTTGATTCCTGAGTCGTGTTAAATAGAAACGGAAGGTCATCCTTTTGTTGCTTTCCTGCTCTCAGGGATATTGTATCAATAAATATAAACAGGACTCCCATGTTGTAAAAGAGTTGACATAGAACTGACATTTAAATAGATGGATTAAAATACTGTAAATTTAACAAGCAAAATGGACCTCAGATAGAATTTACTTTGAAATATGGATCTATTCATGCCTCAGTACTGCTCTAGGCAAATCTCTCACCATCAAATTACAAAGAAAACTGGGAAGGGAGCTTTCAGTTGGTGATTTAACAAATGAACAAAAACTTAACTCTCTTGTTTCCCAGTTGTCAAAATGTTCCATTAGCTATTTGAATCCAAACAGCTTTAACCAGTCACATAAAGAACATGGAAAGACTAAATAAAGCCCCAGGCCCTTTAAGACTTAGTCTGCTCTGGATATAAGCAGGCAGGACTCACATTAGCTTCAGACTGAATTTCTCTGGCTTATGCCACAGATGAGTTTGACTTTAGAAAACATTTGTTTCATACATTAAGTAAAATACATGCAGGTATGAGTTCAAAATAGCACCTCTGAAGTTAGGACCTGGGGGACAAGAAGTTAAGGAGGAGTAAGGCAGGCTTTGTCCATGGTGATATCACCTTAAGCAACTATAAAAGTTCAAAGTAAAGTAAGCTGTAAAGAATTCAAAAAAGAAGGTCCAAAACTTCATAGTTTTGACCCATTGTTTAGTTTTAGAAGGGATTTTCTTACTTTTTCAGCTAGAATTACAGATATCTTTGAATCTTCAATGACAGTAATATTGCAGTCTCATCACAGAATGCAGTATCTTGACCCTCCAGGCTGGGAATGAAATCATCTTTAGGCTGTGAAGGATTTGCTTCCCTTCATTTACCATCCACTCCACAGCAAATTGACATTGCTGGAAGCTGAAATCTCCTCATCCATAACTTCATGAAAATGAGTGGAGCTACTACTTTTTGAGAGGTTGTGCTTCATTAGTGATCATCTGGCACCCACAGGTAGCCACTGCCCTAATAGGTATGGAAGCTTTGGAATGTCACTGATAAGGTGGAAGCATGGCCCAAGGAAAAGAGCCATTTCCAGTCCCTTCATCACCTTGTTACTAGTGCTGAGAAGCAAAATGGCTTTCTCACATGGTCCAGAGCATGACCTAAGCTGTGAAGAATTGTGGGGAGGCATGTGCAAGAGAATATCTAACGATTCACTCAAAACAGAGCAGAATCAACCTGGATTGTGCAGAAAACAGCATAATACAAGGATACTACATTACTGAAAATATAATGTCACCTTGTCCTTTTACCACTGTTCTGAACCTCAAACACACTCAGGATACTAAATTCCCAGCATTTACTGCTGACTACCTCATAAACCTTCTCTTGCTTTTGTTGTTATACCTTGCCTAGATGAGAAGGGTAACACCCATGGGTAAATGCTGCTGGTTTTTACAGTTGCAGAACCCTACTAAAACTACCAGGATTGAAAGCATTCAATTAAAAGAAGAGCTAGCCCAGCTTATTGATATGAGTCACATCTGATGTTATCTTGTTCTGCCCTATTTCAGTTTTGGTCTCATATTTCACTGCAGCCAAGCAGTCTGAAACCATGAAAATGTCAGGAAAAAAAAAAAAATAATAAAAAAAAAAATTAAACATTTAAGGTCGTGAACTGTGGTTCTTTTTCTTCTCCTTCAGGGTTTTGGTCCCTGAAAACTCATAACAGGAGGAACATTTTATTCTTATAATGTAGCTATGCATTAGCCATGACAGCATCACATGCTGCCAATCCTGTGGTAAAATGTTACTGTTTCTTGTCTCTGCCTTTGAACTCTGTCATTCTGCAAGTATTGACTGATGGAAACACTTCTCTCCCAGTCAGTTCCTATAAGGCAACAATCTCTGCACATGTTCTTTCCATATCAGCAGCCAGCCAATGCAACACTTTTCTGAAGTAAAGCTTCATCAGTATTCCACTGGAAGAAGAGTGAAGTGCTGAGAGATTAATATTCAAAGTCATTTTCCCTCTCCATGCTCCAGATGCAAACTTTGGCAATCTCCCATCTCCAGACTGAGTTGTTACCTGAGCAGGTCCTAGTTTTCCCCTATCTTCTTTACCTGACAGCCTAATTTAAGTGGAGGAAAAACAGGTGGTCAAGCTGAAAGAATAACAGAGGGGCTTCCAGTCAGGTTTACTGTTTGGGTCCCCCTCTGGCAAAGCCTGAGAGCACAGTGAGTCATCGGGCACCCTTTGCTATTTGCCTAAGTCTCCACAGGGGTTTGGTGGCACTACAGGAAAGCCAAGCTACATCTCCAGAGACAGTCTACTGGACCTGCAGCTTGTACCTCTAACAACTCCAGTCAGATGGAGACTTTTCTCAACAAGCAATAGCGATGAGGTACAGTGCTGAAATAAATCTCTTCCTTTTTCTTCTGCAGAACCAAGCTGTCAGGCAGACATTAACAAGTTGGGTAAAACCAAAGCGGTTTTCAACAGCATGCTTTTGGTTAACCAGGCTCCATTTCCCTGACAGAGCAGCACTTTGCAATAGCTCCTTAATGACCACTCTTCACAGTTCTCAAGCTCGTTTACTGCTTTGTTCTGATGGCATTATTTTATAGAGGAAATAGATGGAAAGATGGAACTTAGCTATTACCACTCAGGAAAAAAAGCAATAACTCTGTTAGCTCTGAATTCTGTCTCTGTATCTGACTTATAAAGGACACTTAAAAAACTACATGAATGCAAGAAAAGGGAAAAAAAAAAAAAGTTTCCTACCTTCTTCAACACCATGATGTTAGCCACTTTTAGAGAACTCTTTGCCAAGACCCACCCAATCCTGAGCCAATATCATGAAGTTTCAATATCATGAAACTTGAAGACCTGTAATTGTCAAGGCTGTGTGTCTTGGAGGAACTGCACTTGCTTGAATTCCTACCTCCTTTTTTTGAAGGCCTGTGGCAGTTCATTCCCTGCTTCATTCTGAGAAGATACAGTAACAGGTTAGGGATATAGGTACTCTTTGGTGATATGACTGTTGGCATATCACAAAGATTTTAAAAAAATAAAAATAAATATATATATATTTAAAAAAGGAAGAGATTAGGTTCAACCTTCCATTTAGGCTTGGATGACTTTGCTGTTGCTGAATTCTATGCTTGAGTGCCATATGGATCCTACTTCAGCAACTCCTACCATAAGTAACATACACATCAGCAAGCGTGTGTTAATCAAGCACTAAATAATGGAAAATGCTTACTACTAATCTCAAATGATTATTAAGAAAATTAAATTATGTTTCTTGCAGTACATAGAATTTAATAGTGATCATATTTTGCATGTAGAGAGATACTGAATTACATGAGAGACAGGACTGTCTGTCGTGTACAAAAGCAGTAAGGTTTTTCAAAGACATTTGCTCCCAACTGGTTGGTTTTAGTAAAGGCTCAATCCAAGTGTTCTTGAATTTGTATACTTATATTACTTTTTTTTTTTTTTTTTTTTTTCACTCAGAAGTAAATCAGACTATATTATGGTTATTTATGCAGAAGTGTTTGTGTAATGATAAAAACTGGCTAAGTAAAGCTACATTTATGCATTAAGAAGACTAACGACATTAACAATGAGTTCCTGCACATGTTCTCTAAATAACATAGAAAAATGATTAGTTACATCTACAAAAGGAATATCTATGCGAGATAAGCTGCACCAGAAAACTTTCACCTGACAAAGCCAAATGTTATTCAATTTTTCATTACTGTCATTCTTTATTATTAATATTTTTTTCAAATGAGGAACACTTAATTCATAAGCTCCTGTAAGTCAGAATTCAGAGTAACTTTTGAACACTGCCTGCTCAACTAGGCTTTGTTACAACAGGCAGAAAGAAAGGGCGCTGCTGCTGCTGGCAGTTCAGTAATGCTAAGTGACAACGAGACTGGGAACGAATACCAACTAGAAAAATTCAAAGAAAAAGCTTGAAAACAGCTTCAGGTGCCAGACAAAGCAGTCTTGCAGAGCATATGCCAACTTCCTCTGACTACATACAATATGCAGGTCCTTGGTTTCTTAATCAAGCTATTTTCAGTAAAAGGATGTATAGCTTGTCTTTATAACATCCTGACGTGACATACAGGTTAAAATTCTTAGCTGATTATGTTCTGTAAGATGCAATTAAACAGAACCAAGTCTCATCTTTTTCCAGTATACTTGAAGACATCAAGATAGTATTAAAACCCATAAACTTGTTTTCTATGCTGATGGTCTCTTAGAAATATGACACAGAACTTAACTCTGCCCAAGGTATTGATCACATGGCTCTAATCAGTTTGTCTCCCCTGGTTCAGTGTTTTGACTTGCTCTGTGGTGACCTCTTGGAGTCATCACTATTCACATACATCACATACATATTAACACACCTCTCTCCATACAGCCACAATTGGTAGTATGTACTAATAGTGAATGAACTTCAGTAGTAAAGAATATTCATTTATCTCAGACACATGGAAAGCTTAGCAACTGTCACTGAAATGGTTATTTTCTGAATGAGTTATCTGCATTTTCAAACATACCTGGACATGGTAGGACTATTCAGAGGCAGAAGATACTTTCCAGGAAACATTTTTCTGTGGGACTCTTGGACCAGATGTATAGGTGGCCTCTTGCCAAGGGAGCATCTATTTCTGTTCCCAAGGATGATTCCTGACATTAATTTTCTTGAACCTGGAGGAGGGGGACTATTAATCAGAGAGATAAGCGGGTAAATATATTGAGCCATACCCAGATACATGGACTTCAGCTATCTAAAAAGTCTATCAATTCTGCCTAGCAGCAAGGTTTGCTGTGAAATGCTTGTTTACTAATATTTGTGAGACTACAACAGATGTACAAAATTAGCTAGGCTACAGTGAACGTTAAGAAAGGGCAGCTGATTGCTTAATCTAGAGAGAAAAAAATTGTTAGGAACACCTCTAGCTGTTTGCTTGCATGGAAAATTTTTATAGTCAAGAGGCAAGATTCTCTACAGGGACATCCTTTCCCTTCAGATTTGTGCTTTTGCCTGTCCCCTCCCCCATTCTCCCTGAAATTAGAGGAGCTGAAGCTAGACTATGGATTTGTAGGTACAGGGAGATCTGGCTGATGATTGCTGTTGTTTTTGCCAAAACTTTTCTAATTTGCTTATTTGCTTTTTCTGTGTAAAACATGCAACAGTAAGAATGCAAAAAGCATGCAGAGCCAACGTTTTGAATGGTGGATGTATACAGAATCAGTCTTGCAGAGGTCAAGTGAATCTAGGGATAACTGGGGTACTTTCATCCTTTAGGAGGCTTGATGTGTATTAAAAGGCAACATTTTAGAGTCAACTGTACCAGTCTCATTGATTTCTTTGGGGTGAACTTTACAGAGTAGCCACGGAACTTGGCTGTCTGCTTGTTGGCTAATGCAACAAGCTTTCATGGGCTGCAAGTAGGTATACAACACATTGTACGTGCCAATGGATTGCGCTGTTATTTAGAAAGAAGGAAGGAAGGAAGGAAGGAAGGAAGGAAGGAAGGAAGGAAGGAAGGAAGGAA
>CM021735.1:37470780-37717331 GCA_011075105.1 Heteronetta atricapilla
GAAGGAAGGAAGGAAGGAAGGAAGGAAGGAAGGAAGGAAGGAAAGAAAGAAAGAAAGAAATGACTTTTAGCACCTAAAATCTAGCTTGTGTATTTTCACGCTTTTGTAAGAATCTCACACGCTTTGTTACAGTTGGACCTGATGAGTTCGTGTACTACAAACACACAAAATTACAATCTCGGCCTCAGGAATTTACTATCCAATTCTGAAAAATTGATACATTGCTCAGGTATAACAAATAGGGAAAAATGAAGCAAGAGCAATGCAGGTGATAAGGTCAAATAAATACAAAACGTAACAAAACTACATTTGATTTTAGAATATCCCCATCAAATCTTAATACCTAACACTTCATTCATCTTTTTCCTACCTTGTTAAAACCAATCCGGCATCAACTGAGCAATCCTGAACTCACAAGAGGTCCAGAAATGAATTTGAAATGTCAAGTGTGCTGAGTTTGGAGGTTCTGTCTTCAGCTATCTCCCAGGACATGATACTGACAATGTGAAAAATGCCTACCAACTTCTTTAAGCTGCCTTGAGTTGAGCAGTTACTAACACTGAACAATCCATGAACACCAGCTGCTTTTGAAAATAGACACACAATCTATTTTATTTTTGTTCCTTCACATACTCTACATAAAATGTTTAAAGCTCTTCCACTTCTCATTGTCAGACCACTTTCAAAATTACATGTTTGCACAGTATCAGAGCACATGTTCTCTCCTCCAGGAAAGGTATCTTTCATGCTGTAGCTATAGAGGTCTCTGCAGACATGATCCCCTGAAAGCACACTGCCCTCAGTGGACTTTTTGCCCTCAAACAAGAAACAGCACACTGTCATTCTGATTTCCTCTGAGCCATATGCTTTGGTGGCTTGAAAGGATCCAAACCAAGACTTTTCTTGTTTTTCCTGGATATCTGAAGTGGATAACCCCACAGACCCAGTCTTAAACTTTTGGATTTTTTACATTCTGACTTTTGCATAAATTGATGTTTTTACCTCAAGCAAAAAATAAGTTTCCAAAGTTTTGAATATGACAATGTTAGCCTTCTGTAGTGTGTGTTTATCAGAATAACTGCTGGTGACACAAGCTGAGAGAGGGGAAACCCCAGGACATGCACCATATGTTGACAGGGACAGCAGCAGAAACAACTGCTAATTAAAACAGTTCTTCATCGTTTCAAAATGGCTTTTCTAATAACAACTGCTGTTTGATTCTTCCTTAGGAGTACTTAATTCTGAATAAATAGATCTCTCTCTCAACTTTGGGAGAAGTTTTTATTCCTTCTGCCTTTTTTCACATTTGAAATATAAGGAATATTATAGTAACCATGGAATCCTGATGACATAATGGTTACCATGAGAACAAAGCTGAAACAGTGTCATCAGAGCCCCTTCTCTCTGCTGTGTGCTGAGTTTTATATTTAATAGGGATGGCCAAACTGCTGCCACCCAGCCTGACCAATGCTATCCTGTCTAACTCAGGTTTCAACAGCTGTAAAAGTAAAGCTGCCCTGTGCTGCTGCTTTCCACCTCAGTGTGGTTAGTTTTGCTTCAGGGCAGCAGTTCCACCAGTGTATAAGATAAGTCTGCATAGCAGCTATGTAAGAGGATGAGCGTGCTGTAGCAGCTCCCCTGAGCCACTCATTTGTCATGTCCCTAGGATATACTCCAATATAGCCTTTGGCCATGTATACAATGGATACGCTTGGTCCTTGCCAAACTAACCAGACTTAAAATCGGGTTTTCTTAACTGCACTAGATCTCTTTGCTAACTACAGTGTCATTCAATGCATCATTTTCTGCGGTCTAGCCCTGCCATGACCTCTGCCCAGAGAGTGCTCTGCACCCACAGTGATCTCCCCTGGCTTCAGCAAGCAGTAGCTAAACGCAGCAACACATCACATGCAACCTGTTACAGGACAAGATGCTGAAGGAGACACCAAGACTCAGGACAACACTGTGATTCAAGTTGCACACAGTCTGCTCCTGAGTGCTGGCAATTCAGAAATTAGTTCAAATTAGTTCAGATTCTGCAGTACCGTCAGTATGACTGCTATAAGCGCCAAACACTACCCTCTCCTGGGGCCAGCACACCCCACTGCTACAGGGCAAACAGGCACTGTCAAAAAGCTGCACCCAGAAGGTAGCTCCAGCTCCAAAGCAAAAGCTATTCCCAGTTAGTTTCCCCAGAGAAGCTCTTCTTTCTTTTATTGCAAGAACCGCTGGACATGACTCACTGCATATTGTTTGTTCATTTTGCTATATATATTTCCCAAATGCTATTTTTAGTTGCATTTCTCCCTTATGCTTCTACCATGTTTACTGCACTAAAACAACCCTCTAATTTTAATTTCATATTTAACCAAAACAAATGTGGCATAGCTCTGTTCCTTCACTAAAGCTATGCTGATTTATATTATGCATACAAACATAAGAAAAGTGGTCAGAGGGGAAGACATGGAGGGTACTACAAAACAAAAGGGCAAATTTACCCGAGGCAGCATTTCATATAAAGCTCCCTGCATTCTGCATGTTTAACAGAATATTTTCACACCAACACAGCCAGGTTCTTGCAGATGGTTCACATGTATTTGCTTCCTCCTCTAGCCAGGATCCACAGCATACACTCTTCCTAAAGCTTCTGGCCACAAAGTTTCTACTGTAGCCTCTTTTTAGTACCTACTACCTGATATTTTTACCCCACTCTTTCAAATAGCTCTTCCTGTTTCCTTGCCTTAACCTTATATTTTCTTCTTGGAAAACCAGGATAAAAATGGAGACATTGTCAAAGACTAACAGCAAAGGCTCTCTACAACTACAGAATAATTCAGGTTGGAAAGGATTTCTGGAGGTCATCTGGTCCAACTCCTATTAAAAGCAGGGCCAACTTAAAAGTTAGATGAGGTTGCTCAGGGAGTTGTCCAGCTGAGTTCTAAGTATCTTCAAGGATGGAGATACCACAGCTTGTCTGGGCAGCCTGGACTGGTTTTCACTCTTGCTTACTGTGAAAGTAGTCATTGTTTCCTTATATCTAGTCAGAATTTATCTGGTCAGAAGGTAGCTCTTGCTACAACTTAAGAGCACTGCCTTCTGTTTTTTTTTGCTGTGAAGAGCCTGATCCTTGGGACACCTCCACTAGATTCTCTCCAGTTTGTTAATCTCTGTCTTGCATTGGGAAACTCAGAATTCCTGACACAGCTTCACAAGTGTCTCATGGATGGGAGAAATCACTTTCCTCAGCTGCTGCCTATGGTTTTGCTAGTATAACCTAGTATGCAGTTGGCCTTTGTTGCTGCAAGGGCACGCTGCTGATTCAGGTTTAACTTGTTTCACTGGGACTCACACATCCTTGCCTGCAAAGCTGCTCTCTGGCCAGATGGTCCCCAGCTTGTACTGTCACATGGAATTACTCCCTCAGTACAAAAAGCACATTACAAAACTCAAAAGTTTGCATAAAAGCACAAACTTTTGCCTTTGTCTCCACAGAACATCAAGAAGTTTTTGTCAACCCACTCCACAGTTTCCTGATGTCCCTCTGAAAGGCAGCCCCATGCTGTAGCCCACAGACTGCTCCCCCCAGTTTGGTTTTATCTGGGAAATGTGGGAATAGCCTGTCCCCTCATGCAGGTCATTAATAATGACATTAAACAGCAACATCCCAGGAGGAACACCACTCATAAACAGTCATCAGATAATTTTTGAATTGTTGGCCACTACCCTTCAAGCCCTGGGGCTCAGCCCATTTTTTGCCATTCTTGCTGTTCATGTCTCATTCCATATCTCTGCAACTGTCTGCAAGGATGCTGTGGGAGAATAAGTTAAAAGCCAAAGCCTTGCTAATGTCAAGGGAAACAACATTTACTGCTTTCCTTTTGGTCCCTGAACTAAACTCTTCATCATATAAGACAATCAGACTTGTCAGGTATTTTTTGACTTCGGTAAACCCACTCTGTATGTTCGCAGTCACCATCTTCTCCTTCACATGCCTAGAAATTACTTCCAGGTGAATTTCCCTCACAACCTTCCCAAGGACTGCCCAGCCTGCAGTTCCACGAATCTTACTCCTTGCCACAATTTTTTTTTTTTTTTTTTTTTTTTGCGATGGGCATCATATTTGCCTTTTTTCAGTCACCAGGGACCCCTCCTAATTGCCACAGCCTTTCAAAAACAGCAGAAAACAGCTTTGTACTGATATAAGCAACCCCCTTAGCATTCTTGTCTGGTCATTCATCTACAGATACTTTTTATATGAAAGGTAAACTTGTAAAAAGTACAACAGACATGGTGGGGCATACCTTAACATCACAATAAACATACTATAAATGTAATACTTCAGGATTTGGAATGACATTCTGTAGAGAAAAAAATAAAGAAAAAAAAGAAAAAGCCTCTATGACTGAAGGACCTGTTCTTGGTAGTTTGAGAACAGGATACTCAGACAGGGTCAGTCTGTCTCCTCCACTTCCTCCTTGCCTCACATTGAGACAGGGCCAAGATGGGGAGATAAACCCTGACTTAGAGGGTTTATCAAACGTAAGTTGGCTTCAGTACAATTTGGAAAGGCCTTCTGTATGATTTCACATACCTGATGCAGAACTACAGAGCTGGGCTGGGAGCGTTGCTCCTACTCCCATCAGTGTACAATGAACTTCAGCATCTCTTTTTGCTATCTCTGGTTAGCTTTCTGGCTCTTTTATTCTGTTGTCTCTGTGTGAGATCTGTCCTGTTTAAAAGAAAGCATATGTTGAAGAACCCGAAGAGAGGGAAAAGAAATATAGAAGCCTGCCAAGTTCCACTGGACTCTTCCCATTGGGAGCAGGACTAATCTTTCCTTACACTTAAAAAATAGAAGAAAAAATGATGCAGCCCAAACATATCAACGTGGCCAGATAAATGCACCAGGCTTTGCTGTTTTGAAAGAAATGAGCCATTTGTGAGAAGGAACCAGAGCAGTTGCATTATTTATGAGGTGTTACTTTCCCCCAGGACAGTGCAAGTCCACTGGGGACTGTTTGGTTTTATGCACTTTGTTGTCAGCGGGACCTGTTTCCCTTTTTAAAAGGAGTAACTGAGAGTGGCAACAAGAAATGTGGCAGAGCTGCAGATGAAAAGATGCAGGGCATCACCTTGGTGTTTAGACAGGGCTTTTGTGGCACAAAGCTGATTGTTCTCTCTCAACCACAGATAGTGAAGAAAAAAACAAAAACAAACAAACAAAAAAAACCAAGAAACATTACTTGCCACAACGTCTGTGATTCCACAAGGCTTGCTCTTAACTCTAAGAACTAAAATGGTGTTCATGGTTGCTGGTGCAGGACAACTGTTTTGCTGCAGGTGACACACAGGGAAAGGAAGCAAACTTACCAGAGCAAACCCCAGATGACACTTTGACCTCAGCATGTCTATCTTACCACAAAACTAAAACCTGCACTGAGTTTACTACCAGAAGTTGCATTTATCAATCTGAAGTTAAAGAAAAAAAAAAATTCTGTAGCAGAGTCCCTGAGAACAGGCTCAACCCATTTCCCTCACTGACTAACAGGAGTCACTGAATGAAGCATGTTGTGAGGGCCTGACATGCTCTTTGCTGCAAGCAGTTGGAAGGTCAAAAGGGAAATGAAAACCAGAGTCACTTAGAACCAGATGGGGTAGATTTTTGAATCACTTCCTGAGCTATAGAATCAAACATTAGCAGGGAGCACAAATACGGCTGTATACTAGCTTCAAACATTACAAATTCCCCGCTATTCCCACCTTAACCCACAGCTGGGATCCTTTAGCTGTTCCATCAGCTGCCTTGAACCCAGTGTACAACCAGTGCTTCACTCTCAGCAAGATCGAGCTTCAAATTTCAGCTATAGCCTCTGCTCTGCAACCTTGTCAGTGGACACCCTAGAATTATTTGGTAGTACCTCCTGACTGCTACTCCAAGCCTAGCTCATCAGCTGTGCTTCATTCAATGTTCAACCTCAAACCCAGCTGTAAACCTAAACCAGCAACCTCTGCCTGCCTTGCAGAAAGCTGCCGTCAGTGGCAGCGCCGAAGGCGCTGTCACATCTAGCAATAAACCCATCTCAGTGGTCAACAAGTCCCAAATTTTCATCTTCAGCCTCAGGCCTGACGTTAACCTCACCCCAGTCCCACACTTAAGCCCTTCCTAATCATGCCAGACTAGTGATTTCTGCCCTCCCCAACAATGATTCTCTCTCACTGCCTCCACAGGCTCAAGCCAGTCTATAACAATGGTTGCTCAAGCCCAGACTCTAGCTCATCTTGCCCTCATGGCTTAGCCTTATAACCAGCCCTAAATGTTGGCCACTCCCGACATAATTTTTGACAAAAAATAGCTGGTTGAGTAATCACAATACATGCTCTTTAGCGAGCAGTTGGCAGATTACCGGGAAAACAAATTTTGCTATTCAAAATCAGTCGAGGCATATCTGAGATGCAGATTTTCAGCAATAAAATGCAGAGAACCACTGGCAGCAGCAAACACGGTTTTAACATTGCTCCTCCTGCACTTTGGTAAGCCCAAGAAGCAAAACAGTTTCTTGGAGTAAAGCAGAGAAGACCTATGGCTTCTCAGCTATTTACTACTGCTAGCCCCGTCCCCCTGCCAAGTCGCCGTGCACCCCACCGCAGTCAGTGGCAGATGGCTGGTACAGTACCTCAGAGCATTTGGGACCGAGGAAGCTAATCTCCCAGCACACAGTAGCCTTTCTGAAATCTGAAAGGAGTTCCCATCTCAGACTCTTTCCAGCTTTTCACGCTATCAAATTTTGGAGGGGAAGAGTGCACTGAGCTTGTCCAGTAGTAACAGATGAGTCCAGTTTTGCCTCTTGCATCAAACTCTGACTCACCCTGCACTGATACCAACTTGCAATTCTCTCTTAATTGGGAAAATCACTAGGATAGTACTCGCTGCCAGAATTCTGGGTCATAAAGTCATTCTCTGACTCAGAAGAAGGTTTACAACAGCTGTGGCAGTGATATGTACTGTAGGTGAGTCATGTTGAACTATTAGCATGAAGAGAAGAGCCTCATAAAGCTGAAACAAATACATAAAGAACTGCACTGACCCATCTAAATTATAATCTTACATTTGTTATTCTATAGCAAAGGACTCGACAATGTTTTATTGCGTACTCAGTTTTCTGGAATGCAAAATTTAAAAACAAAGTTACTGAGATGCTTCTCATTGCATGAATCCCAAACAGCCTTTTAATTCTGAGGCTAAAACTTTAGCTGATATAAATTTCCTGGCAGGCATTAAATTTGTGGAGGCATACTGGTTTTAAACAGCTCAGAATCTGATTCCAGATTCATGGGACGAAAACCCATGTTTATGGATTATGTAACAGCAAATGCAGATATGTCTCAAGTGCAGCACGCAACGTATCTAGCAGCATATAACATATTCAGTGAATATTCAGAAGGAAAAAAACGCCCTGTTTAATTTAAATTACAGGAAAAAAAAAATAGATAAATACCGTCAGGTTTTCCAATCAAGGATTTCATTAAATAAAATTATTAAGAAAATATATGAAATACGAAGTAACTGAAACCAATCACTGACTTTTGGTGAATGGATACTGAGGTACTTTCACCAGTTTTACAGGCCCACCATTATCTGGACGTTGAATCCTTCGACTGTGGAGTAAGCCAGCTAATGCCACAAGTCAAACTGAACAGTATCAATGCCAGAGCACTCAGAAAAGCCTGCTCTCCCGCGTGTGACGTGCGTGCTTAACAAGTTACAACCCTTTTAGGGAGAGCCGATCTGAGGAACAACAGGGTTACATGGCTATCCCTTAGTATCAAGTATTCACTGGGATGACGGGAAGAAAGGGGAAAAAGTGTAGTGCGGTCTTTGAAATCCTTTGCTGCCTTTTATCACAACAGGACAGGAGTCCCCGTCCAGGCAGCAGGCGCTGGGTTTGTGTCAGCACCAAAAGCGTTACCTCCAGGCAGCACGGCGCGATGAGGGCCACCGCGGCGAAAATGGCCGAGCGCTGAGGTGACACCTGCCCGCTCCTGCCGAGGGCCTGGCGCCGTGACAGGAAGGGGGGGCGGGGGCGCCGTGACTGGAACGAGCCCCCTCCCGCCGCCCCCCACCCGCGGCTCTGAGGGTACGCGTGGGGGCTGCGCTGAGCCGCTGCCGGCAGCGGGGGGCCGTAGCCTCACTGCGGCAGCGGCTCGGCGGGGAGCTGCGGGCCGCCCCCCGGGCTCCCCCCGCCGCCGGTTCCATTCATGCTTTCTCCTTCCTTCGCCATCTCCCTCGCCGAGCGAGGGGAGAAGACGGGAGCGCGCGTGGGCGGCCGCTGCCAGGCTCCCTGTCAGTCACACCGCTGCCGCCGCCGCCGCGCTGCGAAGAAGGCGAGCGGGGGAAGAAGGAGGGCGAGCGGCTTGCCCGGGGGGAACGGGGGCGGCTGGCGGCGCTGCCCCCAGCCTCACTGCCCCTTCCTGGGGTGGCTTCTGCGGAGACTGAGGCGGGCGCGGCCCCACGGGGGGGAGCGCGGCGGCCTGAGGGGTGGGTGCGCGTGCACGCGGCGGGGTACAGGGGAGGTGTGAGGGGGGGGGCGCGGCTCTGAGGAGAGGCGCGAGGCAACTTGGAACGGCCGTTAACGGTCGTAACGGTCGCAACGGTTCGGCGCGAGGGGGGGGAGTGGGCTGAGGGCTCCGCCTTCGTGCGCCCCCCGCACCTGGAGCGCCGGCGGCGGGGGAAAGGGGCAGCAAGGTAAGGCTGAGCCGTGCCATGCGGTGCCGCGCCGCCACAAGGCGGCTGTCCGGGTCCCGGGGGGAGGATGGGAGGGAGGTGGGCGAGCGGCGGGGGCCCCGTGGGCAGCCCCAAGCCTGGCGCCCGCCCGCTGCCTCCGTGCCCTGCCCTCTCCTTCCCTCCGCCGCACCGGGCGGCTGCTCGCACCGCGATTTTTCTCCCTCCCTTCTCCAGTGTGATTTCATGCGCCTCGCAGCCCCGCCGGGGAAGGAGCGGGGAGGCTGCTCTCACACCCACAGGCACGGTAGCGGCAGCAGCGGAACGGCTCGGCGCCGCTCTCCTCAGCACTGCAGCCGGCAGCCGCTTCCCCTAGTGGGCAGCGCCTGGTGCCGAGGAGCTGCAGGCGGAGGAGCAGCCAGGTTCTGTGGGGATCGCTCTGCTGGCTTGGAGCAGGACGCAGGCTTCGCGTGTGCCCCTGAGCTCGCAGTCAGGAGCGATTTTTTTCAACTCTGCGTGCGGTTTTCTCCTTACGCAGCTGCATTTTAGCGAGGCAGTGGTTCTTGTATCTGGAAAGACTATTTTAGTAGGTTTATCCTTCTGTATAACCGTGTTATTTACGGAGTTTATGGGGTTTGGATCTAGCTCTGCTGTTTCCCACCTGGTTGGCAAAGACTTGCAGCTGAGGATGAGACCCTGTGCTGGTTTAGGCTAGGGATTCGGGAGAATTGTGGCCGTGTTGCCCTCTGTTCTTACTTGGTGACAACTGTATGCATTGAGCAAGCAACGTTTGCTTTGATTTCAGCCTTTTGTCAGGCAGTTTGAGATAACTTGTTGTATAAATCCTGGAGCTAACGGATCAGATTGAAATCTTGGGTAGATTCAGAACTCACCCTGATTTTAGCACAAGTTTTGTACGTGACGGAGTGCTGGATTTTACTGTCTGTGATATCTGAAGTAGAAATTTTCCCTTTTGCTTTACCAACACTTGTTTTTCATTTTATTCCTTTGCAGTAGCACTTTGGTCAATGGTTTCATTGATACATTCGAATTGTGGTTGTATATTTGTAGCAAAGGATAGTTCTGAGGCTCAATATGCTCCCATTGAGACAGAACAGAATTTAGCCTGTTGACTTGAATGAATAAAATGGATCCTAGAGCTCTTGGTTTACATTTGTGTACGATGAATCCCAGGGATTTCAATAGGTATGCGCAGGAAGGTGAGCACATCGTGTTCACCTGTGTAATTCATTGTGTTGTAATTGAATAGGTGTTATTCTTTGTAATATTTTGCTGATTTATTTTTTTTCCTCACCCAGAATTATGGTTGTGTTTTAAGGGCCAAGCTTTAAAATACTTGTCGCTACACTACAGAGAGTTGTCAGCTGGATGTCATGTGGGCAGAACTAGCAGAACCTCCAGATAGCAAGACCGTCAATTTAGTATGATAAATGTAGAATACACAACAGGAATGCAAATCTGAATGGTTGTAACATGCATCTCGCGATGAAAATATTGAAAAGGTAGGAAGTCAACAAGCAGGTTAATGCCTCCATCTTCTAACTAAAGTTGTTTTAAACGGAAGAGCTTTATTCTGTTATAACATGCAGTTCATGACTTAAAGAAAAACAAGAGAAGGGGGAAGAGATGTTATTTACAAGCATTTGTTTTTTCGGTGGTGGTGGTCGTGTTTTTTTTTTGTGTGTGTGTATGTTTTTTATGTTTTTTTTTTTTTTTTTGGAGGGGGAGGGGGGTGTCTCCAAATTCCATTATGCAGCAGGATGCTTTCCAGTATCTGTTTTCTCAATATCTGGAAATGCAGATGTTGCTGCAGCAGGGGCAGTTACAATGACTTGCAGTACAGGAAGGGGAAAAAATATCTGTTCTGAGTCTTTCTGCATGAACCATTGATCAGATACAGAGCTTTAAGTCCCTCAAATAGTCTGAGAAGGTTGGAAGTAAGGATCTGTTTTTTTGGTTGGCTCTTTTTAGGCCTTGTCACAGAAGAGATGAGATAAGCACCACAGATAAACTTATTTCACTAGTGGAGTGAAATTAATGCACAAATTAAAGGAAGTGTTTGTTTCCAGGAAAAAGAGAAAAAGAAAAAAAAAAAAAAAAAAAAAAGCTTGTGTTACAATCTCTGTTAAAGAATTCTGCCTTCTTGGTTTTCCCTTACAGTTGTCCACAAACCTCACCAAAAAGCAGTTTTCCTAGGTTTCGTTGGTTTTTGGATGCTTAATCAAACTGCTCTGTCCTGGGAAATGTTGAGTCAAAAAGCAGAAGAGACAGTGGTAACTCAAGTACTGTAGGCTTTTATGGAAGAGGTCTTCTCAACCGTAGCTTTTTTTTAACGGTGCATTATAAAATCCCATCTTTTCTAAGGTTGCTGAGAACTTTGTTATCACAGGATAAGAAGCGAACTCAGTGAGAACTGCATAGACCACAGCAAAGTGCAACTGTTGTGACCCTAGATTCAACCTGTGATAGCATGTAGCTTCTGAGTTTAAGCTGGTGATGCCAAGAATTTATTTCTAGCTTTTAAATATAAAGTGTTTCTACGTTAGAGGATATTTGAGACTTCCTGCAAGTAAAACATGCTAGTGAAAGTTATGAACTGAAGAGGTGACTTGTGCTAAGGCATCTTTTAGCAGAGCAAGACTGGAGGAGATGCCTTCCTTCGGGCTCCACTTTCATACTGGTTTGATAAATAAGTTCAATCTAACACCAAGAAATTACTCAAAAGGGCAAAAAGCAAATAAAATAATAATAATAATAAAAAAGGCTTTTTCATTTATCTTAGAGATGTTTGGTTATCTGTTTATTGCAAGCAGGGACTTCATTACATGTAGCTGGCAAAGCACTTTGGCCCCTTATTTGTATAGCAAGTGAGCTATGATACACAGGAAAGGCAAGGGGCCCTAATGGCTCAGGAAAGTGGCAGGATTTTTTAACCCGCTCCAGAGCTCAGGCACAATAATTTCCCTCCCCTTTTCATGCTCCTTTAGTAATATAGAACCACCTGGACTAGTTTGATTCTATGTTTTACTACTATACATATCAGAATAACAGCTAGTTAGTGCAACCTTCAGCGTTTTTGTAATAAAGCCTATGTGGACACTACTGCATGTGTTAACGGGAATTCTTGGTTTTGACACAATCTTGTCCTTCTGGTATAACCAACTCAAGTTACAGGGAGATCATGATATTCTTTATAGAGCATCAGATAAATACCTTCCAATGAGCCTTGTCAAACACTGCAGTGTAATAAAGCCATTTAGACATTTTTTTTTTTTTTTTTTTCCCAGAAGAGTTGTGTATGTGATGTTGGGTTCACATAGCAAGGAGTGACAGAAAAAGTGCTAGCCACACATAATACATTCCAGGTACACTAATTTGTTTAGGATGATACCTGCCTTAATAATCCTGCATGCAAACTTGGGTACTTGCAGATGTGGCAGTGGTCAGAAAGGTTTTGAAAGCTTCAGTGAAAATAGTGATGGTTGCAATGTGCAGACTGCCCAGCAGTTTTGCCCACTGTCACACACAGCTAGCATGCCATCATCCTGACGGAAGTCTGTGTGCAAACACAGCTTCATCAAACTGCATAACCTATGGTACAGATAGAGTTAATTACATTGCTTTCTTAAATCATTCAAATGTTGTAATTCATATTTGACTAGAACTGTTCTTCCACCTGCTCTGTCCACAGATCATGTTTCGATAAAAGTGCTGAGGAGCACCCAGAACTCTGAAGACAGCAGTTTTGTGCAAGATAAGAATGTTCCTTAAAGAAGCTGATGGAGAATAGAGCTCAAGAGTGCCTGTCAGACACTGGCAGCATAAGATGACATCGTAGTCTAGTCTGAAATCGTAAGTCTTGAGGAAGACTTGATGTATTTCATTTTACAAAAGGTTCTTGCATTGGAGAAACTTAATAGTTGACTGGAGTCTGCTTTCAGGACCTGCATGGATGTGTTTGCTTCTTTTCAATTATGCTAATGTCAGCATGGAGCAGCTAAATTTTCTTTGGTGGGTCAGGTATTCTCCGTATGCAGATTTTAACTGAATCCCTCTCCGTTAGAGCAAGTGGAGTTTATTTGCCCAGGTGAGCCTGACATCCACAACCCCCATGTCTCAAATACTTGTAGAACTGCTAGGAAATCTAGGAAATAGGTGATGTAAGCTTTACAGCCTGACTGAATCTACCAAAGGAGTCTCCATTTCTGTTGCTGTGTATTCATAAGGAATTGTTTCATTTACAGAAAGGTGTTTGGAACCTGTAGTTACCAACAGTCCTGAAATCATTGATGCCATGAAACATGAAAAATATTTCATTGGAATGATATCCATACCCTTGCAGAGTCTGCTCTTGACTGAGGCTTTTTATTGTATAGAGACCTGTCAGTAGGGACCAGGTTACAGGTCAGGAAGCTAGGACATTGGTAGTACATATTACATGGTTGTAACTACAGTATTAAATACAAAAATTGTACTACGCTTGGTAGATATGAGCTTGATACTACAACTGGGGATAAAAATCAATATTAGTAGATTCTTTACTGGAAACTACAAATCCAGTGGACTTTTTTCCATTTCAAAAAGTGGAAGAATCATATCTCAGGCTTCTATTTACTTTCACCTTCATTACACAGTTCTTTTAAGAAACAGTAAACGCAATAAGCAATCTTGTAAAGTGTGATGGTATTTCTAAGTAGGCAGTGATCAAATTTTGTCATTTATTCTTTTGTGACCCTGAGAGAAACAGGAGATGGATGTTTTTCACTGGGAAATGGAGGAGTAATTTACATATGGAAATTTGCTAACATTAGTATACCAAGCTTATTTGTCACGTGTGTACACATTTTTAAAGAACTAGGCTGTGAACAAAGAGGTGTATAAGCCTAAATAATAAGAATGGCTATACTGGTAGTTACCCCTGCATAGATAGACTCTTAGATACAAGCTGCTATTGCAGAATTTGGGAAAATTGCCTCTAAACATGGAGGAGGGGAAAAAACAAACAACAAAGAGGGGAGGCCCCAAAATTTTGCAATTTGAAATGCAACAAAAGCACAAAGATCTTTCAAAGCACATGTGCTTTGATAAAGATAGGTATTTTCACCTGTAAAACCAATGTGAGAAATTGAGGTTAAATGTCCTCTTAAATATCCACACCCTTTCTTGTTCTGTAGCTATCTATAGCGAATAGTGATAAAATACTTTGTTTTACAATTTTAACTGTTTATTTGGATAATGATGTGTGCTGTACTACTAGCGCAGCAAAGAAGTGACTCTGGGATGTCTGTTACTCTTTGCAATGCATGGTTATGAAATCAGGATTAAATCTAAAAATCACAGCCTCCCTAGACCCTGCAAGTTCTTTGTGTCTAGAGATGTATGCTGTTTGCTCAGATTCAAGGGGATACACAGAATGACATATCGCACCAGTTATCTTTAAGAAATAGATACTGAAAATTGTCATTGGAGTAGCACTACTCTGAACTTATATCAGTAAAATGTAAAATTATTTGAAATAAATGGTGGAGGAACAAGATGTGGGACATGGCAGGCTGTTGATGCGTGCAAAGTAACAAACTGGATGCTTGAAAGATATCTTTAAAAAAATTCTACAAGTTTTGGTAAATTTTAGCAAGGATTTTCTTTGTAATAGGCAAGTTGTAAAAAATCAGATTTTGTGTCAAGCTCCTAAGTATTTGATGTTAGAGTGTTTGCACTGTGGTACCACATCAGTCTATAAGATCATTGCAAATGAATGTCAAAGAAGTATTACGGTAGAATGTGGCTTAATTCATAGGCCAACACTGAATTTAAAGTTGTGGTAGAAATATTGATATTAAAAATGTTTTAGAAAGCAGTATTTTTCTTGGAGAAATATCAGTTGGAATATTATGGCTACATTCAGCTTCCTTTTGGGTCATTTCTTTTTTCATAACGTAACCGTGTTTTTTTCTGGTTTCTTAGAAGCAGAAACTTGAAATTTTCATTTCCAGAAAGACTCAATTAAAGCTTACAGGGTCATTTGTGTTTATGAAATCTGTGCATAAGTTGTTTCAGTATTGAAACCATAGCATGCTACTTGCTACTTAATGTTACTTAATTAGTTAGTGTTTAGTTATTTAATTATGTACAGTTTAATGTATAGCTTATTTCTGTGACCTCACCTCTCAGTGGGGAGGGCGGCTTAAACAAATTTAGGTGATGCGATCATTTGGATGAATGGCTACCTTGCTTTTGGGGGAGGATGAGGGGAGATGCAATATTTGGCTTACTGCTCTGACACATCTCTCAGCCCATGCTTTGGATTCCCTCTTTTTGCCTTTGGTCAACCAGACCTCTGTTAGCAGGCCAGTGAGTCCCAGGGTTTAGTATCACTGATCTTTAGCCAAGACAGATCCCCTCATTTGAGTAGCCAAGCAAATGGAGGTAGACAAGGATCTTCACTCCAGGATTTTCTGTTCTTCTTCCTGGAGGCCATGCTCTTCAAAATAAAACAGCAAAACCCAACAGTGACACTATTGAATTCAGAGCACTCCTCACAGCGAGATGCTTTGTTCTTTGTAAAGCCTTGGTTTCCCATAGGTCTCACAATGGCTGTTTTACTTCTCTGAACAGACTGACCTGGCACTTCACGCTCTTGTTTGTCTTCAGACACTTAAACATTTCACACCTCTTAGGAGTAGAGCAGAAATATTCCCACATATCTGAGCCTCTGGAGGCTGAGCTTGAAGCTGCTTTTTCTAATACAGAGCATCCATGCGGTTCTGAGTCAATGACAACGGAACTGGGACCTAATCTTGCCCATGGGTGAGATATCTTGTCTTATGTGGAAAGAAAGTTTGATGGTTTCCTGAAGAGGTAAAACTTTCAGTTTTTCAAATTATTTGTAATCTCCCGTTTAACACAGAAGCTAGACATGCTTGTAACCAGTCAGTTGGCAGGACAGGACATCTGTATTGGTCTCTGGAAGCTCATCCTGCAAATGCCAAGCATAACCTGATGGAAGCCAAAACCAATCCGTTTTACACCATTTCAGTTCCAGGTAGTGCTGTTAGCAACATGAGTGTCACAGTTCCCTTGCCTTCCCACCCCACCCCAAATCCATGCTGTAATCAGTAGGCCTTGCAAGACATTATAAGCCAATAGACATTGAAATTCAGAGCATGTCTTCTATTACAGAATTATCTCGGACATTGCCTCGCACACAGACCTCTCCTGGAGACTTAATAACCCTTTAAAACCAAGCTAGCTGGATCTGGTGTTTTAAAAGCTTTGGCTTGTGTTTGGTAATTTGCCTTGTTTACAGTGAAGACTTAGGCAAGCCACAGGAGTACTGGTGGCTTTTTGATCTTACTGGTCTTTGCAGAGACCAAGATTACAGATCATGCTACAGATTCCAGACAATCTAAAGAAATGTCTTGCCCTCCCAGATTGTGATGCTTGTGGGTTCTTTGTAGGAAGCTGTACTGGAAATCTTAACTCCTGAGGCTGTGATCAGCACTGAACATGATTTGTGAATTCTTTTTTTAAAATTGAAGTTTGCTATAACATGAGATTTAGTTGCTTGTACGCAAGCCTATCCATTTTACTGTTTACAAAATGTGGCTTTACTGCATTTTTCCTTAATTCTGCACTCGAGGAAGTAGCAAACCTAGCAGTTTCTACCCTGAGAAAAACATTCCTTTTTTTTTTTTTTTCCTACAGGTAGTTGCCACTCCCCTTCAGTGGGAAAATGTGTTCTGTTTGTACCACCAGTGATATCACGAGCCTCTAATGGTATCTTAGAGTTTGTTATGAAATGCAAATACTGACATTTTGTAAAGACGCAGAACGTTTTTTCAGGTATCACTGTGTAAAACCAAAATTACTGAAAACATAAGCTAAGAATTTTGCATGGTGGGGGATCTTCTGAACTATATGTCTCAGGTGCTATAAAAAGTATTTTCATAATAGATGACTTGCAGTCTATAAAAGCAGGTCATTCCAATTGCTATCTTCTTTTTCTTATTGCCACTTAAATGGCAGGAGGTGTTTAGCAGATAAAAGCATTGCACGTTTCTTTAAGTGGAGGTGAATGCTTTGTGGAAGTGAGATGAGGGGAAGGCTCCACTGGAGTATAACCAGCTTTGGATACCTTTGGAAGGCAGGATTGAAAAAGCTGAGGTGGGTTAAACCAGCAGTAGTCTTTTTTTTTTTTTCTGTTCTTTGGGGGGAGGGGGGGAGGGGATGTTTGCCTAATTTCAGGTCTTAAAGAGACGTTGTATTTTCTAGCCCCGTTCCTGTGCGAATTGATGATTATAAGTATTTGGCAAGGGGACTGGGAGAGGAGAGGTTGAGAATTTTTTTTTTCGGTTGAGACAAGCAGTAGGGAGTGGAACAGTCCATCAAGCCTGCTCACTGCTTCTGGCTGGTCTGTGAAAAGTGCCTTGTCACAAGCAATCCATGGACTGTAGGCTGACACTTGTCATGCCGCAGTAGTGACAACACAAACACCAGAAACTTTGCCACATAGCCACTCTGGAAGGTTATTCTTAAAATTCTGCTCTTGAGTAGTTATCTGCTCAAAAGATAGGCAGCTAGACTAAACAGGATGCATTCCCTGTGTTTCCCAATCATTCATAAGATTCTGAATCTCAGTAGTACTTTGTGCAGGGTGCAGGTGTAAGCTCCCATGAAATAATAAAGAAGGCAGATTCCTACAGGCTTGCTAATGGCAATGAGTCCTCATGGGCTTGAGGTTTAATGTTTCTCCCCTCCTGCAAGATTTAAGAAGCTTGGCACCTTGACTCAGCCTCTCTGAGAGAGTATTTGTTTTGCCAGAGATGTTATTTATGCCATTCTCTTGGACACGTGATACTGCTTTTGAATTTACTGTCAGTTCACTGAATTACTCTTGCCTGTTTGTTCTTTTAATATACTTGTAAATAAAATAAGCTGCTTTTTTTTTCTCTTTCTTTCTTTCTTTCTTTCTTTCTTTCTTTCTAGCGACATCCAGAGACTCTGGGAAAAGGATTCTATTTTATCTGTCAGCCAGTACAATTTTCTGAAAGTTCTGCAGAGCCCTTTTACTTTTAGGAACAGAGACTTGCTGCTTCCTTTCTGTACCTTGACTTGTTGAGTACAGCTAGACTTGTTTATTTTCTTTTACAGAACATCTTCTATTCAGTACTTCAAGAGCATCTGTTCCATCATTTTCTGTCTCAGTAGCAGTACATATTACCAGCCTGGAGCTTGGCTGTATCCGTCTTCTTTAGGAGCAAAGCCTCCCTTGCCAGTACAGATCTTTGCCACCATTCCATTACACTGACCGAAACATTTGCTCCTTAAGTTTGAGAATAGCAAGCCAGAGAGGTGGAATAATTTAACTAATTGGCTTGTTTCAGTCCTCTTCTAAACATGGAAATCAGAGCCTTAAAACATTTGTGAGATGAAATCTTGGCACAGACACGATTGTTTCTGTGAAACTGCAGATGTGACTACTTTGTTATGAAACTGATGGGAGCTTCGTGAATTATTGTAACAAATCCTGTGACTGAAAACCATGTAATGGCTATTTTATTCTGCTGGTGATTGTTTCTGCAATCCAGAGCCCATTTTGAATGGCTGCATAATGAAAATAGTTACAATTTTCTTTTAGGTTAGAAAGGGGGGGCTTCTCACTCACACATATGATGCCTAACTTGCACCAATACACATGAGGAATTGGGCTAAAATACACACAGCATTAGGTCACCCATTATTTATTGTCTTAAACCATGTTTTCCGACCTTTGAGTGCTCTGTTCTTTGTGGTAAATTTATTGCAAGCATGTGTAATGTTTTATAACATCTGACTCCTTAATTATGCATTTTTCCATGAAGTGGCCACTGCCCTTTTTAGTTAACTTTCATTTCTTTTGAACTTACAAGCATCGTGCACAACAGCGTTATATCCTGAACTTTTTAGGAAAAAAACCCTGTCCCTTTGAATTTCCCCATGTGCTCTCTGGTGCCGCAGCTCCTCAAACTCCTGACTGGGAACACTGTTGTAGATCCTGCTGCTGAATATAGTGCTGGACATTTGCCATAGTTCTGCATGTTGCCAGTGGGCAGCAGATCACAAATGGAGACTCACTGCTCAAATGTTTTGTAGTGATGCTAGATAATGAGAAAACCAGCAATTAAGCAACAATATGTTTTATTTGTAGCGTATTCTATGCAGCTGAGAACATCAGTTATCACAGTCTGTTATCCTTGAGTGGGTAAGATTACATTATATTAGTTTGCATTAGATTAAATTGAGAACTGTTGCTCGGTGTTAATCCTGGTATGACTTTAATGTTACATAAAGGCTTTTTAAACACAAAAATTGCGTTAGTGATAAGATACTGATTCAGGTGTCGTGCTGAACAGAGGAGACCATTACCTGTGTACCTAGGATTTTGAAAAAATATTATTTTCTGCTTGGTGAACTTGCTTAAAAGTCAGGTCCTGCTAACATTATTTCTGGCTTTACTGTGTTCTGTCACAGCCTACTGGAGTGGATTTATCTGGTGGTCTGGGATTTGTAAAGCTGTGCCTGTGAGATTGCCGATTATGCTGGGAAGAGAAGGGAGTCCAAAGCTAGCTGGAATAGTGTCTGCTGTCGTTTGGGAATTTGCTTTGTGAAGGCACCCTGCTTTCTCCCTAGGTTGTTAATATTGAACAGAAGTGGAAACTGAGAGCAGATCTCCAAACTGACTTGAAAGCAGATGTTTTTTTCCAGTTTGGAATGTAATTTCCTAGCTGTGTCTATAAACTTTCTTTGCTTAATTTTTTTCAGCCAATACCAATGTCTTCTGCTCAGTGGATGGCTCTCCTCCTTTCTGCCTGGGTCTGTCACTTCTTCAGCCCAATCGTCATCTCCTCTAGCTGTGTATTTTTCTATCTCTCAAAAATCTCAATAACCTTCTGCCACAACGGCTTCAAACCAAGGAAGTGCAAACCACTGTCTTTGTCCATCACATCCTCACAGATTAGCAGCTTCTGTTTGATGTTCTCCCAAGTATGAAGGAAAGAGCTTTTTTCCCAGAAGCAATAGTATCACCTACATTTGTAACTTCTGAAGACACGGCAGGTTACCCATAAATGCAGTGAACAGCTTAACTGGAAGAATTCCATGTTTAGCATAAAATCAGTGGCAACTGAGAGCCTCAGCAGAAACAAGTAGCCAAGCCAAGCCAAAAAAAAAAAAAAAAGTGTTGATGAGAAAGAACTTCAAATCACTGCAGAGCTAATTACCTGTTTCAGCTGGGGGATATCAGAGGGGTTCAATATCTGGGGTGAGTTCATCTTCAGGTCATCACATAATTAAGGATGATGTATAAGTAGCTAGAACCAGTGAAATTATATAGAAATTACTGCACGCAGATGCTTCAAATATATTGGTATTTTTTTCTAGTACTTAGCACAGTAGATGATGTTCCATCCAGTAGGAATTTTGGGGAAAATAATGTATTATATAGCTTCTGAATCAAGGAGGAAATATTGTGAGTTAAATTAGGATCTGATACTGTGGTGCTGTGATTTCTTTAGTTCATTTGCTATGATGTGTTTTATGTTTATCCTTAGGCAAGGTGCTCAGTGCTTGTGGAGAGGATAAGGAATTTTGAATAAGTTTTAAGACTTGATGACAATTTCTTGCATGTTCATAATAAAGTCTTCTAGAGCCTTATGTATAAGTAAAAGTACTGGCAACTTGTAGGCAATAATTAGATTTGTAAAGAAGCATTATTTTGGGGGGAGCATTTGTAGTTAATTTGCTTTCATGATATTCAGCACACTTGGGATCAAGTTTATTACAGACTAGAATATTATTAGCTGATGATGTTGAGACTTCCCAGTCAGTAATGGGGGACAGAATGGGATGGTACCTGACCTTGAAATGAGCTGTGTGTCACTGTTACAGTCTATGTAAAAGAATCACCTGTTTCTCCTTTTTCTTCTTCGTTCGCAACTGATTGCTATGGATGTCATTCTCTCTTAGTCTTCAGGACACAGCAGGTATTTGTAAGTATCTTTTTAAAAACACTACTACTTGCAGAAATAGTGGTACTGATCCATTCAACTATTCCTATGCTGCTTCCTGAAATATTGAACTTATACCTTGTGTCTATCTGCTTGTGATTTCTATCTTTCTTCTTCTCTGCAGTTGCTGTGTGGTTTTAGGAGCTGATGCTTCATGAGCTACCAGAGTTAGAGATGAGTAGAAATCTGAGATCCTTCTGACATTTCAGGCTATTTAAAGCCTTGCTTCCTAGTAATAATGGTTTACATTAGATTGGTCCTTTGTCCTAGAGAAGCTTTTTTTTCTGTGTTCAAGAACTGGTCTTAGACTTTACACCAGTGTAAATTTTAAAGCTTTTCTGCTGTACTAATCTCTCATGTGTCATTTTGGAGCTGTTAATTGATGATAATTCTGAATGTTTAATCTGTTTTGTTTGAGGTTTTGTAAGCCTTATGGTGGCAGACTATCTTTCAGTGACACTAGTTGATGTGAAAAGTACTTTTTGGGAAGCAAAGGGATTGGAAGGCAAAGGAAGCCAATTCTCTTCAGTGTCTAGTGTGTACAGCAATGCTCTGAAAAGCAAGGGCTGAAAAAGGTGAGAGTGATTGGTCCTGTTCTCCTCTGCACCTGCCACACATTCATGTTAGAGGATTATGGTGCAGAAGGAAAGCCCCATCTGTTGATGTTCTCCTTGATATAAGTTAGTTCCTTTGAGTTAGTTCCTTAAATAAGGGATTTCACATAGATGGTGTTGCTGGACTTGTGTTTCTGAATGTATGCCATATCATGTCTGTGGGTGTGTTGGTAACTGTTGCAGAGAAAAGGAAAAAGCGAGAATCAAGTCAGTGCTAGAGCTGGAGAGACTGAGCACTCCTTTAGTTATTTGGAGGTCATTATTTCTATGCAAGGTCTTCACCAAACAAACAAAAAACTTGGTCCAAAATAAGCTCAGAAGGTATCCCCAAAGTGAAGCTTGATTTTTTCTGTTGAACCTAATGGCAGAAATCCCCCAGATGGGTGAAACAAGGTCAGACTTGCATGGTGGTGGTCTACAGGCTGTATAATGTTGAGACCTGTGCACACAGCCATTGGCAGTTTTCTGTCTGAAAGGATCCTGATAGTCTGCCATCGGGCAAAAGCTGTTGCTCTGTTTTGAAATTGTTTGAAGTGGTGTCCAGAGAGAGGAAAGCAGTATTGGCAGTAGCTTCCTTTGCTTTGAATACTATGTCTGTATATTCCTTAGAGAACTCATTAATTTTTTAAGGCTGTGGCAGTAGCAGGCTAAGTGCATACAGTAGTGGTATACTGGTGGTTTGAGGTGCTGCATTCATTGATTTGGGATAGCCAGGTCTGCTCCCTTCAGTGGTGTGTGGCACCCCAGGATGACTGGGAATATTCAACCTGAGAAGTAGGCTTCTTAGCCTACAGGAAGGTGATATTTGGTACAATGGTAGAAACAAGAAAACGGTTTTCTTTCTAGAGCATTGTCTGCTGTCTGATGGAAATGCTTCTTAAAATGAACATACTGTGCTAACAAACTCAGCCTGCTTATAGAAAGAGGGGGATTATGCAAGACAGTCCCACTTGTTAGCTTGTGATGGGGAGACCTCAATATGTGAAAGGCGAGGTTATGAGTTACGATATGATTTCTGTTCATTAATTGTCAGTCTGGATGAGTGCCTTGATTGCTGACTTACAGGGTTTTAATGTTGTGAATGGGTAAGCTTTTCAAACGGGTACATTAAGGGTGGCCATGTTTCATGTACGCGTATATGCCACTCTTTTGTAGCTTATGGTATCCAAATACTTCACTGTCTTAATTTTCGCCCTGATTTCCTTCTATACTTCTGCCCTTCATTTTTTTCTCCAGGGATGACTGAAAATACTGATGTGTCTTATCCAGGAGGACATGAGATGAACAAAAACTGATCAGCTAGTCTAGGGTCATTTAGGAGGTCTATATTAGACAAGGTATGGAACTCCTGAGTGCAGACCTAGGACCCAAGTTATCACACCCAGTTTCCTCTGTAAGAAAAGTCAAGAGAGTCCCACTGTGTTTTGAGCTACAGCATTAGACCCTAGAAGAAATTTACTTTTTTTTTTTTTTTTCCTCCATGCATGGGTGCTTTGAAGGTATAGAAATCAAGGCTGAGTTGGCACAGCTGAAGCAGAGCAAGGCTGTAGCATGACCCTGGGGCCCTGATGGCATTGTCCTGTCACTTGAATGCATATCCATAATCCAGAGAGCAGATTAAAAGGGACATCTTCCTGTGCCCCACTGCCAGTCAGCTGTGGGTCACGAGTGAGACACGCTTGGCCACAACTGAGGCTTGAGGCTGTTATTGGAGACAAGTACACCTTCTTGAGGAGAGCAGAGACGTTGAAGGATACTGAGTAGTGCGTCACAGGACGTTGTAGGCACCAGTGCCTGGACAATGAAGGAGGGAAGCAGGCAGCAGATGGTACTGAAACCACTTAGTGGCTTTACTTGGACTTTAGTGTGACTTTACTATCCTTGCTTTTGACCTTTAAGATTAAGACCACTTAGTGCATACTCCAGTGGTTGTGGAGTTTGTTTTCCATACACTCTCTAACGCTGTCTAATGCTACTTCTCCTCATTACTGTAATCCATTTCCAAGAACTAAAAATCAGAGGCATGCTTTCTTCTCCAGCCAATGGGGCTGGAAGCTGTAGGAGCTCCAAATTCAATACTGTATGTTCTGTAATCAAAGACACAGTGTAAACAAACTGTAAAATATACCAGATATAAATGTCAAGGGGGAAGTAACGCTCCATCCAATACAAAATATATTCTGTGCATAAAGCTCTCACGTGTGCTGTATATTTTATAATGTCTGGAATGGAATAGTGCTAATCTTCCTGGCCCTGAATAGATATCATCCATCCTGTGAATGAAGCAGAATCAAGTTCTCTAAACCAAGGATAGCAGTCCAAGTACAGATAGGCTGTGGTCCAGACCCCAGGAGTGGCTACATGTTTTAACATCCGTTGATTTAGAATCAGGTAATCCATCATTCTTCAGGGGGTGCTAGCCACCCTTACTTCCCACTGAGATTCAAGTCAAGGGCGTTTACCGCCTCCAGGATTCAGCATTAAATGCCTGCCAAAATATTCTCTGCTTTTGGCATTTGTAATGCTTCCAAGTTTTTTGTCCTTTTTTTTTTTTTTTTTTTTTTTGTATTTGCAAATTAAAATATCAAATCAAATCTACCTTGATACTAACATTTTCTTCTTTACCTGTCCTCCTCCTTTCCCCGCCCAAGCTCCAAGTCTATCTTTGTGGACTAGAACCCTGTATATCATGTTTCAGTAAGCTTTGGGGTTGTTTTGCTAACATATAATTAGGGATTTATAATGTAAATGGTGACACAACCTTAACTAGCCTGTTGCAAATGTGACACTATTAATTAAGGGCTCTCTAGGGTGCAGTATGCTCCTTGGTGGATTAGCTTCCTGGAGATTTAATGGCAGTTTGCAAATTGGCATCCAGTTTTGCTTTTAGTCTGTTTCTTGCTACTACACAAAGGAATTTGGATTCTCATAATGTGAGATGGTGTTTTATTCTTTTTCATTTTTTTTTAAGGAGATAAAAGTAAAAAGATTTCTTTTTACCGTTCGGCTGTATTTTAGGCAGGAGGATGAGTCAGCTGGGGAGATCCTGGAGATACAATACAAAGACAGATTGCTTTGTTTGTCTGCTTAGTGTCCAGTTAGTTCTCTAGAAATTAAGCAGGATATTCCAGCTGTAAGTAACCAATCAAATTAATATCTCACATGTCGGTGAAGCATACTTAAGTTCAGAAAACACACCTGAGGTTTAAATGTAATCCTAGCTCTATTTCTGCACAGTCACTTTATGTAGGGAGGTGGAGATCAACCTTATAGGGTGCTATAGGAGCACCCTGTAGTACATCTTAGTACATTTGGAGGCTAGATCATTTTGCTGCTTCTCAGAAGAACACTGGCTTCTATTTGTGGTATGCTACAATTTTCTGCATTACTTACAGGTTATCCATGTAACATCACTGTGCAATAGCTGTTTCTAAACAATTTCATTTATAGAAACACAATAATTTTAGAATAGCTATTCTTAAAATACTCATCCTACTATACGCTGGCATAACTTATATCTGTAAACAAATTGATAAATGTTTAATAATGATTAGGAGGTCTAATTATAAGAGCTATACTGGCTTGTGTGGCAAACCTTCTAGCTAAGCAGTTGTATACCTTTAAAAAAAAATCTATAAAAATCAGCATTTACCTAGCTGTTGTATACTACCTTTTAAGGCATGCCACCCTAAATACTTCTTGTTGTGTTTTCAAGTTGTTGGTTGTCAAATACTTTCCAGCCACTTGATTTAAACACTAAAGTGCTAAAATGTATTGTAAAATGTCTTTTTTTTTTCCCTGAGAAATTAGTTAAAAAGTGAGTCCATAAAAATGTATTGCTGTCCCTTGTGAAGCAATTTTATAGATACAAAATAAATTCTCCACCAAAAAAAAAAAAATCTAGCATTAACCATGAAAGTAGCTTAACTTTCTAAAAAATCAAAATGCTACCCAAGATGAAAGCTTGTTTAGTCATGACATACATTCTTCTGCGCGTTCTACTGCGGGTTGAGTTACTTGTGGATGTGCTTGACTTATGCTGTTTGACTCTACAAATGCTGGGAGCCATTAAAATTTTGGCTACTTCTCCTCATGCCATATGCTTTGCTAGCATGATGCTTGCTCATAAGCTGATCAGACTGTTTTGATGGAGACTCAGTGCTGAGAGATCATGAATCCACGCTAATGTTTAATGGCAAAACAGCCTTGAGTGATTTTGTGCACAAGAGCAAAAATAAATAAATAAATTTAAATGAACCAGAGCTCAACATCATCCTTATGAATGGATGAAGAATATGCTGAGAGCTTGCTGGATCATCTTGAGGAACCCTGTCAGCACCACTTATGGCATGTGATGAAGGAATACGGAGTAGATAACAGGCTCCTTCGGATAGCTGGTTCCTGCACAGGATAAAACTAGATGAAGATCTGCAGTGCAAACATAATTGGCAGTAGGATGAGGGCAGGAATGTGTCCTATTCTGTCAAAGTTAGGGTGGTATAGGGAAATTTGTCACTTGTTTCCAAAAAAAAAAAAATAGTCAAGCAAATGCATTTGATGCAAAGAGTTCTTAATAAATTTAAGCCATCTAGCAATAGTGTCACTATGCATTTCTCCATAATGTTTCCACAAACCATTTGGCAAGCTCTCTGGATATGTGTCAAATTCAAAATACAGCACTTGCATTTGTATATGGCATGTGATCTGTTTCTGCCCTTTATTACTTACGGCCTGTACTCTGCCTCACCCAGAAGCATATAGACGTTTGCTTACCTGAATTAGAATTTCATGAGCAGTGCTGCGCTACTTGGATTGAGATTCATGTGGGTGGGAAGGAGCATTATGTCATTTTAATCCAGCAGTTAGTTCAGGGATAAAGGAACAGGGAAGTGATGGTTGTGCGGAGGTGGGAATGCAGACCTGCATGGAGTTGGTAGAAGGGCTGTGCAGCAGAACAGTAATTCCTTTTTCATATAAAATTTCTTGGATGCAGCTGCAGTGTATATCTCATGGTGCAGTGCTAATGGCCAGAAGGTGTTCATTCCCCCCTCTTTTTATCCTTATAGAAAGATGTCTTTCAAAGGCTCAGGTGGATTTTGGTAGGGTTGTGGACTCAAAGCTGTGCAAGTCTGTGGATCTGGTATTCTTAGTGCTCCTCATAAGAGTCCTAGAAGAAGAATGTAGTAATTTTGGTGCTTGCTTTGTGTATCATTTTTATGAAACCTGCTGAAAGGAATTATCCTTACTGCACAAAGACTGATTGCTGAGGAAGATATTGTGACCGCTTGTAGTGGCTGGCTCTCTAGCAGGGTTTTTTGACTGCTATGTGGGAGTTTGAGGTTTCATCAGAGCAGAGAATTTAACTTCCCTATTTCACTGAGGTTAGATTTTTACAGAAATATAACTCTGTGTACCTTGCAGAATCTGCAGGAGAGTAGAGCTGATTTGTGTTGAGACAGATCTCCCACACGGCTGTGAAAACAAGTGCACAAATTCAGAGGAGCTGGGTGTAAGTCTGAAGTAACTGTCATGGGGATTGATGTTCTCTCTAGGAGTTAATCTAGATTTACATCAGGGTAACTGTGACCAGAATCTCTCAGGATTCATCTTTGCTAGACTTTAGTAGCTCACAAAATTAATTGCTAATTAATTTGAGATAGTTGATTATTGTGGATGCTTCCCACATATTTCTCCTGTCTTACCATCATGGAACTTAAAGGCAGAGCTCCACAAGACCAGACCCAACATAATCTGAACTCTTGCTTGTCAAAAGCTGTTCCCTTCAGCTAGACATTAACCTTCTGAGTGTGGTCGGCAGACACACCAAAGCATTTCAGTCCTCAGAAATTCAAACTTGCATATCTCTGTGGGATAAACATGGCAGCACACATCTCTTGCACTTAAAATAGCAAGGAAGAAGTTAGAGGAAGTCCTGTAGGGCTGTCCCAGGCTACCCTGGAAGGCTGGCCTTGCCAATTTCTGCAGTGGAGAGGTGCAGCATGAGTCTTCCTGACATAAATACAGTAGGCAATGTTAAGTGGGCTCACAGCTGAGATACCTAAGAAACAGCCTGAGCTACCTCCCCTCAAAGCACTATGCCCGTCATGGGTCAGAAACGAATTGGATTTGTGTGCTGTTAATTCTATAGAAAGCAGGTTGTAACATGAAGTATCTCACGGTAAAATACTAATTTGCAGCATTCAGGGCCATTAGGAGAGGACATGACAGTGCTGTTTCTTCAAGGGTTGGCAATGCTGAGGTGCCTGAAGGTTTTCTTCCCTCCTTTTCTCTAAAGTTTTGACCCTCAATATTACATGAAAAAGACACACCTTTTTTGTGTCTGTGTGTTTGGTTTTATATGGTTTAAGTAAAACAGAGATGCCAAAAGAATGGGATCCTTGTGAACTTACCTTGTGTATTGCTGTAGTTTGGGCAAGGAGATCTTACAATAACCTTGCTTGAAAACTAAGTTCTGGTTCTGCTCCAGCTTTGTCTGAAATGGAGGTGGAGGAAGACAGTTAAAGCAAACTGGCTGAGAAGCTGTAATGCCTGTTAAGATAGTAAAGGAATCTGTGTTGGGGTTGAAATCAAAAGTTAGGCTATACTCAGTAAAAGATCCTTATTCTGAAAAGAAACATTTCAAGCACATCCTAAGGGGAAAAAGGCAACATGAATCTAAAATGTCGTCCTTGTTTTCATAGACTTATTTAATAACCTTCCAGATTTTGGGCTGTACCTTGAACTCGCCTGTTTCCTACCAGCTTGTAGTTTGATCTGGGAAGGCCTGGTCATACTGACTGCTGAACATGCAATGAAGATGTAAAAATACAATAAACTGGTAATAATTTTTCTTGCCTGCATATGAAAGTAAAGGCATTGTGCCAAGCAAATATGCGCATTAGATGACTAACAGAGCTCCCACACTGTCAGTGTAGGCAGGGAGTATGCAATGCAGCCACATGTGTGTCTCAGAACCATACTGAGTGCTTTTTATTCTTAATGTTTGGTTTTGTTTTTAAATAGGAGTTCAGATCCTTGAGCAGGATGTTTATCTCTATGCACAGAAAACAATATTGGTCACAGTTTTTAATATACGATGAAGTTTTTAAAATCACCAGCTGATAAATCTATTGTGAGTGACATCAGAATTTCAAGTAATTGCTATAAATGTTCACTAGGATACGCCTGTATATCAGATGTAATTGAGTTTACAAATTTTTCAGCCTCTGGAAGAACTCTTTTGCTTTTCCAGTGGAAAGTCTGTTGGAAAGTCTTGCATTTAACTGCCCCTTTTTGAGGTTTGATCTCTTTCTTTGGTAAAATGTTTGAGACTGACAAAAATTAGTACACTGTAACAAAGGAATTTCATTTAATACTTGCTCAGCCATGGTTTTAAAATACCCATGCAGACATGACTAAGCTGAACACCTAGGGGAAATTCTGTAAATCCCCGTAAGAGGGATGCATTTCCACGTTGCATTTAAACTAACAGTGAGCTTCCATCAAAGGTGGTCCCCTTTTCAATTCCTCAATGATGACTAATCTGCACCCCTAATTAATTAGTTTCCCATCAATTCTGCAAGCTGAAGCAGCAGCCCTATTTATGCATAGATAAGATGGATGAATATGATGCAGTGGAGGAGAGTGAGCAGGGTGAAACATTTGTTTCTGTAGCAGTGTAAGGTTAGATCAGCTTAAGGTTAGTTTTATGTTTCATTTAAGTGTTGACTGTTTATATGGCAGTGTCATTTAAATCCCCCAGGGAATGCTGAGGACCTCCTGAGCCAAGAACTCTGCCAACACAAAATGGGAGACCATCTCTTCAGTTGTCTTTAAATATATATATATATATATATTTAAAAAAAAAGGCAGGCCCTGAAAACAGGAGACAAAATTTCAAACCACCAAGTACCAATTCTGTGACCTGACAACCAGCTGATTGGTATTTGATGGAAAGATCTCAGCTTGTTCCAAGAGCTAATGTTTTTCCAATTTCATCACACTTATCTCTGTATTTCAGAAAGCAGAGTTCCAATGTTGGACAGGTAAAACAAGGCAGAAATCTTGAGACTCTTCCCAGGACTCTTTTGTTGACAGCAGCAGAGTCTGTCAGTATCCTTTTAGTGTTAAATGACTTTCCATTTGATGACAAATGCATTTCTGAGTTAAAGACCAGTAATCAGGGAAGCCAGATTTCTCTTATAGACCTATTTGGTAGCCTGTGTAATAGATTGGTCTCTATTTTCTCTGTCCCCATTTTAAAAACCTGTTTTTCTTTGTTGATCTTTGTGGAAGTTGGTATCCAGATCCCTCATTCCAGTTACCTTACTTTTAGTAGCAAAAATTGCTGTTACGTGGGCTAGCAGTTACAAGGAGATGTTTGGAATGGCTGGGGTGAGAGTCTGCAGGTAGTCTGCATCATATAAACTGTGCAGTATGCTCAGCTGGTTAACTAACTTGTTTTTCTGGTCCCAAGACAGAAAGCACTTAACATGCATGCTTTAGTTTAATAACACATTCCTGCTCATCCCAGCAGACTTGTCTCTGTCTTCAGGTTTGTCCATTCTTTAGGTGGTAGAAGTGAATGTAAGGACCAAAGGTTGGAGAGTGTGTGGCTTTTTAAGGAAATGCTTTACACCCTTTGTTAAAAATTACTTTGAGACATCTGTAACAAAGTACTTTTTGCTGATTTGGGGTTGTAGATGTAGGGAGGGAACATCTTACAACACAACAGATTGCCTGGTAGATGTATTTGTTGGACTAGATCTTGTGTCCTTTCCAAAACAGGGAAGAACTAGCAATAAACCATTATATCATTTTATTCCACTCTTTAGATTTGTGTTATTGTTCTGTGATGATGCTCCTGCACATCAGCCTTCTCTGCTGCTTTGTCAGTGCCCAGGTAATGATGTGCACAACTTTTGCTTGGGTCTGGGCAGACTATGCCAGAGTTTTTGGCAAAAACTAACCTGGGAACTTAGCAAAAATTGGGGTCGAGCTGGTACAGGGTTCAAAGTAAAGTCACTTCAACTGCCATAAAGTAGTCTGGATGTGTTGCTGAGTATGTGGTATAAGTAGTTCAGCAATTGCTTATCAGTTTGCTGTGACACGTCCTGTAGAGGTTTTACACTGAGCAAAATGATGTGCTGAATTCCTCTCTTAACTCAGAGCCTGGTTTTGGCTCTTATTTTGGCACTTATACACAAGAGTAAGTGTGTGACTAATTTTATTTGCTTGTGAGAGTGTAACAAAGGACATGTAAGAGTTTTAAAAGCAAGGGCTTGGTTGTGAAGCTACGTTCAACTTAGTATTTCAGGTGACTAGCTGTTGGTAAAATCATTCAGCCTCCAAGGTTTTTCTCATAGTCATGGGCACATAGCAGCATATTTTGTCTAGATCACTGCAAAGTAGGTAGAAAATGCTACCATGTCTTAGTATTGTTTTCAAACCAGTTTTGATAATAACTGCAAGATGTATAAGGTGTTTGAGAATAAGATTTTTTGTTTTCAGACTGGGACAGACTCCAAAATGTCCTTGATTTAGTAGTATTTTCTTCTGTGTGTTCACATGTTGTAGGAGAGACAGAAAGATGGGGCAAGTGAGGCAATAGATGGGCTTATTTCCTTCACCAGTTGGAGTCCTTCACAGTGCGGATTCTGGCAAATCTCCACACTATATCTATATATATAGATCATATCAATATCTATATATCTATACTGAAGGCCAACTACAACAGTTGCAGATTGCTTAGGAAGAGGGAACTCTCTCTAGAAGCTCCAACCACTTAGAGATTCAGGCCCCGTGCTTGCAACTTCAGCATTAATTCTTCATTTGGCCTTTCTAGAAATGTCCCAATACCAGGTTTCTTGCACAGCAGTGGATGTAAAGAAAACTTTTATACCAGTGTTCAAATATTATGGTGAACTGCAGGCACTAGGGAAGGTCAAAGAACAGCTTTTTTGGCTGCTGCAAATAGGTTTATGTTAAAAATTCATGTGTGTGAACATTACCTAATGTCAGCTGAAACACAGAAACTACACGTACATGTTCTTACTCTGCTTTTGTGAAAGCATTAAACATTTTTTGCTTGAATTTTAGCGGTTTTTTGTTTGCATTGCGCTGAGAGCATACAGAGTAGATTGCACTTCCAGCTAACTGAAATAGTAACTTTCTACACTGAGCATACGTGTTGACACACCAAATCCCTTTGTAGGAATGGAAAGTGGTATAAAGAAGCTGAGCATCTTTCAATAAATTACTTGATAGATGGGTATATAATTTGGCTATCAGTAGCAAGTCATGAAATCCAGTTACATCTTGGTTCTGCACCTCGCAAGCAGGCTGCTGGGTAGCAGTGAGCACATTGCAAAGCCTCATACTCTGGAACTGTTGCATAGTGCTGGCAATTATGTTATTGCCTGAAGTCTTAGTGGAGCAATGAGGGTGGTGATGGTGGACTCAGAACTATCCACCCTGTCTTTCTATGGGACTTCTTAGCTGCTTTGAATGACATCTGCTCTGTAAAAGACTTCTGTCGCCCCTTGGGACTTGCCTGCAAGATATCTTTGCTGTGTTAGAGCTTTGACTTTGGAAAACATATCAGCAAACAAACTTAATAAAAATACTTAATACTTAAAAATAATTGTTTCTCATATTTTTCTTGGGAGGGAGAGAGAGGTATTTCAAAGGGGCTATAAAAATATAATATGGTCTGTGAATCTTATTCCTTTTTTTTCCTGGTTTTAAGAATAACATTTGGATTACATTTTGACACACACTGTGTACACAGACAGTATTCCTTATTCTTGGACCAATATAGTTCATATAGTTCTTCCACGCTATGTTTGTATTACAAGTGAAAGATGCTGTACTGAGGCTTTACAGTAAGTTTCTTCCTTTGACTTATCAGTCCCTTACCCTTGGTAGCAGAAGATTCCTTAATGCTAAGATACGCTGTGTTAAGGTTATGTTTTGAAGAGTGCCTTGCAGCTGACTCTGACTTCGTTTTACCTGGCTGCTGTCCTGTTGTATCCTGGTGTCTTCTAAGAATGTGACTTGCAGTCACATATATTATATATATATATTTATATATATATATATATATTTATATATATTTTATATATATATATATTTTATTTAACGCACAGACATGCTTACCTGTATGCAGTGGTCACCTCATGTCCCTGTGTCAAAGGTGAAGGCTGCATTTCCAAGTGGACTTCAGTTTGTTAGCCTACTCAAAACTGATCTTTCCAATTTTGAGTAAAATGGACTATGTGATTTCAACAAGAGCTCTGTAGGAGAGGGTACTTCCAGGATTTAGCCCTTTTCTATATTATTCTTGTTTAGGAGGCATCCTAATTGGGCTTGTGATGCAGTGTGTTTGCATCAGTAGAAAGTGTTGCATTGGTTTCTGTGAGCTTTGGATGAATGTGCCTGGTGATGTGCTTTAGAAGTCAAATGGTGCACCATATAAGACTTGGAGGTGATTTTTTAATTTTTTTTTTTTTTTTTTTTTTTCTACATGCCTGTATGGCCCTTTTTTACCCATGTTTTTTGATGTGCTTTGAGTGACTTGTGTGGCACAAAATGTCTAAGGCTATGATGTACTGTTTCCAAATTCTTTGTTCACTTAGCTCCCTAGGTAGGTAAGATGCATTCAATGGTCCTTCACAAATAAGTAGTCACGGTCTCGGTTCTGTACGATCAGATTCTGAGATCTTAGTGAAATCAGTCACTGTGATTTCAGCTGAAGGTTTTGGATGGATCACAGTTCCTGTATGCAGGTAATAAACAAAAGTAGTTTGGCCAGCATAACACAGGAATATATTTCATCTCCTTTCTGTGCTTCCTCCAATCCCATCGTTTGCAAAAAGCTGAGCAGATCAGTAAAGCAGAGGTCAAATGCCTGTTGAACATGCTTCCAGGCATAGCTGCTTTCAGACACTGCTTATAGGAACACAGCCTTAGGAGAGGACAAAGTACAGGTGGATGCACTTCTGTCTACTACTGTACAAGGAATTTGCAGGCTGCTGCCAGATTGTTTTCCAGAAGAAAGCAGTTCCATTCAGTGATCTGGGCCAGAGCAATGATGATAAACATGAACCATAAACAGTATACTAGATTAATGATGTTATCATACCATTAAACATTTTTCCTTCCTGGTAATGTAATTTCTGGCTTCTGCTTATTTCAGATCAGTGGCTTGATAGTTTAGGGATGAAAATCACAACATGGTCCCTTAGAATTATTATTATTATTTTTTTTTTTAATAAAAGGATGTGTAAAAGGCCCCAATGATTCTTGGATATCTGGTAGTATTCAAGCATAGAGTCTTTATTTATTTATTTATTTATTTATTTAGGGTACTAGAGCATAAAGAACGTAAACAGTAATCCCAGAGGATCATCTCTCCTGGAACAGACACTGGAATTAAGCTACTATGTGACTAAAAGAACTGAGTGCATCTGATGGTAAGTAAGGCAAGGAAGATCAGATTACATTATATTTCGGCATGGAAGAAAAATTGTCATACAGTCTTTCAGAACTTGTCCTAATTTTCTTGGAGAATGAAGGGAACAAGGAACAGCAAGGTTGTAAATACTTTGCAAGTCCCAGTTAGCAGGGAATGTATGCTTTTTGCTAGATCTTTTTGGTCTGCTGAATATCTTTTAATCCAACTGTGGTTCTCACATAATGCAGAGGGTCCATTTGTCCTCTGTTAAAAGACTACTTGATGTCTATAAAGCTCATTTTAACTAGGATTTCTAAAGAAACTTAAAGGATTGATCTTCAGTTTTCTTAAAGCTCCTAGGAAAGTCATCTTAAGTCTAGTCTATAGCTGTCTCAAACATTTTCTGTTTATTGGTGGTAAGCAGTAAGGAAACTAGTGTGGATTTGTGTGTGTACTTTTTTTGGTTAGTTGATTTTCTTTTTCAGTGGTCAGGGTAGTGGGTGAAGACTTAAGTCATTCTGGACTTGGTTCTCTCTTGGTTTATCTCTAACTCTAAAGTGTTTCCTGTCCCCACAGTGAGGGCTTTTAGAACTACCTTAGAAAGACTGGACTTTCAATAAGGCATTTGGTGTAGATAGACCTTTTTTCTTTTTATTGTCTAGAAAGCTAATCCATTTACCTTCTGCTTACAATATCAGAATGCCTTGATGCTGCACTGGTACAGCCTTCTATACCATCTTGCAAGCATAGCTGCCTTGCAGATTATTGCAGTTGATTGTTGTTTTTATGGTACAGAAGCCAGTTCAGTTTGTGTGGGTAAGCCTTTCAAATCAACTCCGCTGCGAGGGAGGCCCAGCTTATGGAAAGGTGCTGAAAGCCTTTGTTGGGGAGCACAAAACATGTTCCATATGCAAACAAGCTATACAATGAATGGGTTCATTCCACCTGCTGTATGTTTTATTTCAGAAACGCCCTTTATGAGCTGTGACCTATTCTTGTTTACATAAAAATCCTGAGAAGCTTCAGGTACCCTGCAAATATTTCTGTTGTGTGTTCAAGTTTTCTTTTCAGAAGAAACACTAATGGTCAGCTTTGGCCAGCTGGTGATCAATGCTTACTGCTCATTTGACAGTAGAAAGGATGTGCTTTCCTTTCCATAAGCTCACGTTTGTATTCTCTGTAGTCTTTGTGTTATACAGGTCTTGTCCAGGTCCTTTGAGGCCACTGTTAAACCTAGGCTATAAAACCTCAGTATTCGTTACCTTTACATTGAGGTTATGTGTAGACATGCCAAATAATTGGAAGTTTGATTGTGTTAGGACATTTTCAAACATGCAGTAAATGTCAAACTCACTTTTTGCCTCAAAGCACTGAATCTTGATAGCTGAGCATAAGTAAAAACATGATACTGCATGCTATCTCATCTTTATAGGCATAGACTTTATATTAACTTCAAAGCAAGATGTAAATGACATTCTGCTGGTTCAACAACAAAAAAAGATTCAGAACTTACTTTACAGAGCTTATCAAATTTATCCCTGCAGTGAGATTTGGAGTAAAATGCATTTAAAAGTACATAGTTAAAACAGGAGTGAATTTGATCCATCTGCTAACATAGAAACCACAAACAAGATCTATTTTTTACTCTTACTACTATCTAGTGTTTTTACTGAGTAGTAAATGTTGTATGTTTATGATATGAGGTCGGTATATGTTACTTAAAGATACTGAGTATGTTCAGAGCTTTCACATTTCATTTCCTTTTTTCCTGTCCACATATACGACTGCTTTGTGGAGAATATAGGAAGGGTTTTAGTAAAATAATGCTTTCTTTTTCCCCTAGTTAGTATGAGACATCACTTCTTCCCCTTCTGTTTTTGCTTAGGCTTTTGCACTGCCCTAAACCAAGTGTTCTCCTCTTTAATTTCTTCTCATTTCCACTGGATGCTGCTTGGCCTAAATATCATGTGTTCGTGATTTAGCCTAGAGGATATTTAACAAAAAGGCTTAATTCAGCAATGATAGTGTCTTCATTTTTATATGTGGGCAATACGAAGCAAAGGGTTTTTTTGGCTTTCATGTTTTGTTTTTTAAAAGAAGAAAACAACTAGGTTTTGTTTATTGCAGAATAAGGTGTGATAGTTCTGCCTTGCAGAAGAACTTAGCCTGGGAAAACCTGGTGTGGGAGGGGAGACATAAGAGATTGACAGATTGACAGCTGTTAACCATTTGACATCAAGGTGAACTTGTTCCAACAAAAAAGTCAAAGGTCTCCAGCTGGGTGTGAGCTGAAGGTTGTGTACTTGCCTTCATGTTAACACAATGTTGTCAGTATGGAAGCATTGGTAAAATACTGTGAAGGAAGAGAGTTGGCTGTATAGGCTGCCTCCTGTAAGCATGATTACTGAAAAGGTACCCTGAAACAGCTTCAGTCTGAGGTGGCTGCACGGATGGGTTTTGGTACAAGAGGCGAAGACAATGATAAAATATCAGTGACAGTAATCTGAGCCAAGGCTCAAGAAGTTGTGTATGAAATGCAAATTGGTGTATTTAAAGTTGCCAGGAGATAATTTGAAATAAACATTTTAGTCATTGTCCATTATAGGGTCATAGACTGACCCCTGTTTCCAGTTTGGCTAAGGAACAGATATAATCTACTTGCTCACGAATAAGCTAATGAACTTGGACAGTGCAGAAAATGCTATCTAGAATGTGGCTGAAGGGTCCCAGTATCTAGTGCCTAAGCTGAGCAATCAATGGAACACGTACAAAGAAAACACTGTCACTTTCACTGCTGTGCATGTGAACAAATGAGAAGTTTCTAATGCTTTGCTTGGTTAGGGTAGGTTGAAGGGTAAACGTTGAATAAATATTTACTTTCAAATTCTGAACAATGCTTTGGGAAACTGTTAGAATGTGGTTGTGCTAGCCAGTGGAAAAGGATGGCTAAAGCATGAAATGATGGACTATATAGGAAAAACTGTCATTTCAAACTCCCAGAAGGCTGTTTATTTCACAGAACTGCCTCATGCTGGATTTTGCATGTGCTTCCATCCAACATATTGCATCAAGTAAAATAAATTTGGATGGTGTTCCTGGAGGCTTGAAAAGTTTTGCTGTAGATATGTGAGCTGCAGCGGTGCGGGTGGAACAGAGGATGCAGATAAAAGGGGTCACATGAGTCTGTGAAAAAGAGCAAAATTAAACATGCTATTTTTGAAGGAACGTGCACTTGAGTTGACAGCTTGAAGTTGAGGTCTTTCAAGTTAAAGCTTTGTTAAAGCAAGTTTCTTCTGCAGTATATACACAAAACAGAGTAGAAAACTGATGTAAATCTCATTCTAACTCTGAACAGCATCTAAGATTCAGAGGGAGATGATGAAAATGAGGCAGTTTGCAGTGCCAAGGTACAGTGCCTCTTAAGGTTCGCATCTACAAGGACACTGATTTCAACAGAGGTAAACCAAAAATCAATCTAGTCTTCTTGACAGGTATCAATTTGGTAAATTACCGTGTGCTAGTTTTAGTTATATGGTCCTTATTGCTTTAGTTCAAGTTCCTCTCAGAATTATGTAAGTTTGCCTTGAAGGAACTTCATTTGAGGGATGACATAGGCTGTCTACAGTGTGTGAGAGTATAATTGTTGTTTCTTGTGGGCCAGATTGTGATCTCTTTCATTTGGGGGTGTTGCACAAATAATCCTGATGACTTCTTGCAAAAAGAATGAAGTGAATGAGGTTCTAATACTTTCCACTGACAGTAGGAAGAAGGCTACCCTGGGAACATAGTTGTTTTCTTTAATGTTTTAACAAATACAAGTTTAGACAGATTGTTGACTTAAAACTGAGCTTCCATCATGTGGACGTTCCATGATTTTATTGTAGTATTTATAAGTGCTAGTCAGCATTTGTAATGAATGCTTGATTCAGAAAGATTTGTCATTGTAAAGTGTTTGTATAGTAATATGAACACTTTGGCTAAAAACATGCAAATAAAATTGTGAAAAAGCCATTCTGACTTTCGCATGAAAAATCCCATTGGTTTTCATGTAAGGTTTTCTTCCAGTTTTTGTTCCTGTTTTATTATAAATCATCAAGAAGTGGCATTCACAGCACAGCAGGTAAATGGCGAAAATACCAGTTGTAACAGTGAGGAGCAGCATGGAAAGAAACTTAGCTGTGGATGGCAAGTTCAGCATTTACCAATGGATTAAATACATAAAGTTCACACAGCAAAATTTTGCCTTTGTCAAGATCTTGGCACAAAAGGGGTGACTTGGAAGGTGGTTTTTGAAAGACATTTTTGTGTGTGTGTGACATACCGTTGTGAAGGGCTGGACAGATTCTTAGGCTTTTACTTTGAATTCTTCTTGTACTTGACCCCTTCTCAAGCTGGAAAGGTAGCAAGTGAGTTGCCATGATGCTCTTCCTTCTCCTTCTGTCCTGCCTGTCCTTCTCATTCTTGCCTTATACTATGTAGCAAATATAACTGATAAACTGAAATGTGTAACTTAGAGAGGTTTACACCTGCTAAGGCTGTCCTCTGGTGAAGTCTCATCCTTCTCACAATATCAAGGATATCTTTGTGTTCAATATCAAAGATACTTTTATGTTATTCAGTCTGGGATTTCCAGAGACATTTAAGGAAATTGTTTTCACTGAAGTTCTAATGGAAATTGGGGTCCTTTAGCCATCTTTCAGGCATTCTGCACAAAACCACAACAGAGTCACCTTGTTGGTATGGCCATGGATGTATGTCATTAAGTGCCTTTCTAGGCCACACTGGAGAGACTTCAGTTCTCCTTGTAGCACTATAACACTACAACTACAATGTAAAGGAAACTAGAAATAGGATAGGTGGGCATGACTGACAAGTGGACGACTTCAGCAGGCCATCCTGAGTGATAACAGCTCTGGAGAGAACTGTGAAGCTGACTGGTCTCTGGCAATGCTGACAGCTTGTTATTGGTGGAGTGTTTATTTTGAGTTTTGAATTGATATGGGGGTTAACCATGAAAGTCAAAAGGAGGATGAACTGGTTTAGAGCAGACAGATTTCTGTGAAAAGCAGTTTGGAGTGGTGTATTATGGTGTGTGTTGTCATCTTCAGTGTAACAGTCCAAGTAACAAAATAAAATACACCCAGGCTGATCTCGTGCAGTGTTTTCATGCAAAGCTCCAGTTCACTATTTGTGTTTCTATAGCAAAATATCTTAACCACTCTGCTCCTGTTGCTGCTTCTCCAGCAGCTGAGTTTTTCCTGGGTTTCTACAAGGATGTATATACATCTCTTTCCCTTCCACAAGGATGTATGTCTCTTAAGCTTGTTATTTAGGAATCACAGAAGATAAGTCTGGCCATGTACTTTATCTGTGTCAGAGTGAGGTCTGGATGGCATCATCTGTCTTTTTTCCTGGTTTCTGAAGAGGGAAATATGGGTCTGTGGGCCTGAGAAGTGCAACAGCAATCTCTTCTTACAACCCTGCTCTGGATGGTCATGGTGGGAGAGGAGTCACAGCTGTAGTTTGTTCCTGCTGTGCAGTTAGATATAGCAGTCTGTGCATACCAGGACAAAAAGCAGGTGGGACATAGTGGAATATTGCCTGGAATGGAATTTCTCATGCATACCAGCCCTGGCTAGTACTGTAATACTTCCCAACTTAGAACTTTGTCTCTGGTTTTGTGCAGATGCAAATATCATAAACATCCCTGTAGCTTAAGGCCTGGAAGGCTGAGCTCTCAGACTGTCCAGTTTTGGTAGCTGATGCTCTCACAGCTGCACCTGGTTCTTTAACTGCCAGTGACACACGGACACACATTTGTGTTCTGTATTTGCAGACATACAATTAAAGAAAGCAAAAACATATGGTTGGCAGCAGCTTGAAAATCCTGCCAGTCTTGGTTTCAAGAGCAACTGTGCAGTATTTTATCATTATCTTTCAGTACAAAACAGACCCTATGTCTTCAAGCTATTTAAAAAAATAGAACTTAGGCCCATTTTTGAAAAAGGGTTAAAGTTGTATAAAGTCGTGTTTCAGCAGGACTAAGACCCTGTCTGGCTGGACTGGCAATTTTGAAAATTTCCCTAGACCTTCTGAAAATCTGGCTCATTGATGCCCTTAACTGTTTAGGGGGTGATGCCCAGCATCATTTTTCCCACTAGAGAAGATGAATCAGAATCCATGTCTTATTTCTTCAGGTCTGCCTTTAAAAATTTCCCTGAAGAGCTCACAGTAGCAATTGGGAAATGACAATTGCAGAAAAGTTTAACTAGATCTTCTCCTGCTTCGGAGTTTAGAGCAGGGGCTTCCGGAGGAGAGAGAGAGAAGACTCTAGCATAACTCTAAGGTTTAATCCTCAAGAGGAAGGAAGTTTTCAGTGTACTGCACTCCTTGCATGTGCTGCCTTGTTTCATTTGAGCTGCTGCCAGCTGCTGTTTTTAGTCTCCCCTCAGTCCTTCTGCCAGGCTTTTACACTCCCTCTCTTGTGGGCTTTTCTTCTATGGCCTTGTATTCATTTTCCTTCTTTCATCTCTTCTCTCATCATATTCTCGTTCCATTATTCTTCAGCATGTTCTTTCCTTATTTTGTCCCTGTTTTAACCTTCATTTTATCTTTCTCTTTCTCTGCTTGTTGTTGCTAGTCTCTTGTCTATCTTGGCTTTCATCTTTTATATTACCTGATGAAGAGTGGATTTGTAGGACTTAGTTTAATGTCATAAAACAGACACTTTAGAGGTCAAAAATAACCAAGGGCCTGTTTTAGGGATCTGAGATCCAAAACAGTTCAGTTTTTTTTGGTTCAGGCACCTTGTTACATACTAATTTTATTTATTTATTTTCATGCCTTATGGTCACTGTTTGAGATGGTAGATTGGTTAGTTGATTAAGGGGCAACCTATTTACATAGGTACATGCTGAAATAAGCTGAAAGTCAGCCCAATAAACATGCTAGTCATTTTTGAGAACAGAACCTTGCGGACATGTGGCTGTTAGTAATGGCCTCATAAACTGATTTTTGAGCTGAAGCAAACCACTTTTTGGAAGTCTAATGTCTCATGTCATGGTATCTTAAACCTCCACTGCTGATTCATGCTAAACAGCCAGAAGCCAGCCTGGAAACAAAGTAAGAGCACCCATTCAGATTCTTGCCATCAGTTTAGCTACGTCAGCTTCCTGCCATTCCTTTAGCAACTCTGTAACATTGATAAGCCCTGTTCTTTTGGAACCATGCTATCTAGACCTCTGCCTTAAAAGTTTGCAGACTGAAGTTTCATGCTTTACTTATATCTGTTGGTACCATTCCTGTATCTAGCAGAAGGAAATGCAAGAAACCTCAATGAGAGAAGTATTTCAATAAGGATAATATTGAGAAGGGGGTAGGAGGGGAATACCATCCTTCAGAATCATAGGTTTTAATGATGGAATATATTCTTCATTGTGTCACAGTTCTCTCTCAAAAAAGAAGCCTTGGGAACCTGAGACTTGCTTTAATTTTTTTTTTGCTTCTTTTTATCTCTTTCCTCCCACTCATGATCTCTGATCTTTGTTAATCTGGATCTGTTCTGTATGTTTGTCGGGGAAATGTCTTATAAGAAAGAAGAAAGACTGCAAGGACTGAGAAATTATCAAAGCTGAAGGAGAACAGGCATTGAGTTATGCCTCAACTGTCCAAAAGCAGTGAGGAGCACCATCCCTCTCCCTCTCCCATCCCTGCTGCCTGGTTAGTAGGATTTCCACCTGCAGTGTGCCCTGTTTAGAAATCTGGTTGAATGTGACCTGGCGGTTAACCATGACCCTTTAACCACAAAATGTGCCTTCCAATCCAGATTTGGCTTTGACTGGGTGTTGTAAAAAGCACCATATTCAAGCATGTTATTGAAGGAAGGGACAGGAAGGGGAGTCTGCCTTGGTGAACCTTCCTAAGGAGCATTCAGATTTAATGGAGAAAAGAGGTTCTGCCACTGCACAGGAAAAGATTTTGGGAGGATAGGAGAGGAGTTGAGTGATTACTGACACACATTACTTTTGTGGGGTGCATTTTAATAGCATCTGTCAGTTCTTTTAAAAGTACCCAGCTGGCTGTGGTTTAACTGTGCATACCTCCCATACTTATTTCCCCGCATAAGGCATGTTCATTTCACACCTGTTCTTGGACATGGAAACCCAGTAGACTGAATTTCTTCCCGTGTGCTTTGCTGTCTTAGTGTTCTGGTAGGCATCTGAGCTTTAATTGCACTGTTCTGTTCAGGCTTTGTGTTGTACTGTATTCTATATAATTTCATCTCTGAAATTGCGCCCACCACTACGATATGTGCTCATACAGGGTTGTTAGACTGTTCTCACTATGGGATCTGAATGCCTCTTCACTGGAGTCTGTTGGGCTCCTTGTGTGCTGCACCCCATGCTGTGGTAGCAAGCTGCCTGGGTATTACTACATTGTGATTCTTACTCTGCACCCACCAAAGAGCATGAATGTTTATCAGGTGTCCTTAATAACATGAATCTGGCATGGCTCTATTTTCAACTCAGCTGTTAGGCTAAAAGAATGTGTCATTTTGAATAAAAAGCAGTTTCACCTGAAAGTAAATGGCCAAATGGAATTTTCAGTCCTGACAATAGAGGCCATTTGCTGTTGATTATTGCCATCATGGCACACTTTAAGTGAGAACAAACATACTAACCCCCTCCAATACACACAGGCCTTTTTTCCTAACAGATTTATTCATTAAGCATATGTTCAAAGTCTACAGCTATTACCACTTCTAAATAGAACGTTTTTTTCATTGCTTTTCATAGATACAGTGCCACGGTGTTATGAAAAACCCATTAACATTCCGGATTTAATTAACTAACATTCTATTAGAACTGTTCTGCTCCAGCAGTTGTTTCACAATAGGCAGATAAATACTGTATGTTTAAGATTGACCTTCAAATGACAGTCCAAAGTTGCTCCTTGTCAAAGACTTCAGCAGTTTGAATGCCTTTGTTTTTTCTGTATGTGCTTGAAGAAGTTTCTCTTACCTCTGAGCCCAGAAATGGGGACTGAGGTGGTAAGGCTGTAAGGCTTAGTTCTGAATTCCTTGCCAAGGCAGCATTCCTGGTGAAATAGGTTAGAAATAAATAAATAAAAATAATCTAACCGATTTTGCAGGCTTTCAGGAAGAAGGGTGACACTCCTGAAAGACACTAAGTGCCTTCCATTTTGTAGGTCTTCTGTAGAAGATAAATACAGAAAGCTTTTTCAGAGCAGGTTATTTTTCTTTGTTGTTTTTGGGCAGGGGCTCTCAAAATGGTTTCTTTAGCACTCTGTGCACTGCCTGCTGCTGCTGTGTGCTCGCTGACTCTAGCAGATTCTGAATCTCCTTAGCCAGGCCACAGGAGCCTATGCCATTTTCCGTAGGTGAAAATGCTTGTGCAGCAGCTCTTGGGTGAAGCTTCCTTTGTTCTTGAGGCTTTTCTGCATGCTGCTAGAATGCAATTCCTAGTGGAAACATGTATGACTTGGGTGATTCTGTGGCTTTTCAATTGTTAAGACCACTTCAAGATCTGTAGAGATAAAAGATCAGTACACAGACTAATGTTGTAATTACCCTCTCCCAAAAAGTAGGACTTGTTATCTTCTTGATTCATCTCTTGTCTTTTGAATCCCCATTTGGCATATCTGAAATAGATCACAGCACTTCTACCTGAGCTGGGCATAAAATGTATCTCCTTGTCCATTATACTTATGATTTTCCCAGGATAATTAATGTCTTTGACATAAAGGACAAAGAGTGTGTTGCACATAGTTGAAGCTGGGAGTCAAGAGGTGCAAAGAAAAAACTGAGTGGAATCTGGCCCCAGTGGAAGAAGATGAGTAGGGTAGGTAGGAAAGTTCTGCACTGGTCCTTAGGAGCTAAGAATGAGACTTGCAAGATCATTCAGTACAGGTTTAACTACTTCTTGTAGTCAAGTGTGTATCTCAGTGTGGGAAGAGAATTGGTGTAAGGCATTTAGCATCTCCAGTGAATGTAGACGAAGTGTTCTGGATAGCAAAGCAGGAAGAAAGCTGTGTGGATGAGAAGTATCACTGGAAAAAGTCTTGCTTCCTGTTGGCACATACTGTCACCCACACTATGTAAGGAACACAGTATGGATGGCATTTGACTCTATGCACTTCAAAATACACTATAAAATTCCTGAAAACTCAGATTTAGACAGCTAGCACATCAGTGTTCCAACATGGGAACGAAGCAGTGGGACATCTTGGGCTCCATGGGGACGTGTGGCCTTTGTGATGACCTGCATTACAAATGCTATGAAATCAGGAACTCTTGAAAAGAGAAATGCTGTAATCAGGGTCTGAGAAAACAATCTTTTGAACAACCCCAATTTGTGTTGCACAGATGAGGTGGTAAAGTGAGTTCATGTTCTTTCATCCTCAGAACAGTAGATGGTGTGAGACCTTTTATACCTGTAGCAATGGAAGGTTTTAACAGTGTACCTTGACAGTTCTGCCTCCTCCAAATACAGCAGACATACCACCTGCTTCAGTGGAACATCAAATCATATGCAAGTCCTTTCCAGAGTGATCTTGGTCCAAGGTATCTGAGAACACATTCACTCTGATTGTTGGTGCACAGAACAAAAAACTCCCTAGGCTAGCCGAGAGTAACCTTGCCCTGGAGCTGAATGCATCAATGCTGCATAGTTTCAGGATCTGGTTCCAAAATGATGTCTTGACAGCTTTGCTTATCAAGTTGTGGATCTGTTGGTTCACGTCAGCTCTTGCTAGATGACTTGGCATGAGGCTGTGGAGTATGAGGCAGTCACCTTCTCGGATCAAGAAAAACTTTGAGATGCAGGCTTCTGTTAGAGGTGTGTTTCTTTGGATTGTTTTATAAGCGACTGAAGCTCTTGACTGCAGTCAAGTGGTGCAAAAATGCTCCCAGAATAATTGCAAAGCTTATCATCAGCATGTGCTTTTTTTCTCAGCTACTCTGACATAAATCCGTAACAACTTGTGTATGTCTGCTTATGTAGCTAAACGAAACATTGCCCTGTGCACATTTCTGTCACTGGAAAGAGGATGAGAAGGCTTTTAGTTAGCTTCTTAAGCCTTTGTGTATGCATTGATGAGCACAGTACAGGAACCCTTAAAAACTGGACACAAGAAAAAGTGAGCTGTTACCTTCCTGTAGGTGCACTGTTTGCTTTTGTGTTATGTGGTCAATTAGAGAGGGAGGAGAGGTTGATGGAAGTATTATACTTAGCATGCATCTCAGCATGGCCCTAGCATGAAGAGCCTGCAGTTACGGAGGTAGCAGAGCACTGATCCAGAGCAACAACAGTTGCTTGTGTAGCCTTTGGACTTGTGCCCATAATAGAACTGCTCTGGGTGGAAATGGAGAGAAAATGAAGTGTGGACATCCTGTTGCCAGGTGTCCAACACCCTTATCTAACCAAGCGCTTATTCTGGTGACTAAATGATAGCATCTGAAAAATACTGTTTTTTGAGGAAGCTAAGCAGTGCAAGCATAGCCTTTTTAAATCCAGAAAAGAAAGTGAAATGCTTATAGTTGGGATGGTACCCTTGAGGCATATATAATGTTTGTGGCTGAAGATGATTGTTGAGACTAGTCTTGATATAATTTACTCTGTTCAGGGAAGACAATGACATTGGAATAAATGTTGAATGTGATGGTGGCTATCCTAGATGTTTTTGCTGAGGGCTCCAGGGCATAAGATTTCAGTCATTTAGTAAAGCAGGCTGTATCCAAGCGGACAGCATCAAAATCTTCACATCTGAACTTGGCAGGAGGCCAGTGTATCACCCATGTGCTTCAAGGTGCAAGATCTCTCATTCCTCAGAGGAGGAAACAGATGTAAAACATACATACAGGTCAGCAGGCTAGAAAGTTGCTCAAGAGAAATTAGGGACACGCAATGGTATTTGCATTGCAGCTGCAGAAGTTCTTTACTTGCAAAAAAAATATGCTTTATTTGAGTAATACAAGTGTGCTAATGCCAATATAAATGATAGTATTAATATTAAATACTTTCAAAAGTATACTTTCAAATACTTTCAAAACTAGAATGCACTTTCTGTTCAATTTTGTAATAGCCTCTGCGATAGCAGAGTCAGTTTAACTGGTTTTAAATTAAAGTAGCTGTTTTTTGATTATGCAGTCAGGCACTTCTACTCATATCCTGTTGTTAAAGGCTAAAGGTACAAAAGTGGTCATCTGGGTTTGAGCAGGGAGAGTTAGTTATTCTATCTCAGAAAGAGAATTAAACTCTGGACATCTAACTCTGCCTCTCTGCCCTGTTGACAATTCTCCCTAGCGATGTTCCTGTGCAAGGCTGATCCATAAGCAGTCAAAGCAGCAGCTCTTGAACTACAGAATTGCTGAACTGCTTTGTGGGTGTCAGTTTTCCCTGTTAAATGGAGTTTGCAGGCTGGGAATGATTTGGGGCAACCAATTCAGCTGAAAGTCAACTTGTGGCCTGTTTATAAAAGCTCAAGACACCCCCAGAATTACTGCCAGGCACTTGAAAAACTTTCCCTGAAGAAAACAGTATAACAAAGAAATGTATTCTTTATATTAAAAAGGGGAATGCGGTTAACTGTTAAGCAGTAATGAGAAGGACCTTCTGTAAGGGGTTTAATAGGAAAGCAGGAAAAAGCCTTGTACAAAAACAAAAGAAGCTTTGAATAGAGCCCTGATTGAAAGATGGCAAATGCTAATTATGTGTGGGTGTGATGGAAGTTAATATTCACTGCCTTTGCCTGCTGAGGGTCTGCATTCACTTTTCAAGAGCTGTAATTTGACACTGTATTTAATATTTTAATTGTTTTGAACCAAACACTGCTCTAGGGGCCCTAGCTGCCATGAGAAATAGCATATTCTTAAACTTGACAGGTTTCCCAGGAGGAAAGGAAAAAGGACAGTGCTTAACAACACATCCTTTGTTTAAGACCTGTAAGCATTAGTAGATCTGTTAAGCATAAAGCTCTTGTGTGTTTGATTTAATAGTGTAACTACGATTTATATGGATGGGGACAGGGACATAACTAACCTTCCACTGGAAACTCAGAGCAACTCCCACATTATTAGTGGAAGCATTGCAGTTTATAACTAATATTGGAGGAGAATGAGACCTGAACAGATGGTACAGTAGCCATCATATACTTTGTGTTTGGTTCCTTTATCTGACACTCTCTTATTGCTTCTGATGGCTCCTCCTGTTTTGTCCATGCTAAACTGGGAGGCCTGTCTTTCTCAAGCAAAGAGCCTGATGATTTTGCTTTCCTCTCACTCCATGTCAGCAGGGCTTGCACCTGAGCTAGTCTTCTCAGCCAAGGGTGTTGTGAGCTGCGATGTTCTTGCAGCTCTTTCATGTGAATTATTACAGACTGGAGATTGGATTAGATGATCAAGTAAGTTACTTGCTCATACTCAATGGGCTAGGGATATTAAGCAGTCAGTAGCACTGTGCAGGATTCTGTCCTTAGCAGCTGGCTTCTCCGAGGAAGGAGGAGTTTGGCAGCAGTACAAATGAGGTCTCTGAGTCTCACCCTTTGGTGCAGCAAAGTCTTTGGTGGCAGGCTGCATCCTTCAATGATGTTTCATAGATCAGAGTCCCGTCATGTAAAATTGTGCTTTCCAAACTCTTTTGATTGTTTGGAACAACAAGCTTACAGAGGTAAGGAACTTGGAGAATGGTTATGATTTTTCCTTTTTCTCTTTCCTGTATTTCTTTTCCCCCCAGTTACCACTTTTTTCATGAACTATTTCTTGAGCAACAAGAAGATGAGCCACTTGAGGGGGGGGAAGAGACCTGATATAGGAAGGCACATTAAAACAATTTCACTAAAATCTTCTTGGCATGGATTTTGTTTTTGCACTTCAAACCTGTAGAGAACAAGCACCCTTTCAAGCAAGTAAACTTGCACTGGAAGAATTTCTGAGAAATGGGGCCAAACATTAGCTAAGAACAGATTCTTTCTCACAGGGAAAAATGAGGCTCGCTCTCTGAAGTGCTAATTCTGCCTTATAAAACAATTTTTATCTAGTTCTTAACAAGCCTTTAGTTTTTCTACTGAACACAAGCAGTAGCATTAGTTTAAGAATTAGTCTGAAAATTCATCCTGGTTTAGTCTGCACATCAGTTTCAGAGGTGTATTTTTGGAACAATTTAATAAACTGGGAAGCTTCTGGGCATTTTCTTTTTTAATGACTTAAGAACTGAAGTGTCCAAAAATCTAATTAGAGAAAAATGACTACCTTCATAATTTAATTAAATGTATATTTCTATTCAACTGTACAGCCCAATGTAATAGAGACCTATGCCTGCTATAACCTTGATAAAACAAGTATTCCACCAGAGATCACATGGTCCCTTCTTTACATTAGAATTTAACAGATGGCAGGAGATATTGACTCCTGTTGTAGCTTCCATAAAAATCAAGCAAAGGAAAAAGGCTAAGGTTTTCTCTTCATATTATTCTGTTTGAAAAAGGATTGTAGTTGATGGACATTTCCACTGTAGCAACTCAGCTAAAGATGACCTTAGGAACTGGGGTCTATCCAGAAGGTGTTGTCACTTGTCATTGTGACACTTCCCTGTGGCAGCCAGGCAATTACTACACAGTGCCTGCTGGACTGTTGAAAAAGTCACAGCATCTTGAAAACTTTGAAGTCAGAGAACAGGGGAAAAATCTCAAGGGCTGGTGTGAAGCCTGAAATTTGCCGAACAGCTCAGCAGTGAGCAGTTGGGCATCAGATGAGGTCTGCGATCTGTTTGCTGGCTGGTCCCTTCTTGTAGAAGAAGAGAGGAAGGCAATTTATCTTGCAGTCTGATATTTCTCTTCTCCATCCCTTTCTAGCAGCTTGCAGACTTGCTCTTATATGTGACCCTGCTGTATCATAATAATGGTCCTGGGTGAACATGAACATTTTTTCTGACTTCACCTCTTTTTCTCTCCTCCCACCCATCCCAGATGAAGTGGCAGGTGGACTGAGTGGGAGCAGTGTGAAAATGAATGCAGAGAAAATGTGTGACTCAGCAGTTCAGCAGGGAGCTGCTGAGTGGAAAGGCAGCTATTCTCCTCACACACTCTGGTATCAGGTTCCTGTTCCTTCAGAGATGAGAATAGGCCATTTATGGATGGAGTTTTGCAGCCCACCAGCAGGGAAGAGGGCTGCATATTCTTTATAGCAGAACTTGACTTAAGTAGAGAGGAAAGTTTTCTCTCTAAGTTGGTTAAATAACATTACCAGTAAAAAGAGGTGAGATACTGGACTAGAAATACATAGATCTCAGTTTGCTGCCTGGTTCCATTATGACTTTTCTGCATGACTTTCCATCTTCCTTCCTTTTCCCTTGATGTATCTTTCCATTCTGGTAATCAGTTTGGCTTAAGCAGTGTCCAGATTCCACCAGCTGACCTTGAAAAGTGTAAATCTCAGCGTTCTTCCTGGCTAGTAGAAAGCACATGTTTCCCTCTCTGTGCTTCTGTTTAAACAAACTTCAGAGAACATTTGCCTTTCTCAGAATGAAGGTTGGCTTTAGGTGCACTAACAGCCACTCCCAGGCAAGCAGGTGCAAAGGAAAATTGATGCTGTGTGGGTTGTCCTCTATCTCATAGGGGTAAATTAATCTTTTTCTCAACTAATAATTGGGAAGGGCAATGCAGTGTCAAACTAAGCATTTTTGTAATGATAAAAATGACAGTTGAGTTATTTTATTATCAGTTTTATTCTTAAGGAAGGACTGAAGATTTTTCTCTGTAAACTAAGCCGCAGAAGGTAGGTGCTTTGTATCTGTGAAAGTACTTACCAGAAGCTCAGTTTCAGAGCTGTAGTTTGCATTGTTGTCACTGAAGTTTCCATCAACTTCTGTTGCAGAGTTTGATCATTCAAAGAACAGATGAACTCGTTCCTTTCAGCAGATGCAGATGATATGTGCACGCATGCGTGCACACGCAGGTACCTGTAAGGTGCATTTGGAATTGTTTTTCTTTTCAGCTCTTCATCTGGATACTTTTGGGGACTACATGCTCTCCCAAACAGTATTTTATTCGGATATTTGGAAAAGGTAAAGTATGGGACTGTTGGAAACAGTAATTGAGTATGGTAGTAGTTGGTACTGTATCATAATTGGGAAGGTAAAAAAACAATTAATAATGGAGGAGCCAGAGAGAGAGATGCATTCTTAGTATAACTACGTGTGTGGAACTAGCATTTCCACTACTTTCAACACAGCTCATTAAATCTTGAGTGTAATTTTTAACATAACTTGTCAGATGAGTTAGGAGTGTAGAGACCTTAAAGAAAATACAGCCTTTCCGACATGGGGAATTGTATCCATCATAAGGAGTTATGACATAGATTCTGCCATTGTATTTAGTTCATGAATATCTGAGATTGGCTGGTTGTGAAAAAGATCAGTAAAAGTTTGAGTTGTAGATTAGTGACTCACCAGATGAATTCCTCTCCCACAGGAAACCAAGTCCACAAGTTGTTTGCAATGCAAATATGGCAGGTCCCCTTCCTTATACCCACTTCCTTCCATACCACTGCAGTGCAAAATAAAAATTCTCTTGATCTAGAAGCTAGTTATTCTGTTTCTTTCATTCTCATACTGCAATGTGTTGCAAGCAAAAGAGAATGCCCCCGTAAGACCATCTCTTTGTACTAGTACTATGGTTCCATTCCTTGAGTAGAGGAGCTGTCTTTTTACACTCCAGCAGCACAAGCTGTCTCTTGTTTGTGTATTCTCTGAGGCAGCTCATCCATGTTGGGTGTGTCTTGACAGCATCTGGACTTTCCTGAAACCAATGTCTAATGATGTGCAGATTTAATGGGCTCCTTACTGGCTAGGTGAAGTACAAAACCAGGGTTATGTCCTGCATATGCAGTTTCAATCCATATGAAAACAAGCTTTGCAGACCCATATCAGTAGCATACGTTCAGTTAATGTTCTCTAACCAACGGCAAGCCTTCCTAGCAGTTAGATGGAAATCTGAGACGGTGATTTCAATAGAGAGTTGAATTTTGATACCTGAAGATGTAGAGGCTATATATGGATTTAGGTCTATGATGTAAAGTGATTGTAATTTTGCTGGGTGTTAAGTATTGCTGTCATGATCATAGTTAGCAATGCTTCCTAACTCTGGTCCCATTCTTCAGTGTAAATTCTTGTCAAGTACAGTCATCATGGAGACATAAACAGGGTGACAAGGGTACATACCTTCCTCGCGCATAGCACAAATATAGGACAGTGCAGCTGAGCTGCTGTGGCCTGCTGACTGCTGCAGCTTGAGAGCTGGTGGTATAGGTGAGGCCCATTTCTCCTTCCTACCTTGTGCATCTGGCAAGTAGTTCCACAGAGCCTGGGGGTTGGTTGCCTGCCTGTGCTGCCCTGCCCCAACCTACTTCTGCTCATTACTGCCACAAGGACAGCACCCACAGTAAGAAGCGTGGAGCGGTTATTCTTCCTGTTTTGTCTTGCTGGTGTCTGTCCTGTGTTTCCTATTTGTTAGGAAATACAGCCAGGATACATGGTTGCGGGGATTGTTATTTTTTTTTCCTGTGATGGTTCTAAATATGAATCAATTGAGTTACAGAGGTGCTGCTGCCTTGCCCACAGTGGCAGTCAATTGATTTATGGTGTATTTGTTACTGCAAGGCATTGTCATCGTACTTCCATGACTACAGTGCCATTTAGTGTTCCAGTTAAGTCTGGTACTCCAAGTGTGTGGTTTTCTTCAAAGAGTGTGTATATATTCTTGTTTCATTCTTCTGCCCTATCTGTACCCATGTGCACAGTCAAAAAACAAGCAAACAACAACAAAAGAGAGGTAAAGGGGTTTTAGAAACAGATATATTCTGAGTTATGGAAGCCTACTGTTAACTTGTGAGGGGATGAAGAAGTTCCCCTGTATAGATCATTCCTTAGCAAATTGTTGTGCCATTTATTTTTGGCAACTTGCTCTGGTGGCCAAGTGTAGGGAAAGAATACAGGATGGTTGCATTGCTAGTTTGATTCAGAAAGTTATTTTTCCCTGAACAGCAAGGATGATAGTCAAGTTCACGGTGCTGCTTTGAAATTCCGATTTGCTTTAACAAGAAGTATGCCTGATACAGATGTCAGAAACCTTTTAATTCTTCCTCCAAAGGGTTTTTCTAGCAAACTTAGCCCTGTGTCAAAGGAGAAGTACTGGTGGAACTTGATTTTCTGCATCACTGGACAGGGATTCAGGATGGATGTAACATCACGTGGATGTTACACTTCACTGTCAGTCAAATCACTCAGAGGTGAGCCATAACTGACTTCTCCTGGATGTAGTCATTCTTGTCAGTGGTCTCAAGACCTTCCCACTGACCTTGACATGAAAACTTTTACTGATGTCTCACTCATGAGACATCTAATTTGTGCACTGAAAGAAACCCCATCCCATTATTGGAAGCAATACATGAATGTAGGATTGTAACATGAAGTTTGAATGATAACTTAAGTATTCTTTAACACAGACATAGTTAAATCAATATGAAATTCTAGGTGGGCATCACTACATTTGTTAAAATCTAATATTTGGGGATTTGGAATACTAAATTTTAGTGGACTTGTATTAATCTAGCTTAAATTCTTTGTATGTCCAAGACATGATTCTTAATGTATACATTTACACATATGAATTCTGACAGTGCTCCAGTATTTGAGTTCTTGACCTAGTGCCACTGCTGATTTTTACTGTACTAGTGAAAACACCTGTTGACAGCAGCTGAACAGAAGCAATTCAGCATAGCAGGAATCCGTGGCTCTTAGTTCCATAGAACAGATCTCTACCTCATGCAATAAAAAATAATTGATAGAAGTAGTCTATTGTCTTTCACATAGGGCAGAAGAAGAACTTGACTCCTACAATTGTACATCTGTTGCTAGACAACACTGGAATACCGGGAATTGGGCTTCTTGGCTCTGGAGAGGCTAGGTCCCCATGGTTACGGACCCAGCGCTCCCCTAACTTTGACGTCTTTGTTCCAGAAGGTGTGTGGTTAAGTGGCCTTAGCGTCATCATCTGGAGTCAGGGCTCTGTTTCCAGCTTAGACACAATTGGCCTTGTAAAATCTCAGGCTATTACAATTATGAAATGAAGACATTCTAATTACCTGCCTCATAACAAGGTAAATGAGGTTTTGGTCAGTTAAAAAAAGTCGTTTGAAATATGAAATATTATGAGATTATGAGAACTAGTTGAAAGCTGAACTTGACATCTGTATATTCTCTGGTTCCTTGCTCTAGTTGTCTTCCCAAAGATATTTTAGTTGTTCTTTGCACATACTTCATCTGGAGCTTCAGGAAGGTGCATCCAACGAAGGCCATCACTAGGATTTGGAATGACAGTAAAAGACTCATCAGCCATTCTCAGGGACTGAAGTACATTATTTAATGCAGATGGAGGAAAAGTTGGACTTAAACGATGCTTGGTGAAAATAGGTTAGAGACTTGAGCAAGTCATAATAAACCATGTAAATAGACATTGTTGGAGGTTTACCTCAGCCACATGTGAATGCCTTTTGCATGGATGGCAAAATTAATATCTGACATAAAGATTATGTCCTGGCTAAATTTCAACGTCCTGTTCCAAAACACAAAGCATAAGTATTCCACAAAAAGAGCAGGAAAAAAAAGGCAAATAGTAACAAGGGGTTTCCCTTTGTCCTAGTCTAAATCCAATGAGACATGAAGCAGTCTGAAGAGTTGGAAACTTTCAAATTTAACTAGTTGTGGAATATGAAAACAAAGGCCAACATTGAAAGCACTAACTATAATGCAGCCTTAACTATAGACATGATGACTGTGTCATCCTCCTGGAGATCTTTGCGTCCAGCTCTATGTAGCACAGTACCAGGGGTCAGATGTTAAGTGTGTGGCCAGTGTCTCTGGACACCAAGGATGGCGTTTGGGCTGTGTGTGTTTCTTGGAAGGTAGGGTTGTCATGGGCTGTGCGTTACTGGCTGGAACCTGAAGGGCAGAGAGGTAGAGTTCCCATGACCTCTTCAGCTGTATTTCAGAAATTATCTGCTTTTTATTAACAAGTGCTATTTCTCAAACTGTTTTCTTCCAGCATTAAGGATGCATAGATGGAAGTGAAAGGAAACTTACTATTGAGAAACACAGGCTGGTTGACATTTCTGATACTACCTTTTTAATTCCATATTTTTTGCACATTTTATTGCTGTTATGATTAATATGAAAATGGCATACATACCTTGGAGTATGTCTCTCTAGATGTGTATTCTTAGCGTTTCCTGAGAAATACCTGTACAAAGGCAATGAAAATAGCTACCTAGATCCACTTAGAGCCAGCATACCCTGCTGGGACCATTCCCCCTCACAAACTGAGTGGAGATATCTTGAATACAAGAAACAAGTAACCTGAGCTTTACTGAAAGTACCAGGTAATACCTTGCAGGTGCTCCTTTTTGATTCATCTGTGGGTCTCCCCAGTCACTGCAAGTTGATGATCCTCTTGCTGTTGAGCAGCTATGGAAATGGAGAGCGTTGTAGGAAGCCATTAACATTTCCCAAATGCCTTGTTTTCTTATGGAGGCATGTCCTAAGTTCTGTTTCAGCAAGGGGAGGGAAGATTATCAAGTAGTGGGAAATCAACAGCTCGTGGAAATTAACAGCTCATGTTCCTGCCCACTCTCACAATTATGTGTTCTAGAAATCAGAATGTCAGATTTCCATGAATCCTTATCGTACAGATGACCAGACCCTCAGATGATACATGAATCCAATGTTTCTTTTGCCTAATTAGAGCTGTGGCTAGTTTCTGGATGCTTATCCAACACAGGGTTACTATTCTGAGACTTTTAGAGAAATATCTGATGAAGAGAGCATTCTATAGAAACCTGACCTTGACCAACAACAGAAGTTGGCACTTCTGTTGGCATAAAAGTGCCAACAACGTGGCTTTTACCTGGGACACACAGAACCAATTTAGGCTTAAGAATAGTGTTGTACATAGGGTAGCCTTGGGATTTTCCTCATGTGGAAAGGTGTAAATCAAGAGTATTCACAGCAGATAGGTCTGATCTTTTACTTCTTTTAACTTCTAAATTAATTAATGTCTATGCATACTGCATTCAAAAAGCTGCTACTGAGGGACTTATCGCTCCAGTGCATATTTCTATTGAATGGAATAGCATTAAAACATTATTAAAAAAAGCTCTTAAGTACAAATTCATCCATGAGGTAAGTTTTTAGACTTAATCTGTGCCATAGAACACTCAGCCAAAAATCCAGAAATCTGTGATCAAATTAGACAAAACAGACAAATAAGTGTAAAGGAAGAAACTGAGGCAGGGAAGGACAAAATGGATTCTCTGCCATCATGCAGCTGGAGCTAGGAAGTAGCACAGATGGTTCATTTAAAAAAAAAAAAAAAAAAAAAAGTAAAAACAAAAAGGTACAGCGATGTAAATGAGAATGCATTAACAACAAAGCCCAGAATCTGCACCTCCGGAAAGAAAGGGAAAATAATTTATCCGCCCACACTCACTTTTTTCTGACGAAGGCAGGTGAATACAGCTGCACTAATAGAGTGTGACGCTCGCAATCCTGAGCCACACTTACTGATGCAGAACTGAGAGGTAACCATCGTCTTTAGGAAAACAATAGTTCTTGCAGCCTCCGCAGTGGCTGCAGGGTTACGTGCTATTCATTCCCTGCACATGTCATTTTCATGTGAAGGTCTTTACAATCCAGCTGCGATGGAGTCCATGGATGAAGCTGAAGGACAAGAAGGACAGCTGAACAGGAAAGAGCAGTCCTTGAAAACCTCCCAGAAAACAGCACTGCTTGGTTGGGCTGCCTGGTGGAATGGATTCATGACTGGAGACAGCATGTATCTATTTGTCCTCTCGCAGATACTGGTAAGGAAGCTCATCAGCACTTTGAAATGCTGGGATTCTTCTCTCAAGCTTTCTTGTCTTGGGAGGATTCCTCCTCGTCAGTGGTGGATGTAGCAGTGGACAGAGCTGCAGTCACCTCCCACAGCCTTCCTTTGCAAACAGCCTTTGCCTTTGGATGTCCCACACTCCCATCCCATTCCCTGCCCCTTTGAAGATGCCTCCTTTGTAAAATGGCCAGTCTCACAACTGATCAGTTTTCTGCAGCTAATATGTTTGGGGATAAATAACAATCTTATTAAAAAGTGAACTGGCAAGTATACTCTTTAAGGGGCTTCATTCCAGCATGCCCTTTGTGGTAGGAAGTAAGGGTATATGTCTCTGTGAGGGTGCTAAATGTAACATTGTTTTTGTCATTTTATGTTAACTGTGGTGAGTGTAGCAACCTTGTGATTCAAATGAAATGCTTCAGTATGTGTGTGTATATATTTTTATAGGGATAATTATGTGAACATGGCTATTTGTGAAAGCTTTGCATAGTATGAGGTAGACATTTTAATAACACCAAGTTCATTGAATTCCAGTTTTGATTTAAAAGTGATAATGCTGAAAATTCAGAAGTCAGAGGGATCTCTGCTCTTTTGATGTACAGACTACCGTGGGTAATCATTTTGCTAGTATAGATCAGAGTAAGCTTGCAGAACTCACCGATAAGCATCTAGTTCATGCTCGGTGAGCATTTAGCCCTCAGTCTTTTTATTGTTGTTAAGCCACAGCATAGAAAATACCTGACTTCTGAAAGTGAAAGTGGTGATCAACGTAAAATCATTGAGAACTAAATTAGTTAATTATGCTGTCTTGAAATGAACATGAATGTTTGTATAATGAGGGATACTCATTATGTATTTTCTGATGGATTGCACAGCTTCTCTGCATGATGCTGTGGTACAATACTTACGGGACCATCCCAGCAGCTCAGAATGCCTTTGACCTACTGTCTTACCTGCTTACCCCATTTGAATGGCTTCTGTCAGATCAGGGGGAGGTAAGTCCCTGTGCTCTTCTCTCTGATCATACGGTTGAGGTCAGTACCTTTGGATGATGTTTCCAGTATCTCTTTAGACTACATGTTTAATACACATGCACTCAGAATAATGTCGTGACTGCTGCATCGTGTGTATGTTCTGAAAAGTATTTTCTGAAAGCACTTTCATATTTTATTTTCAAGAAACAGGGCTAAATTTTTGATTATGATGTTATATCAGCCCAGTGGATTATTTTTTTATATAATGTACAAATGTTTGCAAATGAAACAAAGCAATGAGAAATCAGCCCTGCAAGGCTTAGCTGACATAAAGGAAGAGCTGGAACCTCATTTATTAGAATCGATGAAAATTTAAATCCTGGAAGAATGAATGAAGCTGCATAAAGGGTACAGATCACAAAATACTCGATCACTTTTGTTGAGTGCTTAGAGCATATCTAGATGTGGTAAAAGTATTTCAGGTGTACTAGGAGTATGGATACAATTATATCTTCAAAGCTACCTCAGTAAAATTGCTTAACTTCTCACCATGACATAATGACACATATACCGTTATGATTCATTTGATTAATTACTGGGGTAATTATACCCAGTGCAGATTCTGCTAGCATGGACAGAACCTTAATTAAATGGTGAGCAGCTACTTTCAAAAATTAGGTGAAATATAATTGTTACCAGAATGTTTAGATTCATTGTACATGATCTGTGTAAAGGAGGCTAAGCAGTACAAACAGGAAATCTGAGTCAGTGCCTCTTGTGGCTGAAGTACAGCAGAGACTGTTTTATGTATTCCTTTAACAGTGTTTGAGCTGCATGTCACCTGATGTTTTCTTTATTTGAAAGAAGCACTTTCTCTTTGTCCTTCCTTAGTTGGATTTATTATGATGCATAATCAAAGCTCTTCATAGAGCATTGCCTGTATCTTATTTGCAGTGGGCCTATCATTAACAAACTGTTCCTTACAAAATTGTTGATTTATAGGACTTTAACTGAAAATAAATGTTCTGTGAGTTCAGTGTGGAGGAAAGTGATTCCTAGAAAGCACCACAGGAACACCCTGAGTATGACTCTGTGCAGATGTTCATGCATATCTTTGAGAACTGTTTATTATAGCACTATCTACAGTACAAATTTATACTTGAGAACAGTAAAGGCAAAGGAATTTGACATTTAAATAAAACTCTTAACTCTGAATTTCTTTCTAGCATTTTGCACATATTGCTGAGAACGAAGCTGGACTCTGAACTACTAAAATATGACTCAGGGCATTAGAATGAATTTCACTGCAAGTACTGTGAATGAACCTGATGACATTCGACAGAATGCATGGAAAATGCAGGAGAGTCCTCTGGCTGGTTTCTTTGTAGGTCCTTACTAACACAAGAACAGTACTAAACTTAATTCAGAGCCTTCTGCCAAGAGATAAAATTAGACTGATTGTGGCAATGAAACTTGGGTCCAGGCTGTGAAATTCAATAATGGATCTAGATCTCAATTTTGGAAATATTTATGGGTAGGAAGCAGATTTACTGCAACAGCCTTCACAGTAGAATTTGGCTTTCAGACCTTCAGAGATAGTTTGTCTTCTCCAACGCCTGGCATTTTTCTGGTGGTGGTGGCTTTTCCATAAAGAGTAGGGTATGACTAATCCACATGGAAAATCCAAGAATGGATGCATACTGTCTGCATACAAAAAAAAAAAAAAAAAAAAAAAGTATGCAGACACTATATTGTGCTCTGAAGTACTTCATAATTATTATCAATTCTGTTGTTTTGCAGGACCTGACTAGAATTGGGAGTGTTGTGGTATCATATATCCTGCTGTCTTTAGCGTCTCTAGGACTGCTACTTGTAGGATCTCTGGTAAGTACAGTACTGTACAAACTGTGTTTGTGTCATTTCTTCAGCAAGTTTTTGTAAGATGTCTAATTTACTCTAAGGTATTAACGCTACGCCTAGGATGATTTTAAAACGACATCTGGGCAATTTCTTTGTAACTTTTGGCATGATTTATGTAGAGAAATCATGACTACACTTAATCAATTTCTTGATGAATTGTGGATTACACTGCTGTTTTTTGGATTACACTGCTGTTTTTTTATTCCTTTCATCCGCAGATGGGCAAAGTGTTTTCATTTAGATTAGAAGGAATGTGGCCCAGTAAAGGAATCACAGAATCACAGAATAGTCTAGGTTGGAAGAGACCTCCAATATAACCGAGTCCAACCCCTGACCTAATGCTAACAAGTCCTCCATTAAACCATATCCCTAAGCTCTACATCTAAACATCTTTTAAAGACCTCCAGGGATGGTGACTCAACCACTTCTCTGGGCAGCCTATTCTAGTGACTAACAACCCTTTCAGTAAAGTTTTTCCTAATATCCAACCTAAACCTCCCCTGGCGCAATTTTAGCCCATTCCCCCTTATCCTGTCACCAGGCACATGGGAGAATAGACCAATCCCCACCTCGCTACAGCCTCCTTTAAAAGGTACCTGTAGAGTGTGATAAGCTCAGCTCCCCCTGAGCTTCCTCTTCTCTATGCTAAATAGTCCCAGCTCCCTCAGCCGCTCCTCGTAAGACTTGTTCTCCAGACCCTTCACCAGCTTCGTAGCCCTTCTCTGGACTCGCTCAAGCACCTCCATGTCCTTCTTGTAGTGAGAACCATCTCAAGTTGCTACCTTATGACTTGACCAGAGAGCATCTGTTGTCTGAAGTGGCAGAAAGAGCTGTTGCAGAGCACCAGGGCACTTACGGGTGCAATGCCCTTGTAGATATAGGCCAAGGCCCCAGCTGCAGAACAATATTAGTGGCATGACTACAATTAATCTAGTTAACTGTCAGCCACTGGGGAGCAGGAGCAGTGTATTGTGTTTCTGTGTGATTGTGTAATTGGCAGAAAGGTGTGCACTAGATGGGAAAGCTAGGGAGAAATCTATCACTTTAGGGAGCTTTAATTGAATAAGGCATTTCTTGCCCCTCTATGTTGTTCTGTTAAAGTGGGGGTGCAGGTAGAACATGGCCTCCTGTCATTAGAGCATCTTCAGGCAGCTCAGGAAGCTGAAGCTGTACTGAGTACATGCAGTTTAAGTGATGTGCAATGCAATAAATTGTGTCGTAGAATCACAGGACTGTTGGTTGGAGGGGACCTCTGGAGTTTGCTAATCCAACATCTAGTTGGAGCAGGGCTGTTGCCAACACTAGATACAGTCAGATGAGCATTATTCTACACAGGTTTTTAAAACCTCCAGGGAAGGAGATGTATCACCTCTCAAGGTACATGTGCATTAACAATATGGCACGCTTGGGGAGGAGGAAGATTTTCCTAATGCCTGATCTGAATTTCCCAAACTGCAGCTTGTGGCCCATGTCTCTTGTGGTGTCAGCTGTATGAAGGATCTGGCTGCATCAGCTCTCTAGCTGCCCTTGAAGTAGTTCCAGGCTTCCATTGCATCACCCCCAGCTGCCTCTTTGCCAGACTGAAAAAGCTCAATTCTCTCCACTTTTTTCAAAGAGCATGTGCTCCACACCCCTGACCTTCTTGTAGCCCTACACTGGGCCTGCTCCAGTTTGTTGATATCTATTTTAAACTGGAGGACCTAAAATTGGCCATGTTTTTTAATCAGTGTGCAGCTGCACCAGTGCCAAGGTGAGTGGGCTAATACCTTCTTTAATCTGCTGGCAATGTTCCTCCTGATGTAACCTGGTATGAAGTTGATCACATTATATACCATGGTGAAGTTCACTCGGAGGCAGCACAGTGGCAAGATCTTATGTTTACTGTGTAAGATGATATACTTTTAAAAACCACTCTCAAGGCAAAATAGTGTTAATGTCTGCATTACTGTGATCATTGATGTGGGCAAGGAAGTTAGCCTGGCTTATGTGATGTTCTGCTTTTTTGGTGCTGCTGTTCCTTATCCAGATGTTTATTTTTTGAGGACAAAATTAATCTGGTGATTTTGTGACTGCAAATAGTAATGAAGAAAAATGAGACATCTGAGGGTTTTGATGAACTGTGTGCATTCCAGGTAATTGTTCAGCAAAACATTCTGAGCTGGAAATCAGAATAGCAGGGGTGTGATTTCTCTGTATATCCAGCCTATTTATTGCTGGATGGAAACATATTATTGTCAAACCATTCTTGTTCTAGAATAGAAAGTAACTTCAAACAAGAGCTTTGTGCCCAAAAATCTTGATCTCACTCAGTTTGAACTGCTTTGAATCTATAGCATCACCTTGCAAATGAACATTTTTACCAATATAAATGAGAACTGATTGGGCTCATTAAGTGTTGGTTAAAACTTCTGTACAGAAGCAGTTTTATAACAACTTCCCTGTAGTCGAGTTTCCTCTGTTTTGTGATCATATGGTCTGCACTAACGGACAGGTCCTAGGTGGATTAAGGCACGAATGTCACTGTGACAGCCTGTTCTCTGGACAATTCACAGAGCATCAGACCATAAGTAATGTCCTGTGCAGTCAGAGCAATGGTCTGTCTCTCCCAGTACCTTTTTTTCTGATAGTGACATTAGGAGTGGGTATTTATAGAGCATATGAGCCTGGTCTGTTCCTACTTGTTACCTTACTTCACTGGTCACACTGGTTTGCAATTTGAAAACATTGGTTTCTACCAGTATTTAGGGAATCGGGTTTAAAATAGTCATTAGTAGGACCCTGGCAATACCACAGTGATGGAGCTAAGCAGGATTTCTAGAATCCTAGCCTGGTGGACAACAGAAAGTAGCATGAAAGCAGTTTTCTTTATTTTCCTTCTGTCTCAGTGCCATGGTTTTACCCTGCTGGGCAGCTGAACTCTACCACAACTACTCTCTGGTTTCCCCTCCTCAAAGGAAAAGGGGGAGAAAATGTGATGGAAAAGGCTTATTGATGAGATAATGACAGGCAGATCACTCACCAATTATCGTCACAGGCAGAACAGGCTCAGCATAGGGAGACTAATATAATTGCCTATTACTAATAGGCTAGAGCAGCGAGGAACTAAAAGCAAACTAAAAACACTTCCCCCCATCCCCCATCCACTCTTTTCTTCTTTTCTACCTCCTCTTCCTGCAGTGCAGGGGAACGGGGAATGGGGCTGTGGTCAGTCCTTAATGCTTTTTTTCTGCTGCTCCTTCATCCTCACTCTGCCCCTCTTCCACACAGGATCCCTCCCATGGGATGTTATCCTACCCCTGACCCTATATGGGCTTCCCACAGGCAGCAGCTCTTCATTAACTGCTCTCACATGTCTCCATACAATGGGGTCCTTCCCCCAGGAGCAAACTGCTCCAGCACGGGTCCCTCATGTGTGGCAGCTACTCTCCAGACCCTCTGTTCCTGTGTGGGCTCCTCTCCATGGGCTGCAGCTCCAGCCTGGGGCCTGCTTCTGCAGGGGATCTCCATGGGCTGCAGCCTCCTCTAGGCCACATCAACCTGCTCCACCGGAGGCTCCTCCACGGGCTGCAGCATGGAGATCTGCTCCATGTGGGACCCATGGGCTGCAGGGGGACAGCCTGCTCCACCAGGGGCCTTTTCACAGGCCGCAAGGGAACTGCTGCTGTGTGCCTGGAGCACCTCCTGCCCTCCTTCTGCACAGATCTTGGGGGCTGTGGGGTTGTTTCTCGCTTCTCTCTCCCAGCTGCTGTTGCACAGTAGGTTCCCTCTCCTCCCTTTTCTTAAATCTTCTCTCACAGAGGTGCAAACAACATTGCTCACTGGTTCAGCTCTGGGCAGCAGTGGTTTCCTTTGGAGCTGACTAGAGCTGGCTCTGAATTGACATGGGGCAGCTGCTGGACTTTGCTCACAGAGGCCACCCCTGCAGCTCCCCTGCTACCAAACCCTTGCTGTGTGAACCCAGTACGCTCAGTCAAGTGATGTTTTTTTTCTTTCCCTGTGGATTTTAAGTGACATGATGCTCAGAAAGGGCATAGCAGGGGTGTTTTACATTGAGGAGTGCGATTATAATGAAATCCTTCTTCACCAAATGTACCCTTGTTTCTTTATATATGGACCTGATACATCAGTCCCACACCAACACATATAATAGATGGCATACCAGTTAAAACAGCTTATGCATATTTTATTTAGCAACTGTGGTAACTTACACTAATATTTTGCTAGTTCCCTGGGGGAGGGAGGCGAAACACCTGTTTATATAGCTACTTCACTGTCTTATTGTGGAACAATAACTATTGGGCCACCAAACAATGCTGAGGAAATGATAGTCAATTGGATTTTCAGAAGTGATACCAAGAGAACTGGGGCCCTGTCTTGCTTTTTCTGTGTACATGCTAAAATATAGCTCTCTCCTGTATCAGGGAATATGTGAATGCAATACAACTTGAACAAATGTATCAGGAGGGCAGACCTCAGCTATATGGTTTGAGGCACAGTTCAGAGAATGCCCAGATACCAGCATGCATTGGGAAGCTAGCGATCACATAAGAGGCTGGATAGTGTGTTTGAGGTTTGTGGTAGTGATGCTATTGTTTTCCATCTCATACAATGGTGTGTTAAGGTTCCAGCTGTTGCAGAGGACCCACATAGTACTGTCTAGTCCTCCTGAACAGGTTTTTAGGGTAATGACAGTGCTCTCCAGCAGCATCAAGTTGCTGAGCTGATAAACACTTTGCACTGTGAACTGCTTGGATATGACAGTCTTGTGGTATGTGTAAGAATCATGGCTAGTACTGGGGGACTGCCGAACTCCAGAAGTCATCTTGGGGAATGAAAATGGAATCAGATCTTAAACCTTCGTGCTTGTCACCCAACAGGCCAAGCATGAAGGTCAGATTGGCCCCACATTTGTATAGAATATAAGTCTAGCAAGCATGTTTGTTTGCTTTTGTAATTGCTGTGTATCCTGGTTAACTGAAACATTTTGATTGAAGTAACTGTCAACTGAATACTGCTGCTTTGTGAGAATCTAACATTCTCTAAAACTGGCTGTGGACAGAAATGAAAACTTGCTTCACTTTTCATTCTCTGGGTTTAGAGAAAGAAGAGTACATGACACACACAGATACAAGAAAACTTGCTTGAAGTCCTGCACAAGCTAACATGTTTTCGTAGCCTAGGAAGACAAATTTGACCTTTTTATTTACATGTTTTCTACATTCCACTGCCCATTTAAAAGCTATATAAGAAAAAGACAGAAGTCTTAACTTCAAAAAATGCAGCCCACTCTTCTTAGTTTCAGAAGGCTGCATGGCTGTACAAGACTCTTTGTGTAATACTATCCTGAGTGATACTGCTCCTAGTTCAATGCTAGGGATGAAGCTGGCATGAATTTTCAGATACTGGAATTCAGAGGTGGACTTCTAATTTTTAAGGTCTATGTGTAGAATTAAACAGCCCACTGATAATATCTCAAAATCATCTAGTCTGGCACAGCACCAATGCAGAACAATATGATATAATACTTTTTTTTTTTTTTTTTTTAGATTTATGCTATTTCAAACACTTCATTTATGCAGAATATTCAACTTAAATATTGCATAAGTCCTAGAACTTCTCAAGATTTATTATTTAGTGATTGTCATGCTTTGTAACCTAATTATCTGATTTTAATCAGGCTTCACCACAGGCCATAAAATGATACAGGAGTTCTGAGCCTCAAAATGAGGGGCATCAAAACTCAAGGTCTCTAAAAATGATTGGTTTATGTATGAATTTAGGCTATGTTGTCAGATTATCAAAGATGTGCAGTTCAGGAAAATTATATTTACCTTTCTTAACCCAAGTATATCAAATTGTTAGATGGGAAAACAACATTAATTCAGGAGAGGTATCATTTGTGGAATAGTATAGTAGATTTTGATTTTGTAAACAAATCTAGGAAAGGTGAGAAAGTGAACAAAAGGACAGTGGTGTCACGTTGGCTTGCATGTGATGATAACAAGCATGTTCTGCTTCCACTGTTATCCCTGAGTTCAGCCAGCTATGTAGAAACCTCTGTGCCTGAAAGCAAATTTGAATGGGTGGATGTGAATTCCTATAGCACACCACAAAGCTTTGCCTGCATGGAACATTCCTGGCCTCTTTGATACTACCCAATCCTGATATGTTACAGTGAGTTGGGATGCTGCCCTAATGACCCATCTTCCAGATTGTAATGAAGGGCTGGCATCAAGCAGAAAGGTTTTTTTAAATGTTTGTTTCCTCCAGTTTTGGCATCTGCTCAGAACCCGTCCAGACCCCCCCTTTCCGCTACAAGAGGACAGACGCCAATCTGTGAGCCGGCAGCCTTCATTCACGTACTCAGAGTGGACAGAGGATAAAAATGAGGATGACTTCCTAGATTTGGATCCCGTACCAGAGACCCCGGTCTTTGACTGCGTAATGGACATTAAAGCGGAGACAGATCCAGCTACTCTAACGGTTAAATCCGTGGGCTTGCAAGAAAGGTAGGGTAGATGTAATGAATAGGGGGAAGTTTGGTCCCAGATTTTGCGGGCTTAGTTCTGTACCTTGTAGGAAGCTTTATTACCTTTATGAATGTCACTTTCAAATGTGGTTTTAAACAGAAGCAGCTGGTTTATTTCCTGTCTGGTTTTAGTCCAGTCCTAAATATACAACATATTAATCAACAAGTGCAATTTCCAGATGACTCTCACCAAGTTTTATTCAAAAGTGTCACTTGTTTCCTTGGAAAGATACATTTGTTTGATCAGTTTCTTGCCATTCCCCAAGATGGCAACTGCATAGTATGAAAACAAGTATAGGGCAGTGAAAGCTTTTACCACTGAAAGATGGATCTGGTTATTTCTTTTTCTGTCACTTATGTTGAAGGATTATTCCTTACTCCAGAGGCAAACCATGGTACAACTGGCAATCTGCTGTAATTCTCTTAAATCAGTTAAGTTAGTCAAAAAGTAAATGAATTCTTTTGAAATGAACCTAGTAATGGAATTGTAGGGTGAGCTGATGTTCACTTCTTGAACCAGGAAGGCAACAGAGCTTTTCAGGGAGATGCACAACTGGGAAAGGGCAGTACTGAGATGAAAGGAAAGCAGGAGTGATGCAGCATTAATTTGTGTTGCATTTCTCTGTCTTCACTCATACATCTCACAGAAAGGTCATCCATAATAGGCAAAATTTGAAAGGCCCAGAGGTGCATGAATTCCAGAATGCCTGACTACAGATAGGGGAAGGATCAGCAGAGTTGCTGAGTGTTCAGTTGGACTGAACTCAATCCATAAAATTATTTTATTACACTTTACCAATCATAAAAGAGCATGTATGTGAGAGAAAAGGAAGTACACCAGATTTAGTATCCTCATCTCTGAGGCTGAAGATGGTTTAAAATTCTTGTCCTTTATTCTTTTGTGGACCATGGGAAGGCTGAGTTTACATTGTTAGCTGCCTGCATATTTTTTCCTGTCATGTTCTTTTAATTGCCTTTGTGAAACAGAACAAAAATCATCAGAATAGAAATCCTGTAAAGAAATTCTTGAAAGGTGATGGTGTCATGAATAAGAATAGTTTATTGCAGGGCCCAATGTAGAAAGGTATCAGCTTTCTTTATTTCCATTTTTTTCAAGTTTAATTGGAGTGCTAACCATAGTTAGACATTCTCATGTCTAAAACTTAAAAGGTAAAACTGAGATTAATTTTTTTTTTAAAAAGTATGATGCTGAATTTCCAAAGCTCCCTGTGACACAGTAAAGTGTTACAGCAGAGCCTTTTAATTTGCAGTCTGTGAGCTTAGAATATTTTTCTCACGCTTTACTCTTGATCACATTATTTGTCCTAAAATGTCTTTCTTCTTGTATTATATTCTTTTGCTTTAAATATGAGATTCCAGTAATTTTGGGTGCACGTCCCTGAACCTGCTGATGCTAGCAAGCTTTGCTGTTGTTTTTGCATCATGGACAAGACTGAAATGTATCAGTCGTTTGTGCTTTGAAGCTTCCTTGATCTCATTCCATCTCTCTTTTTAAAGATGCTGACATTTCTTCTCAAATGGCAGCTTGTTTCAGGACACTCACTGTTTCAAGAGAAGTAGTGAATATCAAGTAGTTAAAGCAGTGAATTAAAAATTAAAAAATTGTCAAGAAAGTTAGGGATGGGGAAAAAGACTACAGTTGACTGAAGTTCTCTCACTAGGTAGAATGTGCTATACAAAGATGCAAAGTGAATTTCTCTTCAATATACACATAAGCTTGAGAAGCCAGACCTCATCTGGGGTTTGGACTATACTCTGAGAAATTAAATTTACATCAAGCATTGGTCATTCTTCCTTTGTGTTTTTGTGTCTAAACTATCTATCCATCCTTCTTTTTTATCCATCTTGCTTCTGCATCTTTCTTCCCTCTTATTCTTAACCACCCACACCATTAATAGTTACTAAATTCAAACAGCACTAAATATTACTCTTATGAAGAGACCATCTCATTTCTTCATGCTGAAGAATTATTGCTACCTTTACGTATGTAGCCTCTTCTACCCTAAAAGAACCCAAAGTATTGTTATCAAATGCAGTTATTTTGGGGGAGTGATGTAGTAGCTCTTTAACAGCACACAGGATGATAGGGTCAAAATGTTTTTGAAAAGCGCCACTAAAGACTCAGTGTCTACCACTAGTAGTCATGTTGCATACAAAATCATTTATCCATGACAGCAGGAGGCTGGCTGCACAAGCTTTTGGAAAAACTCCTGAATCTAGAAAAAGGCTGTGATCCAAGTAACAACTTCTACCCATTTCCCTGTGAGCTGGTCATCCTCATGTGTTTACACTTTTTTTTTTTTTAGCAACTTCTGAAAACTATTCCCAAGTAGATTTTTCCAGCTGAGTGAAAGCCATCAAAAACAGGTCTACTGTGTGGATATATAAACATTATAGCTAGTAATCATTGTATGGTGTGATGTTGTTAATACATGAAGATATTTAAATACAGATTCACTGATGGCACTTGCAACATTTTTTTTTTTTTTGTCTGTGGTATGTGAGATTGACAGAAGCTTTGGAATGCTTTAAAAATATTCAATGAACAATGCAGGCATTTCGGCTTTTTCATTTTGTTGTATGTATGGCTAACTTGTATAAATGCCACTAAAAGTTCTCCACTTAGGTTATAAACAGAGGTGCCCTTAACAGTTAAAACATTGGGACCTTCTTTATAACCTTCTCGTGATGTACTATTGTTGAAATAAAGTTTTTTTTTTTTTTTAAAATGGGTTAATTGTTCACTGTAATGTATTGATTCATGTTGAACTGGTAACATTTATCCCAAGATCTTCCCCCCCAATGTTTTCTGGGCAACTAAGAGATGGTTATTCAGTAGGATCTGGCCTCAAGAAACCTAGGACCAAGCTTTTCACCTGTGATGTTTAAAATGTCTATATTTAACCTTGTGATTTACACAAGTATGAAAACGTTTCCTGCAGTTGCCTGCTCAGTGCCTTTGACACTTCCATTTAGGTGACAAAATATAGTTACCTTACTACAGACAACACAACACTCTGATAATATTGGCCTTTGTGTTCCAGTGTACAAAATGATCTTCAGTCTTGTTGAGACAAGAAGCATGCCAGTTTTTCAAAGGTAGTGACAATAATGTACATAGCAGAACCAGCTGGGTGCTTTTCTAAAGTTGTTGTTTATCTGTCATTGAGACTGCATACATTGCTGACGAATGCTGGCAATGCTAAGTCCATCCTGTTGTAAGCTGATTGTTCTGTTTTGCAGGAGAGGTTCAAATGTTTCACTCACATTAGATATGTGTACCCCAGGCTGTTCTGAGCAAGGTTTTGGCTATATCATGTCACCACGGGAACAGTCAGCTCAAGAATACCTTCAGACAGCATCAAACATTCTTACTGAAGAGGAACTGCACAAGAAAGCGCTGGATCCTTTCATACTCCAGGCAGAGTTCTTTGTGAGTATCTGACCTTTCCTTATAGGAGCATCAGGAAAATTGGATGTTGTCTATATTCTATGAGCCTTGCTATTACGTTTCTGCAGGACTAAAATTAGTACATAAAAATTCCACTTCGATCAGTGAAGCATTAAATGAAGTCCCCAAGTTCATCATCTTTTGAAATGACAATGTCTGAAAGCTTTCAATGATCTTGTCACATAAAAACTACAGAATTGGTTCTGGAAACAACAGCAAAGTCTTTTTTTTTCCACCAGCCTGTCTTTTTTTTTTTTTTTTTTTTCTTTCCTTTTCCTCTTTTCTTCCTCATCATGCTACTAGTTAATGCAAAATCCAACTTCTTCACTAAAATATAGAAGAAAAGCCTAGTTTGCTGTAGACACAGCTTCTTGAAATTTTGAGTTGCCTTAGGATGAAATTAGTCCAAGTACATGTTCTTTGTTGTTGAATGTTTGACATGGAGCTACTTTCCAAGTTGCCTGAATGTTCTCCAGATGACTGAAGCACAGGATGGCTAGGTCACTCAGCTGGAGCCTTAGAAAGTATGTTCTACTGTTTTTTCTTCTGCACAAAAATTATTTACTAGCTGTGAGCTGCTTTGTCAGTTGCTTTTAGGATTCTCTTAAGCATAAAATCTCAGCAGACTGGAAAGAAAATGCTTTGCAACGTAGCATCTTTCTCATCCTGTCCCCTTTATGACACAAGTGTCACTTGCTCTTGAGAGAGATTCAGAGATGAGATAGATTGGTCTTTTGTTTTAAAGCAGGCTGACACATATCTGTGGTCCTTAATTCACTTAGTGTGCTGTACAAGTTGAAGAAAAGCAGCTTTTGTTTAGGTAATATGTGATAGTTTCAAAATAAAGCATCTATTTCTGTTCAAGGGAAGAAGTGGTCACTTAATGAGTGTCTGAGCTGACTGCTGAACAAATCTTATATGCAGTTTAATCAGTCTCTGAGGCCCACTGTAGCTTTCATGCAAAGAAAGCAATGTTAGAAGAAATACGTTTCCTTACTTTGAGAACTTTTGAATTAGTTTTCCTTCTGTCCAGAAAATCAACAGCCAAACCATCCCAGGTCATTTTCATACTTTAAAGAAAACTGAAGTGTAGGTAAAAATGCTGTTTAATCAAAATGTAACTTCTGTAGTTAAAAATGTAAACTAGATTGCTTTATGAAACAGTTACCACCAGCTCTACGGCATGTATTTTCTGTCTCTGTCTAACCTACTTGGCTTTCCATGTGCAAATTCATAACAAAGCAAGCAGCAGTGCTTAGAAGAGCACTTAGAAGAAGAGTCAGGGGTGTCACTTGCAGGGCTAAGTCCTGAAATTCTTACAAGATTTAGAGTTTTAATCACTCGAAGTCCTCTTGATTTCAGCAAGAATTTGAGTGGACAATAAGGTCCAGAGAGCTTCACTCAAGTAGAGTTGTGAATGACTGAATACAACATAACTAAGGAAAACATGAAGGTTTTCTATCCTATGCAGCTCCTCAAATTGAGAGCAAACTACTTCTACCAAATGTTTTATAATTAATTGCCTCTGGTTAAGGCCCACAGTATGCTCAGTGCTGTTTAAGAGGCAGTCTTCTAAAGCTTGAGAATTTAACAGGTCATCATAACTTCCTGGCTTCACTACCAGGGTGTCCAGTACTGGCCTCTCAAATTCAGTGTGCTGCAGCTGTGCTGACCATCTGTGCTCCCAAGCTCCATGAACTGCTTCTCTGCTGAGCCTGATTTACACATCCCATCTTATCACTTGTCTCCATGTTGGTGGAGGGGTCTTGTTTGTCCCTGCCCGGCATTGGTCACTTAATTGCAGGAGATGAGTACTGGAGAATAAGAAGGTTCTCCTTTATTGTTTTGTTTAGGACTGTAGTGTAGAGAGCAGGTAATCCCTGAACACCTCTTTGCTGTCCTTGCCCATGGAGCTGTAAAGTGCAGTGAGCAAAATGAGTGATAAACACTCCTGCCCAGCTCCATGGTACCAGATCAATGCAGCAACCTGCCGTAGTATGTGTCGTCATTTGTTGCTGGTGAGAGTCAGTAGTGAATTACTTCCTTCCACCCTCAGAGAGGAAGAAGGAATGTGAGTCAGAATGTATGGTGTCTGAGGTCCATCGCTTTTGGAGCAGAGTATCTTACGTACCACCTTTTACTTAGTTCTGTGCCTACACTTGCAATTCAGTTCTAATAATATTAGGAGCTAACATAATGCTGTCTCGCATATTACTCAATGAATTAGTCACTATGAACATTTTCATGTTAAGGATTTCAGAAAAGAAAGCCAGTGACAGTAAAAGGAAGCATCAATCATATGTTGGTGGTAAATTGCTAGAAGTATAGCACCATATGTCTCAGTTGACTTCATCATTTTGCCTCCCTCACAGGCAGGACGTAATGAGTTTAGGATCTTTATTCATTTTGTGAATCTAATAATACAATCTACTGTGTGTGGGTTTTTTTTTTATTTGATTGTGGTTTTTTTGTGTGTGTTTTGTTTTTTTTTTTTGAGCAGGAAATTCCAATGAACTTTGTTGATCCAAAGGAATATGATATTCCAGGCTTGGTACGGAAGAATCGCTACAAAACAATTCTCCCAAGTAAGTTTCTTGCTTTTTTAAGCCACTAATGCAGGGTGGTCTATTCCACATGCTGAAGGGCTTTGCACTTTGGTGTGTTTTCCAGGATACATCAAGTGTGCTGTCACTACCCCATATTGTCCACTGGCTGTATTTATGAAGCAATGACATAGCTTCAAAGCTAAATCAAATTTCAAAAGAGGTACAGAGCATGAACAACCTAAAATTGACAGAAGATCAGTAGCACTTAGGTTTTTAAGTCAATAGAATTACATCATTTGGTTCTGTTTAAAATTTCTACACAGGAATTTTGTGTATTTATTCAGAAGCTACTTAGTGGTTTCTTTGAAAAACTACTTTAGGAGGACTGAATTCTATTAATGTTATTTTACCAAGCAATGTATTTCTCAGAATCATACCTCAAATGCAAACTGAGAAAGAGTATTGGAAACTGCTCTGATGGCATTAAGATGATAGAGAAAATCAGAATCTTCTGTTACATTATTTGTAGCCAAGAATTGGAGTTTTAAGAACCATTTTGGTACAGATTTCTATATGTATAATTTTCTCCAATGTCTCAATTTAAGTTACTTGAAAATGAATACATTTAGATGTGCTTCATTTTTGCTGTAAGCCATTATTGGAAGATGCCACCACTAACCAGAGTTAGCTATACTTGCAAAGCTTAAATGGTTCAGTGTCAGGTTAGTAAAGATAGCTGAGGACATTTTTGACTTCTCTGAACCTATACCTGAAATTTTAGACAATGAACCTGGGTTGGAAATGATTCTAGGCTAGGTTTTTATGCTTTTATAAACCTAGATTAACAACTTTTTCATCTGCAGCTTATGATTCCATGTGCACAACCCTTCTGATGACTTTGCATTCCACCTTAGACCAGAAGCACAAAAACATTCAGCCAGATGTTTTATGATTTCTGTGCTAATGATTGAGATGAATCATTCAAGTATTAATTTGCTGGTTTTGCTGGAAAGGGAAGATTGCAGAAGCTGATGGTGATTATAGAAGCCTAAACTGCTGGATTTTAAAGTGACCTATCTATTCCGCATTCCATATTTAATGTGCATTTTGAGAATTGGATCCATTCTAAAAATCCCATTTTGGATTTCTAGACTCATAGTTGCTGCCATTTTTAACACCCTGTTCCTGAGATGTAAATAACTGCCAACATGCTACCATATACTTCTAAGAATGATCACACTCCAGGTTAATTTCTTGCTGCAAACTTTATCTCAGCCTTATGGATATCTGTGTCAGCCATTGCTGTTGCTTTGACCTCTGCTGATAACTAGTTTCTACCCTACCATTCCTCCAAAGATTAACAAGCTTATTCCAAGTTCATTATGATCTGTTTTGTTTGTTTGTTTGTTTGTTTTCTTGAATGAATTTTAAAACTACAGTCTCTGTGCAACATTATGTCCCAGTCTGTGGCCAGAGGATGGCCTGATGTCTTTGAGGAGAGAAATGGGCTGACCGGGTTCATCTTTGTTCATCTACCTCCATTTTGAAGGGTACGGTGCTGACAGTAAAGAGGCTGGCAAGGAGTGCAAAAATTATACTTTTATCTCCTTTATGCTTTAAATCTGAGGATCCCAGTAAAGTATCCATGCACAAAGCAGGAGAGGGAATTGTAGGCAAGATGAGGGAGAGACCAATCCTTTTCGGGTTTTGACCAGCCACCGTCTTCCCGGTTTCCGAGCTGACCAAATGTAGCCTGTGCTGCCTTGTGTATCTACTTAGTATTTCTCCAAGATACAGAAAGCACTACTGGCAGGAACTACTGGACAAGCTGCAGCAGAGTAGGCTCAGACGACTGACTATCCAAGGGAACAGCAAGTGCTTGATTACCAAACCAGAGTGAAACCCAAAACCCAAAAACCTAAAAATAATTAAAATTCCATCACCAACTGCATCTCCAGAAGCATTCTAGGCAGTTATTGTTAAAAGGTAAAGTCACTTAACATGATGATCAGTTGCTTGCAACCCTCAAGTTAATTGTAGTAAGTGAGGGACATGATAATAGTCTGTTATTCATCTAATTTATATCTAATTTGTAGTAAATTCTTTTTGCAGATACTCACATGTCACTGTTGGTAGTAAAATGGCTTAGAATATGGCTTTCTGATGGCAGAAAGGTGTTTTTGGAAAACTGCCAAGCTAACAAGGTTGATGTGGTTAGTTCATAAACATTAAATTACTTATTTGCAATCTTCTATTTGGGAAATGTTCTGTGGAATTTCCTAGAAAATTAGGACTTTTCTCTAGGATATTTGAAGGCACAGTTTGATTATATGGAGAAGGGCTACTACTGTTTTTTTTTTGTTTTGTTTTGTTTTTTAATAGATACGGTGCCTTGTTTAGCCTGGCCTATGCACTAGTTTTGTCCTGGAAGAGCATTTTTTTTTTGTTAAGAGTAGGATTTGATTTAACTTAAATGTTTCCATCTTGAAAAAATTGAAATTCATGCCTCAAACTCTCATGATATTAAAGCGTTATGATTTTTGAAAGGAATGAGTTATTCCTGTTTATACATTTCTAAGAGAGGCAGTTTAACTCAGTTACATTTCCTTAAAACAGTGCAAATTCTTCTTTCAACAATGCATTAAGAAGCTTCTCTTCTATGAAATAAGATTAGAACTGCTCACTAACATACTACTGTAAAAAATGTAAATACATTAACAGAAAAATCACAAGCCAAGAATTATAATTTGGAGTAAAAGAATATTATAGCATTTTAATATTTGAGGGCACAGCAGTAACAGTCCACACTGAGAATTAACTCAAGTTCAACTGCAGCTGAATACCAAAAGGAACCTTTGCTTAGAAGTCTGTGGCACTTAACTTACTTGATAGAGTTCTTAAAATCCAATTCGTTTGTCCCTAGAGACTCACTATGAGCTGGCCAACATAGTATTATTGCTGTTCTGAGAAGGGGGAAATGATGTAACCATTACTCAAACTTGAGCAGGCTCCATGGATGACTGCATAAAACCCAGACAAAAGGACCTTAGGCAAGGGGCCTCACTACCCAGTCCAGTAACATTTAAATAAACATCTGGCAACCGATGTCACCTTTTTATGGTGTAGCATTATCTCCTGTATCATCATCTCCCCAGTACTAGGGAGATGAGCAAAGGAGAGCAAGAAGGAATTGTATTTCAGAGGAACTCACTAGCTTCCATAGTTCTGTTTTACTAAACACCATCTCCATTAATATTTTGGCTCTGTAGATCACATGATATTGTGACTTCATTATCACATAATAGATTATGTGAATTAGTTCTGTCTGAGGACAGCGTTTCATGCTGAGTCTGTTTATAGTACAGTAGAAACAGCTGTGTGTTTGGTCCTTTGTGCTTGATCCAATATCACACTGTTTGCATATTTATTATTTTGTTCTGGTTTCTGAACAGTCATTTTTTTTAAGTGAAGATGTTATCTGTAGTTTGCTTCTAATATTCTCCTGGTGATGTACTGTTAATGTTTGCTGAGGGCCTCTGTCAGAAGAATGTTTCTTGTGAATGATAACTAACTGGAGTACTGGTGATAATGGATGAATATGAGCCTGTGTAAGCTTGCATTAAAACAAGTAGAACAGCTCCCATTGACTTCACTGGGAGCTAGACTGAGGTTCTCAGGTGGAATCATGTTTTCATTTGTTGTCCTATTAAAACAAGAATAATGCTTCATAAATAGTCCTGAAGTACTGAAGGGCCTCAAGTACTGAAACATCGTGTGCAAAAGGACTGTTGAATATCCTTCAATTTCTCCCCAGCCATTACATTTGTTAATAGCACTTCTTGAACTTCAGCTTATTGCAAGACAAAATGGGGGAGAAAATATTCATCTGGCTTGCCTGCACACAAGAAATGTATATTAATGATGTAGGAGAAAAAATTTTTGCTGCCATTAGAATAATGTCTTACAAGCCAGGATGGATCTGTTCACCCAACAGACTGAGAAATAATTTTCTGGAGCAGAAAAGTTGCTGCTTTTCCAAAGTCACTCTGGGGCACTGACTCTGCAACAGGAAAAATTCAGTAGGCTTCAGAGTGTATAAAACTATCAGAGGAAGCTAAATGACCCCAAGTACCTTTCACCTTTTTCTGTATTAACATTTTAACATGGGAGCTTTCCAAGGCCACTGACATCTATTGTGATGGCCGTGAATGCATCTAATGTCTCACTGTACAAACTATTGTGTCTCTCTTTCTCTCCTATTAGCAAATGATAAACTATTGCTTATTTCTTTACACATTTCAGATCCTCACAGCAGAGTGTGCCTTACCTCAGCTGATCAGGACGACCCCCTTAGCTCTTACATCAATGCTAACTACATCAGGGTAAGAGCTCAACAGTCCTGTATGTTTGCCTAGCCTCTATCAGCCACTGTTAATGTAAACAAATTTGCAACATCCGGCTTTTAAGGGCATCGTGGCTGATCTGATTGCTCTTCTCTCCTGCTTATGTTAACTGAGAACTAAATCTCAAAGTGCAATTGCACTGGTTCAAACCAGAGAAAAGTACATTTCTGCACTTCTTGATGCAAATTGTTTGTCAGCTGGCTGATCGGGGCACTGGAAAATAAGCCTCAATAAGGTTTGTGACCTAGCGAGAGTCACCTTGAGGCTGTTGGACTCATTGCTGGAGTTATGAGACCATATTGTGCCTTTGTTTCATGTGAATATGTGCAGGAGAGAGGGGAATAACTGATGCCACGGTATCTTAATTCCAACCAGCTTTTAAAGACTGAACCTTCAAGGTTGCGGTGGACATCCCTGTTAAAACTGTTCTCTTGTTTTGTTGGCAGGGCTATGGAGGAGAGGAAAAGGTATATATTGCTACTCAGGGACCGATAGTTAATACTGTCAGTGATTTCTGGAGAATGGTGTGGCAGGAACGTTCTCCCATCATTGTCATGATTACCAATATAGAAGAGATGAATGAGGTAATGGTGTTACATATAGTCTGTATTTTTATCTGTACTCTGGCAGATATTTTCAGCACAGATGCTAAGCCTGCAGAAATAAGTGAACAGAAGTTAGTTCAGTGGCCTAAACAATCAGAGCTAGAATTAAATTTGTCAGAGAAGATGCGAGCTGCTTTTCTTTCAGTTCAATTTACTAAAAGTCTTGTTTTGCTGTCTGACTTAGCCTACTGCTGGTTCTGCTATTTTTTGTCTCCCTGCTGACCTGAAGCATTTCCAAACTTAGCTCTATTTGCGGACATGCTTTAAAGCTGTATCTAAAGGAATTGGAAAGAATTGTATTCTAGCCCTATTCGTTTTAGTCTTCAACAGCATCAATGTTTTTCAGTCTTGCATTTGTTATGGTTCATTGTCTATAGCCACTTCTCTGAGAGGCTGTCCCTGATTTGTGAAAGATAGTTACAATAATCAACAACTAGATCTGACTTGGATATGGAGGCTCTTTTCCTCAAATATGTCTAGAAAATGCTGTTGAAATATTGAAATTAAGAAGCAGAGATTTTCTATTTGCAACCTGCTGGAATTGGTACTTCTAGAAAGTAAATTGTCACAATGTCTCTGGTAATCTGCCTAATGTTATTTTTATTTGCAGTAATAAATACTGCTGCCCTGCAGCTGTTCATTGCTAATTTACCTACTGTAAAATTTACCCCATAGCAGAGTTGCAAGAACTGTGTGCTTGGTCTTCAGTTTACAGGTCGGTAGCTGATCTTCTTCCATCACTTCTATTGGCAGTGTAGAATGTGAGAATATGGTCTGGGCGTGTGTTGAGCTCTGAATCCCCCTTCACCTCTGGCAGCAAGGTGTAGTAGAGAAATACAAACGGTGTTTATCTGCAACAGCAATATTTGTCAAAGCTTGTCCCTGAAACTCAGTAGTTCAGTTAAGAGCGTTTCTTTTGGAGAAGACATTTCAGACACTTAAAAGACTGAGAATATAGTCATACAGATGGCCTGAAATGCTAGCTGGAAGCTGAGTGTCCATAATTTTTGCATGTTCACAAACCTTTAGCTTTCCTCAGTTGTGACGTAAATCATTATAGCTTGAATTTTAATGGAAAAAATAGGTGCAGATAAGACAGACACAGAATTACCAAGTTCTGCAATATATATTTAAAAAAATGTATACATACTTATTACAGCTGGCCAATTGGACACATGCTCTCAGGGCACTGCTGATTAAAAATAAATAAATAAATAAAATGTTAGTTGCTAAAGTTGCTAATCTAAATGTTTTGTTTGTACTAACATTTTAAACTCATGTCTTCACATCCGCTTCTATCTGAGGCAGCACTGAAAGAATAACTTGCTCGTTGATCAGAGTTGGCAGGTTATGGTGAATAAGATGTTGAAGTGTTGTGACATAGTGTACCCAAATCATTAAAGGACTTTGAGGTTTGAGAGAGAAAAAGAAGCAAAGGAAACATTGGTCCTGAATGAGGTATTTGCTGAGAAGTTCTTCTGCTGTACTTAACAGGAATGTAAAATAACCTTTATATCTGAATTTCCTCTTATCCACACTGACAAAATATTTCATCCATCATCTCAGTCTTGGGAAGGAGCACAGTGCAGTGGTGTGGCTCTATGAGTGGAGCTAGCTACAGTCTCTATATTGTAGCAGAGCTGTTGAGTTTTTTCTGATACCTTTTGTATCAAAAATTAAAAGGTGTCAGGAATCTCAGCCATAAATACAGGGTAAGTCCTTTCATGTGGATGTCTCCTGTATTCATTCCCTCTTTTCCATAATACATATTAATATATGAATAACGGGACTCAGAATTACGTAGATTCAAAAGCAAAACCTTTTGTTCTGCCATGATGCTAGTAACAGAGGCTTTGTGTTCCTGCTCAATGCAATGACTTGGCTAATGTGCGTATGAAGAGCTCTGTACCTCAGTCCTCTGTCGCATCTAATCTGAACTGACAGACAGCCCACAGAAATGAGTGGGCAATCTTACTCCACTCCTTGAAGCAGAGCAACGTCTGTGCTATTGATAGATGCTAGCGCACTTGACAATTTTTACAATGGATTCTGCAGTTTAAGAAGAGAGGAAGTAAAAATGAGATCTGCGTAAATAATTTTACAGAGACACAGTGGGCCACATTCCCAGTGGGTTATTAACTGATGCGCTATACAGATGGAACAGCACTGCTTCTCCCACACACAAATTTTGACTCAGTAACTTTGCAAGATACTTTTCTGTTGTTAGTCTTTCTCCTGAAATTGAATTATTCTTGGTGGGGGAGGGCAACACACAACTTTAACTCACTTCCTTCAAGACCATGTGCTGCCGTGTAGAAGAGAAAGCATGCAACCATCCTCTTTAACTGGGTCTGTCCAGCAGCAGGTTCTAATGCTCTTATGATAACAAGAGGTTGTTTCTTGCTTTAACACAGGGGAGTCTTTTTCTAAGAAACGGCCTTGTTCATGTCATTCCTTGTCCATGGACCTGTCCCTGCACTGCATTAAACTGCTTGTCTCTTCTTTTGCATATTGATTAGCTTAAAGAGAGATTGCATACGAAAAATACAATTGTTCTCAGTCCTTCCAGGACAAGAGTGGTTACAGATCCCCATCTTCTTGTGCAGAGTATCAGTATCATGATGTAGATTTGCAAATGGACTGTGGTTTCAGCTTCTCTAATTGTCAGACGGTCCTTGCTGCATCTCTGGTTGTATTTTGGCAAAATCAAATATAGCAAGCAGTCCAATAGATCCCATAGCTATTGCGTCCTTTGTGTTCCTTAGCTTTGATGTAAGATCCACAGCATCCATTTAAAGTGGATTTTGGTAAATAAGTTAACTCCCCAAACACCTCCAGTCATATTCTTGTTACAAAAACCTATGCAGGTGATAATCTTATATTCAGAGAGCAATGGCCCTTTATCAAAAGTAGAAAAAACTTATTTTGTATTTCCATATCCATTTATATACACTGTGGAAATAGCAGCAACTAGTCTATACTGTGCTAATCATTATTATCTTAAGAAAAGAGTTAATGTGAAAACACAGGCTATTAATAAACACCAGCACATTGCTGCTGGCCTTTCTAGTGAAACCTCAAAATGTATATCAGTTGCACAAAGTTAAATAAGGATGTGTGTATTTAGAAACAGCGGTTAGTCATTATTTGATTTGTGCATTTTTATCATGCAATCAAGCTGTTACGAATGCAGCAAAAATTGCCAGAAATGTGGTCCTTGTATAGAAATTGAAAATGTGTGCTTATTATAGAAACAACTATCATTCATATTCATCTATGCATGCGCTAATCCAATTTCAGAGGAGTAAAAATGAACCTCCCTTGATGGCTGCTTAACTAGATTTATTTTATATTGCACACAGAAATGCACAGAATATTGGCCAGAGGAACAGGTCACCTACGAAGGAATAGAAATCACAGTTAACCAAGTCATACAAGCAGATGATTACCGTTTAAGGCTCATCACCCTAAAGGTAAATCATTCAAATGTACTTAAAATAGTTTTGCTACCTAAACCCTTAAACAGGCCTTCATAGAGAGCTGTGTAGAAATAATTGCACAGTAAATTACTGTACAAGTATCAGTTTTAACTACTGCAGTCATTATCGCTCTGTGCAATTCACCAACATACAAATACCACAATAATGTAAGCAATCCAAGACTTACACCATGTGCATACAATCTGAAAACTTCCAGGCCAACTTTAGCAGTACGAGGTTAACTCGACGGAAGAAATCAGTGACTCATTCTGTGCCTGTCTTTTGTGTTGATCGATCTCTTCGGTTACCAGCAATAGGACCCAAGGAAATGGCATGAAGATGCATATTTTAGATTTTTCTTATTAAGAAAAAGCTCCAAGTACTGAGAGGGTGATCAAGCACTGCAACAGGCTCCCCAGGGGAGTGTTCATGGCACCAAGCCTGATGGAATTCAAGTAGCGTTTGGACAATGCTCTCAGACATATGGTTTGATTTTGGGGTGTTCCTGTGTAGAGCCAGGAGTCAGACTTGATGATCCTTGTTGTGTTGCTTCCAACTCGGGATATTCTATGACTGGTCATTTAGAGTGACATGTTAGTTCAGTGACAGCATCTTACCAGCCTTTGCAAGTCATACTAGAGACATTGCTTGTGGAATAACCCACTAAACTCTGTGATGATATTCTATAGAATTCAAAGGCTTGTGTATTCTTTCAGCAATGGACTTAGTCAAAGCATTACTGATTACTAATAGGAATCTTTTACTTGCATGGAATTTTACGTATTCTGTAATAGGAGACCCCTAGAAAACATATAGGTGGTATTTTTTGTCTATGTATGAATATTATTAGAATGTTGTCAGACTGCTAGATAGCTCCAGTTGTTTATGCTTAAGATGACTGTTGTGCTACTAACAACAAATGGAGGAGTTGGGAACTGACCAAAAGTCTTTTTATGTTGTTTGCCTGCCTTCAGTTTCTTGCAGTGGTTGGACTACTGGTCTGTTTGCCATAATAGTGGTGTGGTAGCACTCCTGGTGTTCACAAGGCTGACTTGATTTTGAAGATGCTTTAAGGAATCATTTACTCTAAAACATTAAAACTGCTGATGACCTTTATCAACACTTTTCACCACAGAATTCTCTCTGCTCATGTTTCTGAACATAGTATCTTTCCAGCTATTTGTATAATTTTACATTCCAGTAACCATTCTATCATCTTGTGGATGGAGAGTTTAAAGGCAGATTTACTTTTTCTTAAGTACTTGGATGCTACTTAGTCTAAAATACCAGTCTTATTTTACAACTGATTTCATTGCTAGGTTCTTGAATCTCAAGCTATATGCTTTAATAAGAACAATCTATTTACATAAACTTAATACATCAGATCTACCCTTGACTTCAATATAACAACACAATTTCTTTCCAAGCTGAAAAAAGCCTTCCTTTTATCCAACCTTTTTCAAGTTTCTTCAGCCATATGTTAATAGGCAAAAAGCCAGTATGTGAAATTCCAGGTCTGGACTGAGTGTGGAAAGTCTGTCACTCATGATTTTTGTGAAAGCGGCAAGAGAAAATCACATTCTCCAACAAGTGCGAAATAAAGAATATTTACAAGTGTACTGCAGACTTGCACTGACCTTAAATACAACCTATCCCAAATGATACAGCGCAGCAGCAAGAACAATATATAGCTTAATTCTTCTGGAATAATGATATCTCACAGAATTGGTCACACTTTAGTTATGGTGACAAAACAATTTCCTCAATAAAAATCCTGCAATCTCTTCCAGAAGAGTTTCTTCAGAATTATCCAAAGTCTTCTCAGACTCAAAGAAGCACCAGTGAAGAATATTTTTATTAAAGTCAAATCAGAAGTGTACAAGGTTCTATAAGCAGAATCATAGAACTGGAACAGCATAGACAAAACTAAAGATATCCAGAGTTCATGCTTAGAACTTTGGCTGTTTTCTGTTTCTGTCAAATGAGTGGTTTTATGTAGTGATTCATGTTTTTCTTCAGATGACTTTAATATTTTGCTTTTCTCTGAGTTTTACTGACAACATTTGAATTACAATTTTCATGACCCACTTAAGAAGTGTTCATAACTTCTGTGGCTTACACATAGTCCCGTGTTGAAAGGCAACTGTGCATATCTGTGTTTCAGAGAAGTGTTGAAATCTGATCTGGTTTACTGTTGTGAGCTCAAAGTGCTATTCATGACGGTTAGTTATCCTTTCTTAACCAGAATATCTTCTGACAAGGGTAAATAACCTAGGGCCATGTTCTATGCTACAGTAGTAAGACTCTTTTTCTCAATTGAGCTAGACATACCCTTAAGGTTCCCATGGCTGTGCACTTCAATGAGCACTTCAAATCCAGCATAAGCTGGAGCAACAACTAAATGAAGCCCAGCCTCCCTTTGTCTGTCTCTCTTGTTTCCTACCCTTGTTCCATCTTCCATGTCCAACACAAGCAGTTGTGAGAATGTGCAGTAACCAACCCGAAGAGGGGAAGCTGATCCATGTGAAAATTAATCCTACAAGAGAAAAAGAAAAGATTTAACTAAATGACTTCCACAGACTAGTTTACAAGTGAAGCTACACAAAGCTTTGCCAGCCCAGGAGAAGGGTGGAAGGTGGCAATCATGGAGCGCTTCTAACATCCATTAACTGATAGTCATAGGGACTTACCAGCCTCAGTGATAGAAACTATTTCTAGATTTTTGCATCTCTTTCTTTAAAAAGAATCAAATTTGTTCTTTTTTCCCCCCTCATCTCTTGAACTCAGCCAGATGTGTTTAAGGAAAGGTTGTGGAAAGTTCCTGGACTTTGTGAAGCCATTTGCTTAGCCCTGTGCCAGTTGGCTTATGTAATGGCTGAAAGGGTAAGACCAATTCCCTGAGCTCCATGTTATTGTTTGACATCTTCAGGAATCAGGCAGAAGGATGTCACTTTGAACACAAAATCAGAGGCACGGAATGCTGCTTGGCACTCAGAAAAGGTAAAGGCACATTTGCTATATTCATAGCCATGCTGAGAGATAGAGGCAATCAGAATTTCTCATGAAAAGCCCTGGACTGCAACTAGATGCAATTCCCATCTTCCACTGCCTCTGAATCTGTCACCATGTCTAAGAGAAGAGAAGTGACAGGAAACTGATAAGAGTCTGTCTGTCAGAAAAGAGAGAAAAATAAGCTCCCATCTCTGTCCCTCATCTAGCTAGCTAGCTAGCTATCAAAGACAGAGATATGGCTCCTGGCTCTCTGTCTGTCAAATATATTATGAAAGCAATTATGTCACAAGTACAGCTCTGGCTTTGCTGAATGAATCTGTCAAGAAGGAGCAGACTGTTTTGCACACAGCTCTTGGCACTAAAAGAGCAGAGTACTTCTGGTGGGGGGAGTTGTTGGTTTTTCTTTCTTTTTTGAGGCAGTTTGCTGAAGTGCCAACTTGATCTTTGGAGTCCAGATTTCTGTGTTGCATGGCTCACCATTTGATTCTCTTGTTCATTTTGACACTGATTTGCTCACCACGTTCTTAAAGGAAGGCCAGGTTTCAACATGACTTTACAATTAGATTTTAAAAAAAAAAAAAAAAGAACACTTTGTGATGTGATGTTTATCTTAACTGGGTTGCAGAAAGGAGAAGAAGTCAGAAACCTGAAACATTACTGGTACACATCTTGGCCAGACCAGAAGACACCAGATCAAGCTCCCCCTCTGTTACAGCTAGTGCTGGAAGTGGATGAGGTAATGCAGAGTGCAGAAGAGAAGAATGCCCCAGTGATTGTTCACTGCAGGTAAATAAATGATGTATGCAACTTCAAAGGGCTCCTTTGCATACAGTGACATACTGACATACTGGCTATCAGTCAGACATGTAAGAGATCTGGTCCAACTGCTTTAAATATTCCTGGAGATTCTAAATTCAAGTCTTCTCTTTGCACTTTTTGCATGCACGTAGTCTGAGCTGAACACAGAAGCTGTTGGTGGCTCAGTTACAAGTAATAAGCCTCATTTCATTTATCTTACCAGAAATATATGTCTTCAGGAACCTTGAAAAGGCCATTTTACCAAAATGAACACACTGAATGAAACTGAGTAGGAAGATGCATGCAATCAGAAAAATAAGAGCCCTTAACTTCAATAATAATAATAACAGTATATTTTTTACCAATAAAAAATAGAAGTTCTTGGGAACAAAAGCAAGTCTTGTTTTGCTAGCATTTAGAAAGATTAAATGTGATTACTTGAAAACAACAAGTCAATTCTCAAAACAATTATTCCAAGTAAATTGCAAAAAAACGTGGTAAGTGATGCAGTAGTACTGCCAGGATAATTTTCCATTATTTCAATAAGAGTACAATTTGATAAATGTACTTTGGGGATTTCTGTAGGGAATTTCACCTAGTTTTGCATAACTTTTTCTAGGAAATGACAGATGGTCATTAATCAAAAGCCATAGTAAATGAGATATTATCATATAACAGGAGTGTTTTTTTAAATAGACTCTGGCTTGAATGGTTTATAGTCCAGTATTGCCAAAGATCCACTTATAAGCAAATAGAGAGTAATCATTAATAGAATAGTCATATAATGTCACATTAAATAGTGTTAGAATTAGATCTCTTCAAGTTTATCTTAACTGTTTGATTTATTTACTTAGAACATGTGTTTTAATGTAGCTACTGACAAGATCCTATGTCCAGTAAAAAAAAATGGATATCATGCTTAGGCCTATGATCTCCTGGAAAGCAGGTGTCTCAGAAAGTAACATGGAGGCTGTATTGGATGTATATGTGCTCCCTGTATAATGCTGAAGCTGAGAGGTCAAATGCAGTTCTGAATCCAGAAAAGGAAATTCAGTAAGAAATGCAGAGTTGTTATTCCTTCTGTATGCAGAATAGGTAAATAACTAAAGTGCTATGTCCACTTTTTCTGACTCCTGTTTTGGAATGAATTTTGACAAACAGGGGAGAGTTCAGAGAAAAATAATGAACAGTTTGAAACAAGATCCCCTTTTACCCTTGGAAATCTGTATTTCTCAAAAATCTCATTGAAGAAGCATGGTGTTTGCTGCAGGTGAAGATTGTGACCACTGTGTCACTTGAGCTTTGCATATTTGCCTTGTCTTCTTGTATGGAATCACGTCCATGATCTGGATGTAATTTGGAGGCAATTAGGGCATTTTTATTTAAAACAACAACAACAACAACAAAAAGCTAAGAGACCCTAGGAGACATGGCAATAGGGTTATGAAATATTTTATGTGATAGGTGGGGGCCAGAGCCCTTTCAGATTATTCTCAGTTGCAGTCATTTTATCCAAAGAAGGAATTTAAACTGATGCCTCTAATTGAGAGTGGTGTGTGCAGCAAGCCATTGGTCAAGGCCTGAGTTATGCAGGGTACTTGCATCTCCTTTGGCTTCTGTGGGAGGTCCTCAGTAGAACATAATCTGGTGGGTTTGGCCTTCAGTGATGTAAAGTAACCCACCTTGAAGAAAAAAATAAGCACAAGCCTAATCATGAAGCTATTCTTAAAAGCAGTGTAAAGTTAAAGGAGGCTTAGCAGTCTTGGTAAGGTCCTGTGGGCAGTGTGGCAGTCTTAAAAGGATTATGACTTTTTTTCAGCCACTGAGGGACTTGCAGCTTGGCCTGGGATAAGTATTCTCTTGGTGCTGCTCGTCTTTGAAAATGACGTACCCTCCCTTTGCACATTAATGAGATCTATGGATGGGAAGCAGCATATAAGAGATGTGTACAGTAGCCTATTTGAGTATGGTATCAAATGTAAGAAGAGGGGCTTTTCTTTTTATCTCTTAATGTGCATCCATATGCATCAAAGAGTACTTTGAAACTCTGAAATATATGAAGTCTTGATAAACAAACTAGAAGATAAACTGAGACACAAGGCACAGAGTTTTATGGATAAGGAAAAAGAAGACAGGTAGGTACCTCCATTACAGTTATTTGACTATAAGACTGGGATTAGCTCTTAGAGAGTAAGATGGCCCACCAAACTTCCATTGAATTGCCTCAATCATTCTGTAATACAAGTTAAAACAATTACAATATAGTTGTTGCTAATGCAGTCTCCATAATAAGCATACATACTGAATATTTTTTTAAAAAAATATGTTCTATACAATCAAAGAAAAACAGTATTAGGAGTCAATCAGCAGCAGCTATCTGCAGACTCCATTATTGCTGGTACATTTGTTGCCAGTGTTTTTTTGTTATGACTTTAGCACAATTTAAATGGAAGCAGGATTTCTTAAGTTGTGTCAGGTAATTATTCCTGAGGATGCTCACTTGATTATTTAATGTATAAGAAGGGCTGTCAGCTTTTGCTGCATAGTTTTTTATGAGGTGATAAGAATTCAAAACTTCAGTAGCACTGTGCCTTTGAGAATAAAATCAATTCTGGTTGTTAAGCAAGGACTGAATCAGATACGGAGATGTTCAGGAAAGGTGAAGCTTCTTTAATAGTGAATTTGTTGTATCCTACTCTAATTTGGAGAATTAATAGATTGCCAAACTGATAGCAAATGGCACCATACTTATCATATTGCTGTTAACTAAATTGAATTACTAAAGCAAGGGGGCTTTTTTATGGTACATATGAATCAAAAATAGCTTTCAAAGAAGCTGTAAGGATTAATAATCTCAAAGCAAGGGTTGATCTCAAAGCAAGTCTAACCAAGAAATACTATTTAACTTCTTAGTTTGACAAATTCAATGGCACGTTAGGTAAGACAGTACCTGGTAGTCTATTTTTTGGCACTGTATGTGAAATAATCATGCTTTTGAAGTGAGCAGCTCACACTGAATCATGTTGTCCCATTGAAGCTGTTCATATTCACAAGCACCCACCTGGCAGAGGTTGGAGGGAGGAAAGGAATAATGGGGTTTGACTTCTGGTTTTCCTGTTAAATGAGTGCCATTAGGTTCCAAAGCCTTTCTAACTTGTTCACTGCTTCTCTCTCCTTTTCCCTCCCTTAGTGCAGGCATCGGGAGGACAGGCTGCTTTATTGCAACTAGTGTCTGTTGTAAACAGCTGAAGAGTGAGGGCATAGTTGACATATTGCGAACAGCCTGCCAGTTACGGTTAGACAGGTAAGAAAACCTGTTTCTTTTCCAGGAAAAAAAAAAAAAAAAAAAAGAAAAAAAAGAAAATTGGTAACCTTTCCCTTCAATTAAGGAGGAGAAAATGGGAAGAGGGAGAACATTTCTGGAACAAAGTTGTCCTGTTCTAAGCAGTTCTGTCTTGCCTTTTTTATGAGAGCAGTAAATTTTAACAAACATCCCTAGCTAGGTTCATAGCTGGCATCCAAATCTGTGCAGCTGTGCAGGCTTGGAATGACCTTTCACCAGCAGGAGTTGGCCCCGTGTTCATACAGAAGCAAAGGCTCAAAGTTGCACTTGTTTCAGAACTGTAGATCAGCACTTTGTTCCCAAGAGGAGTAAAGAAAATTGGCCTCATGTACTCGGAGCTGTGAGCACTGCTGGGAGGGCACTGCTGCTTGGGACTTTGTGGGGAGGGGGAGAGCATGCATAGGCTGAAGTGTTTGCAGACATATGAAAGGAGCTGTGAAAATCTCCAGAAATTCAATGGTTTCCAGTTAAGCATTTCTTAACGCACCACCTTGAGTTTGATTATGAAGTAAACAGACTTGAATTTTGCACCAGAGATGTTATTTTTCCTCTCCCACTGGTTTCAAGTGCTATCAAAACATGTCTCAGTGCTCTCTCTAATGATAATGATAAATGTAGTCGGGGGAAGAGATGTCACGAAAAACATACCAAAGATTTTTCTGAGGAAAAAAAGAACCTCAACCCCACGCTGAACTTTATTTCAGAGGAGAAATTATGCTCAGTGGGAGGCAGAAAATGAAATGCTTGCTGCCCTGCTGAGGCTCTGATAGACAGGGACCTGCAGAGGCTTGGAGATTTGGCTATTTCAATAGATTTCAGGCCAAACAAGGAAAGGCTTCTTGAGGAAAAAGAAAACCAAAATATGAGTAGTGAGTGCTGGTTATCCATGGCCCGGTGAAGTATCTGGCTGGATCTGATATATCTTGTGTCCATGACTAGTATTACATGGGAAAATAGCCACACAAATGATGATCAAAGACACCTGTTTACAAACATATTTGGCACAGAAAACAGATTACAAATACTTGTTTTACTTGTAGAGGGCAACTGACAGTCATTTGTAGAGGCAGAAGGGAAGTCGTGCTTAAAGGATGCCACAGAGCAAAAGCAAGCCTGCAGGGGCCGCTGTTGCTGACGTGTACCTCTTGTTAGTGGGATGGGATATGAAAAAGCCAGTTAATCTCATGGGAGGAAATACTCAAGATGGAAAGCAGTCAAATCACCACCTTGCTCTAGGAAAGCATGGTTTCTTCAAGGAGTGAAAAATCCCTTCATTCCTCCACAGATTCAGTTTGCAAAAAAACTGTATTGGGCTTTGCACTGCTGGCCAACAGTTGGTCCTAACGTAACATGGTATGACTAAGTAGAGGAAGTGATCATTCCTGCATCCTTCCCGCAGCACTGAGACACATTTGCTGTCCTTCCCCAGAATGCAACTCAAATTTGAAAGGTTCTTGTGGCAAGCAGGGGTGAAAGAGTAATATCTCTGTGCCAACACCTGGACTGCAAGCACATGCTGTGGTATGCGTGCATGGGAAGGGGAGGAAGCTACTGCAAAACAGGGAACGAGATAAAATGGTAAATCACTTCCTGTGGTCTGAAACTTGATGGCCACCCTAGCACTTCTGTTGCTACAACTTCAGGGTCCAACCTTGCTGTTAATGGGATTGCATCGGGAGTTGTTGCCAGATATAACTAAAATTCCTTTTGTGTCATGGACTGACATAAATATATTTCAGTGCTGTGCGTGGCATGGAAGGACTCAAATTAACCATGTGCCTGTGTTAAATAGAGCAGATGGAGAAGAAATGCTCAGCTGGGAAATAGTTTCTTTAAAAACACTCTGTGTTTCCCACCCTTTGCTCATTGATGAGAGGTTGAAGCATAGTTCCTGCTCATTGTTAAGAGAGTGTTTCAAGCATTCTATTAGCAAAGTAACTGCAAGATGCTGAAGAAGGAGGTTGTCTTGAACCTTCATCTACCTTCTGGTAGATGCAGCAGATCTACCAGATGCATTCTGGTAGATCACAGCATTACTGTGTGATCCACAATTGTTAAGCCGGGCACAAGAGAAGAGGGCTGTCCCTATGGGTTGTGCTACCAGTCTGCTGCCCGTTTGGCTCAGAGGAAGCAACTTTCCATTAATTTCCTCTCATTTCTGAGGGAAGGCATCACATGTTCTCTTTCTCAAGCTGACACAGTCTGGTTGGCACTGGCCACCCCCATGCTCCCATGTTACTCAAAGCCAGTTGTTGTTTCAGACTCTTTTTGGCACTGCATTCCCTGGATCCATGTACCAGCACTAGTGCTGGCACAATTTTGCATAAATCTCTAAATTTGAGCTACAGGTTTTAATTATTTTCATAATGAATTATGAAGATATCATATCACTCTTATGAGGTACTCTTAGTAAAATTTAAGGTGTTTTTTTCATTCATTTTTGTCTCCCACTGTGGTATTTGTATTCATTAATATGGTACTTGCAGAAATGCACAGGTTAATGATGCACAGAGAAGCAAATTGTGTTTCTGCTCCTGCTTGCATTTCCATTTAGATTTGCAGGTTTAAAGAGAACAATAAAAGCTGAACCAAAACACATTTCTGCTCTTGGAGTCTCTTACTAGTCAAGGTGGGCATGGCAGTCAATTGAGTTACTTGTTAGAGTTGTCCTTTTTAAAAATTAGTGTCCGTTCCAAAATCCTGCTCTCAATCTGAGCAGGTTTTCTGGTGATCTTACCCCCAAAAAAACAGTCTGGGACAGCACAAAGACATTGCAGACTGGGAAAGTAGGGTGCTGCATCAATTCTCTGGACTAGCCTGGCTCTCTGTAGTCCTGAATTTGTTCCTGAATTCAGTCCCTAGTGCAATTGTGAAGTCTTACAGGAGCTACTTCACCTCTTTATATTCCCCCAGCTCATATCTGTCAGTGTAGAGCTTTGAGGTACGGGTTGCTTTTTGCCACGTTTAAAATGGTGCTTAGAGCATACAGGTGCTACAGCCATATATATGCAAATGATGATGGCATTGTCTTAGTGGATTCAGGCCTCTGCTGTTCCTGTTCTGACTTGTTTCTGTTCCTTGGTTAGCAGAGACTTTCAGAACAGAGCTCAAGGTTGGACTGCAAGCTGGTTACAATCAATGGGTGCTTTCTCACTCCTTTCAGGAAATTTTGGAATAGATCTTTTGTGTGTAACACCAGCTTCATGCTAGCTGTGCCATTTCCTAGTATGTTATTTGCATGTAATAAGGCTACTGTTTCCCTCCCCTTTTTTTTCTTTCCTTTTTCAGGGGAGGAATGATCCAGACTTGTGAACAGTATCAATTTGTCCATCATGTCATGAGCTTGTACGGAAAACAGCTTTCTAGAGCAGCAGAAGAATAAGTGTTCATGATATTCCTAAAGGCTAAAACCAAGAGAACTTTTGACTGCATTCAGATATATTTCAGATCTGATAAGAGATGCATGGTAACCTGGCTGTCTTAGCTGGAGAGAAAGATATATTATTTTACTTTGATATTGCTTTTATGCTCTTGTTTGCATTGACATTTAAGAGCTGAGGTACTCCTTGTCTTAAACATATGTGACAGGACATAATCTTCACCAAAAAAGGCTTATTTATACTGTAAATAAGGATAGTAGCTTCGTTTGTTACAAAATCAAAAAGAAAAAAAAAACAGTCTTCAGTTTGCTATTTTTAAAAGATAATTGCTATTATACCCAAATACAGTGTGAAACTTTTTGAATTGTCATGCTGAAATGTGCCGTATGTTGACTAAGCTTGAAAGTAACTTTTTGCCTCTTTCTGATTGTTTTTACATATAAAATTACCGAATACTGTGTATATCGTAAACCTTCTGAGCCTCTGCATTGAAAGATTCAAGTAGATTAGTAGATTCATGCTGAAATGTTTCACACATCATGTTTGCTTGTTTGTGTTTTTTTTTTTTTTTTTTTTTTTTTTAAAGCAGTCCCCCCACCAGTGTTATCAGAACTAAAGGGAAAAAAAATATTTCATTCATGTGAGTGAAATTCTTGCCTCCAGTTCCTACCAGCAACACACCTTGGTATCCTTACAGCTGGGTGAATCTGAGGTTGACGGGGAGAAGTTAATCTGAATTCTTCATATTTTACCTTTTCTTTGTCAATATTTTGGCATCTCACCATGTAGCCAGATTTGACTCTTGCAATTATTTTCTCTTTTTGCATAGAGAAATCATAATCCCAATACAACTTCCCCAGAAACTTGAGGAATTTGAGGTGAGGAATTATTGTTCTTTTAATTCAGTTCAACTTTATTGAAAAATGAATAACAGAAACACTTGTGTTCTGAATTTAAACCTGTTTCAATGCTTTAAGAGTAACTGGGTGGTCAGTGCTCGTTAAAACTAGTATGACAAGAAATGAAATCTTATAGGCAGCTTAAAAAAAAAAAAAAGCCTAAATCTGTCAGCTGCTCTTTGATACGTTTCCCCTCAAACGTAATTGAGACAATTGTTAGCCCATTATAATCACTAGTCCAGGCAACATCATTTCCTTTAAAATAATAGACTGCTGGCAGACTATTGCCCATGCTTTTGTTTTTAGCTGTCAGTCTGGCTATGCAGGCTTAAGTTTGTGTTTAATGCTTAGAGGTAAGCACATGTTTCAGTGTTCTGATGAGCAGAGAAAAAAAGGAGGTACGTAGGACCCTTTATATGAAAGATGAGTGTTTTGTGAATAGAAGCTGTAATCATCTACTACAAATAATTTGCTTCTCTATTTGTGACAATAACCAAAACCCACTGCTTTTGTTAATGCAGGAGGTTCTCTGAACTTACTGCACTTCTTTATCAGGAGAAGGGAAAGCAGCTCTCAGAACTGTAAGGGCTGATCCTGCTCTCACTGAGGTTTTGCCATTGACATCAGCAGGTGCACGGTAGGGCCAGAAATGTTATGCCTACAACTTCATCACTGTGCTGAAAGCTTCCCAGTATTTCAGTACACATATTTTATGTTTATTCTGTATCCATGAACCTGTAAAAATCCTGTCAGCAGGGTTTGCATGAATGTGTGGCAAAATGTGTTATCTTTAAACCACTTGATTTTATTGCTGTATTTAAAATATTTCCTTCAGTGAGAAGCTAGCAGGAAGAACTGGCATTCTTTTTAAAAATACTGGCGGTAGTCATTAAATAGAGCAATAAACTTAAGCTTTTGAGCATAACATGACTGTTAGTTTTATGTAAACCTTGCTAGCTATGTTCTTCCCATTGCTACTGATTCTTTCAAAAGGGTAACGCTATTTTGTCTGAGCACTCCTTAAAAATAACAAAAGCACCGCTGATGTTCTGAATAGCATTGTAAGTGGAATTCCCTATAAATAATGTTTTCAGCTGTTCAGTGCCCTTCAGTGTCAAAACTGACTCAGTGAATAAAATGACTTGTTCTGTCATCAGCTTGCTGTGTATCTAATAAAGAATATTTGTTGATGATGGGTAGGATTGTGTGTGTAGGAGAGAAGTTGACTGTATAAGCTGCCTTCTGTACAAAGAAACTTTCTAGAGGAGAATTGCTTTATGGCAAACAAGATACGAAGGGCTCTAACATACTGATGAGGTCCATACACAGATCTTCAGCAGGCATTAGTTAGCAGTGTGGTTTGTTGACTTGAACAGAAACAAACAATTTTTTTACTGGTGAATGAAATCTAACCTGCTGTCCACTCCTGTTCTGCATATATGGAGAGTCCTGAGAGTGTGGCCATGGGTGAAGTCTGGCTATTTTGCATCAATTCAGTAGTACAAAGCAAGTATCAGCCTACTTCCTCTCTGCTTATGAGGACTGCCCTCCTGCCATCTCATGCCAGGCAAGAGCATGCTGCTTAGTCAAGATCAAAATATTCAAATGCCTCTTGAAGTGTTATTTTGTCTAACAGTCAGAGCTAATCCTCCTATTTATACTTCAGCCTTACCATAATTAACATTTCTCTTTCTTTTTTTTTTTTTAAAAAAAAGAAAAAAAAAGGGAGGAGTGTCTGAAGGACCTTGTATCAGCTGCTCTGGTCTGCTCTGGTCTCTTCTGATGGCAGAGGTAGTCTTAAGTGTCTAGGATCAGCAGAAAAGGTCTCTGACCATGCAGAAGCACTTGAGGTGAGTGGAGCTGCTGCTTCTGCTACTCAGGAGGTTTAAAACTGAGCTGACAATAGGGACTAAGCCAAACTGTGCATCTCACTAGGCTTCTCTTTTCACTAGGCACTCTAAGAAAAAAAAAAAAAAATCTAGCACACTTTATCCTCCCTCTCCAGCTCACTACCCAAGCCTATTTGTACCTGAAACTGCAGTATTGACACCTATAAACAACACAGTTGTTCTTCAAAGGGCTGAATTCCTCTCCTTGGGTATGTTAGTATGTAATAATCTGAGCTAATGTTATTTAGAACCAGCTGTAATGTCTTCCCTGTCAGTTTCATAAACTTTTTCACACTTAGTGTGAAAAGACTAAGGCAGAGCTTAGATCGATTCCTTGTTCATCGGTCATTGGCCATCATGTTTATGCAGTTATTGTTTGTTTCTCTTGTGGTAAAGGAGTAATGACACTTTCTGTCCTTTTGTAGGTCTTCTGAGATCTGCAGACACACAGGATTACGTATAAACAAAGACTAACATAGCATGAGAGAGCATGAGCTGTCCCCAGGTAAAGCATGACTGACTCTCTCAAGGGTAATGATAAAAGTTAGTTTGGTCAAATTACTCTGAAATATCAGCTATCTACTACATACAATGGTGTCACACTTACTTGCACAACTTTTAAAAGCTGCTAACAATTTTGGATGCTCAGTAATTACACTACTTAGGAAAATCTTAATCTATGAGTTTGCAATAACAAAAGGATTTGAGACTAAAAAGGTCATGAAACAGAATCTTGGTTCCCTTCATTTTCCTGCTGTCTCTGCAGTGGAGGAACTGTGCAGATTGCACACTAAGGTGATCTTAAAGTGTTTGTCAATCACTTGCTGAGTTGGTAAGTTTTAGAAGTGGATCTGAAGTATGACTTCAATTTGTTCTTTCCCTGGAAACCATTTTAAAGGAAAAGTAATTTTACAAATTGTTAATCGTAAATATCTCTTTCTAATTTTGACATAAAATATGCTTTTTGCATCTGCTAAGGAGGGAAAAAATGTTTTCTGAGATACATTGGGGATAACCTTATTTCTTCTGCTGAGGCAGTAGACTTGTATTGGCTGATGTCTGTAAGAGTGATTAACGTAAGATAACATAGGGCAGCTTGGGACTCCTGCAGGAAAAGATGACTCTATTCAAAAGCACAAAAGGAATATATGAATGAAAGCAGCATTTGCAGTTCTGTTCATAAGGAACAAACATTCAAAGAACTGCACGCTCTAGAAAACTGATATCTGAAAGTAAATTTCACATATTCATAAAGAGGTGAATTCCTTCTATTGCAGGCAAGGAAAGAGGAGTCCACTCTCCTTCCTCTGAGTGCTGATACAGATCAGGCTCCAGCACCTGAATACAGCAGAAGCCACATGCTCATGGCATAGCATGAACCTTCACAGAGGGGAGTACAATTAACTTTGATACAGAAGATCTTCCCAGGCTTTGTGCTCCACTTATTTCCAAGTAGGGCAGCAGGCAAGATTTATTCAGTTGATAGCAAAGCTGAACACAGAGGCTAAACAATTTACTCAGAATTAAAAGCCTTATTGGCACCACAGCTGGCTTCAGAGCATCTAAGAGGATAAAGTTGGCAAAGGACTCAGGTATTGTAATTCCTGGCCCTCGTTTCTTTCTTCACTGGACCATGCTCCTCAAATTCTGTGTTTCATATTTCTTGTTTCTCTCTTATCTTCTTGTTGCTCCTTAGGCTTAAAATACAGTAAAAATAATAATAAAAATAGTAATTACTTTTATTAGTAAAAATAAATAACTCACTGTGTTGCACTAGTTTAAATCCAAAATGCTGATAGCTGGTGTCTTCCAGGGACCATCTCTTCCCTTGGAGAGAGCCTGTGTTGTCAGACACCCTTCAGAGGGCCTCAGAGGACCTCTTCTGCCTACCTTTTGATCTCAATACATCTCAGAATTTTGGAGACAAAAATATCTGCAGTACCATGCACCTTTAGACTAAAGACATTTCTCCTTTGGGAAATGGTAATGTTTCCTGAGTCAAATTTTTGTTATGTATGACTTTAACTCCTCTAGTCCCATAAGCAGCTACAATGTGTCTGCTTTTCTTTGCAAAGGCAATGCTTCCTGCAGGGATCAGAGGGAAAAATCATCTTCATAGATCCTTTTGGTCCAATCTTTCTCCTTTGCATGCTTATTTAACTTGTTTGCCTCTGAAGTGGACATAAGGAAAAATGTCAAGATTTAAGTTAAAACTAATAAGGTACCACATAACAATAGAAACCTCCTCTCTTAACAGATAGCTTTGTCTCCTTTTGTCTCGGAAGAAGGAAAAATGGGTGTGATTGGTTTTTAGTACATCCACTGTCACCATCTTGGTCCTTAGGCTGGTGTGAGGAATAATGCAGAGCAGACACTTAGCCATCACAAAGGTCAGGGTGATAACTCTTCATTAGAAAATCCTTCACTCCCTTCTTCAGGCCTACGCCTGACAGTGTGGCCAGACTTAAAGATCCAAAGTGAAACATCTTCTCATTCATATACATTAGCTTTCTCCTGCGGCACTATGCATGCATGTGTTTGCATATGCACATGCCTGCTCAATGTGCTGCAGTAGCTGGCGTAAGAACAGAAGGATGAGGGAGGACTCATGAGCACTGCGAAATGAGCATGGAAACGGACTGACTGTTTTTTTGAGTCTGTTTGGAATAGTGGGTGGAATTGGATTGGGTTGGCAGTGTTTTGTTTTTGTTGGGGAAAATGTGACTCTCAGCCCAGATACCAGGTTTCTCTGTATCTAATTTGGGCTCTTGTTTCTCAATTAGAACATTGAAGGGGTAAGTGCAAGTCAGTTACCTTGACAGATTTATTAGACAAGCAGTAAATAACACCTGATCCACTTTACAGCATGACCAATCCTATTTCCATGCTCTTCTGATTTAATAAATGTATCTGTGTTAATAACACTAACTTCTAGAGAAGGAAGCACAGAACCTCTGTCATGCTGGAATCCCTTTAGCCTGTGAACTATAGCATGCAGTTATTTTTGGTGTCTATATACAATATTTTTAGCTCACTGAAAAAGCTGACAATGTTTTAGCCTCTGCACTATATTTTTATTGTTTTCTGTTAATTTTCTTTTTGCCTTTCCCTTTCTTTCCTAGACAGGTAGAAATCATCTGAAATCATCAGTAAGTGTGGTATATTTCCTGGAGAATTTCCATTGCTTTGTGTGGTGTTTACCCTTAGAATTACTTCTGTCAGCCTCTGGAAGTTGGCTAGCAAATATTCTTTGGTGTTTCACATTCCTGTGTTGCAAAATGTAAGTGGAAGGTGCCTTCTGCACTAGACTCCCTTCTTATTTGAACTTAGCATAAATACAGAATAGATAACAGTAGTCTGTTCTAAGCAGAAATCAAATGCAGCCACTGAAGAGAAGCAGTTTATTGCCACTAGTTCACCCTCATTTACAAACAAGATATGTAGTTTGTGTCCTTCAGAATGGATAGACCTGTATCCATGTAAAGAGGCCTCTTGTACTTGCAGTATTTCAGCATTGCTGCTGTTAACACTAGTAATGTAAAAGAAAAATTAATACACAGGCTGTGACCTGTAATTCATTCTCTTGAGAGCTACCCAACTGTTTGGGAATGAAGTCCTTCTCCGTACAAAGGGTGACAATCTCAGACTTACTACATGGTGAACATGTAATATGTCACATGGTGAACTGTTCAAAGAATATCCTCTGTAATCAAAAGTTATGAACTGGTTTTCCAAAGAGCCCAGTCCCTGTCTGATTATCTGAACAAACTGGTTGGACTCAGAAATGGTGGATACTGCTGCCTGTAGAACTTAAAAATAAAGCCAAAGGCTGCCCATTTCACTAAGTTGTGAAACAAGCATTGAGGACTGACTTAACTGCCAAAGCAGAATTTGTTGAATGCTGTAATGTTTGAAACCTGGCCCTACATGTTTTCTTTTTAGCATGAAAAGCAAAGGTGGTAAATTGTTTAATAGTCTACCTTTGATCAAAGTTCTAAAATGGTTTTATGATTATAAGAAAACGTGGGATTGGGGGGTTAATGTTTATTTTTAAATAAAGAAGGCATAACTTTAACGTACTGAAGATATGCTCCTTTTAGCCTCATACTTGAAGTTTTATTGTCCTGTTATTCTGAGAATGAGAAACTGCTGAAGTCAGTGTAATGGATGGAACAGCATAGCCTGTAAGAGGGCAGTAAGTATTTAGTTTGAAAGGATCAAAAGCCATATTTGTCTAGTGTGGAGGGACCGAGGCATCTTCAGAAGACTGGAACAGCCTACAGGACTTCACATAAGCCAAGGGACATAGAAGGGTCAGTAATGGTCTGAAATCTCCATTCTCTTGGTAGGTATAATCAGGACATTAGCAGCTGGAGGAGAGAGGGGGAAAAAAAAAAAAAAAAAAGGTAAAATATATGGCAGCAGATAGGTTTGTCAGGAATGTCCTAGTACTCTGTATTTTGTGGCTGCAGGCAGGCAAAGTAGAAGATAGTCGTGTGAGCTTTGGTTTCCTGTCTGCATTGCTTTTTTCTTTGCTTTCCATGAAAGGAGCTGTATGAAATACCACTCTGAAGTATCACTCCTTGAGACACTTAAAAACAAGGGTAAAAGAGCTGTGCAAAGTATGGAGTAGGGAAAGCTCATTTACTTACAAACTTGTCCAACTCTTTTCTGTAACAGAATCTAAAATGAACATTGACTCACACCAAGTCTTTGTTTTGTATAGTGCAATGGTACCACCTAATCGTTTCTCAAGATGTGGTTTGCCTTGCAAATGGATGCTGATTCTGTTAGTAGAAGCCACACAGTGAAATAGCAGTGCTGTATGGTGATGAGCGAAGTTAATGTCTCTGCAGAGTAGAGTCTCTGCAGTAACAGACAATGACATATCGTTCAAGTGCAACTTTTTGTTCTCTGGAAGTCAGTTAGTCTTACAAAGAAACAATGAATCTTGTAACCTCACAAGTCTTCCAAATATCTCATTCTTTCTTACTAAATTTACTGTTAAGGGCAATTTTTCTAACAGAGCATTTGTTGGCTAGAAAGTAGCCAGAGTGAACAATAACAAAAGGTAATAGCCCAGCATTTCAGAAAAAAAAAAAAAAATGTTTCTTACATTTGTACTCCACAGCTTGCACAAGCTGCTGGATCTTAACCTGTACCATTTTCATGTTCAGAAAATCTGTGGTCAAGGCTGAAAAACTTTGATCAGGTAAAGGAAATACAAGTAAATGAAATTCCATATTAAGGTGAAAGGAGGAACTGTTAGAATGGTGGGTTGGTTTTTAAACCATGTTACAGTGAGTGTGCAGCAGATTGTGTGGTGGAGCAGGTAAGTAAAGCAGCATGCTATGTGCCTTCTCACTTTAGCATTTGATGCTGCTGGGTATGGAGTTGCTCCATAGAGGCTAAGGGCAAAATGCACGCCTTACAAGGGCATTTGGGATTATAGAATAACATCTCTTATCTCTTCCTAGCCAGCCCCATTCATTGCTGTTGCTCAGACTGCTGACTGTTGGCGTGCAGGAAAAGAAAGGGTGAGAACAGAACAGTGAAAGTGAGGGTGGTAAGAAGCAAAAACCCTTTGGGCAGAGCAGGCAAGAGAGAGAGAGATTTTTTTTTCCTAGATTCTTGGTTTGTAGAAAAGGCTTGAAAAATTGTGTTGCTGTGAGAAAAATTCTGAGCAGGAGAAGGATGACAAAACAGTGTCTAGAGATGCATGATATTCCTTTATTTTTTTTTAGAGGGTATATGGAGGTATGTAGGCTAGGACAGAGACTCTTCACTCGTTCACTCGTCTTCTGTATATAAGGAACATTCATTTCTCATACAGGCCAGCTGGAGACAAAGGCCAGCTCAGCAAAGAGACTAGAGTATTTATGTTCTGAGAAGGAAAAAGATCTGTTTGGTTGACTGCCCAAAACAGAGCACTCAATATAGCTGTAATTTCTGCTGGCAACAAAGCGAAGTCTGAAGGTCATGTGGTCTTACCATTGTCTTCCCTGTGGACTGTATCTTCTAGTTTGCAGTGCATGATTACAGCCTCTATTAGAATAGAAGCCTGTGCCCCTAACTTTGGGAAGGGTTGTGTTTTGGGTTGATCTCCTTCTGCCCCATGATCCTCCGGCAAGGACACAACTGTGTCAAAGATTACTATTTCTTACTTTATCTGCCTTATCAAGAAACACTAGGGACCTGCTGTTTCTAGATGACTAATGCTCATCCTTTATGGATGAGAAGTGAATAGTCCCTTTTCCCCAAACTGCCTTCCATACTGACACTAGTCTTAGCATAGCTGTAGGCAGCAGAATCCCCACTGGAAACAGGTTATATGCTGACAAATTTCTCCAGTAGCATAGACACATGACTTACACAAATGATGCACTCCAAACTGACAAAAAGTGGGCTGCATCTTCTCTGTGGGGTTTGCTGAGAGGGAAGTGAGCCTTTTTGTTATTCTCAAAGGCCAGCTCATGGCACTACATGTATTGCCTCTGCTGACCCATCAGCTATGGGCTTTGATTAGAAACATTTTGTCTTGCTTTATCTTGGCTTAAAGAAATCTCCTTTCTGGTTGTGTCTTGGTATTGCAGTGAGAGCAGCGACTCAGTTCCCAGCCACATTCACCAAGAGTGAGGTGTGCACAAGCCCTCTTAGCATTCATATATTCCACAGTGTGATAAACTAGAGACAGCTGTGGAGGTCCTTAAGAAGGAGAAAGTGCAATTAAATTATCTAAATAAATAAGCAGAGGTAAATCCATTCTGATAGTAGCATTTATGTTGATTTTCCTGGTATAAAGTGGAGACCTTTTGCTATTACCACAGAAAAATGTACTAGCTCCAGTAAGGCATTTGCATAGAGCTGTTAAAAATGAGTATTCAGGGTCAGTTCCTTATTGGTCAGCCTGGCTGGAAAAAAGTTACTGTTTTACCTAAACTGAGGAAATACTTCTCAAAAAATACTAAATGGGTTCACCCTGGTTGAAAAATGCTGCACCTCTTTGGAGCCTTCTAAAATTAACAGTTTAAAATGTTGCTTATTTTAGTATGTAGATCCATGAAGTGATAAAAACAATCTTCTAGGTTATTCTACAAGGGTTTTTTCCACCTCTGTTATCCTGATGCACAGTGGCTTGCCAACACATATTGCTAGATAGCAGTTAGTTTGATAGGAGAGCTGTGAGAGTTTTCCAGGAGCCATTGAGAGAGTGGGTACCAGTAGAAGAAGGATCCAGAACATTTTTATAGTATCAATAAGGAGTATGTGCTAAAGGTAGCACTCCTTTTTTTTTCTTGCCATTAGTTCTTCTTTACAATAAAACTTAAAAATAAAATTTGAAGCACCATAGCATTCCTCAGCAGCAAGGAAAATGTCCCAGTTTGCAGCTGGCATACTGCAAGTTTCAGATGCTGTTGCATGTTTGTAGGGCATTGTTGCCTGTCAACAGAAAAGAGCTTTAGAGCAAGAACCATTATTTTTGTTCCTTGGTTTTGTGTATATTGTAGTGGGGCACTAACGCATCTTGTGTGCCTTTCAGGCAAAAGCAATACTAACATTTAATTCATGATAATATTCCAGACATATGTCCCGGTTCATTCCTGTTTAATTTGTGAAGTCACAAGACTGACAGCAGAAGTTCTGCCTTTCTGCATTCTGTTCTTTTCCTCATTTCACTTGCTCTGTCCCTTTGTCTCCTCTCTTTCTTAGCCCACTCTATTCCACCTCGTTTCTCAGACAGTCCTTTATTTACAAGTCTGCCCACCAGGGCAGGTCAAACTCCCTATTTCTTTTCCTACAAAACTCCAGGGTCTTAAGTCCAGCAGCTTCCATTTACTTTCCTTTGCTCTCTGTATTGCTTATGCAGTTGAGGGGTGATATTCATTTTCATTGCAGAGCACCAGAATAAAAGGATACTTCTGAGAAGAAATGCGTCTTCATTAGCCTTAAGCCAAGAATATAAAATCCAAAATACATCACTGTCAGTGGAAAAGCTTCTTAGTGTTTCTGAGGCTTTGGCAAGGCTGTGAGAGATTTTTAGGGAGGAAAGAGCATAGGAGTGGGTCTCAGATTTCTCTCCTCAAAGATTCTGGATTTTCAACAGGTCGGTTCTATTAAAGAGTTAAAAAATACTGATTTTAACAGAATAAAAAGAAAAAATCAATAATACATTTGCTGAATTTCCCACTACCACCACTGATAACATTGGCTTTTTTTTTCTTTCCAGTCTCAATGCTGCGTCTGAGATGATGCAGATAAGTACAAGCATATAGTGTCCAATACCTGCACTGATACTACATGGTATCTTGATTGTGTCTGAAAGTAAGTGCTAGGGATTTGGCTTGATTAGTGACTAAACCAGTTACTAGCAGCTAGGTTTATAAAAGTTCTTAAGTTAAACAAAATAGAGGTCTTTACAGGGGAGATTAGCTTCAAGTAATGGAGTGAAGTAGGAGGAAAGAATCTACCTTTTTCACCCAGTGTGGCACATGAGCACTGATTGCATGCCATAGCAGCAGCTGGCTGTGGTTCAGTTTGCAGCTCTGTCCTCTGCAAATTTCAGTGAAAGAGCAGTTCCCACATCTAAATTAGGTTCCTTACTTGCTTGTGCCCCGTTCGGAGCCCACCAAAGACATCAGTGGAAGTTAGAACATCTTACTCAGTGGAACGTGGAGGATGTAAATGGCTAGTGGAAGGTCACACCAGGAGTGTGAGCAGTCACAAGATTACCTTGGCATTTTTCCCCAGGTCAATAGAAGTTGGACTTCAAAAAAAAAGTGATGAAAAATGTCAGACAGGTTGTTTCCTTGCTTATGAACTGATTCTAAGTCTTCCTTTCTCAAGGCATAGTCAAACTTTCAGCACCAGTAATGTGCTGCACCACTGCTTCTGTCAGTTGCAGTGTCACAGGCACCATCAACACCAAAATCATCTTTCTTTGTTCCTGGAGCGTTAGCAATGCAGCACATTCCCAGCAGATGGTCTGGCAGGCAAGGTGGTTGGGAAGATTTCTGTAATGCCTTTATTCAGCAGTGACCCTCTGAGGGAAGCAATTAAAACCCTTGCTATATTCTCTGGAGCTAGGAGAGCTTGTTTGGAACCACATGAATTCCCCTTCCTAGATACCTATAATATCTGTAATAGGGATGGCAGTTTCTTACTTAGAAATGCAGCATGAATTACTTGCGAGATGTTATGTGTGTCGAAGCTCTGCTAAGAAGAACAGAAAGAAGATGATGATTGAGGAGAAAGAAACGTTAGAAATCCTCTCCAAAGTGTCAGAGAAGGACTTTGAGAAGGTGTGCCTGAACTTACAAGTTCCCTGATTTCCATGGGTTTCTCAAAAAAGTTGAAAGAGATGAAAAAGAAAGTGGAGGTTGAGGTTGGTGTCACTGTCTGCTTTCAGGACAGTTTAAATGTTCATTTCCATTAATACTTTTGTTTTTCTGTCCACAGTGACTAACTATCCTTTGCATAAAAGTGCATAAAATGGCCTACAACATCTGTCACAGCACCTAAGACTCTTGGCAGAGATAAAAGACTTCAAAAAAAAAAAAAAAAAAAAAAAAGCTACATCCGAAAAGACAGCTGTGGAAGAAAGTGGTTCCACATCCCACATAGGACACACATCTACATTTTTTGCAGCAGGCCTTTCGAAGGTGGATTTTTAAAGGAGCATGAAAGAATTGTGCCAAATCTCAACAAGGTAAAAATGTCTTCAGAACCTCTCTGTCAATCATGTCTGTAGGAAGATCTCTCACTACAGATTAATTAATATCAAATCAGGTTCTTGGTGTTAATGTCGTATCCATATCGTCTAGCCAAGGGCTTTAATCCAGTATTCCTTAGGATAAACAATGAATGAAATAATTAAATGTTAATGAAATAACCCAAATATGAATATTGCAGACAAGATCCTATTCAGAGAAATGACTGTTGTATTACGTATGTTCAAATGCCCTTGACCAGTGTAACCTGCAACATACAGGATGCTTCGCAAATGATTGGGTATGCATTCAGCTATACTGGAGACTCACTCTCTAACAGGCTGACTTGCCTGGGGCAAAGCTGCACTTGCTGAAAATGGTTTGTTATTTCCTACCAAAAAGACCAAGGCTGGACTTCATTCAGTGTGCTACCCCCTGCTGGCTTTAGGTGTCCTTTAAGCAACACCACATGTACTGCCTGCTGTGTCCACTGCACAAAGAATGTGTTGTAAGGTGCAGGCATTCTGCTTATTATGGGGCAAAGCCTTTGTGTTCCCAGTATTCCCTGAAAAAAATACAAAGCAGATGGGTAAGAAATATATGCTGTGCTTTACCAACGTGAATGAAAAATACCTGGGTGTCCCCAGTTTTCATGAGACTGGCAAGAAACTCTGTAATATTCAGAGCGATAGGTGATGTTTGTTATGGGATATGGGAGGTTCTGTGTACAAAGGCAACATCTGCAGAAAAAAATGTGAAGGTCAAAATTGGTGGGCCAAATTGTGACCTGCTTTCTTTTCTTAGACATCCTTGTAACAATCATGATTCACTGGTCTTTTTAGGCTCAAACAGAAATCTAACATTTTTCAAGTCATAGACCAACCTGCAATTACCAGAGCACCCATGTGAAAACACCTTTCACGAGATAGCAGATTTCAATTTGAAGCCTAGTTATTACACATAATAAGCCAAACTCTCCGCTGACGTAAGTGTGGTAGGGGTGTGAGTCACTACTGAGTTTGGATGAGTTTTAGTGGAAAAAATGGGAATGATAAAGTGCACCTTGGCATTTGGTAAAAGTGATACTGTCTATCTTCCTTACCTTTTACTGCAGCTGGACCATCTTTTAAAGATAAGCTTTGCCAGAAGTACTATTCTTTGACTGTAATGCTTATCTTTTTGAGTAGCAGGACTTGGACACTGAGTATTTGGTAGCATTTGCCTTACTTAAGCCAAATAGTAATCCTGTGCCAGGTACTACAGCACCCTTGACAGATCATGCAGAAAGACAGCAGTCCTCTTTCTGCTTGTCAGTTGGTTCCAGGTATGCCAAATGGTTCCAGGTATCTTATCTGCAGCTGCCTGAAGCCATTGACTTTACAATGACCTAGAGTCAGGAGAGGGGAAAAAAACAGAGCTGAGACAGAAGAACTGAACAGAAAAATGTGTCTGTTGGTATTCAGTTTTGTAAGATTACGTGAAATTTCTATTGAACATTATGAGCTAGTTAACTTAATTTCTGCCTGAAGTTTAAGGAATGAATTGATCTTTTTGCTGCCATTTAAGAAAGAAATCAAACTAACTTCACTGCAGTCTCACTATTTAGTGTAGGAAATTGTCCTGGTTTCAGTTAGGACAGAGTTATTTTTCCTCCTAGTAGCTGGTAGAGTGCTATGTTTTGGATTAGGATGAGAAGAGTGCTGATAACATGCTGGTGTTTTAATTGCTGCAGAGCAGTGCTTACACTAAGCCAAGGACTTTTCAGCTCCTCGCTCTGTCCTGCCAGCGGGCAGGCTGGGGGGGGCAGCAAGAGCTGGGAGGGGACAGCCCCAGGACAGCTGACCCAAACTGGCCAAAGGAGTATTCCATACCATCTGACGTCATGCTGAACAATATATAGGGGTGGCTAGCTGGGGTGGGGGGCCGGCTGCTCGGGGTTGGGCTGGGCATCGGTCAGCGGGTGGTGAGCAATTGCATTGTGCATCACTTGTTTGTACATATTATTATTATTATTATTATTATTATTATTATTATTATTATTTTCTCTCTTAAATAAACTGTCTTTATCTCAACCCACAGACTTCACTTTCCCGTTTCTCTCCCCCATTCCAGAGAGGGAGGGGGGAGGGTGAGCGAACGGCTGTGTGGTGTTTAGCTGCCGGCCGGGTTAAACCACAACAGAAATCTAAGGTCAGGAACTAGGCAAAACAAAATGAGTATTTGTCTTTTTGGTATTTTAACAGGTGAGCTCCTAACATTCCTAACAGAACCAAAAAGGCTGAAAGAAAGGGTGACGACAGTGTTTGAAATCTGCCCGCCAAACAAAATGCCAAGCTTCACCTGGAAGTTCAATGGGCAAGAGTTGAACCACGATGATAAGTATGAGGGCATTCTACTGATGTTGGATTGGTCCGCAGTTAGGTCCAGTGGCCCTAGAGCACTCAGTGTTGAGACTGAAGATCTAGTGCAGAAAGCTCCCCTCTTCATCAATCATAAGTAACACAAGGTAAGCATCTTTGGGCTGTGGGTGAATCAAACACAAGATTAGCAAGGTCTGAGCTGCAAAATCCGTAGAGCTAAAGTGCAAAGCCCCAGAACCTGGGCTGAGAGAACTGGAGGCTGCAGTGATACACAGCTGGTTTGTAGATGGGCAAGCAGAGAAGCATCAGGGCCTCTTTCACCCTGGAAGTAAAGTCCCTAGCCTGGAATCTCTCCTGTGTAGTAGCTGGCCTGTATCCAGCAAAAGCAAAGCCACCCGTTCTGATTTATAAGCTATTTGCTGATAGATGCTATTTCTTGTTGCCAATCCCCTCCCCTTTCCTAGTGGTTACAATTCAGTTCATCAGCGAACCTGAGAAGCACCCAACATGAAAAGGGAAAAACCTGCCTGGAGCACGTGCTGGCTTCCAAAGATGTCACCCTGAAGGGGATGAAAAATGAATGGGTGATTGAGAGGTTTCTTAAGTACACCAAAAAGCATGAAGGGAAGAGAGCAGAGCTTATCATTAATGCTGCTGGGCTGAGTGATTCACGAGATTGCACAGGCATTGATTGCTGTGCAAGACAGTGACCCTAATGAGCAGTACATCAGTGGCAGTCTAACTGAAGAAGGTGTGATTGGCTCAAGAGAGGAAGAAGAACAGTAGCCTTTGCACTGTTCTTCATTGCAGAGTAGTAGTGCTGCTTTGCTGTAACAGCTAGGAAAATGATGTGAGATAATGCTGCTCTGCAGTCTGTTTATTGTTTAATGTGGAATAAGCCATTAGTCTGTGCTTTGTCTTGGTAGCATGAAGGTAATAATTAAGGATTTCCCTTTGCTGTACAAAGTGGTAGACACATAAAGGAGTAAATCTTCCTTTTAAGTCCTTGCACGTGCCACCTAAACCAGCCTAGTAAAATATGATGTTTTTTATTTTAGCCAGGATTGTCATAATGAATTCTCATCCTGATTCTTTGAAGTGACCCATGGGATGTTTGACTGCAGTCTGCTGAAGACCAGCAGCACAACGAGAGGCTGTTGGTATAGTAAATATTTAATATTACATTTATTTTGTGAATTAATTTTGCAGTAGCTTTATTGATGCTGTAAGCTTTTATCTATGATCTTTCTATAAGGACACATGGCTGTTAAAAGTGGAAGGTTGGCAAGCTTAGCTCTTGGCATAGATTGAAGGAGAATTTCAAAGTTCTTCGCAGTGTGTGGATTTCAGTGGCTGTTAGTATTTGAGATTATTTCTGTTAGCTGTAGACCAGCTTTGAGTATGCCCAGATACCTTCCACAAAAAGTGTAGCATTTTAAGACCATTTTAAAATAAACTGTTTGAAAGGCCAATAAAATTATATTAGTGTATCCTTCACAAGTTCAGAAACACCTGACTATTCAGTTGGCAGGATGGTATTAATGAAACCTCAGGGGCCAAAAGCAGCTCAGATGTGAAGTTAGGCAGATTTTAGGCAGTTTGTTCATGTGGAAGATTGATCTGTCTTAGTGCCCACCCCTGACAGCTGTCACTGTGAGGGTGGTCTCTTCCTTATAGCTAGACATTTTCTGCATCAGATGATGCCCCACAAATGCTAGTTTGACTTGATGCACAGACTTGAGTGGAGGTCACACTATTAATAGCATTTTGGCCAAGCATGTCTCATTTTGTTTTCCCAAAACAGGCGAGAAGAAAGGAGCGGTTTCCCAGTGGCATCCCCAGTGCTGGGCTTTCCAGGTGTGCAGCCTCATGAGGAGTCTGGGGCCACGATTGAATATGGCTCGTGATGGTGATAGGCAAAGAAACCCTGGCTTCTGGAAAATGCGTACCAGGCCTGGTATGTGAGTGCCCATCAGGATGGCCTGAAGGGACATGGTTGGGGCAGGGGCCTTCTCTGACCTCTCCTCTGGAGAAGAAACCACTTCTGTAGTACAGGTAACCTGGAAAGCTGTGCCTGAGCCACCTCTCTGTGCAGTGGTTCCAGGGGCTTCTAACATCCTGTGCACAATGGAATTGCAGTCTGGTGTCTTAGTTACAGACTTACACTTCCATGTGCAGAGTTCAGGTTCAGATACAAATATTCTGTAGGTAGTAGCAGAAACGTTCATCTGGTTTGAAAGTTCCTCTATCAGCTAAGGATCCAGAACAGTGCCAAGACGCTGTTTTCTGCTTTGGCTTTTGGGTTCCTAGAGCTGCATCCCACTAGCGGATACCCAGAAAGAAGGGTAAAAACTAATTAACAAGAGTTTTTGTTACCCCCCTTTTTTCCCTTGATGTCCAATTCACCAAGGAGAGATAACGGCTTTCATCCTGAGGGCCTGTCCCTTCTGTAAATACCTCCTTGGTGTTTTAAATGCTCAGTCCACAATCATTCTGCTCACATGCTCCCACTGACATTTCTTCCAGATGCTTTTGCCACTATGAAGGGTGTATGTGTGATATTCTTGCTCTAGTTGGGGATCCTGCCAAACTCTGTGTCAATCTGAATGATGAGAAGGTGGAAGGAGTGTGGTTCAAGGATGGCAAGTAGGTAAAATACTCCTGGTGTTGTTGGTATAAAGAAAAGCTGCAAAACCCTAATGGGAAGTTCTCCAGTATAGCTACTGTGGGATTTGGCTTGATTTTGGTAAGGGGCCTTTAACTAAGGACAAACAAATGGACAGAGCAGACAAGAACTGATCTGACCCTTCCCAGTCTTCTACAGCCTTGCTCTTAGTAAGCTTTGGCTTTGGATCTTGGCTTTTTTTAATTATTATTTTTCCTTCCCAGTTTCCTGTACAGATGCTTTCATGTTTGTTAACCCATTTTCTCAGCCTGTATACTTGCATGCATTCCCACAAGGCTGGTTTCTCACCACCCACCCTTCTCCCTCACCCAGTCTCAGATTTTCAGTGTAATCAGTAAGCATATCCTTTGCATGCTAATGCTCACCCTTCTTTGCAAGCCATGTGTGGCTTTTGGAGGCAGATTTGCAGATCCCCCTGTCCACATAACACTGAATTCACTGTCTATACATCACAGAGCATTTTGCTAGAGAAGGAGTTAGAAATCCTGATCCCTTGGTTGTGTTAGAGGAGGAAGCTGATCAGAGGATTCAGGGACAGGGTCAGAGATGGTGTTTGTTGCAATGTGGGTTGTTTTGTGCCTCAATATGCTTGTCAGATTATGGCCATGAGAGGGATCTAGATAGCGTAGCAGGGAGTCATCTGCAAACTCATCAGTGACAGGCTGGGAGAGAAGCAAGAAGGAAGGTACACATTCAGCCAAGGGACAGAGCAACAGTTGCCATTGCAGGTAGTCACCCCCATCTCCTTACTGCTGTTCAGAAGGCATACAACAATGCTTGCAGAACTGATGCTTCACCAGGTACTCTAACCCGGGCCTGTACCACTTGACAGGCTTATCTGTCTGCATGAGCAAAACAGCTTACTTCTGCTTCTTTGTTAGCTGAGGGGAGAAAATTGAACAGTCGTACTAGTTGATTATAAGTGACTAAGCATAGGTTTTTGTATTTATAAATCCATGATCGAGAATGTTGGCCTAAACCTTTGCATCAAGCGTTGTTGTCATGAGCAACAAGAAAAACACCTTTTCTGAAATTACATATAAATATGTGTATTACTCAGCTCTTGGCAGCCAGATGGCGCCAGATGGACTTTCAGACTCGTCTGCTGCATGGAAATGAACCTCTCTGCTGAATCAAGGCGAGGTGGATAGATACCGCTGCCCAGGCAGCAGGACAAACGTAGCAATAAGGATGCTTTGTCTGCAGCACCAAATAAATATAGATTTATCGAACCTGTGTGCAGTAAAAGCTCATCCACAGCAAAGCTTTGGTTATAAGGAAGACCGACTTCCTGCTTTCGGAACTATTCTAGTCTGCATTTTTATGACTATTTCAGCAAAAGATTGCCCTTTGTAAACCATATGAATAAGACAGTTGAAAGAAAAACCACCAGAAATATTTAGGAACTTGGTTATTTTTCTTTACTGCATTCGTGACATCTTTGTCATTTTCCCACATTACTCTAACAATTGACAGAGTATTTTGTTTACAATCAGTGAACTTGGATTCCATGATCTTTGTCATGATCATAGCTATCTAAATATATGGGGAAGACTAGCACAAAGGGCTGCTTCTTTTACCTTCAAAACTTAGAAACTGCCTGGAATCAAATCTCCAGGCCCAAAGGAAGTGGGCAACTTTGGGGGCTTGATATTTCCCAGAGCTTGCTCTTTCTCTGCTGAGCTGAACAACTAAAGGAGATCAACCAGCTCCCTGAACAACAAACAGAATGAAATTACTTAAATCAAAACACGCAAATTTTGCACATCCCTGAAGACTTTGATGAAATACAGGATTCTTACATTAAAACATTAAGGAGTGTATGAGGGGCCAAGCTCTGGACCATCTTTGTTGGGAACTTGCACACATAGGAAAAATGTCAAACTGTATTTGCAGATGCAGCTTTCAATTGTCTTCTGTTTTTTCCAGATTCTCCTGTTATTGAAGAACCTGTCCTCGAGCTTTTTGCTGCACGCTATAAAGACTGAACATACTGCAAGCATTGAGGTGCCTTTCAAGGCAAAGTCTTGCCTTGTGCAGAGTCACATGGTTCAGAGATGGTGTTGAGGTGACGGAGAAAGAGGTGATGGAGGAAACTAGTGACTGGGTTACAACCAAAAAGTGTTCAAGAGAAGACAGTAGAGCCTTTGTGCTGAATCTGAAAAAAAAAAATGCCTGTGGCTCGGCTTCTGTCAGTCTTTACCTCAGAATGGTTGGTAGATCCCAAATCTTTTTATAGCAGGCCAGTCACTGGTAGATATGTTGGAGCTGCAGACAATGAATTCAGATTTCCTTTTTTTTAAAAAAAAAAAAAAAAAAAAAAAAAAACTTGCAGTGGGGCAGGCTCAGTTACTAAATCAGTTCGCTTTTGCTGGAATCAATAGAACTACCCTGATTTACACCATGAAAGGATATGACCCTCTAAATAATAGCTCTCCATGTCACTCTGTTCAGTTTCTCACACTGCAGACAAACCAAAACCCTCATAGGGGATAGTAAAGTTCCTGGAATACACATGGAAAAAATACATTATATTGAGATGAAAAGCACCCAGAGGCAGTGGTGGAAAGCAGGTGACTCACTTCACCATCAAGAAGAAGATGGGCTGGGGAAAAAATCCTGAATCAAAGTAAGGTTGCTGAAAAGTAAATTCACCACATTTGCTATGGGTAAGGTGAAGAAAGAAAAAGCCTACCAATGCAGAATATGTGGAGTGAACTCTGTGGGCCTCACTGAGCCACTTGAAACAGAAGTTTTTGCTGGAGCAGCCTATTGGTAAGCATTTGATCATCTCAGGACAGCTGTTTTAAGGTGGTGTCAGTGTCCTGTTTCCCATCATTTTTGTCCTCTCTTCCTTCTTGCCAGTCCCCAAAAGAATGCTGTCCTTGTGCCTCGGGACGTTCCAAGGTCAGGAGCTTAGAAGCTGTTTTGTGCCTGGGCTAATAGCCAAGATCAAGCAAATAGCCAGGTCTTTTGACTACAAGTGTTTGTGGACTTAGAAACCCCTCAACATGGACTGGCCACGAGAGAGGACTAACTAACACTCTGTTCTAGTGTCAGTTACATAAGCTTAGTAGAATACAGCAGAAATGGAAAGTGGCTTTCTCTGGAAAATATTGTGGGGAATGAGAGAAGATAATTTAAAAGGGAATGCTTAAAAACATTTTGTTTTGCAGCCAAGGAAGAAAATATGGCAGCCAAAACCTAACTTGGTTAGACAAGTTGAACTATGTTCTAGGAGTTATAGTTTGGGTACCTCTTGTGCCCATTTTCCTTCACAGATTGGGATCCTCAGGGAAGCTACGCCTCTGAAGATTTGCAGCCCCCTTTCCCCAGGATCAGTGTATCACAGATGCCAGAGTAGAAACAATGAGTCTGGCCTATTGGAGCATTTCAGAAAGACAGAAAAGTTCCAAATTAAAGTAATATACATCAGCTCTCACCTAAAACTGCATTTTTTCAATTTTATTCAAACTACCTATGGATTAGAGAAGGCATTTCTGGACTGCTCTGCAGCACATTGCAGAAAGAGCTCATTTTTTGAATAAGTGCTAGCATTGAAATGTTTCAACCATTTCAAATGATAAAGGGAAGTGGATGTAAACCTAAACATGCAAGTTAGCCTCCTTTACTTCTTACTGTACATATTTATGTATGTGTACATAGATGCACGCAATTAGGAGTCCACAAATTCTGTCTGTGCTGCACTGAATTATTTTCTCTCTGTATAGATCCTTCAAGATAGATGTCTCAGCTTCAAGTTGTAGATGTCAGGGAAGAAGCCATGAAGCCATCACCATCGCCTGGAGCTCCCCAGCCCAGGATGGAGGCTTTCCAGTGGAAGGCAACATCATAGAAAGAAGGAAGAAAGGCAGCAACCTTTGGGTCCCAGTCACCGAAGAGCCGCTCCAAGGTCAGACCAAGATTATTATGTTTTATGTAGACAGAGAAAAAGCTAGAGATTAATCAACCAAATGCCATCATGGCATCTAGTAAGATGTATATTTTGACATACACTGTTCAAAGTGAGATCGGCATTTCAACTCTCAAATAGAAACAGCTGGATACCCACAAGCAGCAATGAGATGGCAAAACACTCAGCACCTCTGAAAGTCACACCCACAGATTTGGGTGCCTAATTTCAAGCATCTATGTTTTACATTTTTCCCTACCCAAATCTGGCTGTTTTTCCCTGACTTAGACCAAGACTGAATTAAACAAATGACTGATTTTGTTGTATCCATCAGATAGAAACCATATGATCAATGCTTAGCACAGCTTGTATAACACATGGGAGTGTTCCTATCAGCAGCAGTATCTGACTAACGAGACTTATGCTTTTCCTTTTCTGCTAATATTTTGGTACTTTCTTGGATTCTTTCCTCTGTCTCATTCAAAATGTTGGACTTTCATATTAATTAAGTTATGATCAATCACACTACCCAAAAATATCCCCCTTAAAGTAACAACATTACTCATGGTAAATAATGGAAACACTTTATGATAGATTATTCAGTTTCAGAGGCGCTTTTCTCTCTCTCTCTCTCTTTTTTTTTTTTTTTTTTTTTTTAATTAAATGGAGGTTTAACCTTTCTTATAGGCTGGACTATGAAAGGCTTGGTCACTCTGAGTTTACTTCATGGGAAGGCCCACTAAAGTCAGTGGGACAAGATATGAAGATATCTTTCCCCCGTGTGTATGATTACACCAGACACTGCAGACCATAATGTAGTAGAAAGCATTATAATCATTATAATGGCAAATTATGCATCTCTCTCCATAATATATTATTAGAAATTCAATCTCCTTCTTCTGGACCTTAGCGAGAGATGTAAAAATGGACCCCTGGAGATCTGAAGGGTAGATTTAATTAAGGGTCTCCCTTGACCCCTAAGTTCATATTGTTCTGCAGCAGTCTGTGAGCTGAAATTTCCTTTTTTTTTTTTTTTTTTTTTTTTTTTTCTCAGTCCAAAAGCAATTAGAAAAAATAAATGACCACTCAGGAACATTTTCATGGGTGATTAGAGAGTTGTGTAATTGCAACATTTGTCTCTCCAGGTATCGTATTCAAAATGGATGGTTTTCTGAAGGATATAGGATGAATTCCATGTGATAGATATCAAGCATGCAGGCCCTGGACTTCCCAGCACACCCTCAACCTGTTGCAAAGAATCCCATCAGTATCTTTATTTCAGCATTTATCATCTGGTTCCTAAACAAGTATGTTATAACTAGACTTATGCATTTATGACTGAAGACTGAGGGAATGTGGCAAACTTCAACCTGGATTGATGTAATGAATTGAATTGTGTCTTGCAGAATTTATGAAAGTTGCCTAAATTGCATCTTTTTTTTTTTTTTCCTTCTCCCTTAAGACTGGATTTTTAGTAGAAGAGAATCTGTGCTTAATTCTGGACTGACTGAAATCACAAACAAATTCTAAAGGATTGCCGTAGCCTCAGAAACTGGACAAATTCTATTTTTTACCAGTTACAGAGAATTCCTTACTTTGTATGACTATAGAACTAAAGCATTTGAAAAACAAAAGACTACCAGAGGTCACGAGTAAACTGCTTAAACCATTGATGGAATCTTTTAATCAATATAGGAGTGGACCTCAGTAGATGCACATAACTTAGGGGAAAAGAAAACACAAGCATAGAAGATAACATAACTAAGAAAATAGAGAGTTCTATTTAGTAGATGGGAGCCTTGAGGTTAAATAGTTTCTCAGATGGGAAAGCATTCAGATTTCTTTACATCAGAAGATAACACAAAACCAATTTAATGCCTACGGCCATGATTCTTCTATTTGAAGGCTTGCGTTTGACTTGCATAGGCTTCCACATTACGCCTAGGAGAATATGGGGCCTATGGATAATACATATGCTCGACCCTTTATGCTCGTGTGAATATATTCTGTAAAAGCCACTAGCATCAAGTTTGGCACAGCATGCTGCACTAGTTGACTTTTGTGTGTGTGTGTGTATTAGTTATGGGTTTGGTTTTTTGGTTTGGTTTGGTGGTGTTTGTTTGTTTGTTTTGTGGTGGTGGTGTTTTCATTTTTGCATTTTGCCTGAGACTTTCAGAGTGGAACATTTATTTGGATACTCAACACCCTATTCATTTGATTCAAAATATATTTTTTTAATATCCTATCTTTCGCTCTTCTTATGTATTACAGAGACCTAACTAGACTGCTGCAAGGTAGACTAAAGAGCGAAAACAAAACAAAACAAAAAGAATATCTATTTTCAAGAATGGCTATTAACTGGGGTACAGTACTCCTTGGAACATAAACTTGAAGAACATTAACAGTATCTTGCAAGCCAATAAGCAAATTCACTTGTCTGAGCAATTCAGATAGCACCTAACCACTTAGCATAGGACTATAAGAGGAGATTCATTAAATAAGAACAGAAACAAAGTAGTCAAAACAATAAAAAGACAGGTTTTAGGAAATATAGTACAGATGTCATCAGTCAGCTAGGAAGAGACAGAAGCAATGCATAGACCTTTAATGCATAGATACCTCTCCCAGATATATGTGGAGAATGAGTGGTGGTCAGTGCTTGTAAAAGGTGTCCTTTCCAGATTGAATTCAGATGGTCCTATGTCAAACATTGTGAGGACTTCTAAATGGCCAGCCTTGGAACAGGGCTGTATGTACGTGCATTCTTTTTAGAAACTGCATTATCTTGTTGGACAGAATTTGCTCCGTGTTTACCTAAGCTGCTTTCACTCTAGGTTTGATGTCCTGAAATAGGAGCAGCTCTGTGTTCACATACGCAAGCATAGGCCTGCAGGTACAGTGATCTGTCACAGCTCTCCTGCTGTCACGGAGACTCTAGAACTCATGAACGGCCTCCACATGGTGAATTTGTCCAGCTCCAGCATTTTGTTAGCCTGGCTGGAGCCAAACCAGGGAGCTGTGCCGTCAAGATATGTACTAGAGGATGTGAGCTGAGGACCAAGGAATGGACAAAATACACCAAAATGCTTATCTCTAGTACCATTTAACACTGTGGGAGGCTTGTAGCAGAGACAAGTCCTTGTTCTGAACCCAAGTCGTGGAAGAAGCAATGGAGCCATTTCTACAAAGGAGGAATTCTAGCAGTGCCACCTCCCGGTAAGACCTGCAGTATCTGTCCAGCTGGAATTCTCATTTTTCACTCGTTACTTTCTTACATTTTCTAACTATACATCATTTTTGTAAAGGGTTATCAAATTCATCTTGTACAAAGGAACATTGTGCAAGAAGCTCTGCTTCTTTTTTCTGTGTTTTCAGGGTGCTGGGAGGGAATGGAGGCCAGCACAAGCTGTGCAGTCAGTCAAACTAAAAGCATTCTGTGATCCTGGCTAGCTCTGAGTTGTCCCATGAATGGGTATGTCAGGTATAATGGCAGTTGTTTCTTCCACCACTGACTTCTCACACTGAGCATGTGATTACAATTGATAGTCCAATTTGTGTCATGGATACTGTAGCCTGAGTATGGGTTAGGTGGGTAAGTATGACAGCAAATAAACTGTCATGTTTGAAATGCCAGTTAGTTTTAAATACAGTGGTACTGAGACAAGATTATGGTTCTTTCACGTGATGGGTTCTAATGGGATGAGCAGTCAGGTGCTAACGTGCTAAAGATAAAATAGTATTATCAGAGGTTATGCATCAGAGATGCTAGTCTTGAGAATGAAAATTTTATAACATTTCCTGAAATCCCTAGCCAGCTTACTATTCAAGGTAGCAAATTATTTAAATCCTTATTGTTTAAGACTTAGGAGTTCTTGATTATTAATTATGAAAATCAGACTTATTATGCCTATGATATTCTCAAGTGACAAAGCATGATGCTGACTGCTCTAAAACAGTAGTAATGGCAGCAAGAAAAGGTGTATGATCCGTAAGTCATGTTGTATAACACTGATTTCCACAGAGTAGAAGGATGTTCACGCTTGACTAAGGAAATCTCAGGAGACAACATCTAGGTGACCAAAAAATGCTCGTTTCTACCCTGTCTCCATTTTGGAACTATATAAACAGTCTGTGAAGCATGGCTTTGTACCACATTTCCAAAGAGAGAAACACCAAAAAATCTCAGAGGGATTGCAGGCTCCAAACAAACTTCTCTGGTGTAGAATGGCAACATGCATTACTGTGCCAAAGAGTATGACAAGTCCTATTATAAACAGATGTACAAAATTGTTTGTGACAGGAGGTGGACAATAAAATCATCTAATGAGGCATTAAAGCTGCCTCTTCTTTTTGTTTGTTCTCATTCATTTTTTACATGAACTATTTTTAAATGTTCTACCTTCCCCACCTAAAATTGGTGGGAATAGGTGCTCATCACTAAGATGTTCTTTACTGAGGCATTAATGTTTCTCTTCTTGTGGTACAGGTATTAAGAAAATAGCTGGCATCACTGGTCTCAGCCCACTGCAAGCCTTACACTAACTGCCTTCTGCTGAAACAGTTTGAAGGTTTCTTCCAGTCTCAGTCATTCACTTCTTCGGGCTTGACTCAACAGACTGAAGAATGGCTTCACTTTTCTGTGCAGTCTTTCACTTTTAAAATCTTTTAATATCTCTTTCTGTCTTGTGTTTTTCTTCTGTCTCCTCATAGGTTTGATCTGACTGTGAGGTTGGAGAGCCACAGGGTGGTTTGTTTTGGGAGGGCAGGGTGCATTCATGCATCTTTGCCTGTAAGATTCTGTGTTATGTCCTGTCACAAGAGAAATCCTGCACTTAGAGTCTTCTTTGGCATCCAGTGAAATACAGCTGCAGGGTTATGGAGGCTGCAGTTATCTTTTGGCCTTTGTCATATGAGCTGTCACTTTGATTTAAAAGAGGATGACTGTAGGAGAAAACTCATAACAGTGCTTTAGGTTCATCAAGTCCCACATAACTGGTGGTTAGGGTAGAGGGAGTTCTGTGCACACAAGTTTGTGAGCTGCATTATCCAGCCCTCTGCAGCTGGACTGACAGTGTTCAGCAAACCATAAAGCATGGAGGAAGCGCTCTGGTTTATCAGCAGAAGCAGAATTTTTCAACCATGCAACTACAGTTTGCACGAACTGAAGATAAATCGTTCTTGATTAAACTTTGAGTGACCTAGGGGGAGCAACTAGGTTGTAAAGGCAAAGCTTGAGGTCCTTATGCTGTCCTTTCTGAGGTATGATTGCTTTTCACATGGATGTTGAGCTCATATCTGGAGAGGTTAAGGACAATGTCTTTGTCCTGCTTTTTAAGCGTGGATGTCTGTGCAAGCTGCGGCTCTGTGGTACCTTTCAGAATCAGCACCAGCGTAAGAATGGATCTCTTGGTTTAAATTGTACAAAATTATCTTTATCATCAGCTGTTGTCCCTCAGTTTTCAAGGCAAGCAAATGGATTAACTGTAGCATGAGGTTTATGTGGCATCTCCCAAGTCAAGCCAGCTGTCTGCCTTGTTCCCAAGCCCAACCTTTGCTCTAGCTCAAAGTCAGAGCCAGTTAGCTGAGGCAAACACGGGAGCAGCACAGTTCATACCCAAGCGATAAGGAAGGTACTGAGCTTTCCTCACTGCAACCAATGTGGAGGGAAAGGATGAAGTAGTATTGCTCCAGACATCCCTAAATGCTACCTTGTTTCTTGTCCCATGTTTGATTGGGCACATACCCATAATAGCACTAACACAGCAGTGTCTGTCCATGTGGCAGTCTGGTGAGATTGTTTCCATAGCAAGTGGGTGCAGCCAAGTGTAGGCAGACTAGCTTGCTCCTTAGAGAGACTTCCATTACTGTAACAATCTGCTGGGGGTTAGGAACCTTTGCACTGTGTTTTGTACGTCTCTTCACAAGAGAGTGCTTTTTAAAATTAACAACCTTATTTTTTCATCAGAAGGGAATTACACAGTGCAAACTGCTACTCGGGTTCCTCATGCTAAAAGAAATTAAGGAAGAAAGTACTTTAACTACACACACACACTTTGGAAGGGAGGAGCTGAAGTGAATTTTTCTTTTCCCAGAAAAGGACACAGGAAGGGTCCCAAATAGAAGAAACCAGTACTTAAACATGCAAACTAATTTTTAGTTTCCCTCTGACATACCACAGCTGGCTGAGAAAGTCCCAGAAACTGTGACCCTGAAACAGAATTGCCACCCAGATGAAGGTGAGGAAGACAGATAACAAACTCATGGTATGCTGAAACATGATGTCAGTACTGCCACATGGTTCACAGCTGCAGCAAAGATCTACAGCAACAAGCACTGTCTGACCCTTGAGCTTCAACGGAGCTGTGATACATCTGCAAAGACAAAGGTAAGCATAAACATTCATGGCAGTGCTGGAAGAAGAAGGGTGCTTTTGTATTCACGACTGTGGACTAAGCTCAGGATTCCTCTTTGGCTTTGGGCATACCACTAATGGGTTCTGCACCTCAGCTCTCCACCTGGGCAGTGGGCTTAAGATTATCTTCCCTTCTATTCTATCCACTTGACAGCAGTCTTCTCAAGACCAGGCTGCCTTTTACTATGTGCATGTGTCGCACATTACATAGTGGTTCCTACAGATGTTGATTAAACTAAAATTCAAGACAATAGGGCCTATCTGTGTACAGGGACAGTGGTGATGTCGTGTCTTGACATAACAGAATACTAGCTTTACAAGTCATTTGTCTTGGAGTATATTTCCTGTCTGACAGGGATTTGTTTCCTAAATGAAAAGGATTCATTAAAAAAAAAATAAAAAAAAAATCTGTCATAGGTAGGAGATTGCATGACAGTTTTTCCAGGCCAGGAGCTATACAAGTCCCTGAAAGTATGTTAGACGTGCTTTTAGCACACTCACTAGTCACCATCAGGTAAATGTCTTTTCATTGTTCAGTTGTTACCTGCTCAGGCCTAATCAGTAATAAGGATGTCTCATTAGCAGTAGTCCCAAATAATACTGAACACACCCCAGTTCATCAAATCAAAATGGGAACTGATTTTTCTGCCTGGACTGGGGAAAAGCAGTATGCAGGTAGTTGGAGTAGTGAGATCCAAGCACAGTTTTTCCATCTGGCCTGTTACTATTTTGTTTATTAAAACAGGAATATAAAACAAGCAAACTATATATTAGCATGTGTCACCGGATTATACATACGTTTCTTCAGAAGCCTGTCCACATGCTTCTACAAGTCTTCTAATCCCATTAAGAGCAATGGGCAATACATTCAAGTAACAGTATTAGTAATACACTGAAATAAGTAATTGAGCATCAGCTTATTTTTATTTAATAATCAGCCTTTCTTGATCCATGTAACTAGACCATACGTACGTTGCTTCAGTTACATGAGCAGCTGAGGAAAAGCATCTCCACTTTGGTGGCTGTAGTCATTTTCTTTTATGGAATTGCTGTAGGCCTGGATCTTACTCCAGGCCTGGAAATAGCTCCTGTGTATGAGTGAGTATAAAAGAATAGTAAGTAGGAGAAAGCTAGGTTGGTTGTGCCTTGTGGTACATTCCCTTGGTAACAGCCTGCCTGTCTTCAGGCAGGACAGTAGGACACAAGCAGATGTGAACTGTTTTCTTATTTGTCATTATAAATGGTGAGTCACTGGGTTTATCTGCAGAAGCCTGAGAGATGGTAGAAAAAATCTGAAGGAGAAGGAAGGAGATAGAGCTGTTGCCTGAGAAGAGGTCTCATAGGAGAATTTTGCCCTATAGTGTTATATTTAGGATGTAGGGGATTTACCTGATGGGACCCCATGCCAGTGCAAAAGGAACTGGTGGAGACTTCAGAAAATGTGTTTAGATAGATGCTGAAAATGGAAGATTTACAGTGGACACTGGAAATCAAATTGCCCATGCAGATCCCCATGATTCCCCCAGAGCATTGTGTAGACTATTAATGCCTCAGAGCAATGCCAGCAGAGCAATATCCCTTCCTTTCCAAGATCACCTGGTTTGGTTTATAATTGGGTGTAATTTAATCATGCATTTCTAAAGCACCTTGGGAGCCAAATATCCCAAAGCATTTTACAATTTAATGACATTAACAAGAGAAAGCATCAATATATCCCCATGGAGCAAAAACCTGACACCTTATTTACAGACTGAGAAACAAATAAATTAATTGCTTGCCTACAGTTGCGCAGCAGGTTAATGGGAGAATGAGGTTTTTGATTCCTTCCCTTCTTGCTTTTCAGTTTGTATTTGTTTACATGGGTAATAGGTACATTGGTCAGATGCTGAGGGTATTGCTCGTTCCTCTTCCTCCCTGAGTTTTCCCTCATGGGGAAAGAAGGCCCAGGGCATGAACTCTCATACCCAAGCTCTTTGGATTTGTACTTACACAGGGGAAGATGCCATCCTGGTGGTGCTGTGTGTATGTGTCTGTATGTTTGTGTGCAACCGACAGTGCAGTGCAAAGCAGCCCAGGGTGTCTCTGTTTCCTTGGCAGAACATTTTGAGTTCAAGATGGAGAAGTGTCTTAGGAAGGACTGACTGGCATCATGCTCCTTACTGACCAACCACACCATGAGTCAGGACAGAGTCTGCACTATGGACTGTGTTTTCATCAACAACCCCCATCCAGGAGTGACCTGTACAAGTGCAAGATTAGCATCACATGTAAGTCCGAGTTGTGATTCAGCTCAACAAGTGGCATCTGCCTACTAAGGATCCTGACAACCTGCAGCTATAGGTTGACCATCTCTGGTAAGTCAGATCTGAAGCTGCTGTGCTTCACTGGGCATGATTTCCTTCAGATTGGGTAACCAGCAGTAGATTTATGTCTTTGAGTATAGTTTATACGCTGCAGTTTTCCAAGGCAAGTTGTCTTACTGAAATTGGCAGTGTGGATCACACTTCTCTGGTCAGTTCAGCTCTTGTGCCTGCCCATGGAGGAAGCAATAGCAACTGCAGCTGATGGTGCAAGGGCTACAGTGTTTCTAAGAACTTATCTTCATGTCAAAAAACCAGCCTAACTGATGTTGACTTCCTCTGAAGATTTGCCTTCAGATGCTGGAAGCTGTATTGGGTCCCTTAAAATGGCATATTTTGGCTTAACAAGTCTCATGAATTCCTTAGATGTCTCAAAAGCAAATATGGCTATTTCTCAGTATGAAACCAGACCTGTCCTATACCTGTGGCAATACTTAACACCTCCAGACAGTTAACTGATGTATTCTGACAGTAGCTTTGTGCTTTTTTTTTTTTTACATATACAACAGAGACTGCACTGTTTAGATCTGTTCTCTTCCTTTGTGAAATAGCAGGATTTTGCCAACATTGTATAAAAGCTAGTAAATCTTTCCAAGAGACAATTAATTAAAAACAGACATTTATGTCCCCCTCTCCTTTCCTGCTTTTTTCTGTCAGAAATTCCCACCTAGTAAAGTTTTAAATCAGGTTGTAACACAGCAACCTGGTTCCAGGTGGCTCAAATTGGTCCTGTGCAACTGAACGCTTCCAGGTGCATAGGGTGAGGGTTTGCTAACAGTAATGCACAATCCACACAGTCTCCCCATGTCATGGTGCCCAAACTTGCAGCTTGCAGACTGGTCTTACAATATGTACAGCAGTGCCTTGGAACTGCTGTGTCCTGTGAGTTTCAACAGCCCCTGGTGACCTCACTCTACTTAGGATTAACCAGGGAGCCTTCAAGGTTAAACATGGAGAGCAAGAATTCTCCATCCTTTTGTCGGACATGAAACTGTTTTCCCCGTTTTCCCTTTCTAGAGAAAAGACCCTGGTCCTACAGTACCTGTTGTTCTTTTAAAAGGAACGAGACACTGTCAGGCACAGCTTGAAATGAAACTGATACAGTACCAATAATGACGGGCTATATTTGGAAAGATCTTTTACGGTTATTTTTGTCTGTGATCATTGCTTCTGGACAGCCTGCTGGCAACTGCTGAGCACACACACGCACACCCCCACACCCCCCTGAAGGTTCTGTTCTCCCTGCCAATGCAGAAGTAGCTCAGTGTAGGTCAGCAGAGGGAAAGGATATGCATACTGGGTTTCCTGCTCTGATTTTCAAGCACTCATCTGTCTTTCTCTGTAGGATACATATGACACCTTTTTCACTGAAGCCAGCCACCACACCCCTAAAAGACCCAAACCAGTTCTTTATTGTTTTTTAAGACATCCTGGTGTTACTGATTCTCATGTTTCTCAGGCTTCCTAATACACTCCTCCCCAAAGCCACCGTTTGAAGCCATATTCAACAGCTGGAGGATAGTTTCCTAGTCCCCAAAAGCAGTGGAAGCTCTTCCTGGCCAGGCATCATTATCAGCCAGGCTGCAAGGAGAACCCTGGCAGTGCTGGTCACCTGGCCTCAGGGAGGGCAGGCTGGCCTGAGGGGCAGAACAGTTTTGTATCCCTCTGGAGATCTGATTGCTGGGTAGAACATACCTTCTGCCTTCCCACATACGGCTTGTTGAGGTGAGCACTGCTACAATAGGAACATGACTCTTCAAAGCTATTCAGAGCAGCCTATTTGTAAGCAGATCTAGCTAAGGAGCAAGGCTTGCAAAAGCACTGTGTGGGTTAGGTGCTAATTTATATTCAGATTTCTTAATGGCACCTTGGGAGAGGGTAAGATTTCAGAGACTCTGATATCTTATTTCTGGGGCCTCCGGAGGCTCCTCCTTGCCCTGACCTGGGCAGTAGCTTGGGAAGGTCTCTGTCCTGCTAGGGGCCTTTGTAGCTGAGTGAGATGGGGAGAGCAGATCTCAGAATAAGAAATAAGTAACTGCAAAACAGACTTTAGGAGATCAGGATTTCACTCCAAACTGAACTTAATTGCAAGCTTATTATAGATCTGAGGAACTATATTCTTGCTGATTTTAGTTCTGGAGGAGGGGTAGTTACTGCCTGGAGATGAGTGCTGTAGGCTGGGGGACAGTGTACCTGCTGTGGGGACTCCAGTTGTGAAAGTATTTTTTGTTAGGCTGGGAGCTCCTTTTGACCAGGACTTAGGAGACTTTCTTTAGGGGTTTCAATGGTCTTTACTTGGTCATATGTGGCCTGAAAGGGAAGGGAGTAAGGAATAATCTAAGGGATGAGCAAATCTGAGGATTCTGAATAGCTGGGCTGGAGACTTGGCTGCTGGTTTCTGTGCTGATTCCATGGAAGCTAAACCTCTGTTTCTCAAAAACGTCTCCTCTCTTATGTATGCTCTTCTGTCTCTCTTCTTTAAGGAAGAGCACTTGCATTCCTCTGCTCAGTATGTTTTCAATTTTAGCCTTTTTGTAGTATTTGCCAAATCACATAGTGCATTGTTGCACCTCTGTGAACATGCATCAACATCTTTCTGCAGCTATAGCTCAGGAGGGAATCTTGTTTTCCATAGCAGGGTACAGAGGACACAAAGCCTGTTAGACCCAAAGTGACTCTTTCAGAACAGTGATGAACTGAACAAGGGGAACTGAGAAGTGAAATGAGAATGAAAATGGGAACTCTTCAGACTCAAAGTACCACTTCCTATTAAAATTGTAACAGGTTGCTTTTAGCCAGCGCTTTGTGAGATTTGCACTCAAAACATAGGGGGTTTTGCAGTGATTACAGCATTTCTCTCTCTTTTCTTAAGAAAAAGATGATAAAACCCTCCTGGACACAGTGTCAGAAAGCTTGCAGAACTATAAACACAGGATATAATTAGTGGAACCTGCTCTGCCTGGCCCAGCATGCAGAACAGCATTGCTGTGGCTGTGTAGTTTGTGTGGCTCAAAATGCAACTGCACTTGGCTTTTGTAATGGTCAGTTAAACAAGGTGGAAGAGAGTGGAGCTTCTGCTCAGCAGGACCAGTTCTGATCTTTCCTTATTTATTGCCTGTAAGTGGTTTCAAACAGCATGTGAGAGGTGACATTACTAAAACCATCTGTCAATGTATCTTAATGGCAGTAAACGGAGCCTAAGGCTGCTGCTTTCTCTTCTATGTATCAGTTTGCTTCTGCACTGGTCAATGAGAATCCCGCTTCTGAGTCTGGGAGGAGAGCTGGATTCTGTCTCCTTATTTGCCTTATCCCCAGATAGCTCAGCAGGATCTCTGTGATGATGTAAGCTTTGTTATGTCAGACTGCATAAAAATACACTAAGCCATAAATCTGAAGTACTTAAAATCTTGCAGTACTAAGAAAGTAAACACAGTCTGCAGCTTTGCAAATGAGGGAGTCACAGTGTGAAAGAGCTGGTTGTAGAAGGCAAACTTGAGATCCAGAAGGATCTGGTACCTTCACTGCTGGTGGGCAAGACTAGATAAGGAATTAGAACATACCCGAACCATTGAAGGATTCATAGAGACATACATTTATATATATTAGTTCTGGTTCTTCTAATTCAGAGTAAATTCTTCCTAGAGCCTTTTGTGGAATAAAAGCACAAGTGTCCAGCCACACACACATGTGGAGTCCAAGAATATTTTGCCACCTTTGTTCCACCTGGATCCAGAAAGGAGGTCTGTGGGAACTCAATGTTCCTCCCAGCAGGCCTCTGAGCTTTTGAAAGGAATTGTAAAAGTCAAAGAAGCACCAGCTTTCCCCTGCAGATACTCCTTTGGGCTGCTTTGAAAAGAACTTGATAGTGTTTCTGCCTGTTACTGATTCATTCTTGTGTCAGGAACTACTCCACTTTAGATGAAGAGTATGGAAGAATCACTGTTAAGCCTGCGAGCAGATCCATTTAATGGACTGGGAGCTCTTACTCTGCTTCTGTGCTATAAATCCTTGAAAGCTGTTCCACTGGTGACAGATGGCCTGGTTCAGGATTAATGAAACAAAATATCTGTGCCACTGCATCAAACACAGCTGAGGAAGCTGGCATCAGATCCTCAACCAGAGAAAAATGTCCATGCTACCCTACTTTCTACCTTGGAAATTTTGCTTCGAAAGGGAAGGGGAAAAAAGACTTGGCCATTTGTCTGGGATTTCTGGGCAGTGAGCAGCCTTCCCAGAGCAATCCTTTGCAGCAAGCTGCCTTCTCCCTGGAATTGTGGACAAATGGCTATTGTAAGCAGGACTGGCTAGAGCAGCAAGGGTGAGTGTCCTCCAGGGCTCTGCACCCCAAGGAGCTCGTTGCATTGTAACACCAGTCAGGTGTCATCAGCATGGTGGTACCTGGTTGGTTTGTGTGGGATGTTACTCATCAGGGTGCATGTGGCTGTGTTTCAGGATTCCCCAGATGGAAATGCTGTAGCTGGCCATGACAGCACCTCTCTGCTTCAGTGAGGCTCTGGGTAGCTTCAGGGCTAGAGAGGTTCGGTAGGCTGCTGTCACAGAACCAGTGTGCAAAGAGACACTGCATCTACACAGAAAACATACCCAGTAAATTAATATTTTTAATTGCTATTACATACAGAAGAAATGAGGAAAAAAATACATTCCCAACAAAGAATTAAAATAGTAAAATCAGCACAAAAATGTGTTAAGAAAAGATCCCAGATCACATGGCCGTACTGCATGTGGTGACCTTTACAATCACAGTAAAGGAAATAAGTGCTGGAGACTTTCAGATGTGTCAAAAAGCTGACTCCCCCAGGGAGAGAGCAGCTGCTTCAGTCACATCTTTCAGTGCGCTCTGTCTGGAATGCGTGGGAGAGGGGCTGAAGTGAGAGGCTCGCAGGGGTATAAGACATGGATTTAGTGCTCAGGACAGACCAGTGAGTCCTGCAGTCTCAGCCAGGCAGAACTAATGCTTACCCAATGGCATTTGCTTTTTCTTTCCTTGGTTGTTGTTTTTTGTTCAGTTGTGTGGTTTTTTGGTTTGTTGGTTTGGTTCCATTGTTTTCAAATTTATTCTTTTAAAAAGGTTTCCACTGGCCTGACCCTGCCCACACTGTAGGCCTGGAGCAAGGCTTCCGGGGTAAAGTAGGAGCAAGCTCTGGCCCAGCAGAAGCCTGCAAGAGGGAAGGTCTAGATCCATGTGTTTTTATTAATTGAGCACTCTCACCCAACAGGCTGGATTTGGTTTCTTGATTTTCAGCTGTCAGGAAAATATTTATTTTATTTCCTGTTGCTGTGTCTTTTAACTGATCCAAACAGGCCCAGGCGTTGTTCCCGCTGCAATGTTGGCTACTTGGCGTCTGCACCCCTCTGGTATGAGACCGGCTGCAAGGGTCTGCAGTTGGCCTTGTGCTTCAGCCTTGCTGTTGCGCTCTCACACCACTCCAGTAGCTCATCCTGCAGCAGCGCAGTGTCACCACGAAAACAATACAAGCCATAGAAATTTTGGCATTCCTGCCAACTGGCCACCTTTTTTCATCTGTGGTCTACCTAGAGTCATGTATTTTTATTCTTTACAATAAGAGCAAAAATAAAATAATATTAAGAAAATGTCCTCCAAACTAAGAAAACTAGAACCCATCATACATTTTAAAGAAACAATAAAAATTTGCATTGTGTTTGCTTCTGAGTTCATATTAAGATAAGATTTAACTGCAGCTGCTTCAAAATTATGGTCCATTTCACATGTACACAGCTCACACTCCTTGGTAATTGCTTGCCTTCATTTGTGTTTGTACAGCAGCTAGTGGTACCAGAAACAAGTAGTTTATAGCTGTGGTCCAGATTTGAAATCAGTGTACTGTGGCATTTTTATAGTCATTGAGAACATGGTGATGGCTTAGAGCTGTATTTCTAGATCTACTTTTGTTCTGAACCCTCAGACTGATGGTACAAGCACTTCCTTCACTGCAGAACCTGCTACTTCTTTGATTCAGGTGAAAAGGGAATAATTGAAATAATTCAAGAAGGATGTGTCGACCTTATTGATTCTAGCAAGGCCTTCCCTCTCTGCTGATTTTAAAGCCAGTAAACTTACAATCACAGGAATTAATCATCCCTTTTTAAGTTGTCCCTTGAAACCGAGCTGACCTTCCGCAGGATGAAGGTTGAACAGAATGACTTTGTTTTCTGTTCCAGTCTTTCCAACAGCCATCACAGACTATAAGAGCACTGTGTTTTGACTGGATTAGATTTATTCTAGCTAACAGTCAGGGATGAGACTAGACTGCAAAATTTGGATACACAGTTCACATCTAAGAATTTGGTTGAGGCTTTTAGAAGACCAAAAACCATTTGCAAAACTGAGATTAGAGTTCAGACTTCTAAGCTAAACCCTCCTCAGAGTTCAAGTGTTGCTGAGCCCATCCTGTTAGACAGTATGAATAAGTATTTTTCATTTGCTTTCCATCTGATGCAAACCGAAAAGGCAGTCACAAATTCCATGCTTTAAGAGAAGTCCTGCAGAGGCCTAGAAGCATTTTTAGCACTACAGTACATTAATACTTGGGACATATAGCACTTTACATCTTCAAAGTGCTGTATGAGCATTAATCCTTACAGCATCCTTGTGAGGTAGGCAAGTGCTAATATTCCCATTCTAGAAATGGGATGAGAACAGACACAGGGGTCTTGGTCCCCTGCTGTTGTAACCTGGCAGAGAGTGCTGATTCTCATACACTCAGCCTATTTACACTAGATGAGGACCTGCCCCCCCCCAAATTTAAGTGACTTACCCAAGGCCACGAAAGGACCTAGCATGGATAAAAGGCAGGAGAAGTACCTGGGAGAAACATGATTATGCTGCCTCTGCCTAAAAGAGCCCCTGTCTGTATCCAGAATCCAAGCAGAGAGAACGAGGCACCTGCCACTGAGCTTTGCAGTTGCTGTTTGCTTTGATCTGCTTCTTCCAGAACAGCTCCCAAATTACCATGACAGCAAGATGAAAACTTACAAGTGTCAGTGTCAAACTATTGCACAAGAAAACTTAAAAGAATCACTAAAAATCTGCAAAGTTTGTCCTGGGAATTTTAAATATATACATAGATATATATCTACTATCTCCATTGATTACAACATGAAATTTTCAGCAGTTTACTTAAAAGCCATGTTAGAGTAATTCTTAAACCAATCAGCCTTACAGGTGCCTCAATATGGAGGAGTAAGAAGCCAGGTACTAAGCACGAATACTTTTTTTTTTTTTTTTTTTTTTTTTGGCAGCGGAGGAGTAAAGCCGTTAATATCCTATGGCTTTGTTCTACTCAGCCTGCCATTTCTAAACCACCTTCACCCTGCTGATGTCAGTGCAACTGGCACAGCCCAGTAGCAATACCAGCATTTAAAAACCTGCTGCAATAATTAGCATTGCTTCTTGGACTTGCTGGGAGTTGTGTGTGAGCAAAGACAAGGAGGATGTATCTACAGAGAGATGTACAGCTGAAATATATTCTCTGCATTTCCAATTAAAGAGCAAACAGATCATTGAGTGGGTGATAACTACAGTGTAATAGAAGAAAACAAAAGTAATTGCACAATGTGTTTAGCCTCAAGTGACTGTAGATGGGAATTGCAAAGCAACCTTTGAGTACAGCATCATGTAAAGAAACACCTCTGTACTTTGCAAGCACCAGAGCTGCTACTTCTGGGGCCAGGAACACAGCATAACTGGGGTGCTTCATTCCCCCTGTACTGCCCCTGGGCCAAAAAGCGGGTGCTACTCAGAGACTGTACCCCCCAAAAGAAGAGGAAAATAACTTAAACCTTTCAGTTTTACAATGCAGAGAGACAGCAGAAAGGTCTACAAATGACTGGTGGTGCCATAGCCAGTCACGTCCTTCGCAATTCTAGTTTGTTCCCTTTCATAGTGAAGACTGCCCTTGCTGGGGTTAAGGGAAGAGTTTTAATCCCCTGAAAAGGCATTTAACAGTCTGTGAGCAACTGCTTAGTGTTTCTCAGGGTTTCTGAAACTCAGAACTGTGTCAAATAAGCGTCCACATCAGCTCATCTTCTCCCAGCAGGAAAGACACCCTCCAGGAAAGAGGTCTCACACAAGTAATATGGATTAAAAGCACAGAATGCATCATAGGAGACAAATTTCATTGCCAAACCTCTGAGCCAACTAGGACTCTCCCAGACTTTGTATGCTGAGGGCTCTGCCTCCTGTTCCTGGGCAAGCTGACACCGTTGCTTCACGGGGATGGAGCCAGCATGGCTGGCCAGGATATGTCCCAGCCAGCCCCTGCTGGGTGAGGGGATGATGAGGGGGCAGCAGCCCACTTGGGCTACATGTGCTTCTACTGTCCTAACTACTCTCACCTGCAGCCCTCTGCAACCAGAAACTGCACTTCTGACAGCCAGTGGGTTAGAGGGAGCAGGTCTCCTAATGACACTTAAAAGATCCTCTTTTTTTTTGCAAATTTCCACAGAACCTAGAAGTGGAGAAGGATAGCAAAGAAAACCAAGATGAAAAAGCACACAGAAATGCAACTCAGCTATCTTCACGAAATGGAAGATGGCTCATTTCTAGAGGGAAAGAAAGAGATAATGGCTCAGATTGAAATTCTAACTTTTAAATCACAGAATGGCTGAGGTTGGAAGAGACCCCTGGAGGTCACAAGGGAAGCTCAGGGTACACGGACCTTCTCTGAATAACTGCTGGATCAAGTGTGCTGGACTGACCCAGACTGAAATGTGCCCTTTGTTTACATGCTGGGAGAATGGTGGGGTTCACCTCAAATGCTTAGACTTCCTCTTAGCTCGGTCAGTCTGTTGCAGGAAGAGGTTTGCAAACAGTCAAGCTTAGTAACAGAGGGTGACATCTGCAAAGAGCTACACTGCAGGGTTCAAGCTGCGGCCAGGAGATAAGCAATGCTGATGAATGAAGATGTTGTATGGCTATAAATTCTTTTGCCGTTTACTCCAGGCAGGCCCCAATACACCAGTGAATGAATACTGACAGTATTACACAACAGCATTAAAGGGAAGAGATTACACCAGACTGTGCTATTTACAATGCTTTCCCTCTCAACAATGCAGCTGACCTCTCATCTCTCTCTGAAAAGCAGCAGATGATTCCACGGGGTCAGGATGGTTAACCTAGATTTTTGTAATACTGGTTGCATTGGCACCAATGCAGAAGTCATGGGGGGGGGGCAATGCCTGTTCTGCACCCAGTCCCAACAGACAAGGCCGGGGAGGAACAGGAGACCCACTTAGCACCTCTCAGCACCAACGGAAAAGCTAGCAGGGTCAGTAACATTTCCTCAGCTGCCCCCTTGACCCCACTGCCCTCCCTGCAAATAATTCCTGCTCTGCCACCTGTGCCAGGGACTCAGTGCCAGGCTTTTGCCTGGAATGGTCTGGGCACGCAAGGTATGGCAACCATGGTACTTTTCATCCCATGAGGACAATCTGGAAGGCTGCCCATCCTGTTTGCTCTGCCCGTACAAGATTGTGCAAGGGATTATTAGAACCTGCGTGGATTTGAGTCACGCGTAGTCTTGTTTTGGTTGTCCCTGTTTGGCCACAGGTTTGAAGAGGTGCTAGAACCCTTCGCTACCACCCTAGCATGCCCAGATGCATTTGCTGTGTTTTAAAAACAAGCCACTGGGGGAGCATCTCAGCCCACAGGAACAGCCCTGGAATGGACAGAAGGGAAGACCACATTTAAGAGAGTTTCAAACAGCAGCACAGCTTGCTGTCAGATATCCCAAGTAACAGGAAAAAATACACATATGATCACAAATCAATCTGGTATTAAAAGAAAAGGGGAAAAAAAAAAAGGCAACTTCTCTCTATATCTTTTTAAGAGCATAAAGACAGAAGTAATCTTGCTTCAGCAGATGGGCAGACAAACCAAGTGAAGAAATTTGGGTCAGAGTGAAACAGGCTTTCCCAGCCCTGATGGCTCTCACATTGTCACTACTCTGTATGAGTTCAAGAAGGAAGAGGCAGGCACTTTGAACACACAGGACTGTGCTTTTCACAAAGCTCTGCTGAAAACAGGCTTTCTAAAACAAGTGGTGCAAAGCTGATCATCTACCACCAGCTGGCAAAACACAACAACAATCTACAAAATCAGGGCCCCGACTAGCCATTTCAGACATGGGAAATGCTCACACAGAGATTCAGAAGATGCTGCAAGCAGAAGGATCGTAAAGCTTAATGAGTATATGGAATGTTATCTGCTAGAATACCGGGAAAGGAAGATGTAAAAGTTTGGATTCCTATCTGCTGTACTAGAAACAAATAGGATGCATCCTCCAAGTCCTGCTGTAAAAATAAAAATTCCTCATGTGCCCATGACAACTCAGCTGTCACTGGTGGCTGCTGACATCACATATTTGCACACGTATGGTAGGGCAGAATGCCCTGGCCTAACTACCTAGATGTCCCTGAAATCCCACCAAACTCCAAGTTCTGCCATATGTGTTGACGTCAAATGGTGTCCACAGACCTGCTCTGGAACAGCAATCAGCCACAATCAAAGCACACAGCACTTCATCTCAGTGCATCTCCTGCTCTGTGCTCTCTGCCTGGTGTTTTGCTTTCATTCTGGTTCTGCTAAGGTCTGTCCCATGTGCTGCTGTTCACTCCAAAGCTCAGCCCTCATCTGAAATTGCTGGTTTTACTCTGACTGCAGGCTTCCTTTCAGCAGAGGCTCAAATAGCTCCAGTTTGTGTATTGAGTTCATAATGCACAAAAACAGACAAACGTTGGATAAATTCATTTTACCTATGGCTTTAACAGAGATCTGTGCCTGTCTGCCTCGTATTGAAAGCAAGTCTCCTAGCACAGTGTGTCGCCAAAGCTTCTTTCCATCAGCCCTCCTAATTCCCAGACATTCAGCATCAGTTTCAAGACTAACAAGTAAAATGCAGTAGTACAGCACTTCCAAGGAGGAAAAATTGGATGAGTAGCTACTGCAGGGACAGTCTAAGCTTTCTGATGTGGACTCCACACTGAAGTAAGCTATATTCAGAGAAAGCCATTGAAAATAAAGCCCCAAAGGTAATGCTTCAAAGAAGCAAAATCAACATCACCAATATGCCTAGAGAAATGGAGATCTCTCTCAGGGGTGAATGCAGCTACAGCACCTGAGATATAACCACAATGTTCACAGACTGTCGGCACTCCACCTAGCTCCTCTTTTTAAAGTCTTCTTCATCTCTGCTCTCTACAGCTGACAGTGCAATAAGCATTTGAGCTGCATAGTAAGTAGCCATGATGATGACACGCGAGTAGGGCACAGGAAAGCAGAACTTGTTAACTGCAATGGTCAGATCCGACACCATGAAAAGCATCGCACCGATGCAGGCTGAGAGCTTGGTCCATGTCCAGAGGTCGTTGCACAGCTGCATGCCAGCGACCGCTCGCCAGCCCATGAATCCAATCAAGGCGATGTAGACAGCTACCAGGTATGTGAATGGGCCCGAGAGGTAGGAGTACAGGAAGGCATAACAGGAACTGCAAACAAGGCCCATCAAGAAGCCGGCCTTCAGGTCCAAAGGCTTCATGCCGAAGGCTGAGGAGTACAGGATGTGTGTGATGGCGAACATCAGCAGACCTAGAAAGAGGCATTGACAAAGCAAGGGTGACTTTCATCAGTGACTGGCAGTCAGTAGCAAAAGAAAATGTGGCTATATCGGATGTGAAATACACAACAACAACTACAGGCATAATGTCCTTCCTGTGTTACAACCCTTATTTGATTTCAGCAGGAACCCCACTGAACACTTGGAATGATTTTAATATAAAAATCTGTGCATAGGAGATAAGCCTTAGCATCAGGCTTCTGCCCTAAGAAAATACCCCAGTGCATCTACAGCTGCAGCTGAGTATGACTGTTGTGGTGCAAGCCATTTTTGCCAAGAGGCCAGGTGAACCAAGCTGCTGCGGAAGAAAAAAAGCTGCTTGCTTTTCAGATGTTCCTCCTCCCTGCTTTGGATGGAAGAGTGGGAGCAAGGCAGAGCAAAGACCACCCCCTCTAAATATCTGCCATCTGAAGCACTTCACTCCTAGGTCATGCATGGAACAGGAAGGCTGGAATCAGAGCAGTATCAGAACAAAATGTGAGAAGATAGCAATCCCCCTGAATTCAGACACAAAATCTGACCGTATTTAGTCACAAACCCAAAGGCAAAGCACTCAGGGACTAAATCTGGCTTTTACTACATCTCTGCCTGTAGCCAGGAGAAACCTAAGCTGGAAAGGAGCAGCTGACATATTTCAGGGACATATACCAATGTGATCTGCCAACAATGTTATGACTATTTGCAAGATTCAGAGGAACCTTAGCTGGAAACAATCAGTGAATATAAAATGCCAGCTTCTCTTTGAAGTGCGGCACCCCTGAGAAATCCCAGATGTGGTTACTGGAAGGTACGGCCCATGTGTTATTCACTCGCTACTAATCCATTTGACAAAAACTGTCACCATGTGTCGATACAGCTGCAGACTACTACTTGTCTTGCCAGTTGTACATAGCAGGCCCCAAACTGAGTCCAGCTCCTCTGGTTCCCAAGCCCATGTGTGGCACAGCTAAAGGCCGTTCCACTTCATCTGGGCAAGGTTATTAGAGTGGCTGGATGTTTTCACGCAACTCTAAACCATAAAACAGAGAAAAGGATCTGGGAAACTGAGTCCTCCAGCAGGATGCTTGTTTACATTTAAACGTAATGCTGTGGTATAAAGGGCAGCCACTAAAACCTGCTGCTGGCAGACACCTCTTCATCCTAATGCTTGCTGAAGCAGCTTGAAGGGGAAGTGTCTCCCAGCCTTCAGGAAGGACCAGATCAAGATGTCTGCTGGAAGCTCCGCCACAGTGGAATGAGAGGGGAACCCACCGGATGGAGAGGGCTAGTTGTGGGGTCTGGTCTGCAAGGGGAGAACATGGACAGTGTGAAGGAAGTACAAAGAACGGCAATGAGAAGGTGATGTTTCACAGAGCTGTTACACATGATGAGCACAGCACTGAGAGAAAATGAGGAGGGATTTAGGACAAGCTGTTTGTAGTGCAGGAAGGTTTAGAGCCTTGGGGGTGGTAAGGAGGGGAAGGTTACTTCGCCCTAGCAGTGAGGAGTGATTTTTCCTTCAATGGCATTATGTGGAGAGTGCTGGGATGGGAACTGAAGAATGTGTTGTCCTTCATGCAGGCAGCTGGCAGCAAGGGGGAGGAGAGGAAGACAGGATGAAGCAGCCAAGCAGAAACCCAGAAAGGTAGGAGGGGTTTTGTGATACATGGTGAGGCTGGCCACAAACAAGTCAGCTCTCAAGTTTGCTCATTCAACATCCACAAATCAAGCCAGGAACTGGGAAAACCTGTATTAGCTGTACAGGGAGGGGGGTGCATTTCTCTTGCATTTCTCAGCCTTTGGCTCAGCCCTCTGACTACACCAGACAGATCAGCCTTTTCCCTCTGTCCGCTTCCTTCTCCTCTCTGCTTTATTCTGGGCTACCTAGATGAAATCAGAGAGCCCAGGTTTCCTTCCCCCTCCCTGCTTCTTGAGTTCCCCTCACACTGGCAATGAGTCCTTTCTGTTGGTCCCCGTCTTCTTCACCAAATGCATAAATTGTTTCTAAGCGTCAGCTACTAAAGGATGTGGATGTTCATGCTGTAAACTGTCTTCTAAATCCAGTAAGGCACTAGTCAGAAAATAGCTTGTTATTAGTGGATTGAAACATCAAAAATGAAAGAAGTCAAGTGTGCCAGGAGTAAGTTCCCAGGCTCTCACTTCCCTATAAAATAATGAACAAATGTCCTTTTATAAATTCATTGTCTCAAAAACTATTCATCTCAGCCCATTTCCCAACCCTTTTTTCTGCCTGAAAGCCATAGAAGTACATTTTTGTCTAATAATTCCTCTTATTCCTCTGAAATTTGAAATTCCCACAAAGGATAATATCAAAAGTTTCAATGTCATCAGTTGTCAACAACAGCAGCCTGTTGTATTTTAAATCGGAGAAAATACATTTTGCAGGAAAGGTGACAGAGTAAGTGGGGTGGTACACTTTATCTGCTGACAGCTGAAACACAAATGTTAGCGCTTCAATACAGAAGGCAGTAGCTCAGATTAGGACAGACTGAGGCAGACAGGAGACAGCTAGGATCAAGGCAGAGATTTTCTAAATGGTCTAAGAGAGCTAAACAAACATTCTTCTTAAATCAAGAACAAAAATGGATCAAAACCCACAAAGCCATGCATCTCAGTTGTGAAAAAAAAAAAAATCCAGCTTATTTGCAGATTAAAACACTTTAACTAGATGCTGAATTGCTGTGACAGGTCAAGCTTCCTCTAGCATTAAATCAGAGAGGAGACTCAAGAGAAATCCCGGCTATGGGAATGGGGAACCTCTGCACAGCTTTTGTACAAAAACATTCATGGTGAGAATTGGGTCTTGAATGTTTTCCAAGCCACAGCTCAAGAAGCAGCTCCAGGAGGCAAAACAGAAGCATGGGCAGTTGGGCCGAGGTGACTTGTGCTGAGCCAGGCACCCCTGTTAGGAGGAGGCCCATTGGTGGGAATGCCAACACCCTCAGCACAGGTGGGACAGTGCCCCAAGAGATGGATGGAGCTTCTCAGCAACATGGCCACAAAGTTCAGCCAAATGGATCCAGTCCTCAGGGCCTAATTTACAGTCCAACAAAATCAGTAAGAGTTTTTACATGAACTTTTAAAGAGATCTGGATAAACCCGTGGGAAGCAGGATTAAAATCAGATTCAAAGCTTTTGGCATTTCATATCTGGCATTTCACATACTTTCCTCTCATAAAGAAAGCAAAGCCTGTGGGAATCCCAGAATAAAACTAAATACTGAAATCATAAAAGGGGTAAAAAATAAGCCTTTGACTTTCAGAACTGACAGCAGCAGAAGTCAGAAAACTTGCCCCATCTCATCACATTTTCCAATGGGACAATCACAGGTGGATGTTAAATAAGATCCCTACTGGTGAAGTTGACTTCACAAACCCCACCAGTGCAGTTAAGTGAAGGACTCAACTGCTGTTGATTTCTTGTGACAGTCCAAGGCCACAGGGAGTGTTGCTGCAGGCAGGCTCAGTGTGGCTTTAAATCATTAATCTAAATCATTATGTTCTAGTCTGCAAACAAGTGAAATAAAACAAGCTCATTTTGCTCTGAGAGATGTGGATCTTTCTGTAGAGATGACAGGGTGTTGTGGTAAGGTTTGCCCTCAATTCCCCATCATTTACATGTCTTGCAAAACCAGCTCCCATATTTTTACAACAGGCTGCGTGATTCATGCTGATGAACCTGCAAATAGGACAAAATTTCTGATGCTTTGGTTCCTAACATTGACTTAAACACCTCCAGCAGGCTATAGACTTGTCTTTTAAAATGTAAGGATCTTTTCTATCTGTTCTCTACTGAAGATCTTTGCACCATGCATCTTATTTCTGCATCCTTATAGAGAAGGGCTGACAGATCTCACTGCAGAGGGACAGCAGGTAGATACTTCCTGTAGCTTCATGGCAGCTGCTGAGTGCCCTAAGTTTTTTTGGCTCTTCCCCAGACATTCTGCTCATGCCACTTTCCCAGCTCCCGCCAGTTGAGATGCTCTGAGCACGTGCCAGGGAATCAAATCTGCACCAATTACCTCTATGACTCCAGGGCACCTCCAGGTAAGCTCAAGAGACTCATCCATGATGTGACTCCTCTAACTGCAATGGATTCTAGTCTAGGGATGAGTGCCTCACACTACCAAGCACTTAAGCTGTACATGAATAAACAAAACACATGGCCAGCAACTCATTACTAAATAGAGAGTAACAGCCAAGCACTGTGGCATCCCTTTAAGACTCACACTGCACTCACCATGAATGAAGTAGCCCTGCTCCTGCCAGATGAGAAAGGCATCTCCCACTGCAGAGAATATCAGTCCTGCTAGGATGCGGCTGGCACTACGGTGTGCCACTAAGAAGTTAATTCCGTGAGCCAGAAGGAAAACCCACAGGCAGAAAATGGGCAGACATTTGATTAGGGCACTGAACCAGGAGGGGCTGGAAGTTGGCAGCCAGAGGACAAAATAGACACAAGTCGCTTTGAAGAAGGGCACCAGTTTGGGGCCTTCACTCTTCACCTAAAAGGAAAAAAAAATAAATTAATTAATAGGACCATCATAAGCATCAGCGGAGACAGACTGTCTCCCTCCTTTTGAAAGCTTCTCTTCTTTGTATACTGTCAGCTAGCAGCATTTCTACCCCAGGAAAAGGCTGCTTGAACTTGACTAAAATCTTCAACCTAAACCTTTGTGAACTTCTGAAAACACTTCTTGGCTGCCAGGATGGGTTTTGCATGGTGGAGATGGAGGGAATTTTACAAACCTCTTCTATTTATTTATTCTACTGAAAATATCTAAGCCATTAGTCAAACCTCACTGGTGGTCTTTGCACCTGTCTTGTACTTAGACTAACCCCTTTTGTACACCTCCTTTCCTGTAGCTGGGAAAATACTGCACCCCCCAGGAGTGTCCCAGCAGCAAACAAGCCAACAAAAGTGCTAATAATCACTCCTGGCTTGGTGTATCCTCTTGCTTAGCCAGTTGCAGATCACCTTGGGGATACAAAAGCTCTCTCCTAACCCGTTCTCTTTCCTGCCCTGTAGGCTCATGCCTGGAGCTTGCTGTCAGCATCACCACGTGACTTCAAAGTCCATCACATCAGCCTCCAAGGTGGGGATATCACTTCCTCAGCTGACTACTAACAACATGAATCACGTGTTGCTTTGTTCTAGCATTACACTAATAATATACTGTCCATATTGCAGGAAATGCTTTGACTCAGGGTCTATTGTGTAAATATAGACAGAAAAATGCAGCATGAGTACTGGGTTGTTCACAACAAAGACACAACAGAGACAGAGCAGAGAGCTACAGGCTCTGCAAGCTGGGTCTGCTCTCACCAGACGCTCAGCTGGGAGCACTCTAGACAGTCCTAAGATATATACCGTGTTCACCTGCCCTGCTGTGCTGCTTCTGCCTTTTAGTGCCGGTGGGGAAAACCCCACATGAGAAATGAAACTCCTATTTTATTTTCTTCTGGAATGCAGCTGAGGGCTAAAAAAAGGAGCAAAGGAAGAGACTGTGATTGCCTGGTGCACCTGCAGTGTTGATGAGCTATGTCCAGGGATGTTTTAGGATGTCTGCTTCCTTCTGCAGCTAAGGCAGTGCAAAATCCAGAGTGCACAGCCCGCTGCAGGGGTTCACTCTTATCATTTATTCACATCTTATAATTTCTTTGATCAAGCAAGATTTTGTCCCTTAGTATCATGACGTCCTACTACTCGTGGCCAAAACACAGATGCCTCATACACTGCAAGAAGTCATGGGGAAAATTTGGAGGCATCAGAGCTGGGTTCATACTGCAGAGCCCATCACAATCTGAATATCCATGCTATGGTTGCTTATCTTTTGCAAGGACTCCATACTCCAGAAACCTGAAAAAGAACCGTTGGCCTTTTTTCAAATCACTTGGCCCTATTTCTGCTTCCTGTTTTGTGGGACTCCATTGCCATGACACAAAAACAGCATCCATCTTCCTCCAATGCAGTGTATTTTGATGCAGACACCTGGAATGGCTAGAGGCTCTACAGCAAATGACTCCATGCTTACAGTGCTCAGTTAATAAAGCCTAAACTCATCAAAATTCAGCAGATTTTACAGACATAAGTGAAAGAAATTGGAGGAAGCTGGAAGGCAGAGGCAGTGGAGGGCATCTTCACATGCAGTGTCTAAAAAGGGAACGCGATGTCTGAAGCAGCAAGACCATAAATAAAGGGTATCCTGAGAAGACAGTGCTTTCAAAATTGTTCTCACATCTGATGGAAAGTTCCCCAGCATATCAGCAGTTTCTTAGCAGCAAGGTATTTCATTATTCCTGTATACAATATTCATAGGCTATTGCCAACACAATTTTTAAACACTCCATTAAACAACCAGGCTACACAATTCACTCACAGAAGGACATCAGAAAGCCGTTAACTTCCTTGTATTATATGGGGAACCTATCGTGAGTCCTCTACTTAGGTTATCTAACTTAATCACCATTTACCACCTCTTGTCTGCATTTCTTGGGAGAATTCTACCAGCAAATGCCAAATGAACTTGAAGTAAAAGTCATGAAAGCCCATGTAGTCTCAAAGCACTGAGTGTGCTTGGGAACTATCAAGTAACACAGGGGGAAGAGTGGAGACAAACCTTCTCCTCCTTCAGACCCATCACCCTTCCCTTCCAAAGTGACTGAGACGGTCCCCAACAACCTCCACAGCTGGGGCCTAGCTCCAGCTCTGCCCCCTCCCCTCCTGTGAAATCTTTTTGTTAAAAATGTAGTTGATCGCATTCATCCTCTTGCAGTTGTAGGCAACAGATGACAGCACTTCTGGCAGGATCTTTCCTACCCCACCGGCCGTGGAGCATCCCTGCTACACCACAACGAGGAGCCAGTGATCTCCAGTCTGGAAGACTAGCTTCCAAAGAGAAAAAGAAAAAGAATTTGTAGCTTCAACCATGCTCCAGGTTCCCATAACAGTGTCAGGTAAGGTAGGTAACTCTGCATCCCTGAAGACAGAGTCTGTGCTGAAAGACACCATTCAAGTTCGTCTTAGCTGGCTAAGGACAGAGGCACTGTTGGAAGCATACACGAGAATATTTGGGTTAATAAACACAGGAAGTTTCATTTAATACCCCATATTAAAATAAAAACACCTGCTAGGATGTTACCATTACCGTCACAGCTTGCCCTCCCCTGTACACATGCATGATGAGACAGGTTTTAATTACATTTGTCATTTTCCCCAGGAACCTTGCCTTACTGAATGTAAGATATGCACTTGTGCAGAAAGATTATGTTTGCTTGGTAACCTTGAAATTATCATTTCCTACTATCTGAATGTGAATTTTCCAAGCCCAACCAGCATTATTTTAAAATAATGGTTTGTATTATTTCCACTCTAGTAACAATTAAGGAATTTTTCATGCATAAGGGTCAGATTCCAGTCTCAGTTACTCACTCCTAACTCTGGAATTTAGGGAGTTAGAGTCCTCACATAAGAATAACCTGATAGACCTAGAAGGGCTGAAGGCTTCTCAGCATTAACACTTTATTCCTGTACAACTTTTCTACAAGTATACTTCAAATAATGATATTTCAAAACATGCCCTTGCCTATTACTGAACGCTGTGGCTCAGTGGAACTCCTGTGCTGGCTGTGACCAACACAAGTGCCCACGAGGGACACCATTCACAGAGAGGTCCAGGTTCTGCTGAGATCCAGGCAGCACATCCTGCTGGCATGGTGTGGTGCTGGAGGTATTTGGGAGAAATCCTCCAAGAAATGCTGAGGTGACTGAAGGGGTTTCCCTCTGTTTGGACGTATGGCTGGGACCTAGGAAGAGGGGATGGGACAACTTGCCATCTGGCGGACAAGTCACAGCTAGTATTGGGAGGCAACGTACCAACATGAGTGGAGGCTGTGGCTTGAGGAAAGCCAAACACATAATCCATGACCGGACTTGCCTGTACCTCAGGGAAGGGAACATTATTGCTTGGCTGGGTGGGTAAATTGCATCAAACCACCCATCTCCTTTGCACTTGAGTCTCAGAGACAGAACTTGAGATGTGGCAGTGCTGTGGTGTTGGAAAATGAAGTACTATCTTCGGGTGACAAGGTCCTTTTTGTTAAGGTATGCAATTTTTATGGCTTTAAGATGGGTTTCACCATTTTGTCACAAATGCTATTGCACTTTTCTTGTTTTCTTCTACTGCTAATTTAATCTAGGCTGACATGCAGTCCAGAAAACATCTTGAATACAATGACAAAACAATGTTTGAAAGTTTTGAATTTTTGAACTGTGCATAACTGAGGGCAATTTCTCAACTCCTATGATTACCAAGTTATTTAGGGTCTTTAAAAAATAGTTAAAATTGCTGTAAGGCCACTATGCCAGTAGTAGGGAAATTACAGTCAAACTACCATTTATAAAGTATCTGCATCCAACCAAGTACAACAAAACCCTCCACAGCTAAGGCAGACTCTGAGGAAGTTGTGTTTGGGCTCTCACTAAGAGATGTACACCCATAATCTTCAAACAGAACCTGGCACTGGTACACACAGCTCTCTGGAGGCTGGAGTTGGATATCCAGCTCCCTGCTAGGGATGCATAGCTGTACAATAACCTTTTTGTTTTGTCCATTCTTACTCTGCTCCAGTTTGGAATATTGCTCATTTCCTTGTTGCTGTTGTTCAGCATGACAGATGATGCTATCACACAGGTACTTCAGCCATGCTGTGGTTTGGTATTGGTGCAAGACTTCTTGAGAGGTGAGGCTAGCCGATGAGGAAATACAGCTACAGAAGTGGCAGACCTGAAGAAATGATGCTGGGTAATAAAGACAGAGAAAAAGTTCCCAATGTGTAAAATACATACAGGATGTATGTATATATGTATAGATACAGCCCCCAAGCAATACCTGCAAATTAGTTATTGATGACTTGCCGAGAGCCTGGGGATCTCTGCTGGGAGGTCTCTTCTCACAGCTCTCTGCTGTGCACTGGGAGATGCTAATGTTTCGCGTCTGTATAAACCAATGTTCATGATGGTATGGGACCTGGGGACCATCTATGCTGCTCCTCAGCAGTACAGACGGCCTGTGCTGACTGCTGCAGGCATGTAAACAAGCCAGAAATTTACAACTAGCTCCTCCATCCAAGAACAGGCTGCATCCACAGAGGTACATCTATACGTGTAAGCCACAACCCTGATTTTCTTTCACATGTTGGAGCCAGTTTTCTGTATCTACGTCACAAGTGGGTTCATTCCTGAACAGACACGTGTGCTTTTAATAGAGTCACCCTGAGGGAGATGACAAGGTTCTCTATGCACCAAAGCACAAAGGGGCATAACAAGAAGCAATGACTTGAGATAGGATGAAGAAAATCCAGCTGTCACAGGGAGAGAGAGGCATCTCACTCTTAAGGTATAGAAAAGTATCAGAAGCTTGTTGCTTTGAAACGCGGAAGCTGGACAAAGTGCACCAGTCTCACATTGGCCCCAGGAAACAACGTGGAGTATGTTCTTCTCTTTGCAAGCCCCCTAAATCAGCCCGCACAGATAATGAGCGTACAACCTCTGCGACCCAACAGTTGTGGAGTTATGGCTCACACCCACTGGGCTGTAAAATGCTGCTTTCCAGGAAAAGTGTTTGAAAAATAATACCCCAGCTATTTCACCTAGCAACACTTGAGCACGACCATGCATGCTGGCCAAGAAAAGCTGGGCTGTTGTCCTCCACCCGTCCCTCCCATTGGCCTTCGCAGGGTGAGAACTGTGTATCCAGGCCTGAGCTGCTTCTCCTGGCTTTTGGCATTGTCCATCATGGATCTGGCCTTGGTTCTGCTGTACTGTGACAACAGCCCCTACCCTGCTGTGTGTCAGTAAGTATTTATGTGGCTTTGATGCCATGTATTATGATGCTACTGTGAGCCTATGGCTCATTTTCTCATTCCCCAGCAAATGTGGCTCTTTGCAAGGCACTGCCAATCCTCTGCACAGTCTGAGTCACAGACTCAGCACTGCTTCGGCCTGGGGCTGCACCACAATTAGGACATTGAATATGTACATGCAACAGGCTCCTCTGTGGAGCAGCTGGGAAAGCCTGACTTTGTGCTTATCCAAAAAGGGTAGGCCTTAAGGAGGGAAGCCCGTGTGTGCACAGATCCTAGCCAGAGGCAGCCAATTTTCCCCAGGTCTCAACACCTCATCAGCTTTTGCTAAACCAAGGAGAAACGCAGCTGTGCTGGGCAACTCCTGGCCACAAACCCCCAAGCTGACTGCAAGGCCACCATCCTCCGGGTGTTCCCACCCTTGCTCAGACAGTGCAACACAGAACCATGCAATCATAGACTGGTTTGGGTTAGAAGGAGACTGATGAGATGGAAAGGGGCTGGCCAGCCATCCCTTTTTACTCCCTAGGGTTGTTGAGATAGGAGGGCTGGCTGGGGACAGCCCTGAGATGGTGAGTACCTCCACCTCTGCTCCCCTGGAGGAGTAAACCTGCTCCTGGGAAGAGTCGCTTGCCTTTCGTCAAGAAATGCACTAGCTCATACATGTCCCAAGTTGCTCCTTAATAAAATTCTGAGAAAATGCATTTGTTTACAGAGGGTGGCAGAGTCACTGAACCAGCCAATCTACCTGCCTGAAATACTGTGTTAGTGCAACATATTTGTGCAAGTGGGTATTAATAAGAGGGCTTATTTAATAAGAGGGCTGATGCTTGTGTTGGAGGTGCCATGAGTCAAGCATCCAAGGCACATGGCTCTTGAACAGGCTCCACTTGCTGCGGAAAATTCAGGGTGATAAAAGGACGGTCCTCCCTGCAGGTGGAGACAAGGCCACAGAGGCTGCATCTAAAATTGACTTTTATAACACCTAATAAATCACCCAGCGAGGAAGGTACATGATTTGCCTTTGGGAGAGTGCTGATAATGGGCTGTTTGGCTGCATCAGGCTTATGCCATGCCCCAAGCCTGGCCAGGCCTTGCGGCATTTTCTTGCAGCCTTTTCTTGCAGCTGCTGGCACCCCTCACCACCCAGGGCCTCCGCTTCTCTGACAAGGGTGGTGCAGTGAAACTCGCCTTGTGCTCAGCTGCCCAGCCAGACCTGTTTGCGAGCGGTCAAAACACCTGGATTCGTCTGCCAGGGCAGCCTCCATCGTTCAGCACAAAACAGAAGTAACAGGGCTCAGCCTGAACGCTTCCCACCTGCAGCAGGACAATCCTCTCTGCTCAGCCACTTGTGCCAGGGCAGTGGGCCCCAGGCAGCTACTGCAGCCCAGGGGAAAGGAGTCTATTCAGCTCCTCCTGCAAACCAATGCTGCTTTGTTGACTTTCCTCCTCCCTCCCTGCACCACAGCAGCCTCAGCACTCTCCTGTTCCCCATGGCTCAACTGCATCACCCCCCCCCCCTTTAAACAAAGTAAGCTCCAGCCACACTTCCCAGCTTTGCTCCAATGGACCAAAACAGTCAAGACCTAGAAATACTTGTCTTCTTTTTCTTTTTCAAGAGAGAGCCATGGCTACCTGCCATAAAAATACAATTAAAATTTTGGCCCGGGCCCTTGCAGTCCTTGGGTGGTGAGCTCAGATATATTGCCGCACGAATTCTTGGCATCAGAAAAGCACCCTTTGGTGGAGACACAGGGGAGCAGGCCGTGGCTGAGGATTAATCAAACTGGCATCTAAAAAGGGCACCCCCTACACAGCTGCATGCAGAAATGAGAACCACAACAAAAAGTTTTGTTTCCAAGCCGAAATCCTGCCTGATTTGCAGCCAGGTCAAGATTCAGCCTAATCTCCAGATGAACCACAGGGGGGATGAAAACCTGTCAGCACTGAGGTTAAAAACTTCCATACAAGCATCTTCCCCAGGATGCAGCAAGAAGGCAGCAAACGTGGAGCAGCAGGCTCCCCACAGCTGCCGGCACGGGCTGCCTGGCAGCAGGGCAGCCTCTGCCTGCAGGGTCAGCTTCTCTCAGGGGAAACCACAGCTCGAATCCCTGCAGCCAGGCAGCACGCCTGGGCACAGCACAGACACCACAGAGCCACCCAGCTGAGGGATGTTTTGCCTCAAGGGGCTGGGGAGCCACATGAGCAGGGCTCACCATGTCTTAGGAGTACCGGCACATGAGATTGCAGATGTGGCTCTCGAGGTCTCCTTCCTGATGCTTTCCAAGTGTGTTTTTTCCACCACAGGCTGCTGTCTGTCTAGCCTAGGACACTGCTCAAGCCCCTGCTGCCCAATGCTTTTCTTTAGCTATGCTGTGATGGGAGTGAGTTTCTGAAGGGGGTTGTCCTGGACAGGTTATAGGAGAAGACTGCACCGAACACACAACCTATGAAAGATATTTAAATAAATGACTCTGGAAGTTAAACTAGATGAGGAGTGTTAGACAAGCTTTGTGGCATTCTCCAGAGGACAGCAAAAGAGCTACTACCATGAATCCTTGCAGAACAGTCAGGGAGGGGAGACCTGCAGTAGCAGGCAAAGCTGGCAGGTAGGGCAGGAGATGCCAAACTGCTGCTCACACAGAAATAACAATGCCTGTGTACAACACAAATACAACAGCAGTCCCGTTTCATCTTCAGTTCTTTAATGAAGAAATTAAGAAAAACTGGATGCTGAGCAGTCACACTGGCCTTGCTCGTGGGGCTGCTTTCGAGGCCAGTTTGGTTCAGCAACCGGTGTGAACCGAGAGCTCTCCAACGTTGTAGCTCTCTGCTGCTATACCTATGGGTTAAAAAATGCATCTGCAAACGTGTAAATTAGCAAGGGGGAAAGCCACCAACAGGAAACCAGAGTCTCACCCTCAACAGACTCCTGCAGGAAGCCTTAGAAATGTGAGGGAACAGAGGCACAGCAGCCTAAAGCAGAGGCAGGTGGTTCTGGAGCCAAGGAAATCCTGTCCAGCACATTAGTGCACTGCCTGTGCCGCACACGGCATCAGGAGAACACTCTTGGTCTTTGCCTTTTTAACCACAGCATTGCCCAAAGCTATACTGAGACGTTGGACCACAGCATTCCCTTCAGCAAAGAAGGAAGTTACAACATCCATAAAGGTATCTCCTGTACCAAACAGGAGAAATTGGGCTAGCTCAGCTAACTGCTGTCAACAGGCAGTTGACAACAGCATCTCTGGGACCTGCCACTATCAGCATGGAGCCCTGACACCAGGCGAGGTGAGATATCACTGCAGCAGTCAATGCCACTCAGAGTCACAGGGGTGTCTGCCCTTGGCTTCCCAAGGAAGCCTTTAAGATATGGAAGCCTTTCTTTAGCAGATGCTAACTCATGAAATCAAATGACAGACAAACACATTTCATCCTGAACTTAAGGCTTGGCTCAGATGTATGTTTTTGTTAGGACTTGTTTTGTTTGGGTTGGTTTTGCATTTTTCCTTTTCCAAGCATCATCTGCTCTGTCTGCTGGGCTGGCACAGGACCACAAGCAGGGCTATTTAAAAAAAAAAAAAAAAAACTAGAAAAAAAAAATTTAACCTGCAGTGAAAATGTTTGACTCCCCATCTGTAGCAATCCTATAGCTGTCAGCAGTTCTAGAGATTGCCTTCAGTGTGTGGTCAGCAATGTACCATTGCCAGTGACCAACAATGTTAGACCAGTCAAGAATTCAGGTATCTCTGCAGGGGCCGAGGGACCTGTCACAGACTAATGCTTTCAGGGTAGTCCACTGGCTCTTTTCCATTTGCCTGCCAGTATCTTATCTCAGAGCAAAGATTGCTTTTCCCTCATGGGATTTCACATCTTTTTATGAAACAGAAAGCCCCTCCAAACATTTTCTTTGCTGTAACACTCACAAAGGAAGCCCCTGCAGATGTTTAAAAACCCAGACCATAATGGATCTGTCTTTTCTCTTTACTCGGAGCTGCGGTGCTGCCACTGCCAGGGCATGCACCCTTCCTCGGTGAGCGGGGTCAGGTGGGGCTGCATCCCCTAGCACTGCCTGAGACTGCAGAGGGTGGCTGTGAAGCCACAGGGAGATTCAGGATCCAGCCAACATTCTGGGACATGCAGAAGTAGCCCCAGGCCGATGAGAAGGGGCAGGCATGTGGCTTGTCACACTGAAATCCAGATACAACATTTCTGCTGGTTAAAGTCTTGGCAACTCATCCTGGGGTGGTTCCCAGGCTATGAGTGCAAGTTCTCAGGAAGCTTGTCATTATTTACATCACATTCTTCTGCAAAGGGAGGCCCTTCCATCCAGAAGCAACTTCTTCAGCAGAGATGGCCTCATTTTACCTGCCACCTGTGGGGGATAATGCAAATCTAAATAAAGTGTGTGTCAGGAATTTGTGCTGCCACAGGACCAGCAGCTGAAGAGCCGTTAATGTACCAAAGACACCAGGTGACACAGGCCAGGCTATACCAGCCCCACCAGCCATTCCCAAAGACCTGTTAAGGCTGAAACTGCCTCCGGCACCAAAAGGCACTTCTGCAGCTCACCTTTCTGGCTCACGCAAGAAACTCATGCACAGCTGCCAGGAGAGGTTTTTGCAACAGCAAAAGGAAGGCAGGGCAGACAGAGGAGGGGAAGGAGGCTGCCAGTGGCTGGCTGGGAAAGCTGACAGCTCCATGCAAGAGACTTTTGCTGTACAAATACTTGCAAGGGGCTGCAATAAGATCGGCAGTAAAATTTGGAAAATGCAAGTGGGGCTGTGCTGGGAAATCCAGGAGGGAACAGCTTTGCTCGTCTTGTGCCTAATGGAAAGCTGAATGAAATGCTCTACCTGCGTATCATGGCCTGCAGGCTGAATGCTTGTGAAACGGTGATGTTAAAATTAGAAGCGGGAATAGCAATGTATCCCAATAAGAACGTGTATTTAGAGAGTTACCACTCTGGTACCTTATAAAAACACAGTAGCAGCCCTCCTTGTTTTACAATGTAACCAATACACTTTAAGGAGGACGAAAGGTCAAAGAATGACAGCAGAGTCACAAAGTTTACTTCCAATATCTACATCGTGGGCCAAGATGTTGAGACCTGGACCAGCCAGTGTCAGGTACAAATTACATGAAGATTAATTAGACTTTCATGGCCAATTTCAACATGAGGGGGCAGCCACGGTGCCAGGTGCAAACACTAGCCTATGCAAACAGCAACCCACGCACTCCAGGATTCACACTGAGGCATCAAGGGTTTCAATTGCAAAACCCCTGCTGCATATACAAATGGCACGCAGATGCACTCACAAATAAGTGTGCATCTGTGTAGCACAGGTATGTCCTTTACACTGAGGGGGGTGTAAGTGCATGCATGGGGCACAAACCAACAATCCTGAAAGCTTCATAAGCATCAGTTAAATTATAAATTTCAAGTGCATGATTTAACATCACGCTCCTGTTCTGTCGGGGTTGCAGGGAAAAGCCAAGCAACCAGCTTAGTTTCTCTTGCAATGGAGCACAAGTCAATGTTGCTATCCAAGAACCCTGGTTGGCTCTGCCTAATGCCACAACACCAGAAGACACAAGCAAATAGGAGTACAGCAGCCAAGCCATGGTCTCAGCCGGCACAAGCCCAGTTCTGCTGAAGCCACAGCAGACAAAATGTCTCCTGCAAGGCTGAGGATCTGCCTCAGCACGCTTGGCATGGATCAATAAAGTCTGCCAGACAGGCAAGCTCTCGCCTAGCCCACCTCCCACCCTGCAGCGGGGGGGGGGGGGGGGGGGACACACATGGAACCCGCTCCTAGTCCATGTTCAACATTACACAGAGGGATGCTCTGCACTGACACGCTTGTCATACAGAAACCTGCCATTACCTCAAATGCTATTTAGATTATGGCAGTATAAGCAACGGATATAGGAAGAGTACAAGCAGGCTAGATGAGGCAATAACTATCACCATCATTTTGGGCACGCTGCAATAAGCAAGATCAGTATCTTTATTGTAATTACAAATCTAGTGGCTGTTTGTATGATCTGAAGGGCAGTAGAAAAATTAAGTGCTAATACAATATCTGTGCCGGCCCCCAGGGGGAAGGGAGTTATGTAACTAATGATCTTTTCACTATTCAAGAGTTTGCACATGCTAGCAGAAGACAGGTGCCAGATGCCATCTTTTTCTAAGAGTCTCATTTCACTGGAGTTATTATTTCCTCAGTATTATGCAGTTACCCACAGAGAAAGATAACTTTGGCTCTTCTGTCATACTCGGTGTGTTTTGGATATAGATACTTGAGGAGGAAAAGAGAATGGCAGAAACACATTTAAGAGGAATTCTGTGTAAGTACAGGCTTCAGAACTGGACCCATAATCTTAATACACAAAGCACACTTGGAACAACAGCTGCATGTGACTTGAGCGATACACTTGAGTGAATGAAGCCTTTAATCTACAGCACTGCCTGCAGAAGTGATCAGCTCTATTTGCTTAATGCAACCGCACTGGGGCTGGGAAGAATATTAGCAAAGCCCAGACTTTCTAGCCCTGGTTTCAGTTAACAGCCTGTCATAGAAACAGCTACAACAGCAAAGGATAATAATGTCATTGTAAAAATGGCCAAGTTCAGCCTTAAAAATATAAATTATGGCACACCACTATGCCTGGACTATTGCTAGCATAAACTAGCACAAGCCGTAGCTCAGTAGGGCTGAAGCTTTTAGGCTCCTCCCAAAAGGTGTGACTCGCATAAACATAACTGAAATCCTGCTAAGCTTACCTGAGGTGATGCCTCCCCCCCTTATTTCATTGATTGCAGAGTTTAGAGATATCTTCTATAATTAATTTAAACAAGCTTGTTTTTTAATACAAGTGCCTTATTTTCATAACTGTTGATGTGGTATATAAATGTGCATGTTTATAAGCCTCCCGTATAATAAAACCCCAGTTTATGAGGCATTTAAGTAATGGGAAAAAATATAACGAAAGCAACAATGTTGGGTATAAACAAAGAGAATAATTAAAATGTATTTCTATACTGTAAGAGTTAGTTCTTAGATGGTTACTAATGCTTTATTCCTTGATGCAGAAATAACATCCTCTATTCAAAAAGGAAGAAGTTGAAATAGTTCAAGATGTGATCTGGCTTTCTTGTTTTCAAAAGCAGTTTGGCTTTCTGTTATCATCTCAATCAGTAGGGTTTGGCCCTTTTTCAGAAGCTCCAATGTATGGATAACCCACCCAATTTTCCATCCCTATTTAATATTTTATTGGTGAATACCTTTCCAGGGCATACTTTGCTTTTTGGGGGGCATCCAGTTTTTCTAAGTGACCTTCATGCTCCTCCACAGTGACACCCTACTTCCACCCAGGGGGTGACAGGGGCTGCTCCCAGCAGGGCACCATGCAGGAGGAAGGCAACAAGGGCTTGACTTGCTTGATGCAGCCAAAACAATGTATTCTCCCCCAATCCAGCTATCTCCATTTAAAGATGCAAGGATGTCAAAAACAAAAGGGAAAGGATGAGGATTGTTAACAAATGGCTTTCGGTCAAAATCTGTCCCAAACAGGGCTGTGCTAGGCCATGTAAGTCAGTACAGACAGGATGTTGTACAGATGATTGTAGGGATGAAGCCCACAATTCATCTTGCCCAAAAGGACAGCAATGTCATCTATAAACTTCCTCCAGAAGAGACCTATTTCAGCCTCTCGATGTCTTCATTTTTCCCATGCCCAGATTTTCTCAAGGTGATGTGTGAAGCCCTATGCTTAGTTTAGCCCTAACTTTATTTAAGGGAAAAACAGGGTCCCTCTGAGCATTACATAAGTGCTGAAATGACTGCACATCTCCAGGCTCATCTGCTCTGCACTTGCAGCCCCTGCAATCACGATGTCTGCTGGGCAGAGAAGTCTTTAGGGCAAGGCAATCTCCTATGGCCCAATGCTCCAATGCTGAAACCTGCTTACCTACTACTGGAAAAAAAAAAAACAAAGCAACAACAACAGGAGAAAAATTACTAACAAGGCAGTTTCAGGGAGGACTTCTATTAAGATGAGACCAATGACAACTGAATAAGAAGAGAATTAAACCTCACATATCTGTGAAGGAAACGTGCCGCTTATTAGTACTGCTCTCCAACCCTAGGCTCTTACCCTACCCACCTTTATGCAGAAATCACAGCTCTTAATCAGAGCAATATCAGGAATATCAATTTTTAAGCAGGATGCTCCTGCTTGCCTAGCAGAATAAGCAGCAAAAGCTTCCCTCCAAGGTGACTTCCAACTGGAGCAAGCATCGCTCACCAGCTGGAGCAGGACTGGCAGACAAACACATCTTCGCTGCCACAGCCCAGTTCCGTCCAGGTCTGGACTCCAGCATCAGCAGGACCCTAAAGCATTACCCCCGCTGAGAACCTGGCAAAATACATTAAAAGATATTTTGGCACCAGGCTCATTCATCCATAGGCACTCTCCCCCCTTATCACATCTGCGTCATGCAGCACCAGAGAACAGCTCAGCTAGCTCTGTACCACACTGCAGTCTCCTTGTGCACGTGGGGCGGACATGCCAAGCCCCCAGGGCACGATGCACACCTGGCAGCTGGCACTAACAAGCAGTCCTACCCGTGCTGCCTCCCTGGCTTCCTCTCCACCGTTTGTGTCTCCTTGCATGGTTTCTTCCAGCTATCAGCTGTGCAGCAGCTCTGGAGCTCAGTGTTTAAGTAACGTGTCACGTTTCCTACAAGAGTGTCTTAGTGGGGGTGACGCAGGAGATCAGGTTGTGCCTAAGTAGCGCGGGCCATCTGCTGCAGTTATATACAAAGGCCATAGCTTTGAAAACTGGAAACAAAATCGTGTCACTCTCAGCTGCGCTCTTCTAGCGTCTTCCCTGTTGAGGCTGATGCTGCAGGACACTAGGAGAGAACATGCATTGTAGACAAATCAATTCAGCTAGCTAACTTGATTTTGCCTCAGGTGCTGCCCCCACAGACTGCCCCCATCATGTGCAGCAGCAGAGATAGCCATGCTGGCCCCCAACACCTGATCTATCTATGCAGCAAAAGGCAGTGTGGTACAGAGATAAGCCCTGGGCCCCACGGGTAGCACCTAGCTGCGGTCAGACTAATCATCCACTGCTGTTCCCTTCAGCAAGCAACCTGCTGGAGGGAGCCCATCAGCTCTGCAGCTACCCCGCTACTCACCCCACACATGCTCCTGGGCACTGTGCGGTGCTGCACAACACCATCGTGGCCTGCCCTGGGCGGGCTGTAGCACAGCCGATGGCACAGCATCACAGTGCGCTCCTTCGAGAGAAGAGCAACATGAAAAACAGCTAAAGGTGACACACAAAGAACAGCTCCTTGACAGACTGAAGGCTGGCAGCTCTTTTTTTGTGATCTCTCTGGAGGATCAGACTAGCATTTGCCAAAGCCCTCCCCTTCCACCTCTACAGCTGTAGTAAACAGCTGCAACTCTGGTCACAGCTCCCAGTGTCATCATCCCTCCAGCAATCCGCAGCTTCACGCCTGCGTTAGTTGCCTTTGGTGAAGCAAAGAGTTGGCATGTCAGGGACGGAGCCAGAGCAGAACTGTGTGTTGCTGCATGTCAGAAGAGCAAGAAAGCACCTTTTTCATCTCCTATTCCAAGTTATGTTCCTGAAGTTATGTTCCTGGTTTAATTCCTGAATTCCTAGCACATTCCCATGCTTTAATCATTTGCCCTTCTCAAAGCCTAGGTGAAATACATGCTCCAGGACCACCCTGAATAACCAGGCTTAAAAGCCAGGTGCTGTCCCCTTTGAATTATGAAACAAACTCTGTCAGTTTTTAGCCAATCCAGTATTGTCCCAGGGCAGCATTTCATTTCCGAGGTACAAGTACACAGTTCACTGTAACCAAAAGCATTACTTAGATTAATTTAGCTTATGGCACAGAAGCACAAAGATACCAAGCCTCTTTGGTTATTTTTGAAAAGCACAAGGAAAAAATAAAAAGTAGTTTGGCCTTACAATGGTGTAATGTACAAGCCACTTCCCTCTGTCTCTAAAGATAAAAATCACCCCCAGGCAGCTGATGAACTTACCAGGTACATGTTAACAACTGGGGAAAATTCGTCTGAACTATCAGACAATACAAGCTGCTGTGCAGGGCTGGCAAAGAAATTTGAAAGTTTTGAACCTTGGCTTTGTGAGTTAGGGAGGGGGGAAAAACAGGATTTCTACCTGTGAGAGAAAATGCAGCGGAGTCGCTGTGATCTGTGCAAGACATTAACTGACATACAACAAAACAGGATGACAGCGGGTCCACAGGGACCCAGAACACCACCAGTAGGTGTTCAGCGCTGCAGTGAAAGCACCAGGCAACTTTCCTACCAACAGACAGCTATTCTTACAGCACACAGTGGGCTGCTGGCGTACTCAGCCAAATCCCTCGCTTTCTAGAAACAGGAACATGGCAAGCAGTGTGTCTAACAGCACAGCTTATCTGCTCTTCTGGTTGAAAGCATTCTGTCTACTTCTAGCACAGAAGCATCTCCCCTTCACCTGCAGGGCCAGGACCTGGTACTGCCAGTGCAGCCTGGCAAAAGCCACAGCTCCCTCAGCTCCTAGCTTTTGCTCCGTCGTGTCACCTATTCACGTCCTCTGCCAAAGGACAGCACTGAGTTGCTGCTTTATTGCCAGTTGCGTTAATTAAGCTTCATGACTCCCCCGTGAGACAGGCAGGTGACACCATCCCCGTCTCACGTCCGTTGGATGGTGGAAGTGGCTCACCAGGGAGACCAGGTGGCGGCGGGAGCTCCGTCACCCCGCAGGAAGGGCTGCGGGACACGGTGGCCTCCAGAAGCGGGGACGGGCACCAGAAAGCAGCTTCCAGCCCAGGTCCCTGTCCCTCGGCCATAGACTGAGCAACAGAAATCAACTGTCATAGAAACCAACTGTTACAGCAGCCAGCACCAGCGTTGGCCTGAGCTATCACCTGGACAGCAGGGCACTCTGCGGGTCATAACAGTGTACGAGGGCCGGAGGGAGCGCAGCACGGCAGCCACGAAGGTGATGCTGAGCGAGGAAGCAGTGGAGCAGCAGCAGGAGAAAGCTGGGGTGAGCATGCGGCTCCACGGGGCCCCGGCTCTCGCCTCAGCACCCCACGGCTGGGGCAGGCGGACGAGCCCAGGGGTGCCACGGCGGAGTCAAGCAGCACCACTCTAAGCAGCGCGCTGCACACGAAGCAGATATCCATTTTTTTTCCCCCAACAACAACAACAAAATGGGAGCTGAGGGCGAGACGAAAAGCCGCCCGGGGCGGGAAGGAGGCGCACCTCTGGAACCACAGCTGCCGGCGGGGCGGGCCGGGGGCGCAACATGGCGGCGGGGGGCGCGATCCCGCCAGCGGCCGGCGGCCCCCTGAGAGGCACGGCACAGAGCCCACGGCACGGCACGGAGCCCACGGCACGGCACGGCACGAAGCCCCCGCCTCGGCGGCCGGTAAGAGTGGGAAGGTAGCGGGGAGGGCGCGGGTGCGGGTCCCGCCGCGCACTCACCACAGTGACGGGGGACACCATGTCGGCGGCGGGGCGCGTCCTGCTGCCGGTGGTGCTGCCGGTGCCGGTACCACCGCGCTGTCCTGCCGCCCGTTTGGCTGCCGGGGTGCTTTTTTAGGCAGGCCTGACGTCAGCGGAGGGGGGGCCCGGCGGCCAAGGCTGGGGGCGGCCCCGGCCCGGCCCCCGGGAGGGCGGGCGGAGGCGGGCAGGGGCGGGCAGACCGCTCCGCGCCCCCTCTTTCGGCCCCGGGGCAGGCCCGAGCCCCGTGCCGGCCGTAGCGGGCCGCCCACCGCCCTTCCCCTGGTTCTCCCTGTGTCCTCACCTTGCCCGCGGGGCTGCCCGGCCCCATCCCGCACCCGGTGGCCCTCACGACCCCCGGCCCAGCTCCCCTGGAGGCTTCCGAGCTGCCGGCTCCAGACGGGGCACGACGGGGCACTGAGCAACGCTACCGAGCGGGACGCAGCGGCTCGGGCTGCTTGGGGTGACCCCGGGGCTGCCTTCGGTCTATTTTTACTAGAGGATTAATATTTAAGGATGCAGAAAGCTGCATTTCGTGTAATATGATCTTATTCAAAAGTTTCGCCTCATAACAAAACAAGCAGGTACTTAAATAGTAGATGATTGAGTAATCTGCTATTTGCAGCCCAAGCAGAAGTCATGCTCGGTATTTATCACATCGAGGGAACATTTTCTTCCATAAAGTGGAAAAAAAAATATCTGTGCGATTCTTTTGCAGCCTTTGTGCAATAAATTGGTATCATGTTTCCGAGGACAAAATGTTTGCAACCAGCAGTCCCAAGATCCCACCCCAGCAGCACGATTGCTTCCAATGTAGACTTGTAAATAGCAAGAGGGCAGCCTTTGGGCTGTCACCATCCGGTGGGATTGGGATGGACTCTGCAGCCTGTGCGTCGTTTGCCAGTCTGAGGGAATTCTACCCCATAAACATAACTGCAGATCTGCACCATCCAGTCAGAGGAGCGTCACAGTGAAATCTGTGGCAAGCAAACCTCAGTCTGGTCAAAGGATGTGGTTCTCGATGCAGCATGGCCACGGCCTGGGGACTGAGAGCTGGTCTTACAATTTCAATTAAAATAGTTCATAGGGCTGTAGCATTTTCATTAGGCAAGAAGAGAGGGATAAGCTTTTCCTTTTCCAGGGAGCTAGATGAACTAGAGGACTGAAAGAAATTTCACAGCTTTTCATGATGAAAGCTTTTCCCTGCTGAAATCAAGGGGAGCAGTCCCTAGTGGGAGCAGCACAAGGCACTGGAGGTATTTAGATGTCAAAGGGTGCCATTGGTTTGATGCTGTATGAGATTTTCAGAAGGCCTATGGACTCTCAGAATGAGGGTTCCTAATTGCTTTCAGAAATCCTCCTGGGAACTTGATTATGTCTTGGCATTTAAATATCTAAAAAAAAAAATTAAAAAAAAAAAAAAATCTGTTCCTTGGTCCCTAGCCAAACTCTTCATCTGCTTATCTTAGCCTTTTTTTTAAGCAACGAGCCAGGCAGTGCAGTGGGTAGGGGCATGTTTGTATTTGGGCATCGTCTCTGGTGTTCCAAAACCAGGAAGAGGTAGGTGATTGGGATGGATGCAGCTTTGCATTCATCCATTTTGTTCTAATGTCTTCACTGGTTACCAGCTGAAGCTTTGCCTGCTCTCACAAATCACATATTTCTCTGTGTCATTCATGCAAACATACAAAATATGTTAACGTTTAGACATGGTTTTCCATATGATGTTTAGTTTAAAGAAACCTACATGGAAGTGAAGGGGAAACCATGTGCACGTCCTGAATTCCGTGTCTCAGTTACTGGGAAACTCACTCTCATTAGCTTTGCCTTGGCGAGTCTGACCATTTGTGATTTCCTGACAGTTATTTCTCATAAACCTTTCAAAAATAGAGATTCAGAAGTCCTAACAGCAGATATGGCATTGTATGGAGTGAAGAGATGACCCCCATGTCAAAGATTTTGCAACCTGTATATAAGGTGAATTTTTGTTGTTGTTTATCTAATACTAAATTGATTTCATGTCATTCACAAGATTATTCACATGGTGATGTCCATTTTTTTTCACTATCAAATTCAGTGCTGCATCAAAGATAAGTGATTCCTTCTAAGTTAGGGACATCTTGGACTATTAATGAGGAATTTGGACATAACAGCAATATCTTACATTTTATCTAAATGCGATGTCACAGGACCTGGCACAAATCCTTTTCCACTGTAGAAACAGCACTCCAAACAATAGATGAAGGTAGCAGAAGGAATAGAGGGTCAATGGCTTCATAACACAGTAAAATTTGTCTTGTTCTGTGCATGCCATAATTTATTTTTTTTAACTGGTGTTGCTTCAGTAACCTGATTCCTCCTTTGCAGTCTCCTGTCCTGATCAATGCAGGTGAGAGAGATCTCTTGGGGCTCACCGCACCATTTTGTTCTCAATCAACTGCAGGGATTTAAAACAACAAAGAAAATAGTTCCAATTTTGTGGAGGTGGTATTTTTAACTCGCTATCAGTAGGCAAACAGAGAACAGTAATCACACAAGCATAGGTGTATGGGGGTTGGGTATAGCAAAACAGCACATTAAATATTTCTTTGTACGTTCCTGCCTGAAGATGCTACTGCTGGCCCATGTCTGTAGTCTGTGGTGAAAAAAAGCAAGCTAGAAAAGTCCCATCTTCAGCAAGGCTGCTACGCAGCCATTCATTTTTCTGAAGGATCCCATGGTGTTCAAGCTACTGCATGTAGCCCCATGTCTCTGTGTGCGTGCAGTGGTTCAATGGCTCCTACAGGTGTGTTATTTCTTTATTAAAACAACAGCCATATGTTTCAGTGACAGCTTGACCTTTTTTCTTCCCTTCTCTGTGTTATTATTCCCTCAGTTTATTCTCCTGTTGGAGAACTGCTAGTCTGTGGGCCCAACAGCCCTGTCTTGAATTCTGTCAGTGAAATCTTTTTAGCCAGGTCCCTGAAGCCCCGCATGTCAGGGAGACTCAGGGCTCCACTTCGTTAGACACAGTCCAGACACATCCCAAAAAAGACAAGCACTTCGGAAATGCGATTAGCCTTGCAGTGCGTGGGTCCATGGATATTTGTATATGATATGTAGGATATGGATTTTTATGGGAGGCTGTTGGGGCCAGAGAGCATGAATCCCAAAGGACAGCAGGACAGCCCTATCCCTCTATGTTTTTCAGCTGTTTGTTATTCAGGGAGGTTGTCCTACATCCAGCAATGGCTGGAGCAGCAGCAAAGTTAGTCTCATGCTCAGGTGCCTCTGGAAAGGGGAGTGCAACCTGCCCTTGCTCTGCTGGCATGGGCTCTGCCAGTGGGCCGTGGGGGCACACGCTTTGTTTTGTGCTTTTATATTAATGCTAGACCTGAATAATAACAATGAACTCAGATTTACTCTTATTAAGAAAGTGCCCGGGAATTAAACTGCTGAGGAACCACGTGAGATGAACATGAGTCCCTGCTGGCTGCTCCAGGCACAGTGCTCCCAGATCCAGTGGCTATATCCAGCCTGGCTTTCTGTTCTGACACATCCAGCTCCATGTAGCTCCGTTGTGGTTTGCATGCTGGTCACTGCACCAGTTCCTGATCCTTTTCATGTCAAGTAATCTGATGTTTTTCCCTGCACACGAGGATATATTGGGCTGTTTCCTTTCTGTACAGATTTATCTCCTGAAGGCTAGAGAAATTCAGAAAGTTGCCTTTGCTTCCCTCATGGGCAATTCCCATAATGATGATAAAAGTATTAAATTTAGACTTCAGAATTAACGTCTCCATGAAATAGGGCAGGGGCTCTGCAAATTCATGCCTCCTGAGAGCACTTTTTCAGGCTGTTTACTGAGCCAGAAAGGCAACACATCATCTATTTATAGGCTTTGTATTTGAAAGTTTTCTTCCCAGACATAAAATCAATTTGCTGCCGGGGCTTATAAATGCTGTGTGTACATGTGTGTGTACATGTTTATGGAAGAGGCAGTCTTTCTAGAGATGAGCATGGGTATAGCTAAGCGGGATCCAGAGCATGGGTCCCTTTTGGGACTTCACTTGTTTGTGATTGGTTTATATTCTAATGCCCATCAAAACAAACACATTAAAATCTGATCAAGAAGATCAATAGGGAAGGAAATGTATCATCCGTTCTTTTAAAATTCTCTATTCTACAGCATGAAGATAAATCTCATAATCTGCATTTGTACAGTTTGTATCCCTGCAATCGTAACAGTCTCTTCTGAGACTGACAAGAGTGACATAGAAGCTCTTAATCAAACTAAAAACTCCATAACAACCTACCTCAAATACTAATTCTGATTCAGTTACAATTTCACTCAGGTGCCCAATTTCCCAGTACAGAAATCCACCCAAAAAAGCTGTGACTTATCTAGTGATCGATTCACCAGTGATTTAGAGATACAGTTCTCCACAAGCAGGAGGTGCTAATAGCTGCTATGTTGCAATATGCACAAAAAGCAGTGAAAGCTTGTCCTGGGAAACATCATTAGATGATTTGTAGGAAAAAACATGGCGCAATTAAATGGTGAGATTACAAAACAGCACATAGGTAGAGAAAATGCTCCAATGTCTATTTTCACTGAAGCAATCTAGCTGAGCATCTGGAAGAAAAATTGTGCCTGTGATGAGGGACAAGCCTGCTGAGATGATGCCAGCCCAGTCCAAAGCTAGGTGCTGGCAGCAGGCAGACACCCATCATGAATGCCCCAAGTCCGATGGGATGGGATGAGGGCCAGCGGGAGCTGCCAGGGAAGAGTTGCGTGGTGGCCATAATGGCGGTAGTAATGTGGTGTCCAAAAGTGGCAGGTGACTTAGGGCGGGTGGTTTGAGAGACCCTAGATACCTATTTTTCAGAGAGCATTTTCAGAAATTTTGCTCTCTTTGATATTTTGCAACCCTCTGACATAAGTTGCAGTATCCAAAGTCACTGAGCACCTCAGAGTCTTGTCTGTGGGCAACAGGCATTTTCTGAATTCCTCTAAAATCAGTCTGAGTCACTAATGAGTTCAGATGAAGTTTGTTACCACTAAGTTTATTTAAATCCAATCACTGTTACATTTCCCAAAGAAAAACACTGTCAGCACCCCCAGCAAGCAATGCAGTGATTTTGTATCAGCAAAACTGATTTTAGCATTGATTTTAGCAGCTATTTATTGCATATGTTCCCACCAACCGCTTTCTAATGGAATTTTAACAATTCAGTAAGGTCACTTGAAGGTCTTGAGGAAGCAAGGGAAAAATTCATCCCTTGTAGGAAATGCTCCTCTCCAGCAGTGCCTCCAGTCACGATCACCAGTCAGATGGGTGCTCTTTTCCTTGTTCGTTTAACTACTTCTGGTGAATCCTGGTCATTAATTTTCAAGGCATATGTTGTTCTTTTTTGATTCAGCTCACCCTGCCAATATATATACAGTTTCACATCTGTCTTATTAAGTCCCTAAGCTGATGGTTGTTGGAGACTGGGAATATACAAAGCAAGTATGTCTAGACTCGGTGTGTTTGGGCTCTCTAGCAGCTGGCTGCTGTCAGCCTCAGGACAGATGAACCCTTGGTCTGGTGTAGTACATCTTGCCTTAAATTAAAAGCACTGTTGTAAGAACTGGTCTAAATATGCCCCTCTTTCTGCTTGCTGTCCTGTAAAAAATGGCCTTTTTCATTTGAGTTAAAATCTTGCACCAGAGGATTTTTGTTTGTTTGTTTGGACATCCTGTTCACAATGGTTTAGTCTCACTCCTTTTTCTTGTGTGTGAGTGATGTCAGCTCCAAAAGTGTTGCATGGGTATGAGGGCAACAATAAGAGGAGTAGGATGGGAATCATGCCTGTTTTCACAGAAAATGTTAGTATATCGTAAAAACAGGAGGGATCAATGCTTGGGTTGGTGCTGAAGGAGGTGGCCAGAGCATGCTCAGGGCTGGGCTGGTCCCTGTCTTGGCTCTCTACCTCCTACACATGAATAATGCACACTGCCTAAAAACTACAAGGAACACAGCACTTGACATGCACCTGTAATTTTAGCTGAGACTTGACCCGAGTGCTGTGCCTGTATCCCTTGGCATGCTATCGAGTGCAACATAATACAGCAGATAACAAAGGATGAGAGCAAACAAGCACGTTGAATAAGTGACAGCATCCGTCACTCGCAAACCATCCACCACCTTGAAGTGAATCTAACCTGGTGGATTTTCTGAGCCACACTGGCACAATTATGTGTTACGGCAAGGACTAGAAGTAAAAGGAAAGCTGAAAGGAAAACTATTTGTGTGAGGTTTCTGGGGTCCTTTTGCAAGGTCTGGGTTATATGCGTGGTTGGAAGTACCCCACATGATGGACAGTGGGAGGGAAAGAAGGAGGCAGCACGTTCTGGTAAAAATTAAATGAGTCCTGGCCTTTCATCCAGGCTCCTCACCTGACTCACCAGATAATTGTGAGTGCATTTTGGCTTTTCAACACTTGTCTGCATCAGGAAACAATGGCTGAAAGCTGTCTTCTTCAAACTAGTCTTTTCTCTTTGCAACATAGTAAGCTTGAATACATCTAAAGCCAGCCAAAGCACAAGCCAAGGAGCCTATCCCCTTTTTGGAAATCCATCATTGTACCTGCAATTAAGTGAAGCTGTGCTGCTCAGAGGTAATACAGCCCCCAGGCAGCTGGAAGTGTGGCTGTGGGCAGGGAAAGGATATGAGGCAGGGCCTCACTGCAAGTGTAGGCAGGGCCAGGGGCAGCTTGCTCTGAGCTGGCCACGCTGCTGAATTTCTGGCTAACACCCGGCCTGGGCTTTTGGGATCTTCACAATGGTGCCACAGTTCCCTGTCACTATGGAAACTGGGATTTTTTTTAAAGGCTCTGGTTTAAAAAAGTGCATTAAAACTGCAACTTGTGCTCTGTTCTCTTCCCTGATTCTTGTGTTGCCTGGTAAAAGCCGAAGTCTCCTGGAGGTATGCCTGGCCTCCTTAAACCCAAAATCTGGGTTCCCCGTCATGAGCAAGCCACAGCTGAATCAGCAGCCAGTTTTACCACAGATACAGAGAGAAGCCACAAAAGCTGTAAAGTCAGCAGGAAACTCCCCCAGAATAGTTCGAGGAACCAACAACAATGTCAAAACAACATGGTGCGGTCTGTCTGTCCCACCATCACACAGTCCTCTAGGGTCAGCCAGAGGGGTGTGCAAAAAGATTGCGTACAGCTCAGGTTCATCTGAGTGTATTAAACAACTTCAGGAGGAGCCTCTTTAAATTTCTCTGTTCTTTACAGTCTTGCCAAAGCTTTGATATGCAGCCAAACACTAGTGTTTGGTTATTAAAGGAATCAGGCTATAGTATGGGGGGCTTTCCCATGTGTATGTGCTCTGCATACCTGACTGACAGATCTTTCAGACTCTGATTCAAGCCCAGCTGAGATGAGAGCAACCCAAAAAGGTCTTTTCTTTCCATGTGTGGGCAATAAAAAGGTCTTTATTGTAAACGGCTTTGTCTTGGAGCCTACTATTCAGTCTTAGCAGTGTTCATAACCCGCTGAGTAGGTCATACTTGGCTCCAGTGAGCCAGCCTCGAGCAAAAAACCTGGCGTTTCAGGCCTCTCACCACAAAAATCGCACAAGAGATCTGCGTGTGGGTATTGGTCCCAGATGTAGGCCAGCCCCAGTGGTGCAGCCCTCATTTTCATGGTCAGCATTTTTGTATCCCTGTCCAGCATTGCAGAATCACACCTGAATCTTGACACCAACACTTACCACCTGGGAATCACAAAGTACTTGCAACCTGTATTTGTAGCCCCTGGAGGCATCGCTGGAAACCTGAAAGCCCTTTGCAGACGCTCTGAGAAGACAAATACTTCTCTCCTATCAGTCCTGCTCCTTTCCAATTTCATCATTGTGCCCACATAACTCTCCGTGGGGCTCTGTTGAATTAATAAGAAAAGGCTGAGTGCTGGAGAAGTCCAGGAGGGGGCAACGAGCAGCTGAGGTGAATGAAAGGAGGGAGGGAAGTTTCTGAGCAAACTTTAGCACTAGAGAAAATCCTCACTTAACTGCCTTCCTGGGATGAGTTCAGGAAGCCCTGTGTAGGGCATATCCCACTTGCAACCATTACAGACACCTAATTAGCAGGTGCCAGTGTCCAGGATGTGATTCAGAGTAATTAATTTTCATATACAATTGGCAGAAGGAAATGAAGACTCCTCCAGGGAAGCCACAGAAAACCAGGTAATTATAAAGAGCTGGAAAGACAAGGCACAGTGTTTCCTTCTCCCTCTGAAATGTAGGCACCCAAAGTCATTTTCCTCATCATGTCCTGAAACAACAAATCCATATTTAGGAGAAAGAAACGCAGGAACAGAAACGCTAGAGCCCCATACAGGGCTGACCAACTAACAACTCGTGTAAGTAAGCAGCTGGGCTTGCTTTTTCAATGAACCTAATGCTGCTCCGTTACCGCGTGGCCATGCCGGACTGCTTGGGCCTCTCAAGCCTTTTCACCATCCTTTCCACTTGCCATGTCTGCATCACACCATGTAGCCCTCAGCTCTGCAAAGAGCCTACAAGAAACCTGAGGAGAAATGTGAGCAAGTCCACCGGGAACGGTGCCAGAGCAACGAGGCACCTGCCCATGCCCAGAGTTACGGTTTGGAGCCAGCTCCAGAGCACAGGCAATTCCCAGTTCAAGTGCCAGAGGCTCCCCATGTCCGAGGTCAGCGCACCGTGCCTGGGTCCCGTGTGACAAGGTCAGGGACTACTGGAGAGGACAATGTCAGTGGTGGGAAGGGCTTTCTGAGCCCCAGGTGCCTCCAGCAGCCCCTGGACCAAAGGCACAAACAGTGGCTACCAGGCCATGTAAGGGAGCCTTTGCAGGCCCCTTCCGCTGACATTTATTTTGGGTCTGTTTTGCTTTCTTTTCCTTCGGGTTTTCTCTTTTGCTGGGCATGCTGTCAGGCACTGGGCACTTTGCCAGCGCTGCAGTTCAGCACTGCTGGTCACACTGTGCCCTGGCCTGGGAACTTGTGCTCCCAGCACCGTTGTTAGAGTCTCCTCCATTGCCCTCCTTCACTCACTGGTCAGATCTGCACGGTGACAGTTTTCAACAAGCAATTGCAGATGTGCAGCCATCTGCAGTGACACTTGTGGCTCATTCCCATCAGAAGCATGTTCAGAAAAGAGAAGTGAGGCAGGATCCACGACCAGCTCCTCTGAAAAATTGCCAGCTGTGCCAACGTATCAGGACAGGAGTGTCTGGAGAGTAGCTTAGGATAGCTACTGGCATTGCCCACGTACCTGGGATAGCACTTTTTTATCCACTAATGTCCTAGATGCTGCAATACAGAAATGGAAGACCTCATTTTTCAGCCTCACTGCCCCTGTGCTTCACCTGTTTCCCCCTACTAATCTGAAGGGCATAGCCTTGGATTTGGGCTAGCATTTTTTTATCATAAATATCTGCAACAGCAGTCTGAAGTGTCATGATTTCCCATTCTTGCAAATATGGAAATATTTTAAGCTCATTAGAGACTTTTTTTTAGTTCTTCCACATGTATACCTTAAAAATGTCCAAGCTTCAGACCTCTGCCTGTGTGTGAACTACAGAGGAGTATTAGAAATAAGATCAGAAGTAGGCAAAAGTGATGTGACTGATGCCTTTGAGAAACAATTCCAGCTCCTTAGAAAAATAATATGGTTACTGGTGTTTCCCTTTTTGGCGTGGCTGTCCCTGACTGCCTTACCAGCAGACTGCTTTTTAACAAGAACTTTTCTTTCTAGGAAAGAATACAGCAGTTGTAACTTGCTCATTGGACCATGGCTTATCTGTATGATCCCAGCTGATCTTTGACTTTTTCTCTGCCTCACCTTGTGCAAGATTGATATGGTTTAAATTAGATGTTTTATTTAGACCATTAAAGACTTAGGTAAAGAAGAAAAGTGATTTTACAGAGAAAGATCTGGATGCTGCCTACAAATTCCTGTCTCTATTACTAACCAGATGTAGCAGCAAGTCATTTAAAAATCCCTGTTTTGGCAGCTGAGAGTTAGGCAGCATTTAGGAACTAAGGTCTAAGAAAATGATTCAGAAGCACATTAGACTGCACTCCAAGTTCAATCTTACTGAACAACTAAATAGCGTGTCCTTGTAGTTATCATCTTCTGTATTTCTGCTAGGCACAGAGCTAGGTTGGCTTCCTTCTAATCTTTCTTCCGTACAGCAAAAATAAGTGCCAATAGAAGATAGCGAAGATCAGCATGCCCTTTAGAAGTCCAAAGTTCTTCTCTGCACTATTTATCAGTATCGTCATATTTGATAGTTTTATATTTTTCCTGTTTGGCACAATGGAAGATGTGTTTGTCACCAGAGTCTGTGAGACACGGACAAGTGACCAAAGTATAAGGGACAATATATCCAGCATAAAGAACTGAATCTGGGCTTAGATCAGGAGTAGGAGATTTACAGGTGTTTGAGAGGCTTAAAGCAATTTTGAAACTTGTTGCTTAAAATTAAAGATAGGTTTTTGCATGTTTTTAAGCTTTAAAGTCTTTTCAGTTTTAAAAACTTGTGGATGGTTAATGCTCATTTGTTTTCCTGAGGTGGAAGCAGTCAGAAGATGACAATGTGGTTTTGCTATGAAGTAAACATGCTGAGATCAGCCCATATCTCTATCCAGAACTGCTGACTTTGGGCTATACTGCTAAATGCCGGCTTTTCATCTCATGATAACTCATGTGTGTTCATGCTGCTGTGAAAAAGTACAGCCCTGTTAGCAGTTAAGGCTAACCTTGTAGTTAGTTATACAACAGCATGGGACACTTGCCAGGAGGGACACTACACTAGCACTAATGTTTTGGTTTGAGCAGTGGGAGCAAGGATTTGCTTCAACCTGAACCAGAATGTGTATGTTTTTACTACACTTGGTCCCGAATGGTTGCTCTCTAGCAGCACCATATGAACCGGGCACCAAAAGTCCTTTCAGCTCTAGCTTCTCCTCCAAGGCCGGACATTGCATCCGATAGTGCATCTATGACCAGTGCATCTGTTAGTGCTGAAAAGCAGAATGGCAAGAGCATTAGGAACCTTTGAGCCCTGTGAGACGTGTGCGTGATCTCTTGCAAACAGTCATCAGATCAGTGAAACACTGGAAAGATTTTTCCATGGAGTTGGTGGCAGAGTCCATAACTGCTGCTGTGCAAGCAAACCGAGCTTGGTAGAGATGCCCAAGAGTCAGCTCTTCCTTTCAGATTAGCTTTCTCCCTCCTGTAACATTATCAGACAAGGAAATGATTAGAGAATATCGTGTTTGTACAAATAAATGTGACATTGCGTCTCAGCAGAATGGGAGGCATATCTGGGAGTGGGGATGGCGTCAGACACTGAGGCTGCACTTAGGTTACCTGGGTTTAAATCCCAGTTCTGCCACACCCCACCTCGTCTCTCACCATCTGCATCTGGTGTGTGCCTGAGCAAGCCACAGCACAACCTGCACTGTGGTTGGCATTTCTAAGTACTCTTGTAATAAATGTGGTGTCAACTTCTGCTTTCTAGTATTGTTCCTGCAAGAGTTTGCATTTCTGCAGCAGTACCATTAGTTTGATGAAGCTATCTGAAATAACACACAGTAATACAGGTGTTTTTCATTTTACATCCTTGACCTGTGCTTATTAAAGCATTTATGGGAGGTCTGATCTGCAGCCTGTTCAGGTTAATGAAAATCTGTGCATTCACCTCCACGGGCTTCAGATCAAACCCAATTAGATTAATTACAGAAACAATTTGCAGGAAAGAAACAATGAAAAGAACAGCATAGTACTGGAGGATGTAAAAGAGAAGAGTAGTAACAAAGCTTAATCACTCAGATCTGCTTAAAGGCTTTTTAGTTAAATGATCAAAAGTGTTGATGTAATTATAGTGGATACGATGGTACAAAAATGAGATTTTGCATTAAAAAGGTGATTAAATTAGATTAAACCATGACATGCTGACTTTTGAATAACTGCATATAATTGACTTTATAGCAATCAACCTACCAAGAGAATGACCAACCTGTTGCTGAGAATACAGCTGTAAGCAAAGAAGATGTAAATAGTAGGGACAACCTTGCTGAAGTACAGACTCTGGGCACTAACTCAACTGTTGTGGTCTAAGGCAGTGGTTTCAGAAGATAACATATTTGGCAGCAGTATCAGTGAGCGCTATTTTCCCTCCTGGGGGATGCTCTGTCTCACCCCCTGGCTGCTGCCTGCCTTGGTGCCAGCACAGACCTTGGTATATCTTTTCCATGAGTCACACAGGGAAACTGAGTGTGCTTTCAAATGTGCGCACACAGAAACAAGCAAACGGATTTTTGCTGGGTTACTTTTTATCACAAATCAAGTGCTGGTATCGACACCAGGACCAAGACAGTACAAAGCAAGGAAAAAGAGGATGGCTGGTTGGGCTGGTGGCGGGGGCTGGTGGGGCAGCCCTCAGCATTTCAAGTTAGCTTCTCCTTTGCCAAAGGCTCAACAAAGATTTCACGTGACCTAATCACCAGAAATATCCATTCTTGGGTTTTGGATTGTTTGTTTTAATGCAGTCAAATGGTGTTTTTAGAGTAACCATTTGCTTAACAAATTATTTAACCTTGTAGGAAGTGATGGAGTGCTGATTATTTATTCACCAAAATTCAGGAGTCTACATCTAAATTCTCCTCGCACTCCCTTTCCTAGCATGTCATTATTCCAATTGGGAGAATGCTTAAGATATTTAAATAATCTCCCATTCAGCTACATGTATGAGAAAATGCATTCACTCAGTACAATAATGCAATTGTGCCTTTCCTCTGAGATGGCAAAGCGGGTTAGTGGAGCCATTTTGAGAAACAGGAACCGAAAAGCAAAGGCACTCACACAGACTGGGCACAAGAAAACATAAAACCAGATACCAAGCATGTGAAAAAGCCCCTCTGCATTCACAGACAGCAGAGAACAAAGCTAACAAAGCAAATTATGTGAGATGAGAAACCACAGCACTCTGGCAAGTAGGGAAATATGTAGAAACATTTGAGTTGACATTTCTCAAACCAGCCAGGAATACAGAGCGTGAGTGGACTGATGCTCTTCTGCCTTTCACTGCTACAAATCAGGAGCAACTATGCTCAAGCAACTCCTTTCAGCATGGGTACACTAAAGTAAAAGTGATTTGAGTGAAAAAAGTTTCAGGCCCTAAACAATAGGTGCAAAACCTGGCCATCAGCCCCTCTAGTTATCAATAGCTGCAATATGTTCGTGGCACTGACCTGAAAACACAAAGTCCCAGGCACAATTATCCCCAGCATGGATGCTGGGACGTTTACGATACAGCCAAGAGATCAGCAGCAGAAGAGGGCTGTGTTTAACCAAAGAGAACAAAAAGACATTTTTATAGTTGTTTATGTTTACTTGTTCTATAAATATTGCAGCAGGGTTCCTTTTGGGTCAGCCGGCAGATCTGATTTATTTATTTTTCAGTTTCATTTTTGTGCCTATCAATTGAGAGGTGACTTCGGGCTGCAATGCACAGCAACCACAGCTGGTAAAAATAGACCACAACCACCCAATGCACACAACAGGGTTCAACCACCGCACTCCCCTATACCTCAGCTCCTTAAAGTCCCTACACACGGGCAGATTTGTGTATTTGGAGGCATGTAAACCTGCTGTGGCTGCGACTTACTTTGTCAGAGCAACATGGGGAAGGAGGCAAGGCAAAGGGAGCGATGACCAGGAGGCAATGCGAGCTGCTCAGCAGACACACGGCTGCCCCGTCCCACAGGGATGGGAGGGGAAGCACTTTCCCGAGGGAAAGCGAGGATTCCAGCCTTTTCAGTGTTGCACTGCATTATTTTCAACTGCAAACAGTTATTAAAATAGCAGCCTATAAAATCAAGACGAAGAAGAAAGCAGAGGGTGTGACGGGAATCAGAACGATGCTGTTTTGATGGAGTTTTTTTCTTGTGAAGTCTCAAGCCCAGAAACAAACCTTACAAAGCAAAGTAACAACTCTCCCCTTTCCAATGGTGGGCTGCAGCCTCTCTTATCCTTACAATTTGCAGACCACCAGGCACAAACCAGCTCTGAAGAAGAGCTGTTAGCTCGCTGATGTCTGAGGCCACCTTGCCTGAGTTCCTGAACCTGGGTCTCTCTCGCACGGGGCCAGGGGAGCTCCAAGCGGGGTCTGCTACAGGCGCCCGAGCCCAGGGCAGTGCAGCGATGGTGCAGGAGCTCAGCGAGCAGCCTGGCTTGGCAGGGGCAGAGCCAACGCCCTGCCTGCTTCCTGCTGTTCTCTTCACAAACAGAGAAGGACTGGTGGAGGACGTGATCGTCGGGAGCTGTCTTGGGCAGAGTGACCACGCAATGGTGGAGTTCACTATTCTTGGCGAGGCCAGGAAGGGGACCAGTAAAACCGCTGTATTGGACTTTCGGAGGGCTGACTTTGAGCTGCTCAGGACACTAGTTGGTGGAGTCCCTTGGGAGGTGGTTCTGAAGGGCAGAGGGGTCCAGGAAGGCTGGGCGCTCTTCAAGAGGGAAGTCTTAATGGCGCAGGAACGGTCTGTCCCCACGTGCCCAAAGACGAGCTGGCGGGGAAGAAGACCGGCCTGGCTCAACAGAGAATTGTGGCTTGATCTTAGGAGGAAAAAGAGGGTTTATAAGCTTTGGAAAAGTGGGCAGGCCACTAAGGAGGACTTTAAAGAAGTAGCGAGGCTGTGCAGGGACAAAATTAGGAAGGCCAAAGCTCATCTGGAGCTAAATCTGGCTACTGCCGTTAAAGATAACAAAAAACGTTTCTATAAATACATCAACACAAAAAGGAGGACTAAGGAGAATCTCCATCCTTTACTGGATGTGGGGGGAAACTTAGTTACAAGAGATGAGGAAAAGGCGGAGGTGCTCAATGCCTTCTTTGCCTCAGTCTTTAGCGGCAATACCGGATGTTCTCTGGATACTCAGTACCCTGAGCTGGTGGAAGGGGATGGGGAGCAGGATGTGGCCCTCATTATCCATGAAGAACTGGTTGGTGACCTGCTACGGCACTTAGATGTGCACAAGTCGATGGGGCCGGATGGGATCCACCCAAGGGTACTGAGGGAACTGGCAGAGGAGCTGGCCAAGCCACTGTCCATCATTTATCAGCAGTCCTGGCTATCGGGGGAGGTCCCAATCGACTGGCGGCTAGCAAACGTGACGCCCATCTACAAGAAGGGCCGGAGGGCAGACCCGGGAAACTACAGGCCTGTCAGTTTGACCTCAGTGCCAGGAAAGCTCATGGAGCAGATCCTCCTGAGAGTCATCATGCAGCACTTGCAGGGGAAGCAGGCGATCAGGCCCAGTCAGCATGGGTTTATGAAAGGCAGGTCATGCCTGACGAACCTGATCTCCTTCTATGACAGAGTGACGCGCTGGGTGGATGAGGGAAAGGCTGTGGATGTGGTCTACCTTGACTTCAGCAAGGCTTTTGACACCGTCTCCCACAGCATTCTTCTCAAGAAACTGGCTGCTCTTGGCTTGGACTGGCGCACACTTCGTTGGGTTAGAAACTGGCTGGATAGCCGGGCCCAAAGAGTCGTGGTGAATGGAGCCAAGTCCAGTTGGAGGCCAGTCACTAGTGGCGTCCCCCAGGGCTCGGTGCTGGGGCCGGTCCTCTTTAATATCTTCATCGATGATCTGGACGAGGGCATCGAGTGCACCCTCAGTAAGTTCGCAGATGACACCAAGTTAGGTGCGTGTGTCGATCTGCTTGAGGGTAGGAAGGCTCTGCAGGAGGATCTGGATAGGCTACACCGATGGGCTGAGGTCAATTGCATGAAGTTTAACAAGGCCAAGTGTCGGGTCCTGCACCTGGGGCGCAATAACCCCAAGCAGAGCTACAGGCTGGGAGAGGAATGGTTGGAAAGCTGCCAGGCAGAGAAGGACCTGGGAGTGCTGGTGGATAGTCGGCTGAATATGAGCCAGCAGTGTGCTCAGGTGGCCAAGAAGGCCAACGGCATCCTGGCTTGTATCAGGAACAGCGTGACCAGCAGGGCTAGGGAGGTGATCGTCCCCCTGTACTCAGCTCTGGTGAGGCCGCACCTCGAGTACTGTGTTCAGTTTTGGGGCCCTCGCTACAAGAAGGACATCGAGGTGCTTGAGCGGGTGCAGAGAAGGGCGACGAAGCTGGTGAGGGGCCTGGAGAACAAGTCCTATGAGGAGCGGCTGAGGGAGCTGGGCTTGTTCAGCCTGGAGAAGAGGAGGCTCAGGGGTGACCTTATCGCTCTTTTTAGGTACCTCAAGGGAGGCTGTAGCGAGGTGGGGGTTGGCCTGTTCTCCCACGTGCCTGGTGACAGGACGAGGGGGAATGGGTTTAAGTTGAGCCAGGGGAGTTTTAGGTTAGATGTTAGGAAGAACTTCTTCACTGAAAGGGTTGTGAGGCACTGGAACAGGCTGCCCAGGGAAGTGGTGGAGTCACCATCCCTGGAAATCTTCAAAAGACGCTTAGATGTAGAGCTTAGGGATATGGTTTAGTGGTGGGCTGTTAGCGTTAGGTTGGAGGTTGGACTCGATGACCTTGAGGTCTCTTCCAACCTGGAAATTCTGTGATTCTGTGATTCTGTGATTCTGTGATTCTGTAACCGAGCTAATGGGGTGGCCTGGCTGGGGCAGGAAAACAGCTGCAAAGCCAGGTGTTGGGCCAAGAGGGACGGGACAGCTGCAGGAGGTGGAGTAAGGCTGGGGGAAGTCAGGGAAGGGTTGAAAAAAGGGAGGGAGGGAGTTTAATCTTGCACGTGCCAAAGCAGAAATGGGGTGATGTGTGTGTGCGAGTAGGGTTATGACCTTCTACTTTTGCATTTAACTTGAAGCATAACTCTCGCCTTAAAAAGTCGGTGGTTCCAGGCCCTGTTACATACATTGGCCTGGCCCCACTAATGGGCCCGCTGCTTCAGAAGGCAGCTTTTGATATTGCAACTGGGAGCAATTTCTGGACTGGCAAGCAAAGGTCTGGGCAACATTTGCCTACCTGGCGACGCAGTTTATACCATTCTGCTTGGCATATTCTTTCTCAGGCCTGGAAATGAAGAGAATTTCAAAGGAAAAACACAAAGGGCTTGGATTTGTGCAAGCAAAGTCAACACTGACAAGCTGACAGGATGCAAGCCAGTAGGGTGGAGACTCAGTGGAGATCTCTGCTATTAATGGTCTTCCCTCCATTTTTTGAAGTGGCAGCTACCCGGAGTTACTCATCCAAGTAACTTCAGTGGTAACCACCAGCAGTGCAGCAGACAGCTGGTGTTTCCTTCCTCTCTGACAGTCCCTGTCCTCCTCACCACTGGGGGAAAGGCAGAAGCTTCTCGGCTGGTGCAGGAGCAGCCACCAGGGTGACATTGCCTGGCAGCCCAGCAGTGTGGCAGGACAAAAGTCCTGAGGAGGGATGGGCTCTGCAACTCAAGAGGTGAGCAACACAGTCCATCTCATAATCCGCCATGGCAGGGTTTGAATTTTTTAGCTGCCGCTGTATTCACAGTATTAATTTTGTATTTAGGGTCTGTAATTTTGTGCTTATGGTACAAACTCAGTAATCATGCAATACTCCAGGTGACCAGCTCAAATCCCCTCTTTGCCCTCTCTTTCCTTGCATTTTTCTCCTCTGTCTTTATCCCAGCTGTGGCCCTGAGTCTGCCAGTGCTCCAGAGATTCCACGTTATTTCAGAGCAGTTGCTGGCAGGTGAATGGGGGTCCCTCCTGTGTGAGGACAATGTATCCTGACCTAGATGTGACATATCTGACACTGTATTCCATTCCTCCCAGGTACTGCCTTGTTCCTGTCTGTGTCCCCAGCTGCTGTCACGTAAGCCATTCCTGCCATATCACTTCCTGCATGTGGGGGTATTTGCATGAGGTATGTTCCTAAGACCACACTGCGGGATATATTTGTGTTCTGGATTAGTTTAATGGAACTGCAATATAACCTGCAAGACAGCTTCCCAGCTGGTAAATCGTGTTTAAACAGTGGAAAACAAATACACTTTCTTAATGCTCCAGTCCTTTTACATCTGGTTGCTTAGCATTGCCCCTATCTCCTGTCCGCTTTGCAGTGCTTCAGCAAAATTGCCAAACAAGCTGGCCAAAAATCAATTGAACAGAGATCAGAAGAAAAAAACAAATGAGATATAGCAGTCACTGATCGTATACACAGGCATATCAATTTGGCAGCTAGTCAAACTCCTTGGAGCAATCAGCTGAAGCTCATTAAATGTCAGAGCTGTGAATTTGCCCTGGACATTATCAGCAAAAGCTTGAAAGTGGCCCAGCTCAGTTGAAAGAGATTTTCTTCCCCCAAATTTCAGGTAAATAGATGAATGAGATGTCAATAGCAATTCCATACCCCAATTTATCTCCAGAACCTGATGTCTGTGCCACAAAGCCAGGGTGGAAACTTGGAGGGGGGTGTTAGCATGGAAGATTCAAGAAGCAGCACGTTTTCTGTATACACTCGAACTTGGAAAGAAGCATGCTGCCATTACCAGGTTTGGTTTTCTTTAGTATCACAGCATCTGTGTTTCATGACAACTGCCAGGAGGTGACATAAAATAGAAGACAACCAGGGTGAGGTAGAGAAAACCTAATTCTTCTAGAAGTAGGCAAAGAAAGAGCAATATCTACCTTCCCTGCTAGCACTGCTGAGCGGTGCAGAAAGAGGGAGAGCTCCCCAGCCCTGCTACGTTTCTCTCCTCTGCACCTCAGGAAGTTCCTGCTGCTTTAGGTTCAAAAAGCATAAAGCAGAAGAGCCAATGGCTTGCTCATGTCTGTAAGCTTTGGGAAAAATCTGTGGAAAGGGTTTTATACTGTCTAAACATCACAAAAGTCCTTTTTTTTTTTTTTTTTTTTTTTTTTTTTTTTTACCTGGCAGGCCACATTTATGACAGATTTTAAGCCAGGTATTATGGTATTATTCAGATATCTTTATGGAAATCAGTGAGGCCTCCCACCAACAGACCAGTTACCCAGTATGGCCTACGTTGTGAAACACAGTTGGCTAAGAGCTTTGCCTCACTGAGGACCTTGGGATTTGACCTTTAATTCTGAATGTGTGACTGTATAAACAAGCCATCACAATTTGTCTGCACTGTGCTCGTCACAAAAAACATTCACACAGAAAGGACCTGGAGGTGAGTAGCATGCAGAGGGCATTCTCGTAACACCCAAGCTTGGTGATTTCTCTGAGGACACGAGATTCCTTACCCTACTTCAAAGGTGGAGAAGTGGACTATGTGTAGGAGGGGAAGAGGGTTAAAAAGAAACCTCTGGGCAGAGATTCTCTGTCCCACTGGGAGCTGGGGCTGAGCTGGGGCTGACCAGTTGTGGGGGCAGAGCCCTGAGCACTCTGCAGATCTCTCCATAGGAGAGTCTTTGCCTGGGATCTTCATACATTTGGTTATTTGGAATAATGTCCAAGAGACAGATGGTCCCGTGCTTAAGAAAGGCATATTATTGCTTCTGGAGTGCAGCGTTACTGTCGCATTAGATAGGAGTCTCTAACACTGTTCTGAGAAATGCTGCCTGCTCATATCACATTTCAAAACATTCAAATAAATCAGTGACCTTTGCTACCAGCAGAAGTGCTGTGTGGATTTTTATTGAGATTGGGAGAGTGGCTGGCTGGAGGGGACCAGCACACCAGCTAAACCATGTGCTGCTGAACAAGTACATCAGGAAATTTCTTTGGAGTGAAAAGTTGATGTAAGACACTGCATTTCTCTAGCAATGTACCCAAAGGGGATCAGTATCCATTCAAACACAGCAGCATCTCAAGAAGAAGAGGCATTTAATAAGTGAATGTTGAGTAGCATTTACAATGTATACAAGATTGTTATCTCTGATTTTATTTACCGTGAAGGAGGGTATTAATTCTCCACCTCTAGCATGCTAGCTCTAGGAAAATAGGTAAAACCGTAAATGCAGTCTCAAAATCTGCAGCAAATTGCACCTTGTTGGATCAGCAGTTTGTGTGATAAAGGAGCCCTGACCTCCTCACCTGCAGTGGAAAGTCCAAAGGTATCATCAGAAGGTTTCAGGCTTGTTTACCACAAAGCAGAAGTGCAGAAATACACATAGGGAGGTAGCCTAGGAATACAGGCCAAAAAAGATGTGACATGGTGGAGGCCTCTGACTACAAATAACACCCCTCACCCAGCTGAAACCCCATCCAAAGGATGTCTCCTTTGAGTGATGTGAACTGCATCTTGCTGAATCTAAGACTCAGTGCCACAGCTGCAGTGCTTCCTGCTATCCCTCCGACGCTGGAGAAAATGTCTTGCTTATTATTTTTACTGTTAAAGCCTGGATTTCCTGCACAGGGGAAGTCCTCATGTAAAAAAGCATAGAAAATGCTTTAAAGAAGGAGCAGAATGTGCTCAGATTGTGAAGCAGCTGATCTAAAGGCACTGAGACCCTTAGGGAACCCTGGGCCACAATAGTTGACATTTGAGGCAGGAAATGATGGTTTATTTAACTAACTGAACTGAAAACTGCCAGGGAATTTAAACAAGGGAAACAGAATTACTGAGGGCAGCATTTAGCTAAGGAAGGCATGCAGGCCAGAGCTCCTATGATCGTGGGAAATACTGAGAGATTTGACATCTGTAAGTGGTAGTGGCCTCTGCTTTGTCATTCATCTAAAAGACAGATCAGGTGGGCAAAGGATCCCCAGAGGGTATTCCTGCTGTTCCTGCTTGCTCACCACGGCTTCTTGCCCTGTCTGGTGCTTCTCTACACAGTTTTCCTTCCAACCAAAGGCCTGCCTTGAAGTTTCTAAGATATAATGGCACAATTCTGGCACTGGGCTACTCTGCTTCTATTTTTGTTTGTTTTCAAATATTTCAGTAAAAATATTTTTGAAGACCTTTGTTAGATAAAAACAGGTATCTGTTCAATTAATTTTTTTTTTTTTTTTTTCAGAGGTTTTCGTCACTCTTCTCAGTCATATGCAATAAAATCTAGGATTTTTCATTTTCTGTAGCAATGAATGATATCCAGGAGTTTGACTTTGGTAGAGGATCTGGCTACAGAAACCAAGCCAAGAGGAGACAACCTAAGTCAGATAACTTCAGGAACAGCAAAGGAAATTGAGAGAAAGGCATAGCATAAAAGCACTCATGATTCATTACTTGGTACCTGGAAGGGGAAAACAACAACTGTGAGCAGTTTGGGGGTTTCGCAAACCACACCTGACTTTGCCAACACCTGGCTGGTCTCAAGGCAGCGCTCCTGCAGGTGACGTGCTGAATCTATGATCTCCCCCAGCTCTTCCCATCAAGGACATTCCCCATGGCCCAGATCTCTGCTGCACATCCATCCCCCTGCCTCCCTCCAGCCCTGCTGAGGGCCAAGGAGTCAGTGTTTCAGGACTGGAATTCATTGTCCCAGCTTCACTTGATCCCATTTAACAGGGAAAATGGCAGGTAGCCATCCTTCTGCAGAGCGATGACCTTAACCTCCTTCTCCAGTCCACTGGGAGGGCAGAGTTGAATGAACAACAGTCTGGTTGCTCTGCTGAAAGCCATGGCCTTAGGGGAACTAACTTGTTGTTGTTGTTGTTTGGTTTGCTTTCAGCTGAAGTGTTCCTGGCTGGCCAGTTTCATTGTGCAATTGTACAAATACCAGTGCCAGCACAAACAAGGGATGACGGAAAAGCCAGAGCTGCAGGCAGACCAGGTTTCTTCTCTCAGCAACTCTTCTAGCTTAGGCTGTCCTCAAATGCATGTGGGACACCTGCTCCAGAAAAAGCTTGATGTAACCACAGCAAATGTAAAACCCCATGAGATTATTATTCAGACTCCCCTGCCATTCTGCACAGATCTTAGCATCGGCCTGCTCCTCCTTGTACTGCACTTGGCTTAATTTCTGTGTGCTGCATGCTTTTTAAATATTCACAGGGCACTATCTGGAGGAGGAATGAGTCTATAACACCGAATCATCTCCTGTTGAGCCCCACCAAATCATCACAACCTTGGACAACTGATCAACTGATTTTGTGTTATTTGTGTAGCCTAAAGGCTACATTTCATAATTTGAAATGTATGGATTGGAAAAGCTGATAACTCATTCTGCTCAACCTGTTTAGTAACACTGCACTTGTTTGAAAGGTGTACTTTCAAGGGAGAGAATATATCCAACTTGCAGAAAACAACTTCCTTTGCAGCTACAGTGAATAAAAAGTCTTCAAAATATTTAGAAACTGATTTAAGCTAACAAAGTCAAGGAAATAAGTGTTAAAACTCAAACTTCTGCTTAGTGGTTTATTTGTAGTTCATCCAGTTGTAATGAGCCAGATTCTTGCCTAGAATAAATGGGCATAAATCCACTTAAGCCATGCAAGAATGTTGATTTATGCTTGCTACAAATCTGACCTTTATTTCAGTATTTCATGGTAAGCTCCAATCCTCTTTACACTGCTCATTTATTGGAATGGAATTAGATTTACCAAGGTATGCTCAGACAAAATGGATTGCTTTTCGCCTAAATTTTTGTGCCAGGGATAGAATTGTGGTCTATGTCAATGGAAAACTGTTAATAAGGTAGCTTTGTTGAAGAAAAGTCAGAAGTGATAACCTCATTCATTTCAACACTACACATTATTTATTTCTCAAAGCTACACTTGAAGAGTACAGTATGCTCCACAAATTACAAAGTCCTTCCAGGAAATCTGAGATGCATCTGAAGAATGGAGGTTGAAAGAAGTTTAGCTAGCAAACAGTTAAATAAAAACTTAAATATGTGAAGCCAAATTATTTGCTGAAGGTGTACTGGAATTAAAATACCCTTTTGTTTGCTTAACTGAAACTACATTGCTCCAAATGACCTTACATTCTTTATTTCTAAGTCCACGACCCCTGCACTGAGGTTCAGCACACTGCAAGATGCCAGACTTACCAGAATATGCTAATCAATAGTTTATTTTATTAGTTTTAAATAAAAAACTCTTGATTTTTTACTATAGTAGCTGCCTGGTAAATACAACTTATCACTGAGGAGAGCCATGCTGAGAAAACTGTGTGTGAGATTATACTACTGTAAAGCGCCCAATATGGGGACTAACTCAGAAGACAGAGCTCATGCAGGAGGCAGCAGCCTGCTTTTTAAATTATTTTTCACACAGGTAACATCTTATGCTGCTGTTTTCAGTCTGCACTAGTTTCCTGTTGCTGTTTGAAGAGTTCATTTGCAGTGAATTGTTTTCAGCCTGGCCACCAGATGAAGAACTTCTCTAACACGACAATACATAGGGATTTGACAGAGAAACATTAAGGTTGGTATGGATGAGGCATGGATGGCAAGGTGCAGAATTGAAATCATCAGGAAACATCAAGAAAGGAAAAAAGACAAGCTTGAGCAGATGTGCCAAAATCAGCAGGACACTGAGATCGCAGCACACACTGCCCAGATTCTTGAGTCAACTGGATCTGGCAAACCTCAGGAGGCAGCTTGACTCCAGCCCTGTCTTCTAGGTGGACCTTGGGCTTGTGCTCTAGCTTTATCTTCAGCCTCATGGTGGGGGCAGCAGGTAGACCTTGGACCTATGTAGTAGCTCTGTTTCAAACTTTGTCTCTGGTCCCATCTCCTGCTGCTCTTAGATGTACCCTGGACTTGATCCACTAACTTGCCTTGTTTGGACCCTGGACCTGGTTCATTAATTTGCCTTGTTTGGGCCCGTTGATGGACCCTGTTATCAGTACCCAGCTCTGAGGGACTGTGCCCAGCTGGTGAAGGCACTGCCCATGCTGGGTCACCACCAGGTCCTGGCTTGTACCAGAGGGGTCCTGGCCCAGTGACGTGGCTACACGCATCTCTGTCATTATGCAGAAAAAAGAAAGAGTGAGATCTGTCTGTGAGAGAACCTATGAGTAAAATCAGTTTAAAATGAAACAAACTTCCCTCTCTAGCTGGTTTTGCATTGCACTTTGCTACATTAGCCAAACATAAGCAATAGAAACACTCAACAAAATACTTTGATCTGATCGAGAGGTACAGGTGTGTTGTGCCCTCGATTTTGGAGTTTGTTCCCTGATAGCATGCAAAAGATATTGGATTTGATAATAATGGAGGGCGGGGGGACTTCATAACCTGGACATGAGTTTCTCTGAGGCAGGGAGAGGCTGAGATGAAGAGGTGCAATAGCTAGACAGCGGTAGAGTTTCAAGAAGCAGTTCATTTTAGGTTGCTTTCATTTGGCAGCTTATTATATTTTTGTTTTCACGTATGATATAACAGTGATCTGTAAAAACAGCCAGGAGCCTAACTTTCAGAAACGCTGAGGTCCCAAAAACTGAAGTAGATCTTCCAGCAAGGCTCTCAGTACTGTTTAAGAAATAAATCCAAATATTTCAGTTGTAAAGAAGATGCTTTGGCTCCAGAACAATGTGAGAAAAATGTACAATCCATTTGATCTGCTTCAGATGCCACAACCATCTGCAACTGCATGTGGCAAACCCACATTTCTCAGATTCACAGGCATGTATGATTGCAAAGAGCATTGAATACTTTCAGTAAAATAGATAAACCTTTAGTATGCTCTTTTTGTTATTTACTTCTCTCCCAGCAGCTCTCTGTGCAAAGAATTCCTCCTTGAAGACCCCATGGGACTCAAAACCCACAGCCAGGCGACGCAGAGCCTTTCAAGGCAGGAGATATTGTGTGCAAAAGTGTCTGACAAACAGCCAATATGAACAACAACGGTTGGCACCAGAAGAGGGTCACAGATGCGTATTTGAACATGCTATTGTGCAATATCGCCACACAGTGTAGGCTCCAGCTGCTGCTATTGGAAAGACACCAGCGCCATCTGCCTTCGTAAAGCCAAAGGAAACCCGGGAGCACAAATAAGGAGTAAAACAGTCCTGTAGAGGAGCTCATCTCCCCCTGCTCTTCGGCGATTCCCAAGGGTAGCGCCTTAATTTCTAAACTTTGGCTTTGTAATATCCACCGTTGTTCTCAGTTCTTATAGCTTACATGTATTTTTTGCTGTCAGGTAGAAAGCACAAACTCGTGTCATCAGTCATATGAGCTGGCACGCAGATGCCACCGCACTTCATCCTCATGGGGCTGGGGCCTCTGTGTGAGACAGGGACCGAGAAGGACTCCTGTCCCAGTAACTCCAGCCAGCACCTGTGCATCTAGCGCTGCACACACATGCACGTGCTCTCCGCTGCTAACTCGTGCTTTCTGTGCAATACCATTTTCTCATACTCAGCATTTGTATTCCATGCAAATACTTTGTCTCTTAGTCAGGAGCTCAGATGAAATGCAGACAGCAGCTTTTGGTTCAGGGCAGCTCCTAGGGAAGAGAGCTTCCCAGCACTGAATGAGGAATCAGCTGGAAACTGCTTGTCCTGTTGGGACAGTTGTCTCTCAGTTTGGGTTTCCTTATCTGGGATGCTGTCCCCAAGCCTCATGATTCCCCAGCAACCCAAATCAGCCTAATCCTCATCACGGAGGAAAGCTCTTGATGCTCTGCAGCCTGTCCTACATGTGTTGTTTGATTTCCTGTTAATGCTATAGCATCTGGGCACGAGGTTTGCATTTCAACCTTTAAATACCACTTTTTTGTGTTTACTATAATGGCATGGTTTTGTTTGTTTGTTTTTTAGCAACTTTTAACCACTTTGGAGAGGAGGATGTTAAAAAAAATCTTTATTTTGCAGCTAATTTCCATAATTATTATGAATAGCTACCTACTATCTATATATGCATACACCCCATACTATAGGTTTCTTATCTATTTCCCATATATTTATTTTTGTGTATTTTTGGCATGTTTAAGCAACAGGCATTTTCAAGATATTTAAGCTAACTAAGCTATTAAATAATCTAAACTAAATTAAATATAATTACTTTTTTTCTGTTTTTATTTCTCCTCTAGTTAAGAGAACACTGCAAATACTTTGCAATGCCTCTAGCTGTTGCTATTCAGTACAATTATCTTAATTTTTCTGGTAAACTTTTCTTTTCTCTTTTCTTTTCTTTTCTTTTCTTTTCTTTTCTTTTCTTTTCTTTTCTTTTCTTTTCTTTTCTTTTCTTTTCTTTTCTTTTTCTTTTTCTTTTTCTTTTTCTTTTTTTTTCTTTTTTTCTCATGAAGATTTTAGTATTTCCATCAGCAATGTCCTGATTTGATAGGTGGTCCACAGGACCCCATTCTTTCCTGTTATGATGCTTGTTCATCCATTGACTTGAGACTACATTAATGCTCACATGCAGTGTCAGGGTGCTGCAGGGCTAACCTGGTCATGGAGGCACAAATGTGTTTGCTTGCACTTAGCTCCATGCCAGAAAGTCTTGTAGGCTTCATTTAGAGCATGAAGCTGAAAACTGTCCTGGAAATATATATATACATATATATATATATATATAATTATTTTGAAATTGCTCTTAAAGACTAGTGAAGTTTGTTTCTTGCTCTCTTGTATGTTTCTGTCCCCAATACACAGCAATAGAAAAGCGATGATTTGTGATTGCTCTGGATTTGAAATATACACATTTCAGAGCACTGATAATTTCAGAACACCTACAGAGGAGTTCATGTTCTCTAAATTTAGTCTGTCTGTCTTGCACTCCTGTGCTAGGAAGTTGTGCCACTTCCATGACCAGCTGACCCATTAAACAATGAGCTGCTGAAGTTAAACCTCTCTCTCTGACCCATTTAAGTACCTAGAAAATTGAAATGAGTACCAGTGAGATTACATTGTCTAGAATAAATCATGTTAAACAAGATCATTTCCAGCAGTGACTGGGTAACTGCTCCTCTGTATAGCAGAAAAGCCACCGATGCAGATCTCTTGGTTTTAGGAAGCCTTCTAATACTGTCTCCCATGATGAGCTGTCTCATAAGCAAGTCACAAATCATGAATGGACAACTGGGTGCAAAACTGGATCTACAGAATATTTAGCAAGAGTAGGTCATTAGCTTGGCCAGACACATCAAGCAGAATTCTGCAGGAGCATTTCACAGCACCAACTTGATATTTTTTAAAAAATAATTTGGAATGCAGAGAAGATAAACTGCTTACCAAGCCCACTGGCTGGGAAGGGCAGCAAGTGTTGGAGGACAGGGCTAGGACCTCAAGGAACTTGGCAAAGTACAGTCAGGGGGAAAATGTGATTCAAAGGACATGCTTTCACTCGCTGCTCTTGGCAGAACTGCCACTGTCACAGACACAGGTTGTGGAATTACTGGTCTGATAGCATCACAGTGCATACTTGGTGGTTAGCATAGATCACAAGCCAAACAGGAGTCAGCCACGCCATGCCACCACAAAAAACGTCAAATAGCACCGGGGGGTATATATATAAAGGAAGATTGTTTGACAGGCAAACGAAGCTATTCTTCTGTTACTCCTGGGGCTAGTAAACCTTTGGTTAGTGTATTCTGCTTTGGCTAGAATAGTGATTTAGAGATTTTATGAGGAAATATTGGTGGAACTGGAGTGGTTAGTCCTGAAGAAGGGGGAGACCTGGTAGGGGGTCCCTGAATACATACACTGTGTTTCTGAGGGAGAGGGCAGCACACCCATCTGCTGAGAAGGCTTGTGGGCAACAGGTCTGGGTTACGTGCTAGAAGCAGCCTTCCCATGGTGCAGCTTAAGGAAATGGAAGGAGAGATTGCTGTGAGGTATGACAGCCTTGTTTTGTTAGTTTTCAAGTGCAGAATGGACATATATATGTGAGAAATGACCTACACATAATTGATCCTGTTCTGGGGGCAGTAGGAAGGAAGGAGACACTTCCCAACCCTGTTCTTCTGATGTTCTTGTTTGGAACTGAAGGTCGTAATTTAGACACCTAATTTAGATGTCTAAATTATACATTGTGAATACCAGCTAATTATCAAGGCTCTTGCTTTCCATTTCTGTTTAATATGTCATTAGGAAAAAATCTTAGTAGTCAATAAATTTAATCTAAAGCAGCTATAATACAGACTGGCACCATGCTATGCAAACTCTATTTGTTCAAACCTGTGTTTTCCAAGTCCTAGGCTTCTTTTGAGCACATACTGCCAGCTCTGCTAACATCTAAAAGGCTTCTGATCTAGAGACCTGTCTGCTGGACATTAGGATGATCAGGTTTATTTAATAAAGGCTTTATTGGAACACCCATTTAACTTACTGCAGAAAGGGTGATGGATGAAAAAGGGAAAGAATAACTCACACAAATATTACTCATTCTGAAGATGCTAAAACTCAGGCTCAGAACACTCTTTGATATTTGACCTCTGCAGATGGCCTGTAATTAAGACTCTAATCCTCTAAACACTTAAACACTCTTGAAGTTAATAGGATTAGTCACATGCCTGAAGTGTGCATGGCAAGCAAAACTGTTGTTGAATACAGCTGATGAAAAAAACTTGCAACAAAGGCATGTTTCTGGTGGAATACTGTCTGATATTTTCTAATCGTTTTCAAACGAGTTCTAAGTGATTTCCTAATGTGATGGTGTTTAATAAAAATAAAACTTAACCAAGTTGTAGCTTGAAAAAGTGTTGTACAAAAAAAAAAAAAAAAAAAAAAAAAAAAAAAAAAAAGTCAGTCTACATTCCCTGAATTTTACAATCCTTGCAAAGGAAAATTGAGACTAAGCATGCACAGAATCAGACAGATCAGACAGTTACAAAAAGAGGAAGAAACATTTTCTCCTTCTTTCTTTAGCAGAAATAACAATTTGGCTTAAAAGCACATAAGTTGTTCCTTCTCTGTCCCTGACAGACTAGCTGTTCTTGGGAATCCTGGCCAACTTAGTCGGGATAAGATTGTCACATTGTAAGCGTATGAAAAGATGATGGAAGAGCAAGTACAACTGGGGAAGTGATTTAAGATACTGCAAGGACAAAGCTGTAGGCTTTGAGGTTCCCATTCATTGTTGCACATCTGCCAGAAAAAGAGACCGGAGCACAAGGCATCATGCTAATGCATAACGTGCTAGATTTTATTTTTATTGCCATTTACACCATGGATGCAATCTGGGAATCCCAACACAGCTGAATCATTTGATACCGCCCTATAAAGTGCCTGCTGCAAACGCATACACAGTGACGTTATGTCTCCCATTGGTAATAACGTAGATGCAAATCCCCTCTGCTAAAGGATGTGTGGTGCCACAGTATTGTCATATACAGGAAAAGGTAACAACTGTGGTTAAAGGTTTCCAAAAACTGGCACACAGCAAACAACTGCAGTGCCATCCCCTGGCTTGAACGGAAGTCCTCTTTTAGAGGCAGGGAGAGATTTCCTCCACTCGCCCTCAGGATTACAGTCAGCAGAACGAAGACTGCATTTAGCCAAGTATTCCTGCCAACTCCAACACAGACCAAAGTAAAAAAAAAGCCCAAGAGTAACAATCATCACTCTGTCAATACTGCTGTTGTTATACAGGAATCTGAGTCACACTAAGAGGCCTCTCAAGGAAGGGAGCAGTGGAGATACAAGAAATTCAAGACAGAGCAGGGAAATTCTGATTAAAGAAGCACCACAGCAGCGATGAGGTGGCAGATAAGACCACAAGAATACGGCATCATAACCTTATTGACAGCATCATGGGGGAAAACAGCGTTGAAAAAGTGAGAAACATTGGTAAACCACTGCCTGTAAGGAAGGACAGATTAGAAGGTCTTAAACCAAAGCAATACTTAAGATGAAAATTTAAAGAGAGTAATAAAATAAGGAGGGCGGAAACCAGAAGATGTAATCTAGGTCTGAGTCAATTAAAAAGACAGCGCAGTCTGTTTCTTACTGAGGTCAAAAAAAAAGGGGGGGGGGGGAGAAAGATGTGCTTCCAGGGTGATGGGTTAAACCTGGACTGAGGCAAAGTGAAGGCAGTGGGAAGTGAGGAGGGGTGCGGACCCCACACAGAGCCACCAGAGCAGGCCCTGCAGGAGCAGCTCCAGACCTCTGCAGGCTCAGGAAGTACAAAAGCACCGAGCTGAGCACTGCAGTGCCTCAATGGGGCAAACCATACTGTTCCTCTCCCCGCTTAGGGCCACACTAGGTGTCTTTACGCAGAGCTCCATAGGGCTCAAAGTGACACCCAGAAAGGAATTTCATATCCGGAAAAGTGAAGTGACAGCAAGGAAGAGCCACAAGGGAGACTGGTAAAGGCCGAAAGCTGGAGGAACTGAAAGTGGGGTGTTACAAAATAGTACCGAGGCAAGTGGGAGCACCACTGAAACCAACGGGAGGAGGAAAAAATGTGAAGTTGGAGGCACAGAGAATTTCCAACGCCCTCCCTGCCAGCAGCGCAGAGGGAACAGAAAGGGAAGAGCCCGAGAGCAGGAGCCTCGGGCAGCTGCGGGCTTGGAGGCACACGCCACGTTGAAGGGGAATTTGCGTCGAGAGCAAAACGAAAAGAAAGCAGCTTGTGTGAGAAGCAGAGTAGGGCAGAGAAACTTTCATCGTTTTATTTATTTATTTTCAGAGGAACCGAGGTGGCAGTGGATCTATTCGGAGGGGGAACTCGCGGCCGCTCCTCGGGGCGGCCCCACCGGGCCCCCGCCACCACCTGAGGGACGGCCCCGGCCGCCCCCCCGCCTACAGCCGCCGGTCCGGAGGCGAGGCGCACGTCAGGGCGGAAGTGACGCGCAGACCGTGACGCCGGCGCGAGGCGAGGCGACATAAGGGGGGAGGTGGCGGCGGCCGGAAGCGAGCGGCGTGGGGCGGGGCGGGCGCTGAGGGGAGCGGAGCGGCGGCGGCCTCGGCTCCGGCCCCGGCCATGGATTTCCACAACATCCTCGTCATGGCCTCGGAGCAGCAGGGCCTCAACGCCGTGCCGGTGAGCACACGGATGGGGCGCCGGGGCCGGGGGGCCCTTCCCTCCCCGTCCCTTTCCCTACCCGTTCCCTTCCCTCCGGGGCCGGAGCGCGGCTGCCGCCGCCAGCAGGTCCGGGCCGCCCGAGGCACCGGGCTCGGGGCCCGTGACAGGGGCGAAGGCCCCGCGGGGTCGGGCCGGAGCGGGGCAGGTCCCGGGGCCGCGCTGGGGTGGGCGTCGGTGCCGAGGGTCGGCCTGCGGCGGTTGCCGGTTTCCTTGTGCGGCTGTGGGGCAGGCGTTCCGGCAGGTCGCTGTTTAACGTACGGTACCGAGGCCGTGGGGGTTGGGCTGCGAACAACCCGCGTAGGAAGGGCCGGGGGCCTTCTGGTGCGCTGGCATCCTGGGTTTCGTTCCTTCGGCAGGACCAAGCTGTAAGCCGTGTGTGCTTATGTGCATGACAAATATTGTCTTATGGCAGACACCAGCCAGGGAAACACTTGGCCTGTGTGTTCTTTAACCAGACGTCAGAGTTGTGTGCTTCCGTGGTGAAAGCAGCGTAAATGAGGGCAGGTAGAGGCTTTTAGCATAAAAGGGGGGGAAAAAGAGTCAAAGCGTAGCCTTTACTTCTGATACTGCTGAAACAGATGCTCCAGGATTGAGGTTTGTCTTGGACACTGTATCACTACTTAAGCTTTGTTAATGTTCACCAGTGTTGTGACCAGTCCCTGGTGTGGTCCAACCACATGGTAGGTACGCGGAATTCATCAGATTCTGCTGTGTTTTTTAAAAAATCTTATAAAACATATTTCATATGCATAAAATTCATACATCAATGTAAGTTTTGTGTACATTTGCGAGTATATACATTTGTAACACATCTTTTGTGTTTAGTCTGATCAAGTTTGCCTCTGAATCTACATAGAGATGTTATATGTAGCATAAATAGGAAAATAGGCACTACATAAGCATGGTAAGGTATTTAAGTGCCTGGTTTATTACTTTTAAAACAAGGCATTTGTTTCACAAAGCTGTTTTTGGGTGGTTGTAGTAAAATTTCTTTCAACCTCTTTAGTTTTCTCTTGCATTTCTTAGGTGCTGCACCACTCTTTCCTGTCACACAGTTACAAATTGCGATGATGAATTGATGAAACATCTGCCATGCTCCCTATCCCAGATACTGTGCTCAGGGAGGGAGTCCTACCCGTTGTGCAATGGGTGAGGGTTTTGTTCCTGCTTTTAGAAAAGGCAGGATTAGGATTTACCTGATTAACTCATGCAGAGGGAGTGCAATTATATCTATAGCTGAAGCAGGGTTGGTTTCTTGCCTCTCTTGCATGTCAGTGGTGCAGCTTTTAACTATCAGATTACCTTGGTCTCCGAGCAAAAGTGGAACTGTGCTTGGCACTATTTGAGGTTATCTGCAGCTGTTGGGCTTCAGAAGGCCTGTGAAGGTTTTTTGATCTGTCGACATTTAAGTCACTCCACTAGAGTAAAACTAATGCATAAAACTCATTCCTATAAAAAGCATATAAGTAGCCATACATATTTTTTAGTTAAAATACTGTACAGACAAATTACAGAATTCACTGCTATGTAATATTAATGGCTTTCCAGAAGTGTTGATTCCTGCATTAATCAGCAGATCCCCTGAATTTCCCTTTGAGGAGTTTAAAAGAATCTTTACAGTGCACTGAATTAAATATTCCATGCCTACTGTAATGAAAAAGAGTAACACACAAGTTACATGTAAGTTGACTTTTTCTATCATTTCTGCTTTCTAAGAAATAATACGGTCCTGTATCATAAAAGGGGGATAGTATTGCATCATGTCCTCGTAAAAACAGCTCTGCTTGTTCATCTCCCAGTGGAAATAGGTTAGAAGGAAACACTGCTGAAATTAACCTTCCAGGGCCCTATTAATTGCATCAGATTGGGTTTCTAAATAGAGAAATATCTAAACAAGTGTATTAATGATGTGTCGCTAATAATCTTTAAATCAGTTGTTTAAAAATGTCTCTTTCTCATGTAGCATTCGGGGGAGGCTTCAATATTGTGTATATTTTGTTGTGTTTATATTCTGCTGTTCATTAGGCTTGCAGTGTGGACTGGCTTTGACTAGACATGATACCAGTTGCAACTGTTGAACTCGGTTTGATGTAAATCCTTCCTAGTCACCCCCTCTCTTCGCAGTGAGATCTGTACATGCTGTTATGGGGCATAATTGATGTGGTGAAGTACTTTAAGGTCTTTATGGAAGATACTTCTGAAAGTATGAAATGAAATAACAGTTACTTAAAAGCACAGAAAGCACATTTAAGAACCAAGTCATCCTTTTATTTTGTCTTGATTCTGCAGTCATTAGTAATTAGAAACAACCTCACCTAGGTCACTGTTCCTTTTCACAGCGGGTGTATCACTGGACAGAACTTGAAATCTGAAACAGATTTAACCACAGAGAGGTGCCCTGAAACTGAAACAGCTCATCATCCACGTCAGCATTGGCTGAAGTCTGGCTTTAAGTCGGACTGATGCACAGGAGCATGCATCCTTACAAAATAACCTCTGCTAAAACTGACAGATACATGCAATTATGGAAATTTGGTTTGTGTTTCACTCCTTATAATAAACTTCCTTTAAAGTGCAGTCATTGTAAGTATTTGGGAAGAAAAACCACAGCAGGATCCAGGAGTTTGTTCAGAGGACCAGAACTTGTTACAGAGCTCTCCCATGACACTGTAATTTACAAACTACTGAAGGCTTGCCTCCAGGCAGGAGGAGCCCTTCAAGAGTTAGAGGAAAGGTGGCTGTGAAGTACGGGTCGCAGTTGTGGAATCGGGCTCCTGTTCGATCTGCAAACGCTTATCGTGTGGCTAAAACCTGTCCCAAAGCTGGGCCTGGCAGTGCTTTGTGCGCTGTATCAGCACCCACGAGAACAGCAAGATCTGTCATAAAAAAGCTGGCAAGGGGTTGAAGAGAGCTTTTATTTAGCAACTGGACTTGGTGGTTAAGTTCCAGGCTCTTGCAAACACTGACTGAGTTTTCCCTGTTCCTGATCTCTTTTTGCATAAATGAATGAAAATAGGGACCACAATACACCGCATGAAGGAAAGAACAAAGTATGCCTTCTTCCTGCGTGAAGCAATATTCAACAGAAGAAATTTGTGTGGTTTTTTTTTTTCATGTAATGGTTCAGCTTAGGTCTTGTGACAGCAGTTGCAAAATCTTCAAGTGACTTTACTTTTTTTTTTTTTTTCACTTTTTCATACAATTGGTGATCTTGTTAAGTGGGTTTTGAGAGATGAGAACAGCTGGCAGTTGGAATGCTCTTATTGTTACAGTATTTATAAGGGTGGTTACAACCTGCAGGGAATGATACAAATTGAAGCCTGCTTGGTAACTGCCATTGACTGTCCTAACTTGTTCATAGTGGTAGTCGGGGAAGCATTTTACATGTGTGTGTGCCAGGAAACAACAGCTGCAGCACGAGCTAAGTAAGGTCTGCAGAGCAGAGGTGGTGGCCCTCCAAGCACAGGCCAGGAGCCGACTGCTCAGTGGGGAGCAGCAAACACAGCTTTACCTGAGCTGTGTGCTCACAAGAGCTGTGTTGAACGTTGCCAGTGTAAAGAATGTGTGAGACAAGCTGTGAAAGCTGCGTGTCCTTGGTAGCACAAGTGGGGATTGCCTTCAGCTCAGCTGTGCAGGCGCGGAGCAGAGCCACTGGCGTGTACAGGTGCTGTACAACAAAGTGGGGTGGTGCAGGATCTGTCACTTGTCTCTCACAGGGTTTGGGTTCAGAGGCAGGCATCGCTGCCTGCGTGCTAGTTCAGACTGGGTAGGTGGCGTCATGGCAGGCTTCACACAGGTAAAGGGAAATGAGAAGCCTCAGAGAGCTCCTCCAGGAGTACCATTCACTGATGGGAAGAGCCTGTATTTCTTGAGGGGTCACAGTTGAAGAAAGGCACTTCTGCAGCCTTCCCTTTATTCTTTGGCTAAAGCAGTGCCCGTTTTGTCTCAGCAATCAGCAGTGAGCTGTAGCAGGTGCTACCTGGAGAGTTAATCACTGTTGCAATTTGAGAACAGCACTGTTCTGGGTAGCTTGACCTGCTCTCTTCTAGGGCTAAATGTTTGTTTCCCTGTTACTTAACCACCTCTGTGATAACAGAGCCAGGTAGTGCAGCTGCCGCTGCCTGGCTGCGGATGTAGTGACGTGCCCTGACTTAGTCAGGCACTTCTACCTGGAGTCTGATGCATGTTCATATGCACTGAAAGTTGTGGATTTTATCAGTGGTTGTGCAGCACGTGCATGTTTCAGTGCTTTTAGAAAGATTAACTTAAGCATGTTATCGTATGCGTTTTTAATTGAAAGTTCACAAATGTGTGTCAACAGCAGTGGTGATTCATGGTACAGAGCTTTGAGTACTCATGAAATAATGCTTAGCTGTGGTTTCAGCTGTTAGTCAATATTAAGAAATGCTGCTGCCAGGAAGACTTCAAATCTTGAATTTTGCACAATTTTTCACATTAGTGGCAGTGAGCAAACAGCATGGCTGTCAGGCTGCTTCACAAACCTGCGCCTGGGTAGGACTGCTGGTTGTAGTGCAGCAAAACAAAGCCTGAAAACTGCTTCCCCATCACTTTAATTCTTTATAAGGCTTCCTAGTGGGATAGATCAATCTACATTAGTCCCTGCTGTCTAGCAGTTTTCAAAAGTGTTCCTTCTGCCTAAAATTTTTGGAAAATCTTTTCTTTTGTCTTCGTATTTAAAAAAACTGTACAAGTTGAATAATTATACCAAGTTTTGCCAAAATAGATTACCAATTCTGAAACTTGCCGTGTTTAACTTAGCACAACACTGACTTATGCTGAAGATCAGTATACTACAGAGTACCTTCAGTTGCTCCAAAGGCACTAATTTGCTTCAATATCCTTCAGAAAGGATTTTCCCTGATGATGTGGGGATTGCTTTGCCTCTCTATCTGTTCTGATTTAGACTGTGCATGCTGGATTACTTCAGGCCACAGAGTCAAGGGTGAAGTGAGCAGAAACTGAGAGGAGTTACTGCAGTACAGCTGAGGTCTCCTGAAACATGAGGTCTTTAGGATACTTGTGGTAAACAGCATGGAAGAAATGAGTCTGGAAGGGGGAGTGACTCGGCTTCCCTTGAAAAAGAGGGGCCCAGCTCTGTTCATCTTCTTATCATTTAAATGGTCCTAGCTGTCATCGAGTCTAATGATTTTGATCAAAAGTAACCAAAATTGTTCAGAGCTGAAGCTTCTGGAGTGATAGGGGTTTCCCAAATCAGTTCTCAGATTGTGGCAAATGCTCTTGCACATAGAGGAGTTCCAGTAACCGAGTTGGGTTGTAGTAGCTCATTGATGCGCTGAGGAAACGTGTCAGGGTACAGTGCTGCAGTGTAGAAGGATGCCATAGCTTCAGAGTGTTAGTCTGGAAAGTTAGGAAATTAGTAAAGGTGCCTCCAAACAGCTGGCATTGTAGCTGCCCTGCTTGGAGCCGGTTTTGGCTGCATTTAAAAGTCTCTGAACCTTGCCTCATAGTATCTGTGTGCACAAGGTAATACATGGCGTTACACAGTGTAACAACAGATAATCCCAGTGTCTCTTCAGGTGGTGCTGTTTCAATGAATGAGATTAGACCTAGGGTTTACATTGTATGTTACTGAAACCTGCAGAAAGTTGTGCTACTTGCTTGCCAGCTTATTGTCCTTTAAATACTTGGATGATGTGTCTGTCTTCCCTAGATATTTTTGTGTCTTTGTTAACTTTCATAATTCTGTACGAGGCTTCATAAGGCTTAATTTACCATGTAGGTCTTGTCTGGGCTTACAATCGGCTTGCTACCAAAATTAAAACAAACAAAAAATAAACAGGAAAAAAAAATCAAATATTTCTTTTCTGAATTTATTCTGCTTTATACCTGCTTCTAGATTTAACTGGCATCTATCGTATTTATCTTGGCGAGTGTATGTGTCTTGTTGCTTTTTCTTCTCCAGTTTGTGGGGAGATGTAACATGTCTTTTCCTTCCCATTTATTGTTCTAAAGCTCAGCCTGGTGATCGGTACGCCTGTGGAACGGCATGTCTGAGTGGTGCAGCTGCACTCGTGCAAGTGTTGGTTACAGCTCCCAGTAAGGGCGGCACTTGGACTCTAATGTATGGATTAAAAATACAATTTATGAGAGGTAACAGAAGGAGAAAAGGGACAGCGTGGATCCTGCGTCCGTTCAGATGCTGAGAGCTCCGAGGTGCACAGCACTGCCAGGTGCCTAGGCACAGCGTGCTGTGCAGCCCTGTCTGTGGGGCTCACCACAGCAGCCGTTTGTCTGTAGGGCTTTCATGGGGTGTTCTTGGAAGCAAAAGGCGCTATTTATCGTTTCCACTGCCAGGCAAAAGGACATTGTATCAAAACCTGCTGCTTCTCTTTGCATGTGACTGTTACTAAACTTCTCAGTTTCAAAAACATTGTGCACCTCAGCATTTCTGACATGCTTATTTGTTCTTTGCAGAAAAGATACAGTTTGGCTGTTGGTCCTCCCAAAAAGGTTCCAAAAGTCAAGGGTGTCGAGTCTGCAGCAGTGCAAGCATTTCTCAGACGGAAGGAAGAAGAAAAAAGAAAAAAAGGTAACTGCTGAAGCAGCCCAAAATATATCCTGTGGAAGACTTTCATTGACTCTTTGAGACTTTGACCCTATTCAGGGCTCTTGCAAGTAGGGTTTTACATTTGCTTCTGGAATTCATGCATATACCTGCTGATGCTGAGGGATAGCCAGTGGAAAAGTTAGGGCCAGGGATGTTTGCATGCTTTCCAAAAGGTTTAAACATTAATCAGCTACACTGACGTCTACTGGTGGAGACCAAGAAGTAATTAAGGTGGAGAGAGATTTCAGGAAAGCATCCTGAATTTTTGTTAGTGTTACTTTGAAATGTTATTTTTGTGTCAAAACCTGGTAAGAGTTCTTGATGTCGTTGCCTCAATCCGCTCCCTCGATACAGCCTGAATTTTTAAATTGGTGTGGCAAAAGCTTTACCTAAGCCATGGTTTTTTTTTTCCACTTTTATTATAACCAAGTCTGATGGACAGGGTGGCCCAGGATTGTCTTTCTCTCCTTGGCCAGTTGTAAGCCAGCTACTTATCTCTGCTGTCAGGTCCAGGCAGAAGCAAGACTGAGCATGAAACACAGTTGTATTCACAGTGTACAGTCATGGCCATTGACAAATAACATAAGGCAGGGCATGGTGCCTTTACAGGAACCAATATAAAATGCAGCATGAGTAGCCGAATCCAGTTTCTAGGAAGTGATGCTCAGGAAACCCCCTTTTCCCGGGTCTTTCTGGTATTTGCCCCCATCCACGCCATTGATCTCTCAAGTATGTAGCCCTCAGGCCTCATTTTATTCACCAGCTAATTCAGCATGAATTTCGTCAGTAGATCACACACAAGACACTTGAGATAAAGAGCATACTCATGCAGAAAATAGCTAAAACAGTTCAATAGGAAGATAGGGCAGGCTGTGGAGATGGTGCACAAGGCACTGCTGAACAGATGCAGTGACCTGCAGCTTGCTCATCTGTCTGGCTGCATCCCTTCCTCTCCTGCACCTGTGCCTCAGCCTGTCTTCCAGTTCTTGTTCCCACACCCCAATACTCACTCATCCTTCCCTTTCCCCACCTTCACTTAAACATATGATATTAAATTTTTTACGCTCAAAATCCTTTTACTCAATCTCAGAACTCCTTTCCTTTCACCAGAGATCGTGTATGTCCTGTACCTTTTTACACAGCAGTTCTCCTTAGTTTGTATAGCATTTGACAGTGGCTTCTTGTTGAATCACGTCAGCCAGTTTTGTAATAGAAGTGGTTGGGCATAAATATTCACCTTTGTTTGTGCAAGTACCTGATTCAGGTGGATCAGGCTGCCCTGTTGGCAGACTTGGATCACTTTCTGGTCTGTTGTGAATAGCTGTTAGCCAGATATCCTTAAGCTATTGTCTTAAATGGTTTGTCAGTTGGAAGAAACTGAGATAAAAAGTAGTGCTTTTGCTTAACTTTCTCCTGGTTTTCTTTTACAGAATTGGAAGAAAAAAGAAAGAAAGAACAACTCTTGGCTAGACGTATTGAACTGAAACATGACAGGAAGGCAAGAGCTATGGCCTCACGAACAAAGGATAACTTTTATGGCTATAACGGCGTACCTGTTGAAGAGAAGTCTAAAAAGAGGAGGACTTGTGAGAACGTTGCTCAGGCTCCAGAGGCTGAGTATGCAACAGAAGATGAGGCTGAGCAACTTGAATACGCTCAAACAGAATCTGAGCACGAGCAAGAAGAATATGATGAGAAACCATCCAAAGCTGCTCTAAAACCAAAGGCACCTCCCAAAAGTGCACCACCACCTCTAAACTTTACAGATCTTCTGAGGCTTGCTGAAAAAAAACAGTATGAACCGGTAGAAATAAAAGTAGTGAAAAAGATAGAAGAAAGACCCAGAACAGCAGAAGAATTGAGAGAGAGGGAGTATTTGGAACGCAAAAATAAAAGAGTAGAAATGCGGAAAAAGAAAAATGAGAAGGAGATTAAGAATACAGGAATATCCAGTTCTTCAAAAAAAGTGACTTCTCTGAAAGAATGTGGAAATGCAAAACTTAGCAAAAGCTCAGTAGATAAACATTCCTCTCCAAAAGGCAGCCTTTCTTCTATGAGTGGTACTGATAAGAAATCCAAAGCACCAGCATTGACTGAAAAACACTCTCGGTCATCATCTTCCAGGCCAAGTCAAATGGAAAAAGTAAAAACCTCTCAAAATGGTTCCTTAAAAAGCTCTACTGGTAGCAGTCATAGTAAATTACCTGTCAATGGTGTAGGAAAGTCTGGCTCAAGCTTTACTGGGCAATCCTCAAAACCATTGGCCAATGGGGCTCAGAGGCTACCCTCTGCTAAAGAATCCAGCCTGAAAAGGCCTGCCCACACGAAAATGGGAAATGCTGCAGCCCTCCAACATGAAGTCAACTCCAACGCAAAGCGAGCCAGCAGCAGCTTAGGAAAAGGAGGACCTGGGCATCCAGGTGGCAGTTCAAGCGCAGGCCTGGGGCGAACAGGCAGCAATTCCGGTGTGGGACCGGGAAGGCCGGGGAGTGGTTCAAGCCCAGGGCCTCGGCGGCTGGGCAGCAACTCAGCTGCAGGACCGGGAAGGCCGGGCGGCAGCTCAGGCTTGGGACCTGGAAGGCCAGGTGGCAGCTCAGGCATGGCCCTTGGGCGACCAGGGAGCAGCTCAGGTGCTGGACTGGGGCGGCCGGGCAGCAGCTCGGGTAGTGGGCCAGGAAGGCCGGGCAGCAGCACAAACGCAGGACCTGGGCGGCCAGGCAGCGGCACGGGAACAGGACCAGGAAGGCCGGGAGTCGGCCCCAGCACGGGACCTGGGCGGCCAGGCAGCAGCTTGGGCACCGGACCAGGAAGGCCAGGGGTCAGCCCAAGCATGGGACCTGGGCGCCCAGGCAGCAGCTCGGGAACAGGACCAGGAAGGCCAGGAGTCAGCCCAAACCCAGCACCTGGGCGACCAGGCTTGGGTACAGCTGTAAAGCCTAAGTGTACTGTTGTGTCGGAAACGATTTCTTCTAAAAACCTAGTCACAAGGCCTAGCAATGGACAGATAAATGGGATGAGACCTCTACAAGGGCATAGACCCATGTTCCGTTCACAAGGTATGAAGTTCTGTAGCAAATACGTTTTTTAACTTTGTTCCATGTTTTTGATAAGTCTGAGTTGAAGTCACTGGGGGTCTTTGGCAGTTCGAGATGCAATAAGGAAGACATGCACAAAATAAGGTATTTGTCTTTTAAAGAGGGTATTTAACAGTGGAATGCTGTTTTCTGCTTTGCAACTTCTTGTTTTCACCCCTTCTCATATTCCCTGAAAGGAGGGCCTGGGCTGTAAGGTCTTGATGAAAGAAAGCTAAGCAACCTGTGATGGACGGTAGCGTATGGATGGTTTTAAAGGAAAAGAATTAAAGGATTCACTTCCTGCATTGCCCAACTATTCTTAGCCTTTAAAAACTTAGAAAATAAGATAATATAAATAACAGATGCTTAAAGCAGCACACACAAACTGAAACAACACAGCAAAGCTGTGACTGTTAGTTGAGTACTTGCGGAAATTCACTTTATCAGTGAGTAGTTATAAAAATTTATTTCTGAGCAGGAGTAAGCAGTATGGATTCTAGCAATTAGTACCAGAAAACCCTGACCAAGAACATAGACTTCCGTCTGGTAGTTTGCTCAGGATGCAGTTGATGATACTGATAAGTAATCTATAAGTAATCTTCTACAGCACAGCACAGAGGAAGTACTTCCTTTCAGTGAATTTGAGAATTGCTAATTAGCTTGAGGCAGAGGTTTTCTACGTTGAAGTCCACACCTAATAAAATCGCTGTGCCCAAAGTATAGCAAGGAGAAGTACTGTTAAGGTAATGTTATGTTAATTCAGCTTTTTTTATTCCCTTGTCGTTAAGGTATTGGGAGACCACCCATTGGTTACAAAAGACAAATAGATGACGATGATGATGACGATGAATACGACTCTGAAATGGATGATTTCATTGAAGATGAAGGTGAACCCCAAGAAGAAATATCAAAGCATATTCGGGAAATATTTGGATATGACCGGAAAAGGTACAAGAAATGTAAATTTTAAGCTATTGCAAAGCAAGCAACAGAACAACAAAGATGAATATAGTTCAATGAATAAAAAATTTGGAAATAAGTGAAGTGCAGATATCAAAAAATGGTTTTTTGCATTGCAGAAATTTAATGAGCATTAGAGCCCTTTCTGTGCAGAAGGGATTTTGACTTCTTACACTGCTTGCCATGCTGGGGCAATAATATTTGGGGAGCGGTAATATTTGATGCAAGCAGGACATTTATGAACAACATGGCTTCTTCAGCTTCTCACCTACCTAATCCATAGTAACTCCTTCCTATCATAAGGTGTTATCATGCTTCCTGTATCAGTTGGTATTTGAGAATTCATGAATGTAGCTGCCTGAATATGAACTGGTAAATGCAACAGTGTTAACAGTTCTCTAAGAGGATCTAAGGTGACATATTTGTATGTCTAGGAACTGTTGGAAAAATAAGACTGGAGCTTATTAAAATACTTTCCTTGTGTCTGACTAAGGTATAAGAAAGCAAGCATTTTAAAGACTTGTAAGCTAGATTCCTTCAAACTGTTAATGTAACTATATGTGGCAAGGTAAAATTTCTTTCTAAAAGGATGTGAATTCATAACTGAACTGTACATGATGGTATTTTTGTGTGCTAAGCAATAATATTTAATTTCCAGATATAAAGATGAAAGCGATTATGCCTTACGTTATATGGAGAGCAGCTGGAGAGAGCAACAGAAAGAAGAAGCTAGGAGGTATGCTTAGATTTAAACTAAAATAGAAATTGGGAGATTTGTTTATTTTCTGAGTCATGGGGATATTTGCTGCTTTTTATAATGGAGGGAAAAGAAGCCTTTACATTTTTGATAGGAAAGCTTAGGTAAAAGATGAAGCTCAGACAACCAGAGTGCCAGTGGAATAGTGGGTACATTAAAAAGTTTTGTTTGTGCATTCTATGCATCCAATGCATCAAAAACTTTGCTAGTAGAAATTTTACCAAGTCCAAAAAGTCTTCCTGCAAATACTTTGAATTCTGACTGAAATGACAAACCCTTCAATTTGTCCCAAACATGTTTTTGTGCTAGTTCTTGAGGACTGGAAAAAGATTTGTCTTCATCTATATACATGTGTGGTTTGTGTGCACATGCATATATAGAGAATGCTCTGACACGTCTGTAATCAGCGATTTCAAAAATGAAGACTAGGCTTTCTTATTGGTTTTGGCCTCTAGACCTGTGCAATTCTTAAATAGTTATTACTAAATCTGGCATTCAAGAACTGATCCTTTTTGGTTTTTTCCATGCCTGGTGGAAGATGTCTGCAGTGCCTTTACCAAAGTTTTGTAAATGTTATGGATTTTTTTTTTATAGGTAATGAAAAAGACTGGAAATACACAGTCACAATTTTTTTTCATTCTAAGTTTTTTAGATTTTTCATGGAATGCCTCAAGTATTATAAACCTGCATCTTTCTAAAGTGATAGTCAGTGTCCTTATTCCTTCCTACTCTTACAAATAGCTGCAGCTCATGCAAAGCTATAGTCTCTTAAATGGAGAAATAACTGAAATTTTACAGTGATAGTGCTATTTATTGTATTCTGCGTTGAAGACCTAGAGTGAGGTTTTGCAAAGCTTAGTACCTCACTAACTTTTAACTACGCCTGCTAACAAAAGAAGAGATGAGGAATTTGACTAAAGAGTGTAACTATTTCCTATCCTTGGCTATTTTTCACTGAGTTTGGTTAAAAGTTTAACCTTTGATGTGAGGAGCTTTTTTCTAATCAAGCAAGCCCACTAAAATTACTAAATTCTAAGCTGAAATGGAAAATGATGCTTCAAGCCAGAGATTGATCGCACGGACTCTTGTTGCGTGTACTCTCTTGATCTGGATTCTGCAGTTTCTTGAATTCATTGACTTCCCTCTGCTTGTTTAGGCATAAAATCCTTTTTAGAGGCTGTTCTGGAGCAGTTACCCCAGAGCAGCTGAATGATGACAGATGGTCATGTGGTTGACCCTGATATATTTTGGTGCAAACTGCCTTATGCTGCTTCACATAGAGCTGTGCATGCACAAATGCTCTGAGTAGGCCTGCAAACCAGGCAGGGACAGATCACAAAACAGTAGCTCTGTGACACCCATTGCTAGTATCACAGCAGCAAGCCTATCCAGCCATCATCCATTGAAGAGGAGGTCAGTGACCACAGATAGTGTTTTCAGTATCTCTTCCAACCTAGTGACTTCTAGGAAGTTGAAGGAACTGCACAAGGACATAGCCAGAACATGCTCTGTTCAGCAGCACCTCTTCCCTCTGCCAGTTCCCCAGAGTCCCAGCAGCTAGCTGGACCTGAGGGTAAGGCAGTGCCATTCAGGTAGATGCCTCAAGTCAGGAAGTTGCCATGAAATCTCTTGCTTTTTTGATGGATCCACTCTCAGTCTTGCCAATGAAAAAGGTGTAGGCGGTCCTCAGAAAAGCTGATCTGAGTCAGTCCTGATATGAATTGCATGTAAGAGTTACTTTGGCAAGAATTGATGGATGTTTCAGCAACTTCTTGTCAAAAAAGAACAACCTTTCTTAGCAAAACTGTTTTTTTTTGTAATGGTCATTTCTTTAAAGAAAACTTACAATTATTTTCCTTCAAAAGATTTGATTCTGCTCTAATGAGGAGACTTTTGGGGGTGTATTCTTTCTTTTCTTAAACTATAATCTTGCTATAATTGAAGAAAACTTAAAATTGTTGAACTGATCTAAATCTTTGTTGCTCAAATCAGCTATAATTTAGGATTTCTTTTCTTGGGGGAGAAGACAAATTTCATGTTTCTTGAGTAGCAGTTTGTAAAGGCTTTCAACTTATTTGGCAGCTTGAGACTCGGTGTTCAGGAAGACCTAGAAGAATTGAGACGGGAAGAGGAAGAACTAAAACGCAAGAGACAGTCTAAGAAGCTGAGGACACGTTAACTGACTTATGGTGTTGACTTCTTTCATTTTTCTGCTACCCTCTGCCTCCATACATCTCCTCTTATTCTACTTCAGTTTCCATTTGCTTGTTAGATGGCAAAAGAATATGTTAAAGGGATGAAAGAACTGAAAAATAAAGGCTTTAGTTTGACTTAAATAAGATATTTATTTTTAATACTGCCAGGGTTGATTTTTTTCTATGAAGAAATTAATGCACTAATGCATATTATTAAGTAGAAGAAAATTAATTTCCATTGATTAAATCAGTTCAAGATGCCAGCAGAAATATTGACTAGCTATGCACTGACTTGGAACTGTGTGGGCCCATATACAAGTAAACCAATTTTGCATTCACTTGAAAGGAAGGAATAGCATTCTTGTTCCCTGATTTTTTTATTTTTTTTTTGAGATTTAGAGAAACTGCTTTATATCCTGCTTTGTCTCCTGAGTCGAGCCTCAAAGTATTGAAATGTTATCTTGTGTACAGAAGCAGCTTGGGTGTAAATTCAGCCATTGCCACAAATGTTCAAAGCAATAAAGTGCTTTATACTTTCTGATGACCCATAAACAGTAACTAAACTAGCACCCTCTTATTTCTGAACAGGAAAGTGCACGTCACTTGCAAAAATTGCACAGTTATGGTTGCATCCCAAAGGTTAGGCTGGCTTTTGCTGTGTCTGGAATTTCAATGCCAAGCAAATTCAGTATAATAAATACACATCCCGAAAATAGGAATTTCTAGTGTTTGTATGTAACCTGTGCTTTTGTGCTCAAGCACATGCTTGGGAGTTCCCTTCCTTCCCTGCCAATCTTCACATTTGTCTAACAGCTTCTGCTGCTTCTACAAGTTGTGTGCAGTGCTTCTGGTTTTTTCTTGCATTAAGCATCAGGTGTGTTTAGTGATTTGAAACGTGGAACAGTTATTTATCTAATCAGGTTTGCTACTTGGAAAGCATACTTCCAAAGTATTTTCAGCTCTCTGAAAGTAATAACTTCATATTAACTAGTGAGTACTTCTGATTAATTTAATCAAGCCAAAAATCTAAAATTCATATCAGGAGAGTTGGTTCTGTTACCTAATGCCCATGTTTGCACATTATTTCTAGCTATGCACTTAAAAACTGAAACTGAATTTTACTATCAATTCCAGGTTCATTTAAGGCTCTAGGGATTGTATTTGAGAGTCTGAAGCTCAACCTGGTGTTGTAGCTACTTTGATTCCCATGAATGCCCTTCCAAAGTTCACCAGTATCACCACTCAGCTTTGCCTCAAGCTCTAAGACTTCATTGATAAAGACCTCCACTTTAGCTGCTGAGGCTATGTTGTAATACTAAAAGTATTTACAAAAGTATGAAAAGGGTTTGGGGTGTATGCTGGGAAAAAATAAAAAGGAAAAATCACAGAGTAGAAAAATAGTGAAGGAACCTTTCCTACCAGAGCACTGTTTAAGTGTTCTTCCTGGAAAGAGTTCAGACAGCAACCCGTAAGGAACAATCTTGGAAGCTGCTTACACATCTGACTCTTAATGAGAGAAAAAATAATTTACCTTTTTAAGACATTTTCTGTTGATGGTGTAGCATTTCACTGCCTTAGCAAAACACTGACATAAGCTATTGGGATGGATTCTATAAACTAATTCAGTATTAGCTGTCAGGGAGCCCAGATGATAACCATCATTGCTCCTTTGTGTTTTTAACTCTCTAACAAATATTGTTTCTCAGTGTATACACTTGAGACCATTCAAGATAGTGTAATCTCAGTGCTTGTCTAAAAGCGTGTTGTATTCGCTCTGCTTAATGGGACCATCTGAAATCTCCTGTTGTAGCTCCTAGAATTACCCAAACGTGGCAATGACCTCTGGGACCATCATCAAGTTGTGGTTTGTTTTTTTTGTTGTGGTGTCTTTTTTGTTGTTTTGTTTGGTGTTTTTTTTTTTATTATGTTACTCTTTTTAGCTGGAGAAAGGCTCTAGGTCTGTCAACCCAGACAACTCTATCAGTTGCAATTTCCTGCCTGGTTGGAAAAAAGTCTTGTATGAATCAAAAGAACCATATTGATTCAAAATTGGTTCAGTTGGGAATTAAATCTGCATTTCAGATAAATATAGGTTAAATAAATCCTGATTATTTTATCATTTTGTACACAGTTAAATTTCCTAATCTGTAAAGCACTTTGTCATTGGTCTTTTAGATGGTGACTGGAATGTACTCTGCTCTGCCAGCCTCCCTAAGACACTGTATAACTTTTCTTCGCACAACAATAATTGCTTAATTTTGTTTGTTTCATATGAAAAATTATTGAAGGACACATTTGTAATTTTACAATCAAGAAGTACTTTCTCATAATTGGAGTGGGATACTAAAGCTTTTCAAATTTTGTACAACGTTTGGGTTTTAATGTTTGCATTTGCTGCATATTTGTAAATTGTCTAGGAAGGACCTTGTATCCAAAAACATGTTTGCTGATTTCCAGATTAATATTATTAATCTAATAAGTACTTCGGTAACTCATCCAAAGTGCATCAGAATTTGACATTAAGAAAAACTGAAAGAATGCTTATATTGGTTTATGAGGATCTGATGTTAAACTAATGATTTAATTGTATGTAATGAAATTCTGGTTTGGTTTTTAGATTTTAATTCACTTTTTGACAATGTGCCTTTTATACTAAATTGTGTCAAAAAATAATGAATGTAGGAGTATAAAAAGGTTGGTCGGTTTCTGCTATCTCAGATTCTATATCCTTAAACTTGATAGTGTGAAATGGTGACATACTTTGCGTAAAACCCTTCCAGGTCTGGCTTTGATTGCACAATTACAGTAGCTACTTCTTTACTGATAACGCTAAATCAAATGAAGGGCACTTTCTATTGATGACTACTTTTTGAAAATGTCTTGTATTTACACTTGAGCTGTGTTTCACTTTACAGCGGTCTTTTTGGAGGCCAGGGTTTTGCATATCACAGGAAGCCTTACTGTGCAACTCTGTGCTGTGCATAAAAAATAAAAATCTTTCAAGAAGTATATGAGATCTCTATGGAAATCTGGATTTATTTTTGTGTAAAGCCCAAAATATTGTCCAGGAAAACTAATTTTCTATTTTTTTTGCATTTTGTAACATAATCTAGTAGCTGATGCGTATTTCTAGATATAGCGTGCGTATTTCTGGAGACCAAAACATGTCAGAAAGAAAATAAATATATGCAGAGACTGGTGTTTAAGTTGTGATGAATGTACTTCTATTTATTTTGGTGAGTGGGTGTGATGCAATATTAAAGTGTTAGTGTGTACATAAGGGTGCTTCTAGTTTTAGCCAATGGTTTTCTTTGGGGATATCAGTTGTGCACAATGTCTTTTTACACAATGTGACAAATCAGGTTTAAAAACGTACATAGCTTAACTGTTTTCTGGTGCTGTCAAGAAAGTGTATACTTTTGCACACACCAAATGCATATAAAAGTTTTGCAGAGTATGTATACAATAAATTACAGGCATTAAACATTTCACTGCTATTTCTCAGTGGTTTCCTTTATGGAAGATTTTTCAGTTTGTTTTAAGCTGTTTTCCTCAGAGATGTCACACAGAACAGCATTAGGGTGAACGTTCTCCAAGGAAAATTCTTCTCGTGTTCTCATGCAGCCAGCAAGAATGTATGAAAAATTGATGGAGTCGCTTAAGCACTCAGAAAAGAGCTGAAATTCATTGGCGTCTCCTACAGTTTAGTCTTCTAACCTAATTTATATTTGAAGGAAGGAACATGCATTTTAGAATGGTAATATAAACAAGCATACAAGCTGCCTTTCATCTCTTCCAATGCAAATACGGTGTTTCATCCTGCAGTTTCATAAGCAGCATGCTTCTCGGATTCTTCTATTCCCATGTGAAGAACCTGAACCTCCTCTACTGCTGTGTGCTGTGCAACTGTTTACTGCTTTGACAGTTGGAGGTAAATACCACTAATAGTTCTGATTAGCTAGCACTGTGAACTACTTCCAAGTAGATAAATGAATACCCAGCATCAAATTGAGCCCATCTGCCTGCCTTCCCTTGAAAAGGGAACAATTGCATGCTCTTGTGCTTAAAAAAATATCTACCTATGCATATATAAAGTCACTTAGCATTTGATTGGTGTCCAACCAGTACTCTGCTTTGCAGGCATGAAATCCTAGCCTGTTTGTTCTTGCCTTGTATGGAATCCCCCTGAGATTTTTAATGCATCTTCATAGTTCTAATCAGTCATTATTTTAAAGCAAATATATTCTATTCAGGCAGGAGGAAATTTTACATTGAGTTATCTTAATCTGACCAATAAAGCTATACTTCTCTGGAAGTAACAGAACTATTTTACTCAAGTTTAAACACACACACACACACACACACACACACACAAAAAAAAAAAAAAAAAAAAACACAGATCCTTAGTTTGAGGGCGGGTTTTAGTTTTAATTTGAAATAATGATTTAATTTCGTAAAGCAGAACTGTGATTTAGTCATCCAATAAATGTTCTTTTACCTACCAGTTTAAATGCACATGGAAACATTTTTCCGTGAACCTGAGAATCCAAAAAAATTCTGACTTACCATGGTTAATGTACTTTGTGGGATGAAACTAAAAACAGAAGAGGTTCCTGAGGTAATAATACATATCCCTAATTTAATTCTAATCTCTCTGCCTGCAGTTAATGAATGCTTTTCCCAAACCAGCTGGTGCTTTATTTCCTTTGGGGATTTTCTCTCTTCGTTTATTTATTTATTTATTTATTTATTTAGTGAGTCTTTGTGTTTTACCTATATCCTTTTCCCCACATTGGCAAATTAATTGGTTGTTTTTTATCTTGGATGTAACATCTGCCCACCTTCTCTGTGCTACTGAGTTGAGAAAAGGCTCCTCTGATGTCATGCCCTATCACACCATGTGTGAATACAACAACTGACAACCTAAAGAGAATTAAGAGGTTTTTTTGTGTTCCTTTTTCCTTACTAAAGGCAAGGGCTTGCTTCTGACTTAAAAAATACTTAATGAGGACAGCGCTGCAGGTTTTATAATGCACTCAGAATAAGAGTGTGTATGTAATCATGCTGAGCATAAAAGGGATGTTTTTCAGTGCCTTGGCTATATTCTCCAACGTTTTAACCTCTTATGTGGACTTATTTATGGAAATGTAACTAGCTTCCTTGAGTGATGCAACAAAGTCTTTATAATGTTTGCTCCGAGTTTGTCTTCAACTCCCTGTCACAATAATTCTCCCTGCCTGCTGCTTCTTTTTTCGTATCAGCATATTCAGTACTTGTTCTGACAACAAAGTGTATGTGCTAGAGTACACCTATTGGTTGACCTGCTGCCCTGAAACTGATAACGGACTCTGCTTATAATTGCTTTTTGCACAGCAGAGGCACTAACAGGAGGCAAGCTGCTCCATCCAGGTCTTTATTTTTATGGAGTGTGCAGGAATTTTGTTCTTAAGACCTCTGTGGGAGTGTAAAGTATGACTGTCAATGATGTGTAGACAGCCTGGTCATGCAAGGTGAATCTTCATAGTTCAGGCAGAGCGACGCACTTATTAACAGCCCTCTTCCCCCAGCCACAGTGCGCAAACCAGCAAACCCCTTATTAATATCACTTCTGTTTCTGTGCTGTGTGTGCAAAGGGAAGGCAGCAATGGCAGCATGCAGGAAAATTGAATCATTTTGTGGAAGACTGATTGATGCCTTGTGCAGTTGGCAAAGAAGTCTAAAGTTGTGTGAAAATGCTGGTTGAAATGCAGTCTTGGCTGGATTGTGCTTTTAAACTGATAGATAATGGAACAGTGATAAAATGAGCTAGTCATAGTGTGGATCATGCTCAGATCACAAATGGTTGTCCAGAACAAAAGTGAAGAGTGAGATAAATGATGTTTTTACCTGTGATATGTCCAGAGCTAAAACCAATTTGATGGGTTTTGTGAGGAAACTGTTCCCTTGCCACCTGTAGTGTACTTAATCTTCATTTATTCCCAGACCTTCATTATCTGGGATGATCATAGAAGTACGCTTCAGAACTGAAAGTTTTGCACAAGTCATGTAGCTTCTATAACTTAATTTCTGTTCCATTATTCTTAATTTGGACAGCTCGTTACTGCATGATTTTCTCCACTGGAGAAAGGTTCCTGAGAACTTCTTCCTTTGGCTTTGCTCATAGGTACCACAGAGATACAGAATGCCCAAGGTTAACCAGAAGATTAAGGCCCGTGTCTGAAGTATGACATTTTAGGACACAGAACATGATGCCATTTTCCTCTTTTGTAAAACTGAATAAAACTCACAGGCCACGTGCAGTAGAATTAGCTCCATGTTCCAGGAGTCTCTCATTTTATTTTGCTCTATCCCTCAGCACCTGAAAAACTGCAGCCTATTTTCTGTGTAACTGGCCGTGTCTTCCATCAAGTCTCAAAATATTTCAATAAGAGGACCCTTAGTGCTGTTTTTTTTTTTTTTTTTTTTTTTTTTTTTTTTTTTTGAATACACAGGGCAAGCTTTTATGGAAATAGGAGCTCTTAATTTATAAAAATTTATAAAGAGTTTGATATATTGGGTGTCTGCTCAATAAATTCCAGTTTAAGGAGATTTCTGAAGCTTGATTGGTAGTAATATATGCAAAATGCTATGGGCACACTTAGAAGAGCACAGTATTACCAGTCCTGCTGGCTTTACCAGCTGATTTGCGTTTAAACTAAATGTGCATGTGAAAGCTTTTCAAGAGCAGAGACAGTGTTGGATAACGTGAGAGCACTGTGGTGGAGACTTGCATATGAGCTGCTGGGCAGGCAGATACCATTTACTGTCTTGAAACCACCCACAGTTGGCTTCAAGATGGGGCTAAGGCAAGGTGTGTTTATCTTCAGACCTGCATTTAACAGAACACCCCTGCTGCTTTTGGAGCTATCGGTAGCTCTCCAGCTGGCCACATTCAGCCTCGCTATCCCCGGCACTTCTGGCCTGTGTCATACATAGGCTGACTGCAGTGGGTGTGTACGCATACAGCAATGAAGCCGATAAACCTGCAGAAAACATCTATAGAAATGGCAATTATACTGCTAGCTTTCTTTTTGCTTAATGCAGGAGGAGGTGCTGGGTTAGGAAAGTCAGGAGCTAGTTCCAAAGCTGGAATACAGAAGGGAACTTCAGTAATGAAAAGGTAGAAATCAAGTTTTTAACTTGTGCAACCTGGTATAACTACTGATTTAGATGAAACTATAGTTTTCATTACATCAGGTTGGGTTTATAGTAAGACTATGCCATCTTTTGGAAAAGTGTTTTTCTTACGTTGCCTCTCTTGGCAACTTTCTGTATGTCAAGAAACACGTTTGGAAATAGCAACCTGTGAGATGATGTGGGGGAGGAACTGCTGGAGGGTGGTGTGTGGGGTAGCAAGGCCATTATCTGTGTGGGCAGAACACCAGCTAGCTAGCAAGATATTTAATCACCTCAAGATTAGCTGGCAGTAGGATATGTAATTCAATATGGAGTTAATCCTTGTGTATTATGTTTAGAGCAGATACTGAGTCAGAAGGCACAGGCACTGTTCTGAATTTAAAGAAGAGTTTAAACAGTGAATATCAAATCTGGACCTGTAGTTTGGGTGCACGCTTAGTCAGGGATGACCTGTAAGCCTCACAGCAATGGTATACGACTCAGCCTTGAGATGACAGTGGTGTGTCACTACCAGTAGTATATTGTTACTATTCCAGTTTCTACAATTATTTTGGCTATATTGCACATACAGATTTTAAAAAGCATTACCAAGTGTCTAACCTATTTGTAACTCCGTATCTTTCAGATTTGCCTAGTTGTCTTTACTGTGAAATACACAGAAATTTTAAAAATAATAATTTTTCAAGATTAAAAATTTAAAAGTACCTTATTCTTAACCATTAGCCTCTGCTAGGACCTTTGTGAGTGAAACAATGATTTTCAAGCTGTCTTTTAAAAGGGTTTAGGAGAAAGTTCATGGAAATCATTCTGTAACAGCTCATCTTGGGATTCACCATATTCCACCCTTCAAAAAAGGATGCAGCCACCAAGTCTATAGGAGGCTGTAGTAAAGGTAGCTGTTGTAATAGGTCCCAGCCCAGAGTTCTCAGGTCACGATTCCTCCTGCCACAAAACCCAAGTGGCCAAGGATACCTCTCACTTTTTAGAGAGGCTCTTTACCATAGCATTTCTGTAGGGCTTGGGGATTTGCTTGCTGTTGCCACTTTGTGCATTTTGCCCTTCAATTGCTCTCCTGCAGGTTGGCAGCTTCTGCACAAATATAGGCTTCAAGAAAGGGCAGGACTGAGCAAAGTGAGACCGGCAGGAAGGAGGAAAGGCAGTCCTTAGCATAACTCCTCTTCAAAGAGTTGGACATCCTACCCTACAGGTATGACTTGTCAGGTGTCTAGTGACTGACGGGAGCAGCCATAAAGGCAGCCCAGTTGTAATGGGAAAAATATTGACAGTGAAAGAAAGAAACATGCTAAAAAAAAAAAAAAAAAAAAAAAAAGTATATCTGCTGCCCTGGGAATTTGGAGCATCCCTGAGGAACACAGCTGGCATCCTTGCATCCTTGAGGTGCAGCTGGGTAACTCAGAAACTCAGACATGTTGACATACCCTTGATAAGCACAAAACTTGACCTTACTTACCACCAGGAAAAACAGCAATTTGTCTGTGAAAAGTAAAAATAAGTCTGGGAAGGCAAAAATTGCTCTAACACCAACACTCGGCTGCTCCGAGAGGTGGTGTCCTACGCCCCCTTACGTCTATGTCGATGCAGAAATAACTCATTGCCTACCCGAAGGGGAACTTCTCTGCGGGTGGGGTCTGGACACCTCGGAATTAAGTCCCCGTCCCTCGCTGACTGGTCTGCAACCGGGAGCAACTGGGTGGTTGCTGCGGCAGTAGCGCTTCAAAAATATTAGAGAGAGAGAGACGCATGCATACAGGCAGTCCAGAAGTCAGTACGCACTTGGGCAGCGGCGATTCACGGCGAGTTGCCGCAAGTCAGCTTCAAGAAGTCCGTGGCGCCCCGCAGCGGCCCTCAGGCGAGGCCGCCGCCTTCCCTCACGCCGGGCCGGGCCGGGCCGGGCGGCGCTGGGGCGGCTGGGAGGCGGCAGCCGGCGCCATGGCGTTCGCGGCTGAGGAGGCGCTGAGGAAGCAGCTGGGCAGGGTGCGCGGGGCCGCCGCTCCGAGGGAGACGCGGGGCGGGAGGGCAGCGTGACGGGGCTGGGGTGGCGGGGCTCGGCCGGCTCCGCAGCCCTGGGGTCGCTGCCGGGGGAGCGGGGTTTGTTTACCTGGCCCGTGCGAGGCTGTGCCGCGGGTGGCTCGGTTGTTCGTCGGGCTGGGGACGTGTGGGGGGCGCGCAATGGGACTTCGGAAAGGGCTGTCAGTGTCCTGGGGGCTCGTCTGATAGTCCCTGCCTGCCATCTCGGGGCTCTTCAGGCAGGGATTTGTTTTCGTAGCATCCCCCTGAGGTAAAAACTTCTTAATTTCCGTATGAGAAACTGAGCGATGCATACCCAACGCCAGGCTCACAACGTGAGAATTTCCATATCTGATAGAAGGACTTTACAACCTACTTAATAGGAATAATTAATACTTATTTAATAGGAAAACAAACGTATTTAATAGGAATATATATTTTGTATTATGAATATGGGGTCAGCTGGGGAGGGATGGCTTTGGTTCACAGCAAGGTGCGTTAACACAACGTGTTACATTCAAGCTGTGTGGCTGCTCCTTGCTTGGGCACCTCTGAGTTTTCAGCTCATGACTTTGCAGCATCCCGTCAGACCAAAACACCAAGAAGCTGACTAAGGGGCATTTCTTGTCCGCAGCTTTGTGTTTTCGCATGCAAGGGGGAAAATAATGGTGCTGTGTAAGCAGCTCTAGCTATGGTTCTGGTGGGGGGGTGTTACTGAAGAGCAGGTAGGTTTTAGGTGCTGCTTTGTGGCAAGTGTCGCAGTGCAGTGAGCCTCGTAGGGCGCTCAGGGCTGGTTCAGCCCCCTGTAGAGGCTGTCTGCTCACACAGACAAGAAGGGAAAGGAATGCTACATGCAGAATGAGGTCAGAAATTGAGTTCTAGTGTTGCAACAGCAGACCCATGATACTTTCAAAGCTTTTTTTTGGTACCAGCTGTTTAAAGCATTTATCTCATGCCAAAGCTATTTATAATGCTACAAGTAATTGTTATCTGCCCCTTCTTGTGTTTCCACCTTCTCTTGGTTCCGTCTCTCTGCCTCTGGTAATGACCTTTGAAAGGAAACTTTTTTCTGATTGATTTATTTTAACCTCTCCCTCCTTTTCAGTATAAGTTCAGGGACCTGACCGTAGAAGAACTGAAGACTGTTAACAAGACCTACCCTAACTTCACGTTCTCCATGAACACATACAGTAAGAAGTGATACAGTTACTTTGAATGATTCTTACTTGCCATAAATTCAGATTATGTATAATGTGAGTGTCTTCCAGGTGCATTCCTACCTTTATTCTGACTTGCAGCAAAATTCCTCTTGCTACGTGACTATTTTTGAAGAAAGCAGACGTATAAAAACCTAACTTTAATGTGTCAATAACTGTAGAAGGTTGATTTTTTAAATTTCTTTATGTGTAAGAGCATTTTCCCATATCCCATGATTCTATTTAAGGAAATCTCATGTCTGTAGCTTATCAAGTGTGGTTTCCAGATTCCTTCAGGATGACTGAATGTTCTTATGAAACCAGAATTTCAGAGAAGTGATTTTCAGACTAGTGATATCCTTAGTTGTACCAGCGCTATCTTCATTAAGATTCCATTAAGGAATTATCTCAGAGGAGGATGGGGGGGATACATGATGGATGACATTTTTGTAACATTGGTGACTAGAGCAACATATGTAATTTCTAAAGAAAAAATTGCAGAGTATATTTGTAGTTGTGGATGGGATTGCCATAATCATTTTGATTTTTAACTTCAGCCTTCAAGGATGGATCCCAGAAAGACCTCCTGAATTTCAGTGGTACTGTTCCAGTGAAATACGGTAAGAGTAATTGAACGTAATTTCCCTACTAGTTATGAATCTAATTGTAAAATGTGCTGGGTACCGCCTCCCAACAACATACCATGCTGATTGGTCATGGAGAATCTTAGAAAATACATGTTGCTAAAGTAGTAGAGATGGCTTTTCTGCTCTGGCAGCCAGATGGAAGAAGTGGGGAAAAAGCGGGAGTGCTGCTACTCATTTCCAGCAGCCAAAAGGATTTAAGTTTACTCCTAAATGTGTTGTAAATGAAGTGGAATGTTAAAATCAAACATGAAAACCATGCCTCTAAATTATTAGATTAAGTTGTGTTAGCCTGCATATATGAGATGAGGTACCCTTTCTCATTTTCGTTATGCTCAGGGCTAACGTACACACACTATAGGAACAAATACCTAAGAATGTGAATGAATACAAGTCTGTGTCATGCCTTTGGGATCCTGGTATTGCTGGTGTTGGTTTCTGAACTGTAGCTTCATTGAAGTTGGCTGTAAAGGATTTTGTCTAAATTGGCAGAAGCTGCTTCTGCTCCATAAACAGGTATCTTCATGCACACATAGATGCTGAAATAAGGCATCATAAGATAAGTCAAATAAATAAATAAATAAAGCATTTAGTGTGACAGATTTATTTGCCTAGAAAACTGGATGCATTGGCTGACAGAGAGTACCCAAGGGAAAAAAAACAAGAAGAAGAAGAAAAAAGCTTACATTAATCAAGACTCAATCAAGTTGATCCAGACAAGTCTGCTTTTGTAAAGTGGCCTAAGTAACATAAGTGCTTTTGAGTGCAAAACTAGAAAGTGATTTGTCTGGCTTTTTTCTTTGTTATTACAAAATGTGAATCACGTGCATTCACACCTGTTTTTTGTTTCTTCTCAGTGGTAATGGTTTTGTTTGTGTTGAACAGGTAATTCCTATAACATACCTATTCGTCTGTGGATTTTGGATTCTCATCCCTTTGCTCCCCCCATTTGCTTCTTGAAGCCGACTGCAAACATGGGCATTTCAGTGGGAAAGCATGTTGATGCTCATGGCAGGATTTATTTGCCCTACCTGCAAAACTGGAGCCATGTAAGAGGGGCAGCCGGGGAAGGAGGTGTCTGGGAATAATGTCTGATGTTATATGGAGAATAGTGGGGAGGGATGGATAGGGCTTGGGGCTTTTTGTTTTCTGCGTTGTTTGTTAAATATGTAATGATTATGCAAAGAGAAGCAGAATGTTAGCACCTCTTGAAATTACAGCTTTCAGCCACTCTGAGGTGATCATAAGGAAAATTGCCATTGATTCTAAAGATAATTATTTTAGGCTGAATACTAATGGGATTGAGTTTGTTACAAAGTATTATAAGACCTGTGTGGGCTCTTTGATGTTTTCCCCTTGGTTGCAGTGAATAATGAATAATAATAGACAAATTGAGTATCCCTGGAAAGTTCAGTGCAAGTTCTAATGTTTTGGGGATGTCTTTTTTCAATAGAACTCTGTGAATCATTAGAACAGAGAACAGCCAGTGCTGTTGCTAAATAATTTTATGCACCATTAAATAGCTTACTTAAATATGACTGCCTGGCCAGCAAAATGATTTAATGAAAGCTAGTTTTCAAAAAAGAATAGGATATATTTTCCATGATTAGTAGAGAAATTCCATGGGAATTATTTCTGTTGCTCAAACTTCTTTAGGCAAGAAGACAGTAGAAGAACTGAATCACCAAAGCTGTGCTCAGTTAAGCTCATCTAAGAAGGAAGCTGTCTTTCCTCTAGTTAAGATTTGCCCTGTTTATGTTATTTGATGTAGCTAGATCAAAGGCTTTCATATGTCCATGGATGCTTTCAAAAACTAGTTGCACTGGTCTTTTAAATTCTGTAACTCCTTTTTGCTACATTCCTTTTAAGCCATCCTCCTGTTTGAAAAGTATCTTCTTAAAAAGTTGTGCTTTTCTTCACCTTAAATCTTTCCATATTAAGGGTGTCAATATTTATAATTTTATCAGGGTTTATATAGCTATGGCTCTTTATGAAACTGCTCCAGTCACAGTTGATACTGGTACGTGACAAAGCTAGTCAGCTGTTTTGTCATATTACTGTGTTTCAGCCTAAATCAACTATTGTTGGATTAATCAAGGAAATGATTGCAAAATTTGAGGAAGAGCTCCCTCTGTATTCATTGTCATCTTCTGATGCAGCCAGACAATCAGAACTTCTCTCCTACATTGCGAAGATTACTGAAGGTGTGGATATTTTCCTATATTGGTGATGTTCTAACACATTGTATTTATTAATTATTGTACTTATTAATTTATCGTTATTACTTCATATCACAAAAATGCCTGCATAATGTTAACATCTGAATTTTTGTGCTTGCTTCACAAAATTCATTGTGAAATCTTGTGAAAGGGAAACATGATTTTAGAATAAACAGGTTGATTTTACCTATCACAGTCATTCATTCCCTCAGGTCTCAGTTGCTTGTGCTCTCACATCGGCAGTGGCAAGCCCTGAGACGTGTCTGCCCACAGTGACTGGGGTGCAGCACTGAGGACAAGGAGTGCTGGTTTTGAGGCCGTATTGTGTCCCTTGGGTTCTTGTTCAGTGGTGGCAAGCTGATTTTGGTCTTGTCTCTTACACCCTTTAGTAGTGGATGCTCTTTGGCATCTTTTGCCTCACTGTTTTATCTCACCTATTTTAAGTCTTGGGCAAAATTCCTACATCTCACAGTCCTCATGATTTACTTATCTGGGTATTCTATGGCTCCAGTACTGTTCTTCATCTTGACACATACTCTTCATGTCAGTCCTTTCTTCTTTTAATGAAATGAGATCATCTGTGGCAACTAGTGCATATCCTTCCCTTTGAACTATTTTCTGCTGTTTCATCTGGTAATTGTGTACACAGACATGTTTGTGAGCATACGTGTGTATGCAGTATATGTTTCCAATCAATTGATCAATCTTAATGTTTCTCTTACAAATCTTGGTGTGTTATACTCAGAATGGAAATTGTTGCATTACCAGTACCATTGGCTAAATGACCTCAGGTATTTTAATTTGATTTAACTTGATTTTGATTGTCTTTTCAAAATTTTAACTCTTTTACAGATTTTCTGACTCTGGTATGTATTCATGCCTGTAGCAGTAGCAAAGGGAGTATTATTTCTATGTTCTTGGTGTCTAGCTGCTTATTACTATGCTCATACGTTCCATTTAGTGAAAAAAACATTCCTATTGAGAGAGGAATATGTGTGTGTCACACTTTTGGAGTTAGCATGAATTTTCAATGATCAGACTTGACCACTATTTTGAAGAAGCTTATGTAAGTTGGTTTAACTCTAGCCGTGATCCTTTACGAAGCATCAATACTTGTATTGATGCAGTATGGACCAGCACATCGGTTTGTGTTTCCTTTTAATTGTAGGAGAAACTGACACGAAATCAAAGAATAAAACTAGTGGAGACAAAAATGAAGGGCATTTCAACAAAGTTACTGTGGTTGGAGCTGGAGACCTTGGCATTGCCTGTGTGCTAGCAATTGCAGCAAAGGTATGTAATTAATGTAAATAGCTACAGACCTGATTAATATAGAGGCTTCCAACGTAGTTCTTAGTGTCTGACACACAGAACTAGCTCAGCATTTTCAATAGTCACGTCACTGCTTATGCCATTTGCCTCTTCCCTTCAGTTAATTTATAGACGCACAGAAGCATTAGTTTCTGCTGTGTTTTCTCAGTCAGGTTTTGTAAATACAAAGGGTTGAATTAGGAATTCACGTACTTTGAAAATCCTTTGTTAATAGGTTATTGCCTAAGCTGCGGCCTGTTAGAATTGGATCTCCTAGTCACCTGGAAAGGGGTTTTATAGATGGTCTGCACTGTATTCCAGCTATATGCTCAGAGACAATGTTTATTACTTCCTAGAGATGTTTTTGTTAATTTGTTTCATAATGCCTTATTTTCCAATTCAACTCATTAAATTAATTATCTTTTTCTTGTGATTTGTCAGAAATTTTGGTGAGGTCTGCCCACACTGCTTATTTTATACACAGCACAAGAACTGCTGTTTTGAATTGGAGAAAGAGCTGTTCTTATTCCCGCTGCTGGCAAGAACAAGTTGTGCTTTAATTGTTGTGTGTTATTTATTTAGGGTGTTGCAGACAAGGTGGTTCTTCTGGACCTTTCTGAAGGTGCAGCAAAAGGAGGAACTATGGACTTGGAGATCTTTGCTCTGCCAAATGTGGAGATCAGCAAAGGTACTAGATCTCATTGCTGGAATGGCTTTAGTCGCAGAGGTTGAGGTGATGTAGCTCGATGGCTCTTCCACAGTAGAAGATGGAACTGAATTGAGCAACAGCTTCATTTTTCCTTGCTTGCCTGTGGTGTTTTTATGTTCCTCGGACCCCTGCAACACAGAATTGTGGGGGCTGCTTTCACATCAGGCTTTTAATGTGATTTACCTTAGTCTGGGGACAGGGATGCGTTCTGGTTACACCAAGCATCTTACTTGATTATTCTGTTTCCTCCTTACATTGCCTGTTCTACATCCTTTGATCTTACCTAGCAGATTTTGCTGCTAGCACTTTTTTTTTCCTGAACCCTGCTTGTTGAACTGTACCACAAATCTGTGCTTTTGTGCACCTGTCACACATTTGTTTCTCTGTGATAGAGGAAGCTTGTATGTTGTTGCTGGTGCTGCTATTAGTAGTGTCACAGTGTTACATAATGCTTCTGTACTGTAACCTGTTAGTGTGCTATGTCTAGGCTTGGGGCAGGCTGGTATTATGTTTTTTAGTAAGCTTACACTTTGTAGGCACGCTAGGCCTTTGCTTTGGCTACGGCTGTTTTCAGAAGTGGTATTAGAAGACTAACATAAGCAGGCTTTTGGAACTCTTAGAGCTGTCTACGTGGCTTTCATTGAGCTGAAAGAACAAATAAAGGATAAAGGAATAAAGTCTCTGCCCTTCTTTTACAAGTCATAAGAAGAATGAAGCAGCCTTTTCATGGATGGATTTTTTTCCCTTGCCAAGAAAATTAAGTTTGGAAAGCTTATATGTCAAAACTGTATATGTATTGTCCGGTTTGTGCTTTGTAGCCTTGGTCAAACTTCAGTCTATCTTCTGTGTTGCCCACTGTGAAATGGGAAGAGTGGTTCTGTGGGAGAGCTGTGTTTTACAGGTGCTGTGGAAGTACCCCACATTCCAGATGGGAGGTGGGGATGAGACACAAGGGGAAGAATCCCTAATTTAAGCTGCATGCTGCAGTTAAGCATTTAGGATAGCATTTTGGTTTGCATCTGAAACTTGATAAAGTAACATTTTTTTTAAAACACATTTTGTTTATATTTCCAGATGTTTCTGCTTCAGCTGATTCCAAAGTCGTGGTGCTCACAGTTAACTCACTGGGCAGTGCTCAGACTTACCTTGACGTCATACAAAGCAATGTGGACTTGTTCAGGGGAATTATCCCAGCAGTATCACACTACAGTCAGAACTCTGTTCTGCTTGTTGCTTCCCATCCAGGTGCGTTGGTACTTCACCTAATGTTCTGTCCCTGCAATGGCTTTCTGTCTGGGCTGCTTTAAAAGTACATTACTGCAGAATGCACCCACTTAGTCAGAAATTCTTGCTACTCTGAAAGATATTTTCCTTTTCAGCAGTGAGCAGGACACTGTCTTTGAGGGGGTTTTTCTTAACTGTTACCAAGATAAAAGAAAATAGTGTACTTTATTTTGTTTAAAAGGTATGTATTTCTGCATATTTCTGTATGTAGCTTAAATGTCGCTGTACCTACAAGATTAGCATTCATTAGCTGCTGTCTTGTCAGCTGTTTTTTGTGTGTGTTTCTTCTGTGCAGTAAGTGTAGATGTGTGTGTGTGTCGTGTGCCATGTGATCAGACTCGCAGACCACTAATATATGTAATGTGGTGTCACTAGTAAACATTGCAGCTGTGTTGTGGGGGAAAATCTAAATTTGTTGGGTCAGGAATATTGTGAAACAAGACAAGCAGAAACACAACTTGAAGGGCAAGAAGTATTTGTGACCTTGTCTGTCCTGTAAACAGGCTGAAGACATTGCTAGCCCTTTTCTATTTTTCAATAGAAATTTCAATTGCTTCTTGGCCTTCCTGTCATTTAGAGCTCTGGAAATGGCGAAAAGATTTCCTGCCTTATGGGGGGGAAGAAAATCCAGCTGCATTAAACTTAGAAGCACATGAGGGCTTTGGTATAGGGAAGTATAGTAACTCATTTTGCAGTTGCGCTTGACTTCTCTTAAAACTTCACTTGGTCTGTGAATCTTCTTTGCCTCCTCCCCATCTGATCTGGTGTTTTGGTTGAACAGAACTACTGAAGTGCTCATGCATGCTTTTGTCTTTTCTAAAGAAAACAAATCCATCCTGAGTTCTGTAACTGACTAATAGTTTGCAGTTGGGCTGAGTTTTGATTGATCCTTCACTGTCAGCGTATTTTTCTTTCACATATAGTTGAAGTAATGACGTATGTGTCATGGAAGCTGAGTGCGTTTCCCAAAAGCAGAGTTATTGGAGTAGGTGGCAATCTGGATACTGAGAGATTTCAGTATACGCTCGCAAACCTTTTGCAAGCACAGGCGCTGGGAAAAGATGCTTGGATTGTTGGTGAACAAGGGGAAGACAAAGGTAAAGTGATTTGGTGTCATGACTATGAGTGTTTAATGTTCTGGCAGTACTTAACTAATTGAGAAAAGTATTGAAGGTAGCCATGAGCAGGGTAGTAAATTTTTCATAATGTAGTTCAAAAGAATAAGATCCTGGTCTGTGACCAAGTCTGAAGACCTGGGGTGGTTGCAAAAGTATTGACACAGTTAAAGAAAATACAACCTTAAATGCTTTTTAATTGGTGTAACGATGTAGATGAGATATATTGAAAGAGGAAGGAAGCGTGGTATAATGTACGGCAGGCTACTGCTAATGTAAAAATGTTTGCCTATTAATTCATTTTTAAGCGTCTCTGGCCAAGTGCTACTTCAGAGTTTTATTTCATGTCTGGAGACCTTAGTGGGTCATCAACTCGATTTGTCTTGTTATGTGGAAAGGAAAGTTTGGAACCTTACTTTTTTTTCCTGTTTCTTTTTTTTTTTTTCCCCTTTTCCCCACCCTGTCTGGTCCCTATTTTAGTCACTCTTTAAATGTAGATTTAAATGCTATGTATGTTTCTATCTAGTACTCTCATGGACCAGTTGTGACACACATGTAAATCAAACTGAAACAATGGCTGCTCGTAATTCAAAGGAAAAGGTGGCTAACAGGTAATGCCATTATAATCTTAGGGTTTTTCCTTCATGTTCAAATACTTGAGGTTTGCAGGGGTTTTGTTTTTCTTCTGTTCTTTGTGAAGAGGAGGAAGTTTGCTGTAAAGTTTTCACACACTGAGTTTCTATGAACGTGTAGGTCTGTGATGAGTATGATAAAAATCATACAAATTTTTATGTAAGAGTATATACCTGCTGATTTTCTGATGTTTTTAATAATGTTGTGTCTGCGATGTTATCTAATGACAAGACAAGCTTTGTAGAATATACATGAGAACATCAGAGCTGACGGTTCAATTATGTCCATTAAAAAAAAAAGGGCAAGCTTTCAGGCATACTTTTCTCAGAGTTTGTGCAGGAGCAGTTTACTTCAAAGTGAAGTAAAAGTTTGGATCAGTTTACCTGATTTATTTATCCTCTCCTTGACAGAAAAAGGACTTGTTACTACTGTGGGTAAAATATATATTAAGAATTTTTTGAAAGAATGTCTTTATTCTCTTCTGTTGTTTCCCAAATAAAAGAGTCATGTTTTTATGATACACTTATATGTCTGTAGGGTTCTACGTATAAACTAAAAAAAGTGATAATATAAATAATGAAAATCTAAACGTCACTTTCTCCCCTTTTCGTGGTTTATGTAGAGCTATGGAAATCCTAAAGGGAAAAGGTCAGAGATCTTGGTCTGTTGGGCTCTCGGTTGCTGATTTGGCTGACAGTATACTGAAAGATAAAAGAAAGGTTCATTCTGTATCCACCCTGGCAAAGGTAAATGGATTATTTAATATCTTTTGGTTGGCACTATAATGATGTTATTTATACTGGATAGCCTCTGTTCAGAAGTAGCTGACTTTCATGACTTTCTTCAAGCAACCACCTTCAGTTCTAGTCCAAGTGAAGCATAAACCAGTTGTTGTGTTAATCTGAAACCAATATTAAAAGTGGATTGTTTTACCCCAAAATACAAATGTTTAGATGGAAAATGTGGTCAACGCTGCTGACCACCTCCCCAGGAACGGCTGCATTTGGCAAATGAAGAGAAATGTGTCACAATTTAAGTTCTCAGTGTTGAATGTAGATTTTTGTGGGGACCAAAAGAGTTCAGTATCATTTGCGAAAGTGTGAATTTTCTGACATTGTTTTATTTGACCAGCTTTGAAACAGCTGTTCTTGTTACTCCTTGATTCTTCACATTAAGGAGATTATTAAGCTCCATTTAACTTAAAATTGTAGACTAGACATTGTGCAAAGTTTACCTGAGAGGCTTCGTAAAAGCTCTAAGTCATTTCAAATGAGTAAAAAAGAGATAGAAGCATTTGTTGGTCACTTCTATTTACGGGACTCGGAAGGGTGGTTCACATTCTCAGTGCAAGGAAGTTGAGCACAAAAGGCTGCTCAGTGTAATCAAGTACAGATACACAGCTCATTTCATCATTGTGTTTTCAAGTGAAGTTTTTAATTCTGTATGAACTAAATGCAAAAGTAGAGGAGTCTCTTAAGCTACAGTTAAACTTACTAGTTAGAATAACTACAGAAAGTAAAATTTCATGTACAGATCCTAAAAAGGAACAAAATCAATAGTGTAAACTTGAGCTACAATTATGTAACTTTGGTGAAGTCTCTCACAGAATGAATACGTGAACAATACTCAAAAAATATACCCAGGAGAGATTTTTGTTTTCCCGAAGAAATTCCCCAGCTAAATTGTACCTTGTAGTAGCAGCTTGGCCTGCATCGTAGAGGTCTGATATATTTATATTGGGAAACTCTTCCAAGGGTGGCATGATTCAAGATATTTTTTAATTCACACTGTAATATTTTACAGTTTCTGTATGGTAAAGCATTGCATGGGGTCTAAAAAGTGGAATTTGAGCTATACAAAATCATGCCATGTGATGAAATATCCTTGCTTAATTAACATTATCAAGTTACTTTGTGGTTCTATGCTTCAGATAAAGATCAGCAGGAATAACTGACAGTGTTCTCTGCGTGTTGTTTCAGGGATGTTGCAATATAAACAGTGAAGTATTTTTAAGTCTTCCATGTATTCTTGGAACCAGTGGAGTGATTGAAGTGGTCAAACTGGAAGAAGATCCATCAGTGCAAGAGAAACTGCAGAGCAGTGCAGGATCGATTCACGACCTTCAGCAGCAGCTCAAGCTATAAGCACCAGGGAAGCTGCAGCGTCTGCTCACAGAAGCTAGAGATCTGCTGGGCACAACTGGTTGCTTGGTGTATACGGTTTTCTATATAAGACAAGATTATTATTATTATTATTTTTTAATTTGCCCAACACAGTGCATTCTTTATGTGGATTTGGTTTACATTATTTAACACTGCACTGCCCAGTACAAATTTCTGACTTGAAAAGCACACTTTGGGTAACCAAAACTTGGAGGTTAATGTGCAAGAACACTTTATGTAAATTCAGGTGACACTTGTCTGTAGTATTTCCTTTTTCCACAGCTAATTGTGGCCTGGTTCTTGGGTTATTCCTAATTTCGCACCTCAGGAGGAAACCACCTGGGACAGGAGCTTACCCAGCTCCATGGACACTCCAGCGAGAACCCTTCCTCCTCGTTCTCAGTGCTGCCTGAGGGACTTGTGTACACATGGCTGGTTGCAAGGCGGCTCGTAGGGGCAGCAGGGGCTGCGCTTTGGGAGCTTGATCTTTTGTGTACTTAACGTCTACCGTCAATGGACTCCATCCTTGTGGGTTATGAAGAAGGGGGATAAAAGCCTGGTTTAATAGTACGCTGAAGAATTGCATATGGATTTCTGTTGTACGTTTAGTGATGCCCGAGGCGTTCTGGCCGTGACTGGTTTATGTGTGGGGGCGCTCCGGGCATCGAGGGGCTCCCCTCAGGGGTGGCCGTGGCACCTTGGGGTGGGTGGGGAGGGAGGCGGGGCCGGGCGGAAGGCACCGCCCCGGAAGCGCCGTCAGGGCCGGGCGGAAGCGGCGGCGCGGGCGCTTCCTGTTTGGGCCGGGGGCGGGCGGGCGGCGCCGCCATGGCGTTCTCGGAGAGCCAGCTGAAGAAGATGCTCGCCAAGGTAGCGGCGGGGTGGACGGCCGCTGCCCCCCGCTGAAGGGGGGGGCGCGGGCTGAGGGAGCGGCGGGTCGGGGGGCCGCGGGGGCGTGGGGAACGGAAGGGAGCCGTACGGTCAGCTTTGTGCCTCGCCCGTACCTCGGGACCCGCAAGCGGAGGCAGGATGAGGCGCTGCGCCCCGCCGGGCTCGCTCGGGGGCGCGTAGTGACGGCGGTGGCGCTCTGCGGGCGAAAAGCGAGCCTCGTCCCGCCGCTGGGAGCGACGGCCCCCGAGGTCCCCAGAAGTACCCATCTGTAGGCACCTAACGGGAGTTACGGGCTTTGTCTGGGGGGACGCTGTTGTAATAAAGTTCAGTCGTGTTGTTGGCGCAATGTAAACGTGGCACGCGATGGACGTCTGGTCAAAACCCATGGTCGTTCACCTGCAGAGGGTCAGAAGCACATCTCTCGTTGTCTGCTCGGAAATGAATGCCGAACGCTAGCCCTGTGCCAGCAGGTGATAGTGTGTGTTTGTATTCACCTGTCTTCTATTAACGAGTGGGTGATGTGCCCGAGGGAGGGGCAATAAAAGCTGACCCCTTGTCCTCATCCCTTTTCCATTCCACCCTGCCTCACCCCCATTTTATAGTCCCCAGTGCCATCTGACTTTCTGAAGGTAAGTTCGGTGAAAAGTGCGGTGAATTGAGCAGTTCTGTTTCAGCACTTTTCTGCATTTTTCAAGAATAGTTCCACTTTCTCTTCTATAGAGGAAATCTGAGGAGCAGGTGTAGCTGTGTGTGAGATAACAAAACACTAACCCCAGCTTGGGAGAACACAGACTTGTAGTTTAATTTAAGGTATTGACCTGCTGCCTGATCCTGGCAAGCTTCGTCTCTTTGTGGCCTGTTGCCTGATCTGAAGAATGAGGAAGATGCATTTGCTATCTGATATTTGAGGAGGGGAAAAAAAAAAAACAACTTTAAGTTTAAAGTAATCAGTTTTAGTTACCTTTATAGAGATCACTAGGATCTTGCATTTTCCAGAGGGATTTTTGGCATTTCTTGGAAATGCTCAGTTACTTACTAGATGGACATAGAAAAAGCTTGTCTTGTAGTATCGGTATTAGTATGCTTGCCAAGCAAGCAGGCACTGCTTTTGTCTGTTCTTTGATTAAACTGACCTGGGGCCCTTGTACTACAAGTGGACTTAAATCCTTACTCCGAATCCTTATGTTTGGTAGGAGCCTCTGTTAACGAAAGCCTCTTTTGGTTTAGTTCTTTTTGTTCTTTTGATTGTGCCAATCTTCTTGAGCCTACATCCTGTACCGCAAGGTATGTTCCTATAAACGGTCCCCTCTTTTTTACATGGCTGGAGAAGTGCTCTCACTCCTGCTGTCGAACCACATCAGGTGATGGGGGCACACACTGAACTTCTCCAGCCTGGCCTCACTCTGCCCTTGTTTGGAAGTTGCTGTTGGGGGTAATGGGATCATTTTATGACAGATTTCCTCTTTCATGTTAAAATTTGAGGTACTTTTGATTTGCTTTCTGAGGTACTGAGTTTGGACTGGAGGAAAGCCTCAAAATTGTCCTGTGTCAATAGATGTTAGATATTTTATCACGTTTGTTGACGAGTAAAATCCTGGAGTTGCAGCTTTTGGTAGACTAAGGTGTTAGGGGAAGTGACGGGGTGTGCTCAGCCCAGCTCCTCAAGTAAGAGTTGTGATGCCCAGTAGTGGCATCTTTGTCAGTCTCTGTAGATATTAGAAAAAAGTGTTAGCTTCCAAGTTTTACAACTCGGGAGTGCTTGGCAGAGCAAAGCTGACCCTTAGCCATGGCACCAGGCTTTGCTCTTGGATAACGTTGGGATTCATTTGTTGCCAACATCTGTGTGTGTTGGGTTTCAGGCCGGATGGTGGAGGGTCATGGCCAAATGAAGGGACGCTGCCTCTGGTCCCTGAGAACCCTGAAGATTGCCTTTTTACAGAGCTGCACCACCTGGCGATACCAGCTCTCTGCTGGCCAGGAGCATCTCCTCTGGTGTCTGGGGGTTATTGTTTTGAGACTTAAATCTGGGCTGAGACTCGCTCCCTGCTCCCAGGGAAAGCAAGGGGATGAAACTGGTGGTGCTATCGATAATATGGTGCCTTGAAATGTCTGCTTTCTAGATAGTAATAATAATAGCAACTGATCAGTGCTGTGGTATGAGTGCTATGAAAGTGGTTTGTGAGGTTCAGATCATACAGGGTTTCTCATAGTTATCCTTTGTTTTCTTCATATTTATATTACAAGTTGTATTAAAAACTTTAAAACTGTGTGAAATTCTTTAGAGCGTTTCTACTCTGTGGTTATTGCATGTGTCCAGAAGAGGATTCAATAATTTTCCTTGCTTTTATAAATGAAGTAGACTTAATTGTACTGGTAATAGCATGTGGGTAATTCTAATTTCAGTCAGAAGATATGTGTTTGTCAGTTGGAAAGGTACATGGCAGTTTGTTTTGCAGAACTTCTGATAAGCCAAGCCAAATACTGAGACATGGTATTTAAAATGTAACATTGGTTATGGTAGGACATCAATGAAAATGTGGTGGGTTTCCTGAAATCACCCGATGTGTAGACTCTTATTCAAGAATAAAAGCATCTTAACATGTTAAAATTGCGTAAATTATACAGGCAGTGGAGTGCAGAAGAATGTCCATGTATTATCAGTGTAAACTCTCATAAATGCAGGATATTTTGTAAAACAAAACCAAATTAAATTAGAGTGAAGCTTTAAGCTCTTAAAACATTCTTCCTCCTTGTTTTCCAGTATAAGTACAGAGACCTCACCGTGCAGGAGACGACCAGCGTTATTACTCAGTACAAGGACCTCAAACCTGTTATGGATTCATATGGTAAGTCTGCGTGACAAAGTTTTTGTTACTGAGTTGTTGTTGTTTTACGTATATTTGGTAGCTGTTGTGGGAATTCAGGAGATTAAAGCTAGAATATAGAATTTTAAGATAATCTTTTTGATCTTTGACATCACCACTTCCCTGGAAACAGATGGTAATACAGAAAAGTTAGCTAATGTGCCAAAAAATGTTGCATTTTGCCACAGTTAAAATTTATTTGATTGCTCAGAGGTTGGTACTCTGGAAATTGCTGCTATCTTATGAATTGTGGGAGTTTTAACCTGCTTAGCAGCTAAACTCCACCCCAGCTGCTTTCTCACTTCCCCTCCTCAAAAGAAGAGGGTTCAGCTGCCCAGCAGGTGAACCCACCACACAAATTCAGCTTTGCTGTGATACAAAGACATTTTTGGAGTTCTGTCTATTTAGAAAATACAGTAAGTTAATGTACAAGTACTTCATTAAAAATGAATAATTGTGGCAATGCTTTAAAGTATGAGGAAAGCAGTCTTGCATATAGAAACTGGTATGAGGGGTTTTGTAATGTAAATTAACAATGACTTAATCACAGTTAGCTTTTTTTTTAAGGCTTTATGTCAATTTCAGTACATTAAAATGCTATTTAGGGTCACTTTCAGAGGGTCAAGAGTGTGATTTCTCAAAATACAGTGAGCCAGCATAGCTGCTGAGGTCACCTTCGTCCTGATCACCCTCTATTAGGCCCTGGCATAGGTTGCCTGGGGAAGCTGTGGCTGCCCCATCCCTGGAGTTGCTCAAGGCCAGGCTGGATGGGGCTTTGGGCAGCCTGGGCCTGGTGGGAGGTGTCTCTGCCCATGGCAGGGGGTTGGAATTAGATGACCTTTAAGGTCCCTTCCAACCCAAATCATTCTGTGGTTATTTCTGTCACCTGTAGGATTCCTCTGTGAGACAGTTCATATTAATACAATATGATAAAAAAAATCATAGTACTTTGCTTTCTGGATTACAGTCTGGATCGACAAGAATTGAGGAGAGATGTAGGCAGGTAGAAGATAAATAAGTTTTAACTTGAACTGCTCCAAGCCAGCAGCTGTCATGGAAGTAAATATATATATATTAATAATAATATAACAGTAATAATAAATTGTGCAGTGGCTGGAGAATCAAAAGCAATTGTGAAAAGGCTGTGGTTGGAATCCCCTGCACAAGTTTGCAATTACGGTACAGTGATCCAAATTCCAAATAGCACTGAGCTGTAGCATGAAGCTCATTTGTTACCTCTCTCTCCCTAAGCTTCCTCGGAAGGTTGAGCACAGAACTACTTACAGATGGCTGGTACTGTTAGGAGCTGTGAAATGAGCAAATGAGAAAACAGTTATGTTGCTGTTGAGATAATTTTCAAGTTGGTAGTAATCAAGAAGTATTTACCCACTATATAAGTCCTGACATGTTCTGTCTACCTTTGCAGAACGTTAGCAAAATAATTGTATATGGTCAACTACATTTGAAGTATGCCTGGAAGCTTCCAGAAGAGATGAAGAAAATAAGTTTTATTACCAAAAGTTGATTTATTAAGCCAAGAGTAACCCATTGTTTTGAAAACTAGACACAGTAACTCAAAACCGAGGTCAGGGTTCCTGTGATTTTTGTGAACAAAGACCAAGGTGTGGCTGCAAGTCAAGTGTTAGGCTTTTTGTCCTCTTCAGTGTATTATTTGTTTCAATTGCCTTTAATGGTGATGTAACAAATACAATGCCTGTGGCCAACTAGTTCTTGGTAATCTTGCTGACATGCTTGTTTGGAGAAAGCATAAGGAATTCTCTGTAATCCTCAAATAAAAGATGTTACTTTCAAATTGAAATTATCCTTGTAGCAGTTCTTATGGTGAGTTTTTTATATGGTTCCTACATGTTCTACTTGGACTCTGAGGAGACAGTTTTATTTGCGGTGAAGTTAGTTTGACAGCAGTCAGTCAGTCTTCTCAGAAGTACATTATCTGTAAGAGGTTACCTGACTGTAGATGACCGTTTATGAGTCCATAGATGTGGAAGAGCAGGACTTTTCAATATACTTACAGGTAACTTCTGCATTTACACTAACAAATAGGTAGGATATAACCTGAATAGAGACCAACACAACAAATGGGTTTCCTTTAAAAACACTGTTTGTTCCCTTTCAGTTTTTAACGACGGCTCATCTAGAGAGTTGATGAGCCTCAGTGGAACCATTCCGGTGCCTTACAGAGGTATGCTATTATTATTATAATTGTCATCATCAATATTGCTGCCATTTATGTTCCCGAATCACATTTAAAACTGTTCAGATTTTAATAGTTCAACTTCACTACTTTCGTGATCACTATTTTTGTGAAATCCTCCACTTATCCACAGAATATTTGCCTTGGTTTTGCTGTGGAATAACATTTTAGTATGCATCATTGCTTTTTCATGCTCCTACAGCTCTGTAACTTGTTTACGTTTCAGTACTGCGTGTTTCAACTTCTCTAATTGAATGTTGCAGACCACTTACTGCTGCAGCTTAGAATAATTCAGATTAGGATCTAGTAATGTTACATTGCGGAATAAACGAGATAATGTATTAGTGGTAAACAGTAATTGTAGATGAAAGTTCAGTTATTCTGAGTTCATCACCATATCAGGAACTCTTTATCTGAGTGTTCTTAGTAGGTATTGGCTTCGACTTGTGCAGTTGAATTTACTGGTGATAGGAGTTTTAAAAATCTGAATGCAAAAGAACAGGACTTCTAAAATTTTTCAAAACCTCTTTTTAGGTAACACATACAATATCCCAATTTGCTTGTGGCTGCTGGACACCTACCCTTTCAACCCCCCAATCTGTTTTGTTAAACCCACTAGCTCAATGACAATAAAGACAGGGAAGCATGTTGATGCGAATGGAAAGATTTACCTTCCTTACCTGCATGAGTGGAAATACGTAAGTATAAGGAACTTGAAATTGTTACATTACTCTTCTGAATTTCTTTAGATATTTGTACCATTTATAACAAAAAGCATAGTCCTATTTATTTGGCATATTAAACCATTTCTTTAAAGAAAGCAAATGCTTATTGTTTTTAATTTCTTAAAGTTCCGAATGCTGTGTTCTCTGTTGCCTGGTTAATTGTGCCTTTAGTGGCAGCTTGTCTTATTAAACAGTGCAGCATGGGCTTCCTTGCCTGGCAGAACACTGATACCAAGATAAGAATATTTACTGTGAGATAAGAGTATTTACTCAAGGCAAATTATAAATTCTGTGAAGCATCTCTTGGTTGACATTAATCTGATGAAAATGGACTGCTGCATGAGCATTTCGACTACTTGAGGCAGACTTTGCTGGAGCTCTGAGTATGTGTGTGTATTTGCTTTACTAATAAATAAAGGCATTGAGCCATACAAGTTTCAGAGAAGATTTGACCAAAGTGTGGATATTTAAAGAAAATAAAATATGTTGACAAGGTCAGAAGAACTTGACAAGATGCACGGTTCTATCAAAAGTGATCAGGAATAAATTTAATAAGCATGGGTGGTAGTTCAGCACTTGTGTGGTAATAGTGGAAAGATCAGCACGTAGGTCTTGCACAAGCAAGAAGGATCATCAAAGATGCAGATAATATGGAATTGAGTTTAAGAGGTTGGTAAAAATAAAAAAAGTTTTTTTTGGATTACAGAGTGGATTGCAGAGGTAAATAAATGAAGGAATAGGGTGCTTAATCTAGTACTGCATTCATGAAGCTTGCCTTTATTTTGGAGAAATGAAATAATACCTATAAAAAAGAAGTTATAAACTTTGAGAAAACCAGCGTAGCTATACTTAAAAGAGGTTTATGTGCAACTCCTTAAATGGGCTAGATTATTTTCTGTTCAGCCATTCTGAACCAGAGCAAAAGTTGTGTTGTATTAACTTGGAATGTCTCAAAACTTGGTGATCTGTGCTTTTTTGTGTGGAAGAGATGATTTAAGTTTCAAGAAATTATTATAATCCATCATTGTGCAGTCATCTGCAGTCATTTATTGCCCTGCGGTTGATGTGGCACCACGTGCTAACCAGGTTATTCTGGAACTAAATGCTCAGAATCGTGTGTTTCTCTATGGTTTTGAATACCAGTTAGCTAGGTTGCAATCTGTAAAGGAATCCATAAAGAAAGTTAAATACACGTATGTATGTGATTGTGTATATGCATACAAATGGATGAAAGGATGGCTTTTCAGAGCTGATAGAATGGTACCATGTTGTTAGAGTCAGGTTAACCAACTGCCAGCAGAAATCAACAGCTTCTGATTCGCTTATCCTTGCAGCCCCAGTCAGACTTACTGGAACTGATTCAAGTTATGATTGTGGTGTTTGGTGAGGAACCTCCAGTCTTTTCTCGGCCTACTGTTTCGGCAGGCTACCCACCATACCAGGCAACTGGCCCACCAACTAGTAAGTCGTCGTGGCTACCAATTTCCACAAATGGTCTGATTAATATTCCAGAGTGTGGTGGTGTTCTGCATGGTTTGTTGAGAAATTATACTGCACTCAAGTGGCTTTCTGTACTGATGGATAATTAATTCACTTGTGCTGTGCTAGACCTTTTTGATCTTTTGGAATAATTTGTGTTTTTTTGGGGGGGGTTTGGAAGCAGGGGAAAATCAAGGTTGTATTGGCAGGGGGGAAGCAGAAAAAGAAACAATACACACGTTTTCCCTCACCCCAAATCAAAACAACTGGTAGTAATGTGTAAGCATTCAGGGATATCTTTAAAAAGACATGATTGAGATAACTGTATCTTAATGTGTTTTGTATTCTGATAATACATGTACATCTGCAAAGAGCTTCCTGAAATGTTTTGTATGCCAAGAGCCTATTGCTTGTGTTGGCCATGGCACAATCATATTTGTTTGGCTTTTTAATAATTGCTGGCTGAAATGAAAAGAAAAACCTGCCTCATGATTTTTGAGGCTTCTCTGTTCATTTGGTACTCTGATTTAGGACACATTTTATTGCAAAAACTCATGAAAATATTTAAAGGCTTTTAAGTATATAAATTTCTGGAAGCAAGTTAATTTAAAGACTGAGGATAGGCGGGGGTGGAGAAAAGTGGGAAACAGAAAAGAGAAGACTGCATTGGCTGGAAAGAAAACTGTAGAGTAGACCTACTCATGAAAGACTAAGTGGGGAGGGAAAACGGATAAACCGCAGAGTATTTAATGGTGTTGTAACAGTTCTACTTAATTTGGTGGTAGGCTAATTTTATTTGGGGTTATATTTTTGCAGTTTTGAAGGCTGTTTGTGGTTTTGAATGAAATATGGCTTTTGAATGAAATATGGATATAGTTACATCTAAAAAAATTAGTTGTTACAATTCACAGAGAAGACTTTATATTAAGGTCTTAGTCTCTTAACACATCAGAAGAGGGGTAGCAAGCATAAATGGAGATACGTTAGCTTGTCCAGTGCTAACCTTCCTAACCATAAGAGCACTAGGTAACTCAACAAACAAGCTGTTCTGATTTTCCAGAAACAGCAGGTGTCAGCACAGTGTAGTTTTAGTGGAGACTGTGACCTGTGTTGTGCTTTCAGGGAGGATCATCAACTGAAACATCACACTGCTTTGTTCCTTTGTAGTCACTCGTGGCTAGTATAATTGAAGTAATTTTAATGGAAATGTTTCAAGATTTTCACATTATTAATAGCCGCTTAGCTTTATTGTAGTATTACTAGAGTAGTTATTTTTTCATTTTAAAGATAATTGGTCTCATTTTTAAGTTCTAGGTAATGCTGTTTAAGAAAAGAGGTACTGATTAAAAAGCATAAATCTTGAATCATTTGAAAGTGCTTGAAGATGTAGGCTTAAAGTAGGCTTAAAAAAGTAACATTACTAAAATTACTACAAATATGTAATAAATTCTAATCATAATTTTTATAATAGAATTGTCAAGTTTCTAAGAAGAAACTTGAAATCGCTAAGGCTGTGTTGAAGCCTTAGACATTTATATTTGTTGATAAAAGTTTTTTTGGAAGTATAACTTCTAAATGGCAGAAATTGCTGAACAGCATGATTGGATTGTTAAACAGCTAATTAACTGTTAAGCCTAAATATTCTGAAGGTATTTAAGTTATACGATCGTAATTTAATGAGTAGAGAACAGTGACTCATTAGAAAGGTTATTTGCTTTTCCTCAGCTGTAACATAAAAAATTGAGACAAAATTCTTCAGGTCTGTTATCTTTAACACACCAATTTTTTGAGTTTTCTTGCTGCAGATTCTTTCTTATGCATCCATGATGTACTTAGTACAATTACTCACTGCATTTTTAATTTGATACATTTTTTTATCCATGCATTGGTGAATTTATATTTAAAGTAATTAAGAAAATAAATATGCAGTGAAAGATGTTCTAACTAGCAGTTCTAAGGAATGTGTGATACTCTTTTCCTCCAAAAATACATGAAATCATATTTTGTTTAGCTTCCTATGTGCCAGGCATGCCAGGTGGTATAACTCCCTATCCCCCAGGAAGCACTGCAAACCCAAGGTAAGAACTATTTTAACCACTTTGCATCGTCATTTACATAACAGATGGTTTCTCTGAACAAAATTTAGTCTTATTCCTATTCTGTTTCTTTCTTATGGTGGATTTGGATCTCGTTATTTGTCACCTGGTTGTCATGTCTGCACTGTGTGCGCATGAGTGAGGACAGAACTCTTGTCAATAGCCAAAAGAAAGTTTGAGACAGGTGTCGTTTTCTTACTGTTGTTTAAACTGTAATGTAATTGGGTGGCAGTTATGTTTTCAAAATGATTACCTAACTCAACGTGTTCTCTTGCTTCACTGCTATAATGAATTTGGTTTTATAAGGTTATGCTTGATTGCTATATAAAGGCACGTTCCCTCAACTGGGCAATTCGAGTAATTGGACAAAACAATTGTTGGATTAATGGGAACCTTCACGTGTTTTCTTCCTCCCTGTGCCTGATCATGTTTCACAGGCATTAAAAACTGACAGTGAGTCACAACAGAGTACCTCCTGGTAATAGTGTAAAGAGTTGTTTGGAATGAACTGTTGCCTTCAAAAGTATTCTTTGGCAGTTAGAAGAGGAGCAGTTTGGCTTTGTCTCTGCTCTCCCCATTAATGTTCCATTTTATAGTAAAACCTGTTTATCACAGTGTTACAATCACCATTCAGAAAGCTCTGCTAACCAGATTTTCTCTAGGGCACTCTAAGAGAACTTGAAGGGCACAAAATGATTTTAAAAGCCTTCTATTAAAATGAAATAGAACTATTGCTTTAAGTATATTACGTAAAAAAGTGAAAATGAATAAACCTTTTCCAGAACGATTTCAGTTCTTTCTTAGCAAGTAGCAAGATGCTGATTGCCTTCTACCTTAATTTTTTCCCATGTTTTTATTATTAACATCTTTATGTCCTGGTTCTGCTAAGAGCATATGAGGAGTTGCTATAGTATATAACATTTAGATTAAAAAAAAAAAAAAAAAAAAGGCATTGAAGTGTATGTTTAAAGGAGTGAAAAACAGGGATCTTGCTAAGTTCTTAGGGCATTTTTTGCCTCCTAACTAGACCTATTTAAAGTGTTCTTAATGTATTTTGCACAGCATTTTTGCATTTACATTAACCAGTTCAGTAGTCTTTCTGTTAATATTCTTATAATATTTAGGATTACTAGAATTGATTTTTTTTTTGTCAGTTCGGAGATAGAATTACTAGCTTTGGATAGTTTAGGATTTTAGTAAGGCAAGTTAGACACTAAAAGGCAAGATTGGGTGATTAAAGAGAAATTGGTATGATACAAATGCCTGACCAGGAAATAACTAGGCAGGGCTTCAGATGAAATGGTAACAAATTATATGAGAAAGACAAGTTGTGAAAGATGTTAATGTGAACAGGAAAAGAGAGAAAGTATAATGTGGCCTGCAGTTTAAGTATTCTGTTACGTCGATAACTATTTAATACAGAGACATAGGGGTGATATGCTAACATTATTCAACTATTTGTAAGGTATCACCTATGTATATCTTTCTTTGTCAAAGCAGCTACCCAAACTACCCTTATCCAGGTGGTGTTCCGTTTCCAGCAACCACTGGTGTTCAGTACTACCCTTCTCAGCCTCCTGTGACTACTGTTGGTGAGTAGTTTTGAAAGTATCTCTTTGAATTGAAGCTTCCCACTGAAATTGATGTGTAAACAGAGACAATGGGAAAAGGAATTTATTGTTCTTAATCTGACCTTCTAAAATATTGATCTTGAATGGAGAAAAAAAAATGTTACTTGAAAAAAGAATACAACACACATTGCATCATTCACCTTTCACTTTACTCACTTACAAATTTGTTAAATTCCTGGTTTTATACAATACAGTGTGTCTGCTCTCTGAATATGTTGAAAAAACAATGCATGTAACCACCTTAAGGTGTTTTTCTTCACCCTCACCCGTTAACCTAGGTTGCTTTTGATTATATTGCTCTTTGCTCATGGTCTTGGCTTTTAAGAATGCTTTTGTCCTCATTAATCATCTACTAGTTTCAATATTATATACTTATCCAGAAGTCCTAAAGCAGGGGTTTTCAATTAATTTGGAATGAACGTGGTTTTTACTGAGTCTTTCTTCTTCTGCCTCTTTGCTTCATGACATTACCTACTTGTTAGTAGGTAATATTCTTTCTTCCCTTTGGCAGTAAGACCTAGGATATCGGCTTGTATCTTTTCCCATTTTGCTGCTTGATTGCCCTGGGTTGGCAAAAATAAACCAGCTTGGCTTCTGTTCTGTCCTTCACTTTTAGTGTGAGTACGTGTAATGGATTGGGAACTGGTGATGACTATCTAATTAAGTAGGAAGGTGGTGCAGTGACTTTGCAATTGGGTAGTCCTTTCAGAGCAGTTACGTGATAAGGATACAGATGCTTTTGTCACCTTGGTCAGAATATCAGTCATTTGTAATCTCTTGCACTGCAATTAAAAAGCACATCCACAAGTTCTTGATTTAATGTGTAAGCTCCCAATTATTTATACACATTCATCACTCCAGAACCATGTGTATTTTGAGGGTTTAATTCACCTTCTTGGGAACAAAGCAAGCTCACAGATTGGCAAAGGTAGATGGTTGCTTCAACTTACTCTTAAAAAATGTGAGGAGTTGTTCTGTTGTTCTACAACTTAGAAACAAGAAGTCATATTCTGAGTTTTTTGTGCCTCATCCCTTTCCTTTATGTCCAACTTATTTCACCTTTCTGAATTACAGAAGTGTTCTCTGTTGGCTGTTCAGTGGTCATTTCCACTCTGAGGTGATGTGTGTGCCTACTGCACACTCTACAAGAAAGCTGCTGTCCTAGCCAAGGCATACTCAGTGCTGGGGGCTCCTTGCGGGTTGGTAGTCCCCACCGGCTCATTGTCAGATATGCAGTAGGCTGTTAGGAACCTTTCTAGGGAACATCAGCTTTCTGCAGCATCTGTCAAAGCAGATCCAGTTTTGCTTTTATGTGGTAGAGTTAATTTAAAATAGAGATGTCATATTTAACTACTTGTCTTCCTTTTCGTTCCCAGTGAAGATGAGAACAGAGGTAGAGTATCTGCCAAGTATTATAGCAGATTTCCCCCAGATCTTGAGTTAGGTTATGTGGTATCGTGTTGTATTGCCAGGTCTTACAGTGGCAGTTTAACATTAGACAGCTTCCTTTGATGCAGCTAGGTAAAAGTCATGCACCTGCTGTGTATGGTTATCTCATGCAACATGAAATGCAAAGATGTGCCTTTAATTGTCCAATGTATTTACAGTAAACTTCTTTTACTTTAAACTGCAAACATTTATTTCGTATTCAGATTTTTTTTTCTGCTGTTGTTGCACAATGGTTTATCATACTAGCTTATTGGGAACATAGCAGGAGCTAAAACTTGAGGATTTTGTTTGTATGGTAGCAGGGTGTTTCCTTTAGTGAGCTTAGTTTGGACTGAATGAAAATACAGAGTAGCTTAATTTTTTTTAATAATAGCTAATTTTTCAAATACTCCTTCCGTTTTTTTTTTTTTCCTTTCTGTTCCATCATCTGCCATTAATTACCTGGTGCAGTTCCTAGTGCTTCTCTAAGGTCATGTCTGAAACCAGACTCTGCCTGGTAAAGGTTAAGGGTTTCAGTGCTCTCTGGATTTACAGGCTTTGTGCCATAAAATCTTCCCTAGGCTGGGCTAATTATGGAAGTGACAGAAAATGCTACGGGTTCATGCTCTTTAGGAAGACATATAGAATCGAACTGTTGGTCCTTCATATGTGCAAAGACCTTTTTCTTACCTGTTGGCGCTCATATGAGAACTTCCATTGTTAGGTGTGTTGTGACTTTTTTTTTTCTGTCCTGCTTTACTGTTAAAGCAAAACCCAGAGTGAGAGATACCAGGAAAAAAAATAAAGTAGAATTGATTGTCTGTGTTAGAAATTAATAATAACTGGCTACAAAGTGAACTTTATTATTTTAAAATTACACAAATTCTGTTGCAATTTATATGTAAGAAACACATCAGTGACTGTCAAAATCTGATGTGTTGTTCTTTTTAGAAGAAATTGATGCAATAGTAAGCATGATTTGCAGTTTTTCCTTAGTTACTGTCCTGTCAGTTGCATAGCTTTGGTTTTTCAAATATCTGGCTTGGAGTAGGTTTTGTGTACTGGAAGACAGTTGGGAATAGAGGAAAAGGCACTGGGAGGAAGGGAGTCAAATGTATGCAGTCTTGTTCTGCTTAACAGTGGAGGTCCAAAAAATTCTTTGGATTTATTAAGGGTTCTCTGAGGTGTGTGGTCTTGTCAACAACATTTTGTTAGTATAACAATACCAACAGGTACTTGAAATACATTTTTTTGTTGTTTTTAACAGTTATGCTCAGATCCTAACAGAAAACTGTTAATTTTTTTGATTCTGATGCTTTTTTTTTTTGTCCTGAGGCAGAATTGCAATTTTTAGACAGCGTGTTCCAGATTGTTGCTGATTTATCAGGAAGATATGTACCTTACTTGAAGATACTCTAATGATGGAATTTTACTGAAACAGACCACCTTTTTCCTTATGTTATTATCATCTTATTTGGGGTTAAGGTAGTAGTCCAGATTTTCAGTACTATCAACAGCATACTCAAATGTGTTTATCACTATTTATCTTAGTATGCTTAACTGGAAAAATGTTAATCTTGGCACTACTGTGTTTAAATGGCAAAATTAATGTATAGTTAGAGTTGCTTGCTTTTGCCTCTTCTGAGGTCTTGTGGTTATTAAGAAAGATGTAGAGATTGGTTGGATTTCAGCTGATTTGAGGCATTTTCTGAACATATGGGAAAGATCAAAAAGTATGTTAATGCTTTTGTCTTTAACAATGTAAGATAGGTGAGATCCTTGGTGAAAAAAACATTCATTTTAGTTATCTGGAGAACTAAGAAGTATGATGTATGTAATGATGTAACAACTTCAGGGTTTTAATGGCTACATACCTGGATAAAAAGATATTTTTGGTACAATTTATTTCTGTGAACTTCTCTTCCAGTTACGTGACTTCAGATCTCTCTACATTTCATCCATAGAAATTGGAGAATTTGGACACAAAAAATTGCAGTAATTCTTGGTTGCTTTATTAGTAGTTATGGTTAACTGAAACTTCATCTTAAAGGTGTAAGGTACAAGCATGGGAAAACTGCCTCTGCATTTTTTTTCTAATAGAAGAATGGTTGAAGTGGTTTCTGAGGAATACTGGCACAATCCAGCAACCAGTAGCCAATTCACATTCCCTAGAGCAATCTAAGTTTTCATGATCTGCAGACAAGCAAAACTTTCTGAGGTCAATATTGAGAGTCCATCTTTTTTATTTTAAGAGGTGGAAGTCGCACGGACTTTTGAAATAAGGTAGTCTCATTGAAAGGCTGACTTGCAAAAGCAATAGGTAAATATTTAGGTTTAAATGTGAAAGCCTAAAGTGTTGTAGAGGGTGAGTGACTAGTGAAATCTGTTAAATTTACTTTTTTCCATTATTTATGGATGGAACAGTGATTTAATGAGTTGAAATTACAAGTTGTACCTAGCAATCATCTTCATAGGAACCTCAATTACAGAGCAGCGTCAGCTGTTGTTTTAACTAACACTGATCGATTTAGAAACTAGTTATATAACACAAGAACAATAGTGGCTTCTCATCTGTTTCACTGCTACTAAAATAACTCTTTTTAAGTTTCTGGGCACCATGAACCAAGTGAAACTGATAAATTAGTATATCTGAGATCACATTGTATTTCATCATGATTTTTTATGCTCTACCTAAAATAGAGTAGAATGTTTGCTCACCTTTGTTAGAATTGTAAAAATGAATTTCACAGCACCTCTGTATGCTTGATTTAATACTTTTTATTCAACTAATATAAAAGAAATGTTTTGTCCAGGGAGAATTTTTACAGGTTCTTCGTGGTTGCCTTTAGTAAACCTCTTCCTTCCTCTCCCATCATTATATTATCATCCTGCAGAAGTTTTTAAAAAAACATTGTAAGCCCAGTATAATGCAGAACATCTTTTCAAAAGTCTGCCATCTACATTTGGTCTGCTAAAACACATCTATAAATGATATATTGGTATAATTGATTTGCATTTCTGTTTTTAGTAAATATTGTTTGTTAAAGGAAGATAATCTTAATAAACCAACAAATGTTCTGTATGAATACTGATTGTTTTACCATCTTCCCATGCCTGCCCTAGGTTGGCTGAAAGAGAAAGATAATTGTAAAACTAACCAGAAAGAGTAGAGCATGTTGGAGCTTTTGAATCAGTGTCCAGTAATATGTCACTTAGGCCCTGTCAGAACACAGCAGTAGTTAACATCTTTTTCACTGTCATTATTTCTGTTAGCATAGTGTCCATCTATTTTTCATGAATCTTCAAAATAAGTAATTGGTAAGCCTCCAAATAGAGCACCTCCAGGCAAATTTTCTGTCTTAGGCCAGCTGTTACATTATTTGTGATTGAACACATGCATCTGTTAATTCCTGCAGAGTTCACCAGAAATTCAGCCATCTTTCAAAGACTTATGTTAATATTTATAGATTTTAGGGGAAAATGGCCAGCCTATTTTTAAATTAAAACAAGTCCTGTGGGCACAGGAATAGTAAAGTGGATGAATGGATTCATACTCTGAAATTTACTGGTTGTACACATTAGTATTGCTCTTTATTGCTCTGTGGCCTCTTCACAGCTTCTGAAAACTATTTTAGAAAACATTTCTCTTACTACCCTATATCGCTAAGTATACACAGCATGATAACCATTTTCTCCAAACTGGCTTTATATTGAAGCCAGTGCAGAAGAGAGTTAATTTTGTGCTTGTGAATTTTCTTGTGCAGGACCCAGTAGAGATGGAACTATCAGTGAAGATACCATTCGAGCTTCCCTTATTTCAGCAGTCAGTGATAAACTGAGATGGCGGATGAAAGAAGAAATGGATCGTGCACAGGCTGAACTCAATGCCTTGAAACGAACAGAAGAAGACTTAAAGAAAGGACACCAGAAACTGGAAGAGATGGTAACTCGCCTGGATCAAGAAGTGGTAAGCAGAGATGAAACACTGCTCTGTATCTGAGTATTTCTAGCAGAGAACAGAAGTATGTGACTCATTTGTATTTAGCATGAGAGAAGTACCAAAACATCCACTGCACTGCTTTACAAGTATGTATTCTCTTTCTAAACTGAGGTGCATATATTTAGGAGAGATGAGTTGGACTTAACAGTGATCCTAAAATACATTGTCCCATGTCTTAAAAATGCTGTTGTTAGATAGTTGAGGAACAGCATTGATATTTTTGCCCATCTTCTCTGGAAAAGATGATGAATGTTGTGGGAGTGTTTAATCACTGTCTCCCCATTTCTGGCTAATAATGTATGACGGTAGCACTGGAGAACATTGCAGTGTCTTAGTGCAGAGATGCTGATTTTAGTCACAGCTTCCTTGTATAACTTCTGTTTTCCTTCCCAAACGAGAGTCTCTCCTACTCCTTATTCTCAGAACTTACTGCTAAGTTTTTCATTAAGGTCTGATTTCTGCTTTTACTGTATTTGCAGCTTGCATTCTCATTTGGGAGTAGGATTTTTGGGACTGATGATCAGTTGCCGAAACAGCTCAGTGTTCAGATACTGTATATAAAAAAGTGACTGTTAGATATTGTAAATAAGGAGCAGAGAACAGGGAATACCATTATGTCATTATATAAATCCGTGATGTGCCCATAGTGAATGCAGTATGTAATTGTAGTCTTTGCTATCTTGGAAAGCATGGACATAATAGAACTGCAGATGAGTTGGATCACCCTTCTTGGCTTTTTATCGTACGTGAGCGAGCTTCCATAGAGGAGACAACTAAGCTAGGATGTAAAGCTGGAAAAAGATGGAGGGGGTTGGGGGAAGAGTGGAATCTGATAACTGTATGGCTTTGAGTAATATGAGGAGGAGAACAGATGTGTATCTTCCAATTGGTTAGTGTGGGACATGGAAAATATCAGGAAGCATATTCAAAAGGAGGTGTTTACTGTTTCTCTTATAGATGCAGGTAGATTAGAGGTACCATTGGTGGTAAAGCCAGCATGTTTTGTTTCCTGTCAATACAGTTTAGAGTTTGTGTGATGCATGCTCAGCAGACTTACCTGGAACTTACTAAGAAGGGCACATTTCCGAAGAAAATAATTATTTTGGATTTGCTTTTTTCTTATTATATTTAGCTGGTTTAAATCATTGCTTTTACTCATGTAGTACCTTCAAAACACTGAGGCTGTTAGCATGCAATCTCTAAAATTAAAATTGATAATGGATTGACATGATAATCTAAAACAGCTTTTACCTTTAAAATGATAGAATCTCTAATATATAGACTGCTAGCCCTTTCTTTTGTAAAAAACATAGAGGTATATAGAGATGTAAAGAATCAAGTGGCATTTCTAAAAATATTGACAGTTATAAAGTCATTTTGACATAAGACAACTTTCAGTTCTCGAAAGCTAAGAAAAACATCTTCAATATTTTTAGGCTGAAGTTGACAAGAACATTGAACTTCTCAAGAAAAAGGATGAGGAGCTCAGTTCTGCCTTAGAGAAAATGGAAAATCAATCTGAAAATAATGATATAGATGAAGTTATCATTCCTACAGCACCTCTTTACAAGCAGATCCTGAACTTATACGCAGAGGAAAATGCAATTGAAGACACCATTTTTTATCTTGGGGAAGCACTGAGACGTGGCGTGATAGATCTGGATGTCTTTTTAAAGGTAGGCTTCTTGGGATGGTTTAAGACATGCGTTTTAAATGTGTTTAAATCCCATGATTTTTTTTGTTCAGCTTATTAATGTTAATGATGTTTTCACTGAAGAAGATGCAGTAAGTACAGAAGTACATATGGGTAGAATCAAAAGTTTTAAAAGAGAAATTTCAAAATTAAGATGAAGAACCAATTTGAAAAACATTATAGATATGAACTCATTAGAAATGTACAATAGTTTCAACACAAGCTTTCTTTTGGACTCGGATACTGATTTTGAAGAAACTAACTTTAAGGGTGACTAGAGTATGCAGTCAGCTTTTCACTTGCAGTCTACGGATGCATCTGCTGAGGCAAACAGTGGAGTGTTAGACTCGTAGAAATAAAAAGTGGAAGGGGACCTTGAGAAGCCAGCTAGTTGTGCACCTCTAGCAGAGACCTTAGAGTATTTATTCCCTTTATGTTAAAAGTTTTCATGTCTGATCTAAACATCTTCTATTTTGAGCTTATGTGTGTGGTGGGTGGCACTTGAAATTAAAACAGAATTACTACTTTAAATATACTAAAAATGCTTTCTTGGAGAATGGAACTTCACGATACAGTTGTCTGAATTGGATCTGAAAAGCTAGTGTGCAGAAGTGTCACCCAGTGACCCTAAGACAGTGTTGCGAGACTTACCAGTCTTGTCTCTTTCTGATGGGTAAAGTTTCCCCAGGTCACCACATCAGCTTGGCTTTTAACATTCAGCAGGCAATGCATGAGGTAGAAACTTACTATTTCCTTCTTAGGTAGCTTGATAGGTTAAAAAGTCTTCTCCCCTATGGGAAGTTAATTGGGTTCAGTTCACCTTGGAGTACACACTGCATCTTTATATGATATGAACTTGTGTAGAACTAATTATTAAATCACAAAAATATACTACAGTGATTGCATTTGGTAGCCATTTACAATTATAAGCCAAGAAAATACCATTTAGAGAACTAATGCTTTTAGTGTTTCCAAAAATAAACATCCCGTTTTGGTCATGGGCTATGTCATGTTTTCAAAATTTGGATTGCTGTAGAATTAAGATGTTTATCAGAACTTTCCCAATAGCCAGCTGTTCTTTCTCTTTTTTTCAGCATGTACGTCTTCTGTCTCGCAAGCAGTTCCAGCTGAGAGCATTAATGCAGAAAGCAAGGAAGACTGCTGGACTCAGTGATCTCTACTAAATTCTCAGACTGTAACTGGGAAGTTACATTTATTACGAAGCAGCCATCTTGTTGATTTTTCTCTTAATCAGTAGATGCCCAGAATAAGTTATTACATCATTCAAGTGTAAGATATTTTGAATCAATAATATATTTTCTTTTTGGTAAAGACTAGCTTTTATTAATGCACTTTCTATTTCCTGTAATCTTTGTGCTAGTGGACTTACGCTAAATAAAACTTGTTGCATATTTTCTTCCTCTATAGAATTGTGTACAATGCACTTTCTTTACAAACAGGCCTGGTTTATGGAGTGTCAGCTAAACCATTCTTTTGTTTTACCTTTAAGATTTAGAAGATACTTCAGTGTCCTGAACTAGAATAATTCACATTTGGTGTAAGAGCTCTCTTGTGACCATTGAAAGCTGGAAACTCTGAATTTTGAAGCCCTGCTGTTTGACCTAGCTGCTATATTGACTGCCATCAGAACATGGTCATTCTGGACAGTATCTTACAGTACCTTTAAGCCTTGCTGTGTATTGCATTTTCTTTGTAGAAAATGCTAGGAAAAACAGAAGGGCCTCTACATTTGCACTGCCTTTGAGGCTGATAATGCTATGCACCACAATGCCATGAGAGGCAGAGGTTCCGGGAGCCCACAGTGAGAAGCCTCATGGTTAAATCCAATACAGTCTGAAGAGGTAGGTTCTGAGGGAGAACATCACTCACCTTGGAGTGCTATAAGGATATGTGGTGCTGTTCTTACTGCCTCCCAGCAGCATGCTGCTCTCCTCCTCCATTTGTTTTTGTAAATTAAGACCCACAGGCTGCCTTGGCAAAGCTAGCTTGAAAACCTAAATTTCTTGGTCTGAATGTAATAATCAGTGTGGCTCAAAGCTGGGTCTTAAGGCTTTTCATATTACAGGTGGATCTGAAAAAGGTTTGAGTTCTTACTGAAAAGCTTTGTGAGACTTAGATTTTATTCCATTAAGTCCTGTGGATCTTCTAAAAGCTTTGAATAGGGCCTCATACCATCTTCCTGCTGTATGTGTAAAACATGTTCATAATCACTGTTGCTGTGTGCTCTCATTCCAGGTGCTGTTTTGGTCATTTAGATTGAAGAGAAAGCAGTATAATAACTACAGCTTTTCCTTTGTTACTGAATTTGCTTCACAGCCTGATTCACCTTATTCTGAAATACTTTGTTCTGAAACCAGCTGCAGTCCATATAGAAGTCTACATTTGACTGAACCAGGTGGTATTTCCATTCTGTTACATGCCCTGTCCTAATGTTAGAAAAAGGAATAAGGCCTTTCCCTCTGTTATAAAGAGGTATTTTTTCTCACATATTACTAAAGCACATTTTTCTTCCACATCTACTGTGGGCTTTGCGGAGTAACACCGGTCACTGTTTCTATACATGGTTGCTATTTCAGAGGTAATTTTCTGTATTTGGCACCAGGTTGACTTTTTGGGGATGTCAAGTATTCAATGTGGAGAGACATTTTCTTAGATGTTGTTCAGCATACATGTAAGGAAAACATTTCCTTTTACCTGTGTTTTCTAAGGTAAGGTCAATTATCAATAATGTCAGCAGTTTCTTTTCGCTAATAAGGCAACCAAGTTTAAGTCATAAGCATTTAAGTACTTCTATTAGGACTTCTTTATATAGCTCTCTCTCCAGGGAAAAAAAAAAACTGAGGAGACATAACAGTTAATGGTTTATTTGGTGTTGAAGCTGGTACTACAGGTGAACAGTTGCTGTCTTGTTGCATACAGAAACTTGGAACACTTTTTCAAACATGCTTTGGAGATAAACTTACAACTAGTCTGATATAGTACACAAAAATAAGGTTCTCTAAAAAAAGTATACACAAAAATTCCAAAGCAGGTTTAGGAAAATATATTTGGACCAACCAACAGTGAACTATTCAAGCTATTCAGCTGGCAGAGAAGGCTTGTCAATGGGTTTGACAATCCTTTAACTGCAAGAAAATAGTCTTTGGTTTCACCTTGTGTAAGAGCTAGTTACTTATTGTTCTGAGCCAAGGTTTAAACAAGGTGGGGGAAAGGCAAAGGGGTTCTAGGCAGTGCTGCTTTGAATTGTGGATTTATGTCACCACTTCACTGTACAAGACTAGGTTCTCTCTAGCTCTGGCTAAGAACACAGGTGTCTGACCATGGGGAAAATCCTAGCATAGTTTCCTAACACCATCTTCAGGAAACTCCTTTGTTCAGATTTTATTTTTGTGTTCTAGTTAAGTACATTGAAGGATTTGACCTACTTGGAAAGTGCAACATTAAGACAAACCACTAAACCTGTTAAACTGCAAACACTGAACTGCTTGAACAGGCTTAAAACTGTAGTTCCTTCTGGATTCCCCAGAGAGTATCTGCACTCTTCCTTAATTTCTCTTCCTCTTCAGGTTTTAGGATCATCTTCACTACATCAGTGATGCCATTATTGCCCAGTACACAAGGAACACTTAGGAAGACATCTTCTTTGATTCCATGCATGCCCTGAAAAGTAAGTAAGAATAGTTAGTTAGGGTGGGCCTTGTGTATGTGTTTTACGGAGTACTCTAATAAAACAAACAGAACTCAGTTTAACAAATTAAACTAGAATGTTATCCCTGTTCTCAGATAAGACTAAAGTTGGCAAAAAGGGCTGCTCACCTTAACAACTGTAGAGATTGGGTGCACTCTTCTTAAATTCTTCATAATAGTTTCAGCTAGATCTGCCACAGAAAGGCCAATAGCCCATGATGTGTACCCCTTCAGTTTAATGACCTCATAGGCACTGCAAAGTAAAAATTACTCATTAAAAACAAGTAGATTCAACTGCATGTTTGTAGGAAAGGCATTTTGGAGGTGCCTTAATCTAGAAAGATCAGAAGCTTCACTCACTGATCAGTGGACAGGACTGAAATTAACAGGTCTACACTTTGCGCCTCACTAACATTGGAACTTCTGAAGCTAAAACACTTTCCTTATTTAAAGCTCAGTAACAATGAAAAATTAGCTCTGGCAAATTTACACTAGTTCTTAAAACATTATTTCAAGTTGTATTGTTTCCGTACCTTGACATTTGTTTTGGGCCGCTTACTAAACCAGACATAAATAATGCAGTTTAGAGATGTTGTAGTTCATCATTAGTCCTCATGTTCAAGAGGAAAAAGGAAATCAGTATTTACCTGTCCACCACCTGCTTATGAACTTCCTTCCAGTGTTCCTTGTCTGCATCAGTTCCCAGCTCTGGATGAAGAGCCTTCAGGGAGACACCAGCAACATTCACTCCACTCCAGACAGGTACTGAGAATTGCACAGAGATTAATTGCCTCACAAGATGAAGAATCTTGCAAACATAATAAAACTTCATTTTTATCTTCCTCAAGATAACAGTTAAGATAGGAACTAATTAGATTAATCTATGGCACATGTTACAGATTTAGATATGGCTTTGGTCTCGTAGGTCATACTATATTTAATCTAAGTTGTGAGCTACAAACATGAAAAGTGGTTTTATGCTCCTATATGTGACATTGCAGGGTTTTAATGTACAATTATGAAAGCAAAACTCCTAAACAACATGAACCAAATTGTCAGTAACACTGTACTTTGCAGCAGTTTCTCAAAATAAAAATTGATTCCAAATACATTCTGTTGGGTGTCAGGAAGCAGACAGTGCTGCTCTGCTGTTGCTAGAGAAAGTGCAGGTTAAATGAGGAGAACAGTGCTCTCTCCTGTCCTCATCTAGACTCAACTCTAGAATTCTATTCCTAAATATAGTTCAAGTAATCAAGTGATGCCAGTGAAGACAAGTGATTTGACTGCCGGTAGATCTACTGCAGATCTTTGGGAGTCCCTTGCAGAGAACTGTACCCTCTTGCTTCCTCAGTTTGCTTTTTGGAGAGTTATGGGAACAACTTAGCATATAAATTTTTAGCCTCCTTAGGTTACAGTAATGACCTTTTCCAAGCAGCATAACTTGGGTCAAATATAGATCATCTAGGGTTACTCTGTGCTGCAGGAGACTTAAAGCAGGACTTGCATTCTTAAGCTGCTGCAGTGCAAAAGCTTTCTGAGCAAAGTTTTGCTGTAGCCTTCACAAATGATGTTTCTTGCAAACAAAGTATAGGAAGAAAAAACAATGCAATAGCCAGATTTCACCCTTACCACTGGAATCTCCATGTTCTCCAACAATCCACCCATGGCAGCTCAGAGGATGGATGCCCAGTCTTTCTCCCATGAGGTGGCGGAAACGAGCAGAATCCAGGTTGCAGCCACTACCAATAACACGGTGTTTAGGAAAGCCACTGATCTTCCAGGCCACATAGGTCAAAATATCCACTGTAAGTAGAACAGGGAGGGTAAGTGCCAGTCATCAAGTTTGATAATTAGGGTGGTATCTTCTGTTCATCGGTAAGGGTTTTTATCTGCATAGTAGTTAAGTGGAGAATGAAGTCATGCCCATCACCAGGCCCTGCAGCAGGCTAACATGATGACTGTTTGTAAAAAGACAAAATTAAGAGGCCGTTTATGCTATACATCCAATTACCAGTGCCCCCTACTGTGTCCTCTGCTAAAGATCACTTGCAACCAAAGACCCAAATTGGAGGGAACCTGGTTTATTTCTCAGAGAACCAGCTTGCTGAGTGTGGAGAGGACAACGACACTTCTTGCTATGTGCATATTTGGCATAAGCACTTTCCAAAAGCCTGTGCTTGGTCACGTTAATATATGACCACCTTACTGAAGAAAAGGTTACACTCTAAGCCAAATCCTCTTGCCAAGGCAAAACAAGACAAACCTGGGTTTGAGACAATAAGCAGCTTGCAGTCAGGACTGTACTTCACAACATTGGGAATGATGAATTTGAAGATATTCACATTGCGCTGCACCAAGTTAAGGCGGCTTTCTCCTTCCTGCTGACGGGCACCAGCAGTGACAATGACCAGCTTGGAGTGGGCGGTCACACTGTAATCTGCAGACAAAAGGCTGTATCAAATGACGTGTACACGTGGTTCAGGGCAGGAGTGCAATTGCTTTTAGCATTGATAACTAAAATTCTCAAGCTTGAGGTTGCTAAAACTTTACTGATGATTGTTACTCTAGACTTTGCTTCTACAGAAAGTGGAAAGCTTTATTTTTTTTAAAACTGCACTGTTGCCACAGGTGGCAACCTTAAAGGCAAGTCAGTATCTTAACATGCAGAACTTAGGCAATGGTATTCCATACTTCTCAGCCATAGGTAGATACAGGGTAGCTGTCAGGATACCCTCCAATGCAAGTGTTGTGTAGAAGAGTAGGAATGTTCTGCTCTCATGACCCATCACCCGTGGACACTGAAGCTGAGCGTTTACTGGGGTATAAGTTGGCTGCTACTTGCCCCAGTCAAGCCATCACTAAACCGCAGGCTGTCAGACACTTAGAGCTGACAGCTAAGCAGTACTGCATTCAGAGGCTAACTGCCTGTGAAACAATTCTCAGAGGTCCACAAGTACTTCAATGCATCTTTCTATACTGGATGGCCCTTGTGAAGCCATGTCAGCTGAGTACTGTTTCTGTAGGAACAGAAATAAAGTCAGCTCCCCTCCTTATGATTAGGATTGCAGGCTCAGTGCTAGACTTGGATGACCAGTTTGAGATCTGATGTGCTTATCTCCATTTGTAAATAAGTACATTGGAGCCAACTACTTGCCTTTCCCAGAAGTAATCTTAGGTGTTCTAAGGAAGAGGCTGCCATGCTGGAGATCTAGCATCTCTCCTCTCAGCTTGTCCTCCACAACATCAACAAGGGCAAGTTCATCAGCCAAGTCCTGTGTGAGACCAGAATTAAAGAGTAAATTTATTTCTGAACAAAAAACTCAATTTAGAAACTGAAGTTACAGTAATCCAGCAGTAATCCATTTCAGCAATTCTGTTCACATCTCTCACTTTACTTGGTACAAGACAGGTATTTAAGTTAGTCTCCTGGGATATCCACTTTGAATTAGTTATATACTTTTCATATCCACATTCTGCATGGAATAGTTGCACAATTTAGCAGGACAATGACAAAAGAATGACTGATTAGTTGTTCATAGACAACTTATTTTAGAGTTAAACAATCCTGGTGTTATCACAACATTTTCCATGACTTCTGCATTGCAGAGTGCCTATGACCACTTTTTGCAGTTCCCACTGCAAAGAACTATTCCATCACTCCATCTTTGCTTCAGACTAAGAATTGAGCCATTTTCTTTGTCTGTATGCTTGGAGTGTTAAAGGGCTCCTACCTAAAAGGGCACCCAGAATTTCAGAACTGCATTTACCATTGATTAAGTCAGAGCATGTTGTGTCAGATACTAAGGAAAACTTAGTTAAGAAGAACAACAAGCTATTGACAGGAAATTGCTGAAGTTAGCTTCTTCATTTCAGGCCCCAAAAATCAAGAAATGTACAACCAGAAGTTCATCATGTGCTAGCTCAATTAGTCTAATAAGGCAGATTACTTTTTGTCCCTCTTCTTAGGTCTCAAATAGTACAAACTGTTGCTTGATCCCCAGCTTGACACTTACCCTCATCAGGATGCTGATGGCACAAGCCATTCCGACTGCACCCACACCAACCACACTGATCTTATTGTGGGCATGGCCATGCTCGTCCTTGTGGACATTGTGGATGAGCTGATCCTTGAGAGACATGGTGCACTGCAGAAAGGAAAACAACAGATTATCTCTCCAGTCCTTGGTGCTTTCACTGACACGGGATATTTGTATCAAACAGACAGACTTTATTAACAGATGCTAAGAAAATGAATATAAATCATAACAAAATAATTAAAAAACAAATTAATCATGACAATTCTCTGTTTAAGCTTACTATAGAGCTGAGCAGTATAGATTATATAGCCGGATAACTTTCCGGCAGTATTAGCAGAATGATTTAAATGAGCATCCAAGTTACATTTCACCAAAGGAAGCCATTTTAGTACTTCCAAGTACAGCATGGTCTGTCAGTCTTCATTCTGCTGCCCTGAAAAACCGGTACTCTATGCCTCTGGCCTTTCCAGAGCTGCAGTTGTACAACAATTTGGCAAAGCCTTCTTAAAAAGATGATCCTCAGAGCATGCTTTATGGATTTGTTTCCAAGTGAAACAGTATGATTCTGCATTGAAATACCTAGTTCCTTGTGTTCCTGAAACATGATACTCTGAGTGGTGTTACCAACCCTCACAGCCTCATTTTTTTTTAAGCTACCAGCTGCACAGCAGCCTGGTCATACGGGCTCTAACTAACCTGTGCCAGCCACAGGTGTGCTGAAACACCCTGATAATGAGGGAGTAGTGTGCTTTCACCCCAAGATCCTTTGCTTTCCCAGGCAGTGCTGTGCTGGCATCTGCCCAGCTTCTGCTTCACCTGAAGAGCCCAAGGCAGGGGCAGCCTCGCAGATGGATGCAAGCACAGACACAGCTCGATTCTCAAGCTAGTGCTGAACAGGCACCACCTCGTGCAGCACAGGAAAGGCCACGCAGCGAGGCAGAGCTGGCAGGGCAGGTAAGGGCTAAGTGGGGTTGGAGCGGGAGGGACAGGAAGCCAGCAGCATGCGCGTTTAGGAAAGGCTGACTAAGAGCTACAAGCAAAGACCGCCATAAGAGGTCTCCTGAAGCGTGGGCCAGCAATGGCGCACAGTCTGCACGTGCCCAGTGCTCCCCCGGCACTTGAAGCAGCACAACGTGGTGAGGAGTCTGCACTCAAGCATTTCAGAGTTAATTATTGAAGTATTTTCAGCCTGGTATTTCATGGAAATCAGCAGGTTAAGGGCCAAGCAGCAGCTGAGGGTACATTTCAGCTCCTTGCAGAGCAGCTTCGTGCTAATGCCGTGGTTCGGCCGCAGCCTGGAGCCATTCCTGACCCCAGGCCCTTTCCCCC
>CM021735.1:37717731-37761534 GCA_011075105.1 Heteronetta atricapilla
CGGGCCTCGCCACCCTTCGGCCCCTAACGGCCGCTGAGGGAGCCCGGGGGTGCCTGCGTGCACGGCACGGTAAAAAACCCTGCTCCCGCACGCGGGGCTTCGGGGAATTGGTGTTAGTCCAATTGGTGTGCCTCCCTCAGATTGATTCCCGCCGCCTGCTGAAGCCCTCGGGGTTTATGGCCCCCTAATTGCACCGCCGTGCTCCCGGATGGAGCCTCTCGGCCGGCGGCTGGAAACCCGCTTCTAATTTCCACCTCTGTCTATTGCTGTTTGTTTTCTTTGGCCCAGACATCCTCCTCTGCTATTTACTTCCCCTTTCCCCATATTTGTCTATCAAATTCCCACTATTTTTTTTCAAGTTACATAAGCTAAACCCTGGCTGTCTTCGGTGATACAGGCTGTGCTCTGATCACTGGGACGTCCTTTCTGCAGGCCTCTTCCAGTTTTAATGGTTTTCTCTTGAAAGAGGATGCTGCAGTGGAGTATTTTAAACTGTTCTTAGTGGTGCCTCTGTCGTGAACATTAACGTTTTCCTGTCATTACTGGAAATACCACAAGTGGACATGCACTGGTGTTTTTCAGTCACACCGCAGTCACCTCCCTGTCACTCAGTGGCTCCTTAGTACAGGCAGCTGCTACCCCTCTTTACTCATTTCTTCCTAACAGAGAACAAATTTTCTTACTAACAGAGAACAAAACCTTTGTTTTATTATTCTCTGGATGTCTGAACTTTGGATTTTATACTACAGTACAGGGTTGTCCCACAAAACTGTTTTTCCATAAACCCATGTTACCTTTTAACCCTTTGTTAGTTGAATTTTTTGTTTGGAGTAAAAATTCTCTTCAGAAGTTTTCCTGGAGAACTGCAGAGACATCAAACGCAGAGTTCCGGACCGCTTCCAGCATGGCTCCCTACTTCAAATGTTCGCTGTTCTCCAGGCTGGTGATAATGCCTCCGAGTCAGTTAGCTTACTGAAAATCCTCACACCTGGATTTGTGGTTAACTGTGCTTCAGGATTCTGGGATCAAGACAGTCTGGTTCCTCCGGTTAGAGCACAGCAGGCTCTGTTCTGCTCTCCACGTCTGCCTTCATTTATTGTGTTGTAGCCATTTCTCCCTTCCACTTCTTCTCTTAGACATCCTCTCTTTAACCCATGGTCTAACATGTTTATCCTCAATGAAAATCAGGGAAGCAGTCATTTAGGTTTGTAGGAGTAACTAGCTAACCTTTACTGTCCTGTTCTTCTATTAGTGATACTAGTAATACATTTTTTTTCTTCTTTCTTTTTTTTTCCCCTAATTTTCTTGTGGCTGTGGTACCTTTCAGATATTTGTCTTAGCTGTCTTTTGGGTTCTAACTCTGGCTGATTTTTGGCAATACCTATTTGTGGCTTCTAGGATGTACTTGAACTCCTTTAGGAGGTGATTATCTTGCTATGTCAGAAGGCCTTCCTTCCTAATTCATCCCTTTGTCTTCCTCTACCTATACCAGCTTTTCCAGTTCTGCTTTGTCTGGGATATCCTTTCTCTTCTAAAGTCATTTTACTAGTTGTTAGTTGATTTACAACTGAGAAGAATGTATGTTGCCATGGAGGTCCTGATCTCTCCACCACTTCATCCCATTCCTAGCACATGCAAGCATAAAACAAAGGACCTCAGTCGTGCTAGACTTATGTAGACAGATTATGTAGACATGGGTGCATCTTATGTGTGAGGCTTGTACCAAGCTCTGCTTTACAAGTGAAGTAATTCAAGTTCAAGGCATGCTAATACCTTCGCACTGACCATCCCAGTGGCAATTCCTTTCTGCCATGGTGATCTGATGGGAATGGTAGCCCAAAGCCTCGTTTTATCTTTAAGAGTCCATTGGCAAAACAAAAGAAACAAGTAGCACGGGTAAGAGAATAACTAAAAATCTTTGAAACATTACATATGGAGAGATTTGCATGAAATTGAAGTCAGAAAAATACAGTTTGGGTTCAGTACTGAACCACCACAGGTTCTCATTATGAAAAAACAGCCCTTCTACCAAAGGAGGTTAGATATAATGACCTGTCGGTTGCAGCAAACAGATGTGCTTTGCTCCTTGCCACTGAGTGATGCTTGTGAGATGTGTGGCATGGGCGGAGAGAGACAGTAATAGCTGTGGCATGGAAGAGAAAGTGCTGGTAGGTGCTGAGTAGGCCTAATGCTGCAGGAATGCAGAATGAAAGGAAACCGTATAATGTAGTTCTGTCATTCTGTATTATGCTGGGTTCGCTGAACATCTTGTTCCATCTGCAGTCTCAAGAACGGATTAGGGAGTTTAATTCTGCACCCCAGGAATCTATCCCTACAGGGGCTTTGTATGAATGGGCCTAAACTTCTCGTTCAGGGTTGGGGTTCTGGACAACAGCATTTACACTGAGTGCTAACCTTTGTCTGCTTGGATAGAAACTGAGCATTTGACAGGAACAAACATCAAGAAATGTTTTCTCTCTATAAAAAACTTGTTTCTGAATATTTTGAATATAAGAGGCTTCTAAGACAAGGCCAGTTGGGTAGACTATTGGGAGTTTAAAAATATATAACTAGCGCAGAGCAAGTGGTATTTTACTACTGTCATGGTGAGACCAGCGATTCTAAGAGGAGAATGTTAGTATTGTAAGATTGCTTTTATTCTGTGGCTCATATAAAATTGAACATGGCTTTCAGGGTATAAGCTCCAGTAAATTCTTCACTTGCTTGTGTCCATGCTACTTGTTACTGAGAAGAGAACCAAGACCAAATCTCCATTATTTATACATAAAGTAACTTACAGCATCAGGTTCTCCTCAGCTGTCTGGTACCTGTTCAGATACTAGAGGTCCTGCCTTCAGTAGAGTAGACCAAAGCAAGCAAAGTAGGATATTTCAAAACCATCCTGGTCCCAGCATGTCCTCAATGATGGTGAGCGGATCAGAAGCCTCGTTTCATTAGAAATGAGTGACAGCTTTTAATATGTCGGTGTTAATTCACCTGGGTTGCAAACAAGAAGGCTGCGAATGCCAAATTTTTCCTTTTATGTGTCCTGTGTGATCTTAGTAGCAGCAGTAGATGCTCAGGAGGAGAGCAGTCATCTGTCATGATTGACATTGATTTTATACCTCAGACAGCTTCTAACAGAGAAAGCTCCTAACAACACAAACAGAATGGGGTGAGCAAATGAAGGGCACTGTTCTTGCACATGGAAGATAGAGGCCAGGTTTGTTTTGATTTCTTTTAAGTGACTGACTTTGATTGTAGGGATGGGGCCACCTTTCCTCACTCACTCATAAGGAGTTTTACTCTACTTGTCAGTTTTCTGCTGTTGCTTTCCATCGCAGTAGCAGGAGGTGGTGTAGATACAGGGATGGCAATACTTGAAATGTGTCAGGATTTCTCCAGTGAAGCTTGGCCCTTCCTCAGCCTGCTTGTCCTCTTTTCCATGTTAGCTTTCACAGATTACACAGGAAAAGTAAAGCAACAGAAGTTGCTGAATGTGGAAACGTTTCTATTTTCTCTCTAGGAGTAACAGGTAGAGCCTTTCCACTGACCTCAGGTGGCATTTGATCAGGCTTTGGATGATAACAGAAGGAAAAGATTCACATTAATCAATGTGTTTAAACTATGAGATATCAGTTAAACCTCTATCACAAAGTCCAGAGACAGTTATACAAGGTGAGTTCGATGTGTGTCTCTCATTTTTTTTCAGTTAAACACTTACAAAGTGTTAGTACACGTCTCTCCATAGTGCTAATATACAAGAGGTTTTACATGGTGTTGTTTCATTTCTACACTTCTTGCCATTTGCTCAGGTCCTTGCTCCTGAAAGAGTAAGTCCAATCTGATGGTGCTGCTGGGGTGGATGAGGACACCAAACCACGACCTGCACATATTTGCTGTATGAGCAAAAGCCCAGCTAGGAGGTTGGCAGTAACCCAATGCCACGGCTGGTGCTGACCAGCTCTGTAAAGGTCAGTGAAATCTCTCTGCTCCACCTGAGATTTGAGGTCTAACTTGCTCCTAAAAATCATCAGTGTTATTGCCAGCATGATGAGTCCTGCTTTTGCTCTGACACCATCAATGACTTTTCTTTCATAAGATGTCAGTGTGTGCAGGAAAGACCTGGCACTGGACACAGCTGTGTCATGTACCAGTCTTGTCTCTCCCTTTGATTTATTCTGAGGCCTGAACAACTCCTTCCAATTTTATGGCTTCATTTCTCTATTGTAAAATGGGTAAGGTCCTTATCTACCAACCTGCTGGCGGTACTGTAGGAATTAGTTTATTATGAAACACTTCAGCATCATAAAGCAAAATGGAAATGATGGAGGTTCTTTCCCTACAAAACTGAGTAGCTTGAGATCAGAAGATTGTCATACTCTGCTATATCTTCAATATCAGAAAAGCTCCCAGAGCCAGAATCCTTGCAATTTTTAGATACTTCTCTGGATAGGATACAGGAAGTTGGTTCACTCTATAAAATCCATATTTTGTATTCTTCAAACTTATATAGCCACATCAAACCACTTAAACTGATGGAAGAAAACGAAAAGCTAAAAGATTAATTTCACCATACGTTGCACTAACAGGTATCGCTGCACATATGGCATTACGTGTTACGTATCGGGTGGTACAAGGATGTAGAGCTTTTGCTGCTTCTCTCCCTCTTTTTCTTTGCACCGTCATTGTGGCGAGTGGGCGGGGTGGGGTGGTGGCTGGGGGAAGCACTAGCTGATGCAATTCTCATTTCCGGGTATTTTTTACTTAGGTATTTCTACAGCCTATTTATCCATGTTCACCAGGGTAAAATATACATGGAGACCTGTGTAAATAATTGTCAGTTTCTGAAGAATCCTTACTTCCCAAGCATCCTTTTGTTAGATGTAGCTAGAGGTGGCTGGACTAAGCAGAAAGGACTAAGCAGAACATGTGACTGTCTTGCTCTCTAAAGGATTGGATTTACTCATGGAAGCATGAGTCACTGTGCAGGATTCTCCAAGCCAAACCCATTCCTTTTACATAACTGAATATTTACTCATTTACTTTGGAACTGCAGGAAATGGGATGCTCAGATAAATCGCATGGGCAGAGATAGATTGAAAAGCAGCCTGGTGGACAGGAACCACTATTTAGTCTTTGCCTAGCAAAGTCACAAAAGTATCTCAGCCAGTTCAGCAGCTGCCTCCTACTGACTGTCCAAAGGAGTGTTATCACTACTTCATCCCCACTGATGCTGTCTGCCTTCTAAACTGGCAGCAGCAGCAGAACTCTTAGTTAAGTTGTTCTTGAGTGCCTAGCAGGTTGCAGTAAGTGGAGACTTTCTATAAATTACAGTAGGGAGCCAGCGGGATATGAGAGGAGGGCTGCAGACCGCTGCCACTGCTGCTTGCCAATTCAAGAGGGTGGGCAGGTTCAGCAGCAAAAGGTCAGAGGCATGTCTCTATACTCCATCTGGAGCAGAGACCTCCTTGCCCTTATTTTAATATTCATATTCATTCTGCAGCTGTCAGTTTTGATTTTCCCAGGATCCCTTCTCAGCACACCACATGCCAACAAGCTGGTTAGCTCAGTGTAAGGAGCAAGAGTCCTGCAAAAGCAGGTTTTTTACTGATTCAAGCCGTTTGGGACACAGTACATTTAATGACACAATGTTGTCTCCCCAACAGTGAAAAGCATAAGTCATTTGTAAATCCTCCTGTAAGAGGGAAGACAGCAAACAAGAGAGTATCAGACCCATCAAGGGACATGGAAACAGATGTGGATGTTGTGTGGCTTAGCGTGTTCCAAGGAATAAAAGGAAGATGTGTTACTCAGGACAGCAGAGTAAGTATTTGATCCATCCCGTCTCATCCAAGTGTTCTCTTTCTCAAAGATACTTTTCCAGCATTTCAGACCTTTCATATCTGATTGACTCTCAGTGTATTCAAAGTGATAGCAGATTATGTATTCTCTCCCATGCCAAAATGGCTGTGGCCAAGCTCTCGTTTCTACGAAGGTCAAGAAAGTCCTAGAGAACAAAAATTGTTCTATGTTTTCATGAAGAACACACTTGAGCATAGAAGATACCTGTCCTCAAAGCTTTCACTGAAAACATCAGTGCTACAAAGCACAACTTTTGCACCTCTTGTTGTTTCCTGGAGCTTGTAAAATACAGCTTAGTTCCTGTAACTCTTTGTGGGTCCCAGGAAATAAAACCCAGTTCTGTGCCTGGAGTGGGAAGGCCAGAGATCAAGACATAATCACATTCTGGTTTTGCACATTCTCTAGCGTATATGGGAAATGTGTGTGCCTACAAATGACTGTATGTAATAAATCATAGAATCATAGAATATCCCGAGTAGGAAGGGACCCACAAGGATCATCGAGTCCAACTCCTGGCACCACACAGGTCAACCCAAAAATTCAGACCATGTGAGTAATGATTATCCATTCCCTGGGGAAGGCTGTGGGAGAAATAATATGAAGCTTAACTTGCAGTTCAGTAAACTTATCAATAGCATGGAGACTGGCAACCAGTTGTTTTCCTTTCAGTCCCTACATTTGGGCCACACCTGAGGCTCTTTAAAAGAGCTGCAACTGGCCTCGCTCAGCCCTGAGCTGGTAACAGCCCTGAGGGGTGTCTTCAGCTTGTGTTACAGCGCTGAACTCCTCTGCTGCCCTCAGAGGGGAGGAATAACTTCGCTGTCTCTGCACGAGGTACTGTTTTACATCTTTGCTTCTGTGGTGGTGGTAGCTCTGTGGGTGAATGCAAAGCCCAGGGGGGCAGAATGTGAGAGGCAGGTACTGTCCTGAGAGGTTATTACGCAGAGTTCTTATATACCATCTATATCATATGTACTACCAGGAGAACATGCTGCTGGAATGGAAATAGAGCTGCCCCCAGGAAAAGCTGATGCCTTGTCTTTTGGGAAGTTCTGCTCCCTGGGCTTTTCAACTTTGCTTTAATTTATTTTATAGGCAGAAAGTTGCTAAAAAAAAAAAAAAAAAAAAAAAAGAGGCACTTTTTTCTTTTAATGACTGAGTTCTCCCAGCTCATGCTACCTGTTAGGGATTTATGTCATCATCTGGGTATGCGGTAGCTTTGTTTTAGTTGGCTGCCATGGGTGTTCAGGGGCCTGCGCTTTCCCCAGGGGCACAGGGTTGTAGCTGGAGACATCATCCTATCCACAGCAAAGGTAGACATGTGTGTCGAGGTTAGATATAAGTTCAAGGCAGGAAGAAGAGGGTGATTTCTGATGATTTTTTAAAAAGATATTTTCTTCCATATATATATATATATATATTTTGAATCCCCATGTTTCCTAGTTGAAACATGATACACTGCACCATGACTCAGTGCTGAAGGCCTAAAAAGAGGCAGTGTTTCTGAAGGAAAATAAGACTAGAAAGACACGCAGCCTGCATGGCTAACCAGCAGTAATCTCGAGCAGTAATCCGCTTCATTATGCAGCCATAGAGAAATTATTAATGTGCTCGGAGCAGGTACCAGACTGAACAGCTCTGTCAGCAGCACAGCTTCACAGTGCAGGTGTTGTACAGACACACAGTAGCTCTCCTCAGCAAAGAGCTCACAAATCGTAGAGTCAGAGCAAAGCAAGGAAGTAAAAGTGGAACCACAGAAAGGCAAACTGATTACCAAATATGATGCTTGTGTTGGGGCACTGTGTTTTTCCAAGAAATGTCACATGGACACAGACCCATACAATTCAGTTTTTTTATTTACATTCAAATTTTAAATAGAAAATGAAATCTTGTTGCTTGCCTGCAGACTGCCAATGAATCATTTTCACAGTGCTATGCTAAGCCTGCAGTTGCTGGTTTGTGGTTACTTTATTCCTGTGTTTAGATGAAGCTTCACCAATATTTACCAAACTCTTGCAGGGCACAGCCTTGTTTTTCAAGCTATGGTGAATCTTGCTTAAAGAGGAGGATGTTACAAAAGGAACAAGAGCTTGACTTTGAGCTGCTGTAGAGGCAGCCTTGATTCTTGCAGAATCTGTTGTTTCTTGACCCTGAATGTAAGAGGAACAGCATGCCTGTGTCCTGGGTGGCAAATGCAAGGTACACCATTTCTTACTGGCACACCAGCCTCGTGTTGATTTTCTCACAACTGTCCAGATTCACCTGTATTCCTAGACTCTGTACAGTTATGGCCTTAAGAGCCAGTGTTTGAGCGCGGTTTCCCTTTTTAAAAGGTACCAGTGTGACAAAAAAGTGAGATACTAGGAGATAATGTCATTGATTCTGTGCATGTGTACACTAGAGCCATATTTCTTGATGCTGGGTCCCCTGATCACTTCACTGCTGGTATGTTTTTTTCACCTCTTTTTTTTCTAATTGCACATTATTCTTGTTTTGTACATCCTATGGTCTGTGTATGATTCACTGTGTGTTTGTGGGAGGTCTTTGAGATTTAATGCTGGGATGTTGGGAGCATGTTTCATCTTTTCCTCACTGTGAGGATGAACAATTTTTTGGAGTGGTGACAGGGATGTGCAGTCCCCTTGGTACACGTCAGTTCCTCACCATTTGGCAAGCCTTTGGACTGGCTCCTGTGGCAGTGGGGCTCACCCAATTCTTCGCTCTCATTCTCTGGACTGAAGCATTTGCAGACAGGGCAGTGCCAGATTGGTAGTGAAATATCAGCATTAGAGTTTGTGAGACACAGACAGAGCTGAGCCCAGGCCTCTGACCTCTGGGTGAGAGGTGTATTCACGTATGCAGACAGGAGTGAGCTCTGCTGCTTTCTTGTGGAATATCATTGTCTGCATGTTTGGCTGCCACCAGCTCAGGGTTCTGTCATTTTTAATGTTACCAATTGTTTGTGCCCCCAATGTGTGTTGAACATACAGTATAATCTGTATGTTTTAACAAATGACTAATGATCTGTCTCATGGCCCCTTTTAAAATATGCTCCCTTGCAACTAGAAAATCTGGGCACTTGGAGTCAATAGAGCAGCAAAGTGTTAAAGTGACACAATTAAAATCATTTTTTTAAAAAAAAAAATAAGGGGGGGGGGCAAAAAACCCTTGTGAACATTTTGTGTCTTGCATGAACTGACAGCAGTTCATTCAGTGCATGACCTCTGTAAGAGCTCTTAGGCATATAAGAGTAGCCAAAAATAGCTCTGTGGAAGGTCGGGAAGACATCCCTTCTGCATAAGGGAAAGCTTTGCATTTCTGACCTCAATCATCTGTCTACATGATAAGCAAGCAGGAAAGGCTGTGAGTATAAAAATGGTCTTGGTAGGCAGTCAGAGCCTGTGTGATGTGTACTTTACTCATACGAACATGTATGAACTGCTGTCTGCCTTGGAGATTTTTCCACGTGTGAAGCAGAGAAAGCCTGTCTTAACTTCCAACCCACGCTTCAAGGTGAGCCTAGCCAAATAAAAGCTGGATTCAAACTGTCAATAGATGAACAGCAGCAAGAGGGACCCTTATGTTTTAAAATGGAGCCTTAGGCTCACATCCAAGTGATTTTAAGCTTCTGACTGACCCTGGAGAAGGGAAGAAATTTCAGCTTGTCAGACCGAATGTTCTCTTTCTTTTGATGTCTACATGCTGAGACAGAGTTTACGAGAAGCTTTTATAGCAAATTCCAAAGTCACTGCAGAGCACTTTAATTATTGAACAGGCAAGAGCTAATGCAGGAGGGAAGGGCTCTGTATGTCTGTGGGTATTAATCTCCCTTCCTCCCGCCCCCTGCTGCCCAAATCCTCTCGGTTAATCAGGTTATGTTTGCCCTATTTCTCTCTGGGAGCGAGCAGAATGCAGCACAGATAGAAATGGAGGAAAGGAAGAGAAGGGCATGCCGAAAGCAAGAGTGGGTTGAGGATGCTCCAGAAACGGAAGCTTCCCTTTGGCAGTGTTCCCAAGATCACAGCAGGATTCCTGCTGGCTGTGGGATGTCGCTGTGACCTGTCGCTCTAGCTGGCATGCTTGATCTTGCCTCCCAGGCCATGTGCCGAAGGACACTGAAGGGGGCTTGCCTGTTAGCGCTCAGTCTGCAGGTGTTGCTGTCCTCTGCAGCCCGCAGCCCCCTCCCCAGACGCTCTCAGCAGCCCGTTCCAGCTGAGAGCCCCTGTGAGGGAGCGACTTAGGCAGGCAGAGCGTGTTCCCCCAGGGACGTTCACCTGAAATGCAGTGGTTAATGTGGGGTGGAGAGGCACACACAGACATAAACTGTGTGCCCAACGCCTCTGCGCAGTGATAGAGCCTTTAATTCTTGCTGCACTCATCCTCTCGAATGCATGGCTGCAAGCCACAGAAAAATAGCACAGATGGACCTGCCAGAGTAAAACGCAGCGATGAGAAACAGGGAGCCAGCACGCACACAGCCAGCATCCCTTGCCTGCTGTGCTTTGGTGTCAGGTTGTGCTGGTGAGTCCAAGCTTCCTCTAATAAGATGGAATTTATCTCTGAGTGCTGAGATCTGGAGGGCTCCTGGAACAGGCGCGTGCCTTGGAAATGCTCTCATCTCCAGTTGTAATGGACAACACCAGACTGGGAGATTGAGGACCAAAGCTCTTCTGTAACCAGTGTTTAGATCCAAAACTTGCAGCTGAAACCCTTCCTGAAATGTGTTTTTGAGGTCTGGGTCTGGGCAGGGTTAACCAAATACGTGACTTATGGGAGATCTAGGTGCAGTGACTCGGGTGGTTCTGGGAGACTGACAAACACTTTAGAAGGATGTAGACCTGCAGGTCTGCACCTGCAGTCTGTGTTTTGAGGTTGAATTTATCAAAAAGCTCAAAATAAAACTTTTCTAGACCACACTGTGAAGCTTCAGGGAGTTTGTGCATAACGTTACTTCTCTAATGCTCGGGTTCTGGCTCAGAATCAATTGATGTCAGCCTGTGCTTGCGTTTCACTTCTGGCAGGAAGTGCCAAGCCACACACGCGCTGCTTAATGCAGTGTTGGGTGCTGCTTTCTTTGCTCAGAGCTCATGGCACGTTGTTCTGCTGCAACGCGGGTGTTAATTAGAAGAGATCTTTAGCACCCTGTTTTGCTAACAGCATGGATCAGGACCATTTCTGTAGCTCAAAGCCAGGTGAATGCTAAAACATCCTTCCGAAAACATAAATGCTGGCAAACACAGACCTGAGCTAGTAAATCCTGGAGCCGTGATGTGATTTTACGTTTCCCAGCGCACAGCAGAGCTAACTGGATGGCCACAAACTCCTCTTCCCACAAGAATGAAGACAGACAGGAAATGAACCACCAGAAACCGTTCCGTGGCAGGGGAGGGCTGGGGAAAAAGCAAGGCAAAGCAAGCCCTGTGCTGAGGTAGAAGCAAGCCTTGCAGGTGCCTGCCAGCCATGTGGGGATCTCAGGGCCGTGTTCCCACTGCGCGGTGCTCGCTGACCAGCGTGCCTTGTGGTGTATGTCCAGGACATACAAATGTAGTGCGCTGACACAGCCCGGTTGCTCGTCTGCTGGTGCTGTGTCTTACACAGGCTTTTGCTTGGATCTCCTCTGTGCAGTCCCTCTGTGCAATAGCAAGGAGCAGGAAGGCTGAGCTGATCTGCAGAGCCGCTCTTCAGTCGAACTGTGGGAGGGAATGGTCCCAGCATCCCTGTGCGTGAGGAAGTGAGGGAGAAAACTGAGCTGAGCTGTGCGAGGGAGGGCTTTGGTTCAAGCCTGCGCCAGGTAGGAGCCTGCCTTGCCAGCCTGCGCGTGGGAGCGCTGCTGGGAGCAGATGGCTGGCAGTCCTGCTGCTGCAGGGTTAGCTGCCTCGTGGGGAGCTGCCAGGCCTGTACAGGGAGGAGGCTGTCCTTCCCCTCGGAGGAGGGCGGGGAGTGATGTAGCAGCCTGGAGGCTCCCCCAAACACAGCGGAGTTTGACCTGGATCACGCTGCTGCTCAACCTGCAGAGATGTACCTTGTTTTGCTTATGTGGATTGCCCAAAAGAGCAGAACTCCTAAATTGCTTGCAGGTTAACGGGAGACTTTTTCTACATCTCTCTGATACTGCAGGGTAAAGTACTGTCAGTCACACAAGTACACACATAAAAACTCATCTTCTCCCCAGCCTCCAGACTAGATTTGGGCTCCCAGAATTACATGACTGGCTTAAAAAAATGAATTTACCATCTGGTGTACTCCCAATTGTCTTTCTGTCTTCCAAAACCTTAATTCTAAGCCAGGAGCTATTTTATTTTATTTTTAATTAGAACTATTTTCATTTGTAACCAAGTTCCAGGACTCCAGAAGGTGGAGCTTTAAGGAGAGCCTTGGGGTGGGTTTCAGCTCCAAAGGAAGCTGAGGGGCAAAAACCTTAGTGGAGAAGGTGGGCCAGCAGGCACTGAAAAGGTAACTCTTTGACTTGAGCCGTAGCAGGTGGGAATGGCTGCGTGTTCCAAGGAACTGCCTGTTACAAATGCATGGCTCATGGCATGCACAGCAATCAAATCAAGAGGTAATGACTAGACTGACTAGACCAGTGGGAGAGGCAAGCAGGCAGTATAGGTTGTTAAATCATTAAAAAAATAAAACCACATGAAAAATCAACACTGCATTTTCAAGTTCAGAACTTGGCTCCAATGACCTGCTTTTATATGAGGAAGAAATAAGAAGTTGAAGGGTGAAGAACCTTGAAAATATCTGCCTCAGTTTTAATTGCTAATAATGATTTTGACGGGGGCAGTGGCTATACTGCCTCCAAACAGTGAAACACTTGACTGTTTACGACATTGGGCATCTAATGCATTGGAAGTCTGTCTGCAGAAAGTACTGCTACAAAACGCCCATTAAAGTCAGGGCACTGAAAGCAAATCCTTAGAAATGCTGATATGACAGCATGAATGAAAGAATGAATTTGGCACACGGTGTTTTGCCGGGGATCCATGGGCCTGGAGCTCATTGACTGATATCAATCGGATAATTCTGATTTAAAATCTTTCATTCTTTCCCATATTGTTCTGCTGAACATATGACATGGACTTTTAAAAATCTTAACATTTTATTCTTTCTTCAATGTAGCTTTTATAGCATATTAATGTCTATTATCTAATTTGAGTTATCCTATAGAGTTAAGGTCCTTGGAGCTTGGATGCTTCTTGACTGGATAGCCAGTGTTTCCCCTAACCATAGTCTTTTAAAGCTGTTGCATGGTGTTTCCTTGAAGCGTTTTGTCCCCAGATAATCTTAATGCATTTGGAAACCTCAAGCGGAGCAGTAAAGAGTTTGTTTCATATGGAATCTTGAATGGGAATGGAGGGGTGTGATATAGTTTGTAAGTGCCTCGTATTGGCTGATTCATTAAATAGCTTGGTGCATTTGTAGTACCTAGGATGCAAGCGACTTGCTTTTGATAAAGCAGCTTTGAGAAATTCTTTTGTGTCATATACAGACAAATTGCTTTTCATCCAATTTCTTTCTTTTTGAAGATATAGGACCTTCTAGTTCTGGTGAAACAAGCATTATCGCTGCTATCTCCATTGATAAAGAAAGGTGAAAAAGAAAACTTCCATGAGTATGGATGGTCCTGCCCAAAGCACCTGAAAATGCTTGTAATCTCTGCCCTGGAACTGGACTAAAGATGTCATTAAAGGCCTGCTAGATAAATAGTTGCGCAAGGCCTTTAATAGGGAAATTAGTTTGAACTTTGTGCTGACGCCATTTCCTGCTATTATTACATGCAAATAAATGAAGTGGGGGGAAAAACAACATGCCCAGACGTAAGATCAGCCATTGGACTCTGTACTGCTTGATGGAATGGCCACAAACGCGCAAAAAAAATATTTCAAAGTTAAGGATTTGTCTTCTGGGAGATGCTCAAAAAGGTTATCCTCCATACAGCTCTTTCTCTAGGGCTCCTTCTGTAGTCAACCAAGAGAAGCTGTTGCATGCAGCTTCAGCTCCTTCAGAAGAGCCAAACTTGGTCTCTTCTCCTTAGGCAGAAGATTCCCCTGTGCACGCATGCATCCCTGCAATGCAAGTGGAAGATAAGCTGCTTCTTCCTGAGATTTGACACATCTCTTGCAATTAACCTGAGGACCTTCAGGGGTTCACAGACATAAAACCATGACTTCTGAGGAGTCATTTTCACTGAGGCTGAGGAGGAGCCCAGTTTTGATGAGCTGAAGTTGGCCTTTGTTGATATCCCTCCTGCTTTTCATCTTATCCACTGTCTGCTATTGGGTATAAGTATGGTGCTGGAAGTCAGCAGTGATTTTTTTTTTTTTTAAAAAAAAAAAAAAAACAACTTCTGTCAGTGACCTAGATCCAGTGAAGTTTTCCATTATTTAGATCACATCTTGTAGATAACACAGAAAGCTTGTGTTTGGGAGAAGGCTCTCAATTTTAGGTTGAATTAGATAATCGTCTCTTTAAAAAGTAGGATTTTTTTTTTTTTTTAGGGAAAGACAATTGAAGGGCTCCCTTCGACCACTGATGCTGCTCTTTCAATTGCATGAATTTGCTTAAAGGTTGATGGTAAACCTTAGAAGTGACACATTTTAAATGTTGACCCAGTTTTTTGTTTTGTTTTTCCTCGTGCTGTTCTCTGGCACATGCGGACTCCAAGAGAGCTGAGCAGGCTGGGTGTGCAGCCTGCGAGGTCTGGGCCCTCTGCTGCCCAGTTAGACCTCGGCTCTTGCCAAGTGAGGTCAGTAGGAGGGATGACCCTGGGGCTGAATTTATAAAGAACCAGTAAGTGTTTTAATCCTGCAGAGTCCTGAGGGAGTTGGATGCCCCAAAACTTGGTAACAAGGCTGTACCAGACAGGTGGGGGGCTGCACACAGGCTTGTGGCTCCAGCTCGCAGACCTTATGCATGGTCCTTTAGAAGGAAGAGAGCTGCCATCACATTAATGAGCTGAAAATGAGAATATTTGCCCAATTTATTCATGTGAAAGAGTGAGTTAGCATGCAGCTACGCTGATGCCTCCTGGTGCTGCTGCAGGAACAAATCCCATCAGGAGTTTGCTGGGAGGCCAAAGCAGAAGTGGGGCTGAGCAGTGAGGCCTGGCAGCTGGGGGCTTGGCCTTTGTGCTGAGCTGGTATTTTAGAGAAATATCAACTGCCTGCTCTGGCAGTAGTGCCTGGCACTGGGAGAGCCGCAGGGCTGGGACCAGCTGTGTGAGCGTTAGCAAGCTCCGGGCAGGAAACAGGGGCAGCTACTGAGCAAATGGTGCTAAGGAACTGGCATCTGCTCTGCGTGAGTGCTGGGAACTTTGCTTTTGCCTAACTCTAGTCTGCACCTGTGGACCAGCACTCACTAGTGACTGGGGTTCACCTCTGGTTTAGTTTCAGATTGGGGATATCTGTTTACGTGCTCTGAGCCAGTCATCTGAACCAAAATGTGGTAACCAAGAACACTTGGGAGATGTGCTTTAAGGGTGTTCCTGATGGGAGTGCAGTGCTAATGTAGACTCATCCAGGACCCAGGAGCTCACAGCTGTGCTGTGTAACAGCAATGTGTGCTTTAGAGGTGTCTAATTATAGCACCAGAGTCTGATTGCAAACAGATCAATGCTTACTATTTAAAAGGGAGGTATGTCTGAGGGAGAGCAACAATGAAATACTGTGCCTTCAGCTTAGGCAGTAACATGAGCGCTACAGAAGCAGAGCTGCCTTTGTAGGCCGTGCATTGCTCTGGCAGTGTTTGTTGCCCGCCCTGATCGCTGAGCAGTTGCAGGAGGTGGAACACGTATGCCTAATGGGAAGAGACGGCTTCCCATGCTCAGCCAGGGCTGGAGGGGAAGAGACCTTCCTGCAGGGACAGAGCACGAACGTCAATGCTTGAATGCTGAGTTTGAGGTCGTGGCAGTGCTGTCTCCTGTGGAGTTAAACAGGAGTCTGGCTAGGACAGAAACAAACCCGAGTGCTGCTTCTGATTATTTCTGTGAATTTTCTCCTCAATTTTGTGAGTTTTTCAGTGGTAGAAAAAGCATCGTATGGCCCTGCTTAGGGACATGAAGCATGATGCTCCTCCTATCCTGTGGGCTGCAGTTTAAGCACAAGTGAATCAAGTTCTTAGGAAATCAGCCACTGTAGCATAATGAGCAGCTTAACAATCCAGCACTTACTTCTTCTAGTGGAAGATTTCCTGGTCGCAGTCAGGTTTACTGCTGTTGAGACTGTCACATCTGATGCGTGTGGGCAAAGGTTTTGCAGAGCAACAGGACAAGTTGGAGCCCTTCTGTCTGCTAGCAGGGACCTGGTTCTGGCTGCCTGCTGCCAGCTGCAGCCTGTGTCTTGAGCAAAGCACCAAGCCTCCCTTGCCAGAGCTAAATCCAAACCAGGATAAGGCTGCAAAAGGGGCTGGTAATGCTGCAGTGTCTCGCTGCCCACGTGCGCTGCAGATCCCCCAGAAGTAGGGGCCGCATACACCAGTGCCTGTGCTGCACAGCTCCCACTGCACCCCGCGGTGCCTGGGGAGACAGGGCAGGCAGGGGACATCTGTCAAGGTCAGCATCACTCCCCCCTTCCTGCTTGCGTGCCTGCCTCCCTAGGGTTGCGCCGCTTCTGAATGTAGGCCAGTGCTTCATAAGCCTCTGTCATTCTTTGCTTGGGTACAGCAAACAGCTGCAGGGCAGAGAGGGGGCCTTATTTTGCACACGGATGGCATGCTGCGGTAGTTTGCTGGGAAGTAGCTGTGCTCAGTGAGAGGTTTGTCGCTGGCTGCTCTTCAAGCACAAACACAGATACTGAGGCTAAGGAGACCGAACTGTGTCTCTGGGTCTCCTTTCCTTCCATCCCAGGCAGCAGAGAAGCTAGCTGCCTCTTCTGCACCTTCTCCCAGGCTTTGCACGTCGAGGCAAAGAGCCCAAGATACAGAGCCTGGCACTGGCAGTGCTTTATCCCAGCTCCCAGTGTGTACTGTGCAGGGCCGCAAGGGAAAGTGGCCTTGGGAACCAGGCTGCCCACGTTTGGCAGGGGCAGGCAAGTCCTGGGCTGTCTTTGCCTTGGGATCATCTTCCTTTGTAGAGCTAAATGGAGATTGTCCACCTTGTGTGATGTTCGGTCTAGAAATCCTTCCTAATACGTTTGAATGACATGCAGTGCTTGGGGGGGGGGCGGCCCGGGAGCATGCTGAGGATGAGGGTTGTGTCTGAAGGGATTTCCTGGTGAAAATGGGTCTCAAATCCCTGGACAGAGATCCCTATTACTTTAGCTGAGTAGGGCCTCATTTAAGGATTGGATCTCAGGTCTGACAGCTGGTTCTTGTTCTATCACTCTAGGGATTTGGTATAAAGTCGTGGTAATCACCTAAGAATGGATAGTATAAGATCTAGCAGTCACTCCTGTGTTCGTCTTTGGACTGCTGTATGTGTTTGCTTTTGTTAAGCTAAGTTGAGGAGCTGTGCCCTAGGGAGTGGCAAGCCAGGAAGAAAGGCTGTTCCATTTCTGCAGCGCCCAGGATCACCTGTCTGAGGTCCCCAAAGAAGCGCTTCCCTGTCTGCTGTGAAACAGCACTGGACAGCTTGAGAGACTGAGAACTTGGCACAGGGCAAGTGGCATTTTAGTAAACGGGCTTTAACCAGAGGGTTGGAAAGAAGAATGTCTGATCTATGTGTTTTCCATAGCTCCCAGTGTGCTTTAAATCAAAGCAAATTCTAAATTCTGTCAGCACTCCCGCATATGGAGGCTGATCTCTTTCTTTCCTGCCCCTTTTTTGAGGCACTACCGTCTTTCCCCATTACTATGCCCTTGCTGTCCACATCTGTGCCGTGCAGAGCAGCGCCGCGCTCAGTGCTGTGCTCAGCCACTCCCCCTGTGTGACCTACAGATAGAGGAGATGCTGGCGACACAGGCAGGGCTTGGGAGTCCAAACGAGCTCATTCCCTATTGGCGCTCTTTGTCAGGCACCCATCAATTTAGTAACTAAAGCGCAGGGCAGAAGGAAGCGTTCAGCACGGGGTGACATCATGTCACCATATGGAGTGTGCTGGGGGCACCCCGGTGCCCATGCCACGCTGTGTTCTTTGTAGTGGGGTGTTTTGTGGGGCCTGTTTGTGCAAAACAGGATGCTTGGTACTTTCCAGCTGGGCTACTTGCTATCTGGTTCAGCCTGTGCAATCTTTGCCCCCACCGAGTGCACACCCAGAGAAAACAACCAGGCTGATGCCCACGTCCTTCCTTGTCTCCTGCTGCTGCTGCTCCGTTTGGGGATCAGCTCGGGGCAGCAAGGGGCGGAGAGCACGGTGCCAGCGCAGGCAGCAGGCAGGGCCCACAGCTCGGCCATGCCCAGGCTCAGGGCTTGTCAGTTGGGAAGCAGGTGACTTTACAGCTCGGCGCTTATTTCCCGAACTTCTTATCTGCAGAAGTGGGGCAAAGGTAGAAACGGGGGGAGTGCTCACCGGGAAGTGGGTGCGGCGGGGCTGTTGCATCAGAGTTGTCAGTTCTGATCACGGGACAGGCCACACGTCTGACCAAGTCGTTATCAGAGCTTTCTTATCTGGATCTGCCCGTCAGCTGGGATGGGGAAGGCAGCAGGTTAGGTCAGGGAGGTGAGCGTGCTGCTGTGATGCACCTTGCTATCAGGCTGGAGGTCCCACCTGAGGCCACCGCTCCTTGGGCAATGCCTGGAAAGGGGCAGCTCCTGCCCCTGCCCCCCTGCTGATGTGTGGCCGCTTCCTGGAGTTAAAGAAGGTGTTTGGGTCTTACCTTTTTAGCAGAAGCACAAACTTGGTATGCTCAAATCCCTTCCCTTTTTCTCTGTAACATGCAGTCCTGTTGAGCTGATGTGGACTGGTGGTTGTAGGGCAGAAAAGACAGGGTATGAGCGCTGCCGAGAGCAGGACACTTTCCCTTATGGTTTAGGGGCTGAAATGCACACCTGTGGCCGCGTGTAGGCTGTGCTGGTGGCTGAGTCCCAGGGAGGGGATACAGCAGGGAGCTGGGATTTCCAAGCCATAAGGTGCTTGGGCATGAGTGAGTATTTGGGCACAGTGTCGAGGTGTGGAGAAGGCATCGCTGTGGCAAAGGGATGGGGCAGTTGTGTGTGACGGCTCAAAGGGTCAGAGCTCACTCCAGGAAGGCAGTGCGTGGCAGTGAGGTGATGGCTGCAGTGCTCTGAGGACACTGTGTGGTGCGGTAACGTCAAGAAGGTGACGTTGTGTCAGGTGGGGCCTGGGAATGAACTGAGGCTGGAGTGGGGCTGTGCAGATGCGGGCACTCCAGAGGACAAAACTGGGTCCAGGATTAGCTTTTTTTTGAGGGCTGTGGGTGAGAAAGTAACAAAGCAGCCTTGTTAAAGGGGACCTTAGCAGGCAGGGAGGACAGGGCCTGTTCAACTTCAGGCCAATATTTCCCTTGAGCATATACTGATAGCTGAACTAGTGGAGCAGTCAGGCTTTACCAGGACAAAGGATGTGGGGTCTTTGGCAGAGAGGTTTGGAGGGCTATCAGGAGTTTGGAGAGGATGAGGATGGTCATTGTGTGGGAAAGGCAGCAGCTGAGGGCACGTGGGCTGGGAAAATGCCAGCAAAGAGCCCCAGCTGCGTTCAAGTCATCTTTTGCATTGCTGCCCTAACTGCTGTGGCACTCAGCAGCCCAGCGGTAACCCTAAAACTGCCCTGAGGGCAGAACAGGGCTGAACTGGCCCCTCTCATGTAGGGCATGGGGGATGTGAACGTGTTGGCCTCTGTTCTCAGTGAGCTGTGACTGCCTGCGGGGTGCCCATGGCCCCAGCCTGGAGGCAGGGAGGTGCCCGGGCTCCACTAGCACTAGGCTCAGCTCCGTTAGCCTGACCTGCTGCCTACACCTGCCTTGCCTCTCACCTCTTCCGCTGCACACAGAAGCCCAGAAGAGCCCTGGTGTGTTGTTTTCTATTTAGGTTAGTGAGGAGCATGGTGAATTCCCTTGCTTGCAGCATTGCAGACAAGCACTTGGATATCTCTTTGGGGGATAATGTGGGGGTAGCTGAGGGGAAGAGCAGTGTCTTGAAAAAAATGGAGGAAATTGGATTAGGTGACTTCATGGTTTCCCAGGCTTTTAAAACTCTACTGCAGCAGCGCATCTGCCATTAGTTACTGGGGTTTATGGAGGAGCACCTCCACAGATGACCAGTGATGTCTCATTGCTGCTAGGAACGGAACTTCTGTGTTGTGTTTGGATGGTGCAGCTCTTGCTGCAGGGTAAGAGCCTGGGAACAAGTAAAGAATACTCCATCTCATGCTCTGAAACTGTTGCAATACAAAGGCTCCAAATCCACTGAGGATGCTACCTGCAGGTAGCAGCAGTGTTGGGTACTTTTTTTCCTTTGAGAGAGACACAGGATGGATAATAGCAAACTGAATCTTACGCTTTCTGGCTGGCGCCTCCCCTGCTTACACAGTGACTTTCTGGATAAGGCACGTGTTAGGAGCTTTGGCAAAGGATAAGGTAAGCTTTCTAGCCAGCACAACTTCTAACTTGAAGTGTTGTTAAGGATGTAGTTAGTGTAAATACAGGAAAATACTTGTAGCTGTAAAAACACCTTAAACAAGGGGGTGGGGAGTAAGTCACATCATGCTTTGTCACACTGCGAAGTTGATCACAGTCCTAAGAACTATGAGCATGCAAGTAACTGCTGCAGGAATGGCTCCACTGGAACAATGTAGCTTCCCCTCCTGGCCTGTGCTGGAGCTCTAGTTGTGAGAAATGGCCCAGCCTTTTTTTGTGGTGCATCTAAGAATTTTCATCTGCTGAAATTCCCAGGCTGCAAATAAGCTGAGCCAGCCTTGTGTTAACACCTACTTTAAGATATCCTGTCTCCATTACTAGCAAAGCTCGGATCTGAATGGCTGACAAAGCAGCCTGTGCAGCTCTCCTGGAACAGCAGCTGCTCTATCCATGTATGGAACAAGCTAAGTATTAATCCATGGAGACTTAAACTGGCTTTTGTATGAGCAGGAACAGGAGTACAATAGTACCAGTGATGCTGTGAACTCCCCACATAGCATAAAAAGTTTTCAACCCCTGAAAATGAAAGAATTTAACAGTAACTGTATTGTAATCCTGCGTGAAGGGACAGCTAAGCTAGCACTAAATGCCATGTTCTTTTATTTTAGACCTGTATCGACTGGTTGGGATTTGATTGAACGTCAGAAAATACACAGCCTAAGCACTAGAGAAGACTTGACTTTAGAATTCAGTAGGGTTTATTCTACAAATCTTAGATCAATGCCAATGATACAAGTTTTATGAATTTTCATTAAAAATACAAGTCAGTATAAAGATTCCAATAGTAATATAATGCATGATGATTCCGTTTCAAAACTTAAGGAATGAATCTGGGTTTTGGACCATGCTACAGAAAAGGGGAATACAATGTAGGAGAAAATATTTAGTTGACCTCCCTTACTGTAGGAGGGGCCTGTGCCTTATTGCCACAATACCTGAAAAAGCAGTATGAAGTGCATAGCAGCCTTGCCTGTACAGTCTCTAGGCAAAACTGTTGAATTTAGCATCCTCCTCCTTCTCTCCCGCCCCAGTTCTAGTAATTAATTGATAGCTTGATATCGCACCAATAACTTAAAGCTATAGCAATACCACCCCCCATAATGATTGCAAACAGTCCTTTGAACTGTAAAATCTTCTTTTGAGGCACTGAAACATTTTGTCCAGTGTTCCAGTAATCTTAAATACTGATTCAAATTAAAGATTTAGTTCCATATTCCAAACTCTGGTCTAGGACTTTTAAAAGGAAATGATTAGTGCAAAGCCTCAGTATGGTCTAACACTCACATGTGTTGTTCATAGCTTCAGGCACGGAATTTAAATCAGATTTTCTTGAAACTAGCCCTCTGATATGATGAAAGCCATTATAGCTTTCTCTAAATAGTTGAAATTTGGCCATAGAATTACTAGAGTGAATGCTTTGGAGTGGGGCAGAGCAAAACTGCACTTGCTTTCTGGGAGCTGTCTGCATTTTTAAGAGTATTAGACTTAGTAAAGCCATACCCTATGCCTAGATTTTAGAGAAACTGTTTATCACAAGAGGCAACTTTTGACAAGATGTGCACCTCATCCCACTCACTAATACTGTACTTATATCAGTTAATGTCTAGTGAAGCTTTTACCCTGTCAAAAAAACATGTCCCTCTTGCTGAGCCCAGTCACTTCTTATAGCAAACCACATTAACATCACAGAGCAGGTATCATGCATCTATCTGCAACAGCAGACAGGAAAACTAGGCTTAACAATAAGCATACATTTCCAAACAGAATTTGGGTGAGGACAGTGACATTTAACTGAAACTCAGCTTTTATCATAATACAAAAATCCAAGAACACTGGATATACAGAAGCTGCTGGCTTCCACGCATTAGTGAAAGAAAAACCCTTCTTGCATAAATGGAGCAGCAGCACAGAACAAGCACAGACTTGGCTGTACAAATACATCTCTTCTGCTGAAGGAATTTACAGGAGTTTTCCACCCAGAATCATACTATGTTTTAACATCATACCGGTGGTGGCAAAACCTAGTATTAAGCCATCATGCAGGCTAATGGGAATTTCTTCTGCCTTACAGAACACTGCTGTGCTTGCTTTGAATAAGTACTGTCACTGATTTGTCTTTGTAGTAAATGCCTCCTATATCTAACAGTCACGTTTAGTCAGAAGTAAAAAAGCTCAGTAGCCCATCCTGGGCCTTAGTACAGTCAAACTGACAACAAAATACAAGGATGTCCTTGAACTGCATATTATCATAGAAAACAGACTTACTTTGCATTTAAGTCACATTTAATACAAGACAAGTTGGTCTGAAATGAACTGGTTCTATTTGGAATAAAGTATGGCACAGATTCCCAATAGCTATGGACACTGTGTAAATAACACATTTTTCTCTTTGCAATGATTATCAATTCGCCAAAAATAGTTTAACAGTCAAACCGGAAGAGTGAAGGAAAACATATTTAAGGGAAGAAATAATAAAAAAGTCTAAATTGAAAATAAATGACTGCTTTTGTAAGAAACTTTATTTAACTTCATTTTTAAAAATGCATTCTCTCCTCAGAACAAATGCCACCTTAAAAAAAGATTGCAGTAGCACAATCTTGCACACAAAGGAAAACATGCAAAACTGATGGCTGAAAAAATTCTGCATAAAAATCCAAGACTTCAGGCAAAACTTTGCCCCCATGTGCCTTCAGGGACCCCAGACCATAGACAGCTTTCAGTGCAATGCCTCTTGCTTTCAATTGGTGGGGAAAATATATGGCAGAAGCTTGTCTTCTGACAGCTACACTCTCCCAAATGTTTGAAGCAAAACCAGTCTCTGCTATGTTTTAAAATATTGTTAAACGGTTGCAGAAAGTATAAACAGAATTCAATAAAATGTCAGAATCCAGTGAAGAAAAACTTTTGATTTCTACCCTGTGCCATACATTTCTTAAAAAAATTAGACAGAAAAACAGATTTTATTAATACACCCTCTTTAAATTTTTATTTCTGAAAGCAGCTCTTTATGCAAATCATAAGCAGTTCCTGAGTAACTGCAGTAAACAGTGTCTTTTAAATATTTTTGCGCCTCAGCTCTTCTGTTTTGGTTCTTCCTTGTTTTTCTCCCTAGTTTTCAAGTTTAATCTCAGTTCCTTTTTCAAAAAAAATGTGCAAGTTCAGTTAGCATCATTTCCAGAAGTCCACAGCTTGCAGGTCTTCCTGCAACAACTATAAGATCTGCACGTGTGCTAGGTTGTATTCCTATACCTATTGCAGATTTTGCTCTCAAACCTGTACAGCATGCATTTTCACGTCTTCTTCAGCATACGGCGGGACTGCCATGTATGGAATTTATTGTAGGCCGTCTGCAGCATCTCTTCTATATGACTTATCAACTGAAAGATTAAGAGGAGAAAAAAATAAATGTCTCAGTTACCACAAAATAGATCCCCTCCCCTGCCTCTGATCAAACAGATGTTCAGTTGGATTATTCCTTTCATTCACTCTGAGCGATCTCACCAAGATCAAGGAGGTGTGCCAGATGAGGAGAGAAAGGACCTAGAAACTTTATGCTAACTGCAGAGGTAGCAGTTCAGAGAGCTACTATGCTGAGCAGGTCCCAGGGATGTGATGCTTGGTTCTGCTGCTTGTTCCGGTATTTTGTGTAACCACTTAAAGTCTGATATGGTGGGAGATTATAGCTCGAGTTCTACTTCATGATGGAAGGAGAAAGTGAAACATAACTTGCCCCTTTCTGTTGTCTCACTTGAGCAATTTCCAAAGTTATAGCTCTTGACAAGTTTGTCATTCAGCAAGGTTGCCAGGGAGAGTCAAGGAGAAAAGGCATACCTAACTCGGTACCTAATTTCCCTCTGCCAATTTCCTCAGTAATAACAACAATTAAAAAAAAAAAAACTTAAAATGACATAGGATAAGAAGCAAAAAAGCCACCATCCTTTGATAATTACAATTCACATTATCAATAAGCACCTTATGTAATTAAAGTTAAGAGTATTTTTCCCTTACATTTGTGCTTAAATACTGTCTCCGAATCTTTTCTTGGAATGGGCAGAGCTTCGTCACCTGAAATCTTTCCAAGTTGCTCCTCATTTTCACAACCTGAGACAGAAACCAATGTTGTAATTGCTTGCACAGAACATCCTGTAACTCATTCTGGGATATACTTTAAGTATGTACAGTTTGAGGAAGGAAGAAGTCCTAAAACATCTTTAAGTTAAAGCATATTTATTTTTGAGTACAACATGCCTAAAAATCCACTGTGGTGGCAAGGTGATTACTATTACTTGGTCAGCCAATTCTATAGATACTAACCAAAACACTTTTTTTTTTTCCTTCATGCTAAGACTGTACGGTGGTTTTCAGGCCACATTTTGCAGTAGAAAATCTAAGATAGCTGAATGCAAGTTTTTATCTTTGTGATCCATATGAGGCCAGAGGTTGAGAATAGCAACAGAAAAATTGTAACAATCCTACCTGGTTATAGCCAGACATCCCTTCATTAAGGCAGCTCTGTTCTAAAAAGCAGTGCGTGTTTTGAAGCTGAGTGATTTTGCAACAGATAGAAGGATAAGGAAAATTTCCTTGTAAACATTGTTGCAGGCATTAGGTCTTAATGTTGGGAAAGGGGGGGCTATAGTTCGTGTGTGTTAAACTGACAATGATAAATCTGCAGTTGGAAAACAACCGACCATTCTGTTGGAAACTAGAGCACAGTAAGTGTTCCTGAAGGGGGTTAAGAGGCCTGCAGGGATAAGTATGATTTTAGCCAATAGCACAGAGTTGCTGAAAAAAGTCACGTTTTATAGTGTTCTGTGAACTACTAGGGATGAGTAAGCACTGACTTAAAGCATGTGTATTAGTTCTGTGTGTCAAGTTAATGATGGTCATTTTAGACCATGATCTGGCCATGTCTTAACCATGACCATAGTAGGAAGGCTCCACCTTACCTTTTCTTCTAGGAATGGCGTGTTAACTGGAAAGCAGGACCAGAAGTGTCGTAGCAGTTCCCCTACTGCCACGTACAAGTGTTTTAGTTCAGACTGAACATCATTTGGCACCATCTCTGCAACGGGAAAAAGGCTTTGTCACTTCACTCAAAACTATCATATGTAAAATGACAATGTTAGGCTAATGAAGAAGCTTAGCAATATACATTTCCTAGTAGAATGACAGAAAGGTTGGCTGGGAGGGAACTCTGAGGTGCCTCACACCTGAAGTAGGACTATCAGTGGCATTAGATGAGGTCAGCTGCTTATTTATGGCTATGCATGGAAACTCGTAATACTGTGGCAGATCTATGCCTGGCTAACAATGGACACAGTGCTTTAATCCAGAATTAGAAGTAATAATTATAAGTAATTATTGTTGTTACAGTGGGGCAGTACTGACTGCTTCTGGGACCAGAGGCTTGTTCTGTTCAAAGCCCAGTACAAAATGGGCTGTGAGGCATGTGATGAATGCTGCAAGCTAATGTAACTTCTAACTTTCCCCGCTGTTACATGGGCAGTGAGAATAGTCACAGCACCCGTCAGCAACAGGGCACATGGAAGACAAAAAGTTTAGGTAGGAACAAGAAACTTTCTCCCCAGCAGTGCCTTAAAGAAAAAAATGGCTACACAGTTCAAGAACAGGGAGGGCACCACAATTGTAAACAGCACGGATAAAAAGCACAGCCTGCCACTGAGAATGGCAGGAGCAGTCACTTGAACAGTATATAACAAACTTGAGGATGAGGCTATTAAAAAGAAGGTGGTTAGGCTTGATGAAAAGGAGTTCAGCACCCAGTCTGGCAGTTGGGATGGGCAAGAGAGCTTTGTTACTGGCTTGCGGACTCCTTTCTGTTTATTACCATTACAAATTCATACTTTTTCAACAGACTGAATAGTCTCTGCTGTCCTTCAGATCAAGTTCAAAATGTGAACTAGAGAACTGTACTAAACCCTGCCTTGTGAGAACAGGGATTCATCTGCTATGAGACTAAAGGGAAGGGAACTCAAGCTGGCACGAATGTGACAACAGGAAATAGAGCAGTTGAATAGAGATGGGAGAAGGAGGGGTTGCCTGTTTGCCCTTGTAGTCCACAAGAAAAACATCCTTCACAGGGAGCTGTGGATCTTAAATGCAGGCTTCAAAAACACTAGTTCCAAACAATTACCTAGAAGATACTTCTATAAAGCTCTCCCAGACTATGCCTTTTATTTTCTAAAATCCAGGAAAAAATACAATTAAGAATGCTGAGCAAGCAAACCCATTAACTGTATGACAACGTATCATGGGTGCATCCTTTATCACTTGCTCTGTAAAGTTCTGTCATTCACTTGCTGTAGCACTGATACAGCTAGTGCTGCCCTCATAGGGTGCCTGGGTTGTTTTTTTTTCTTGTTGCCATAACCAGTCTTACTCCAGCTACATGTTTCCAGAATTTCCTTTATCAGTGTAACATATTCTTAAGAGACAGATGAAACAGCAAGCTGCTTTAAAACGGAATAAAATGTGATTCAAGTACTATACATCCTAAGTTCTTACGGTTTATGGCTTGCTGTGTTCCACCCTGCATAAGTGCTCCTCCAGGTGATAGGACTGCAATAGTGCTAGTAGCATCACCACTTGAAAGAACCTGAAGGGAGAGAGGTAACAATTATTTCAGGCCCCTTTTTCCAACAATGTGTCCTTAAAATAAATTGTGTAAGAAATCTAATTGTAGATATAGTTGGGAAGATACAGTGGAAGCTCTGATGAAGAGTTTGCTGTACTGAAGAATTAAATGAGGTGGCTTTGTTAGCTCATGTTTTCAATGGAAGCTCTCCAATTATGAACTAACAAGCCTTTCCTTTACCTAGTATGCGAACTGGCTGCGCAGCTACTACTACAGGATAATACTTACAATACAGAGATGTGACACATTCACAGTTGGGACCCCTTTTCTTATGGCCAACTTTAAGAAGGGTAGTTCAGTTCAGAAACTGGCTGGTGAGATGGCCATATTATCCTCATGCTACTAAGAGCAAGCTTCTCTGCAGCCCATACTTAAAAACAAATCCTACCTAAATGCATTTTGGGGCAAGAGACTCATTCAGATATATGCCTGCTTACTACAACCTCCTAAGACCACGATATCCTAAGTTTCAGAGGGTAGGATCAATAATATTTGCCAGTATTCATGTTGCACGACTGTCCTATTTTATGCCTTTACTATTTTTTCAGAACAATATGTTAACAGTAGAATATAACTCAATATCAGCAAAGCTTCAGCTGTCTTTTTTTTTTTATTATTATTTTCTGTGTTTATATTTTAAACACAATAGCTGAAAAGGTATCACCTAATATTGTAAATTAAGCTTAGGCTGATGAGTTAAAACTCTAGTAGCCAAGAGACAGAAAGCAAGATGTTAACATTAGGAAGGGAATTTTGCTGAAAATTCTTCCATACCTGAGTTAGTTTGGGTACATATGCCTCCATTTCTTGCCTAATACTATGAAAAGAATTAATTATATCCTGACTGGTTGCATATTGCTGTGATTGAATTGGAGTTGGACCATGATAATACCTGTGAGAGAGAAAAGTATGAGCGTTGGTAAAAATGGAAAAAATTCATTGGACAATCATTCATCTCTGCAATTTTATACTTTGCAACTGTTGACTCCGCTATCTAACTCCTGTTTGTTGGCATGAAAAGTAAATATATTGCCATGTAGAAAGATGTTAGGTTAGAGATGGCATGGCAACAAAATAAGATGCTTCTATTGTTGAATCTGCAAGCATCATTCTGCTAATAAAAAGCTACCTGTGCCACCTATTTTTCTCAGTCCTGGGAATATCATCAGAATGGAGGAATTCACACTGTTTGAACCTCAGCTAAATGAAGTTACACGCACATTTGGATCTGTTCTCCTTCCTGTGGTATCACTCCTACTCTAAAGCTACTTCTATGGTTCTTAAACTCAAGAGTCTAAAAAAACAACTACTAGAAAAATACAAGACTGGCCAGTCCAAACTATCCCAACAGCACTTCTTTCCCCTGGGAGGGGATTTTGCTTGGAATTGTATATGAACACATGCTACACGTGTTTTTCAACTGAGCTGCAACAAAGTGCTGAACCTTTAAGATAAGTCTGTTAAGATTTTCATAGAAATTATGTCAAAGCTCTCCTAGTAGGTTTACAGGGGTTAACAAGCTGAGAAGCAAGGTAAAAATCAAACTACCAATTTAAATGGGAATTACTTGGAAGTTGGTTTATGCAGGAATTCATATTTTGTTTCTAATTTTAGCCTAAACACACTTCATTGCGGCACAGTGGAAACTAAATCAGCCGATTGTGTGCAGGCTGTGATGAGACCTGCTAGACAGAATATGCTGAAATAGTCCAGCATATATTGTTAACTTACCTGTCAGATTTCTTTAAGTTTAGTGCAATAGTTTTAATGCTATTATTCTTTGCTAAATCTTCATATTCAATGGATTCCTGTAGTTTCACCTAAAAATAAACCAAAGAATTGTACACTTCACTAATTAGAGCACAATTTGGCACATTTACTGCCTTTTTTCTCTCACTTAACTGAGTTTGTGTGAAGGGGCTACTAATACCTTAATGAAAACAAAATTGGCTGGAATGGTTTGTATCCGCCCTCCTAAGGGAGATATGCCCAGTAACGTTTTAAACACGCAGTTTGCAAGTCTTGGCACTACTGCTTTTTCTGCAGATTCTGACCAAAACTCACAGTCCCTGACACTTGAGAAATTATTCTGCTATACATACGTCATGCTTTGTTCTCTCTACTTAAGTCCAGCTATCTCCAGATTAACAGAAGTAGTAATAATGTAATGGCTGGAGTACACCCTGACAGTTCCCCAAGATATTTGGTGACAGTAGAGCTAGAGCATTCATGGTGAGAGGGGTCACCCATGCTGAAAAAGTCTATCACCACTATGGTAACACCACAGCGGTAGTTTTCCTTTGTAGGCTCCCACTCTTATGCTACTTTCACATTCCTCTCATCGTCACACTTGTTCTTGTCCTGGTCCATTTACTTCCCCAGTAAAAGCCTGCAGCTTTCAGGAAGTCAAAGCTGTTGACCACTGCAACATTTAACAACTTGTGTATTTTACAACCTTTTCTCATGACATATGCAGGTTTTGAGTCAGCTTGGCATTTTCTATTTTGGCTGTCAACTCTATCAAGGAGTATTCAGTTAAGTTTTGTAGCAGTTATAGTACTTCCTCACTTTGTGAGCTGCTGTTGTTCATCTGAAATAGGCTGTTGCCCTAGTTCAATGCACCACACATCGCTCTTTCAATTTAACTTTCCTCCAGCTTCTGACCTTAAGATGAAGGTTGCTATGTGCCAGTTCAATCATCCCCTCTATAAACATACAGTTGACAAGTTAATATTGTCTCTTGAACACCCTTCTCACTTTCATATATACATTTTCTAAAAGTGTTCAGGCAAAAAGCAAAAATACATCTGCACAGCATGGAAAGAACCTGAGTCCAATTAGAACAGTATTAGAAACTTGACTTTCAAGGGGCATGACTAAAGAGATTAAGAGGACAGTACTTCAAAGTGCAGTTTATTCATGTTTACTAACAGACATACTCTACACACAAAGATTTTCACTGGCCCTCAATTGTTTTTCTACATACTTTTAAGCAAAGCTAACTTAAGTATCGTTTTAGATGCTTCTTAAAACACATAATGAACCTTCAGCATTGTTTTAAGAGACAGCATCCAATTCCTTTCATTTAGAATCGCATCAGCTAGCTTTATACCTTTTTCATTGGTGGTTGAAAGAAATCTGAATCCCTGGAGTTTCCATCCGTACTGCTGGTCTCACTGTAATGGTCATTTTGTGCTTCTCTTAAAATAGAGAAACAGCATTAAAAAGAATCCAACTCAAAGGAAGTTTTAAATACATGCTAGAGACAAGGTAAATACATCTATTTCAAAAGCTCTATATGCGTCTTCATACTGTACACCAGCTTCCCCCCATAAATATGTCTTAGCTTATAGAAGTTGATCTAGATAAAAGGAACTAATTCCTCAAATGACCCTGTTTGTCAAGGGGAAAATTCAACAGCAGGGAAGTGTACTTCTGCCTCTCTGCTGAAATAGTAGTATGCCCACAATGCAATTGGGACACAGCAAAATCATGCAAAACACACACTTTGCATACACGCTGAGGCCAATCTTATATTAGCAGAGGTATGGGAGCTCTGAAATAGTACTGTTTCAGAATGAGAGCTACTGTCTTGTCTCACTCTGAACTGAGGAACAGAAACACATACCCAGAACATTATCTGAGGCCCACTGCTCATTCTGGGTGAGACAAGAACAATGAGAGGGAACTCAGCCATGCAGAAGAAATTATTTAAATAAGATCTCTCACAGGTAAGGCCTGTAGGATTTCAGTACAGTAATAATCTGTTGCTTAGGTGGTTGCCTATAAACCAGTTGTACAACAGGCCTCATATCAAACCCATTTCATTCCTCTTCTAACGAGTTTTTCCACTACAAATATATGTAACCAGCCGATACCTTTAAGGCAGGGACAATGTGCTGGGTAAACCTTTAATGTGATCCCAAGTCACATTGTTCTGCTTCTGCTTTTACCTCTTCCCATGCAACCTGCTATAGGAAGCCCCAGCAGGCCTGCTCCTGGAAGGCAGGCAGTAGAACTTCCTGCATCAGACTCCCCTCACTCCCCAGCAAACAGAATACTTCTGCAGCCTTCAGCAGGGCTAAAGAGCTAAGGCAGAAACATCCTTTCCTTTTCTGTATCTCATTTGTATGATAGCAACCCAGCTAAAAATAGCATTTATCATCTCAGACAGCTCTGGAAAAAGTGTATTAAGTAAAATGGAACCTAATGGTACTTTCATTTCCAGAGCCTAATAGTTCATTCATAAAAAGAGGTTAGATGAGGAACTGCAGATGTATTTTCCTTTTGGAAATTCCTTTAAGCATGCAACAAAATTTAGCTTTTAGACAACATTTAAACTTACTGTTTTCTGAGGCCAGCTGCAAGGACCATGGCACTATGATGATTAAAGCGTTTTATAATGGCAGCATTGCTACTTTCTCTAGCAGATTTTGAGGCATTTGATGTAGAGGCCACAGAAGCAACACCATAGCCCTACAAAGAAAATAATACTAGTTACCTCCTCTCTCGAAGCCAGAAGGACCATTCTGTGTTTTCCATTGAGTCAGGAAGCCTGTGTGCCACCTCCTTGCAATTTCACTGGGTGATACTGCACCATCATTTGAAACTGTGTTTTCTTATCTTCCCCCCTACCATCACCCACATGCGCTCTGAAAAAACTCCAAATGCTTGAATGTTTAGAGGTGTCAGGAAAAAAGTCTTGAACAAGTAATTTTATAAGACACCTTGATCTGTTGTATATACGGGACTAGCTTTAAAAAAAAGGGTCACCTGTACTAAACAGACAGGCACGGATGGCAAGTAAGAACTAGCAATTGTGTTACTGACCTCTTTTTAACTTCTTGTAGAACACCAGCAGCCCGCAGGCTAAATGACACCTGTCAGGAGGATGTGATAGCGCTGTGAATTCAAAAAACCTCAAGCCTTAACGCTGGCAGCGTTCCCCAGTTACCAGCTGGCTGAAGGCAAAGCGAAGTAATTCCTCTTAAAAAGAGGGAAGTCTGGCTTTATATCCAGCACACTAATGCAGGCATCTGAGCACAGGCTCCAGTTCTTTACACACACATAACTGTGTAAATGTTGAGTACTCAACAAGCACAGCAGCCTAGTAAGTGACCTGTCTTAGAATAAGCATTTGTAGTAATTTCAACAGGAGAAAGACCCACTTTCCCCTTAAATGATTTTTTTTTTGTATTTTTGCCAAGTACTTACTTCATCTAATGTTTTATCTTCCAAAGCTGTTAAATCTATCAGAGGGTTTTTTACTCCTTGAGATACCATTGTTTTTAACCCTGTATGAAAGAAATAAAGAAACAAACAAAAAAAAAGAAAAACACACACACACACACAAAAAAACCAGAAATAATTATGGTATTATTACACTGTATTTAACCTTTAAGGAAAGGCCAAAGGTACTGCAGATGTCCAAATATCACTATGACTAGAACTTCCAACCCTTTTTGAAGTTCCCTTGAAAATAAGCCATAAATTTGGAATATTATTGTAAAAGAGCAGCCTACTAATCACAGCAGCTTTCAACAACTTAACACTGTTCTATATATAAAAAAGAGGACGCATTTAATATTAGTTGTATTAGTGGGGGACTGAGAGGCCTTAGTTTTGTTTTTTCTAATTTTGGCACTGTATTGCTGGACTGTCTTGGGTAGAATGGTAGTTTGTATCTAGTGATAGCTTTTACTTGTGAAGGGTTGTGGGTTCCTAATAGAATGTATTCACTAGACAGAACATGCACCAAGGAATGGTGTTAAACGATCATCTCTCTTCATATTCGAGGTACGTTTGTAATCATACAGAAACGTTTAATATGAAATCTTAAGTATCATCTGACTTAAGCTTCTGTTAAAACAACTGACAGAAAAGGTAACAGGATCTACATTTGTCTATTGTGAAAAACTGATCCTACTACAAAAGCTATACCTGCTCTAAGTTGTGCACACAGCATTAAACAAAGGCTTATGTAAAGGAAGTTATTCCATTATTCTATACCAAGTGATGACAGAGCATAAGTATACTATTATGATCACTTACGTCTGGAATTTATCACTGATTTATTGTTGCCTGAGTTGTGATAAAGGGATAAAGGATATTTCTAGTACTAGCACTTCCCCGTTTGTTCCAAGGAATGCATTTGCTATCAGACAGTCTAAGAATAATAAAGCTATAGACAACTTCCAATGTCCATCTCTAACTCTCACACTTTGACAAACAAGATGTCCAATAGATGGACATATGAGAACTCTGACTTGAGTTTTGCAAAGTTCACTAGCCATATCTCTTGATTTGTGCTCTATAATACTGCTAATTTAACAGCCTATTGCAGAAAAAGACAACTTACCTTTTTCATCCAGTTTGGCACATTCTGCAAAGAGGTCTTTTGAGCCTGTATTGAGTCTGTCCCGATGGAAATAATGAGACTGAAAAAATCGTGTCCAGAATTCCCTCTCTGTCATGTTATGTGGAACATTTTCTGCATATTTCATTTTTACTGCGAACAAGCAAGTAATGATTACCAAGTATTCTGCAAATCCTAATACAGTACTTTACATTAAAAATTCCTTGCTTGCTTCCTTGCCTTCTGTCTAGTGCTATCATCATTGGTGCCAGTTAAATGTAAGGGAATGCAGTAGGTTAACACCAGCAAACTCTTCCATGCCTTGCAATACTACCTAGTGCTCTGAAAAGAAATGTACATCACAGAAACCAGAATGTTCTAATCTGAATCACACACGCGCATGCACACGAAGTCTTATTTACCAGAATTCTAGTTATTCTCAGGATGGAGGTAGCATTTTTAACCTGGAGCAAAAGGAACCCTTGTCAGGGTTCAGCATAGTGCAAGGGAAGGATACAAAACTGTCTCATGCCCTCCTCTAAAGTAGTAAGGAGGAAAAAAAATGACATGATCAGTAGGGGTGTATTACGGGAGCCAAGTATCTGTTTACAATTAAAAAAAGTCAGTGCAACAAGTTGAAATGCTTTCATCTAATGAAATCAAGTTTTCATTTCAAAAGCATGTCTTAGCACATACTACTTTCTTTCCATCCCTTCTCAAATTAAGGAAATAAGGCAGGGAAAAATCATCCAAAGAGACTGAAGATACAGTCCTTTATACTTACAGGCTCAGGCTTGCAATGTAGCCTTCCTGGAGTAAAATGGTAGTAAACAAATCTTAAATAAATGTATTTGTAATGCAAAGCATGATTCTTACCTGCAGGGTATGTTCGAAATATGGATTCGATGATATCTGAAGTCAAATTGTACCTCAGACCATTGCAGCCATCTGTTTGAGGCCGTACATCAGCCTAAGAAGAAAAAAACATACAGGGAGGAGAAACAGTTTAAGTCTGAATTCCCTCTGTAAACAGAGAAGGAAAAAAAAGGCATAACTACGTCAAATTCTGCTGCAGATAATCATCTTCCTCCAGGAATACATAGCATATTTGATCATAAATAGCTATTTTTGGAGAGGTAAATAAAAGAGCATGCATTAATTAGTTTATTATATTTGCCACTTAAGGGATGATTCAAGAAGTAGACAGTAGATTTTAGAAGATGAAAAAGACGATCAGTCAAGGGAGATATACTTAGTTTAATATAACCTTGTTCCAAAGTAAGAAAAGGCATGTTTACTGCATATGCCCTATCTTTTGGTGTTCATTCAAGAATTCAGCTAGTGAAGAATCAGTGATAACTTATGGTTGTCACACCTTATTTTCTTAAGCACTAAAAGCATCTCAGTATAAGTGATAAATAACATTGCATTTAAAAACTGACCATAAGCCTTAGTCAGAACTCGTGAGTTACAGTTCAGGGTCAGATTCTCAGTAACTGAGAATCAAAGGTAATACAAAGGTAAAAATGGGATTCCAGCTAGCAAATGATAATCTGTATGAGTTTTGTTGCAGAAGTAAAAACACGTCCCTGTGGAATGAATCTGAAGATTGTACCTAGATTACTTTTAGATTGCATTCAGATTACAGAAGCATTGAGGTCTTACGAAGGGATAACAGAACTGGAAGTTGGGGAAAGAGATAAAACAAGCTTTCAGATGTACAAGTTGTTCTTTGACTAGCTGAAAGCATGTACCAGTTTAGAAAAACAAACACAGGGAAGGAATAAGACTGCTTTGTGTGGGTGTCTTCGCGGCTTCATTTATGCACATGGATGTTGCAACAGACACTTTCTTATTGCATTAATACACTGTAATCTAGTGACTAAGTTAATCATTTTTTCTGTTACATGGAAGACAAAGCAGCAGTATAAAGAGCATCTGCCTATTGCCTCTTTAAGGCTAAGTTCAATCTGAGCATCTTAAATTGACAAAATTTTGAGGCTGCAGATTTGCACAAAATCTCTACTTCTTTTCTCCCCTTTACACTTGCAATATTTTAACAAACAGAAAGAAGAACATTCAAGAATATGGGAATAAAGTATAAGAGCAGAAATCTTTCCCCAATTTGTTTGCTCTAAAATGTTTTAAATTAGAGGTTCAACATACCAGAAATGCTGCAGAGATGCCCACATCCTGCTTACTAGGTGCTGCAGAATTATCCCCTGCATTCAGGCTTAAACGGTTGGCCCAGAATTCTTCAGCACTGATTACTTGGCTCACAACAAGGTCTTTATAGAGCTGAAACAAAACAGGATCTTCTTGCAGCATTCTGGTAAAAGAATGTATTGAATACAATTGAAATGCTGAAGAATAAATCACTAGGATTTCCATAACTAACATGAGTTCACAAAAGGAACAGAAACTAACTCTTCTTTCAAAAAAATGCTATGTATTTCTTAATAAGATTGTGTAAATAACCAACCTCAGTAATGACACTTGTCTCTAAAGAATGAAGAAAGGGCTTAAAAAAAAACCTTGAAGGAATAGCATTAGATGCTAGAAAACACTAAATCCTAGGAAAACATTAATATGGGATGAATGTCTTGTCCTTAAATATTCCGTGAAGTTTTTGCGCCTTTGCATGCCCGAGACTAGAGTCTTGTGAACTGCAAAAGCACCATGACTCCTGAACTACCATTACCAAAGTCTCATAGTAGAAAAAGGGAATTTGGGCACCGTCCAATTTTTGTTTAAAATCTCAGAATTTGGTAGTTACAGGTCTCTACTTTAGTGCAAGAGTAGAGATAACAAAATATGCATGGGGTCAGATACCTTAAAACACACATGATCTTGAGATTTTTGTTCATTTCTGTTGGTGACAGTAGGACCTTCACCACTTAACTACTGCATGCAGTGCAAGTGCTGCAGAAACATTCAGTGTCGCTACCTCCACCAGGGAGTAATGTTTACATAAATTAGAAACCAAATATCAAGCAAATACCCTTACTATCCACAATACAAAAATGTATGCATCAGAAACTTCAGTTATTTCATGTTCTCTTTTTCATGCAGCTGTATACCAATTAGAAGCTCACACTAGGTTATCTGCTGGGAAACATGCATGCATGCGGACAATTAGCCAATAACCTCAACAACCTTAAGCATGTTCCTCAGGGTCTTGGTTGTGAACAAAAAAATGAGGTGTCTTGTGAATACATAGTACACAGTCTAGGGAAGAACGTGGACAGATTGCAATTTGGACTGAATCAAAGTCTGTAGCAGCTCTGAGGACAAAGTAGGATGAGATAGAAGTGGTAACCTTCTGGGACAGAACATTGCTAGTATGTTTTCTTACCAGGGTTATTTTTTATCCAATTATTCTTCTTACAAATATGGATTAGTGGCCATGACCACTAATTAGTGCAGCAGGAAAGTCTTAATTTGAAATAGCTCTTGGAATTTTGGTACATACCTCACCCCACGTATCAATAAGCAAAGGAATGCCACAAGGACTCTGGATGAAGTACTGTACCAGAATAGGCTAGACTTTTTGGCCTCATCTGTTCCAAATTAGGCTAGTGAAGCCCCATCAGTGGTCTTGAACTTTAATTGTTAAAAGAACAGACTAGAACAGTCTGTTCTAAGGATTCTGCCTTTTCTGATTCTAGTTTTCTGTAACTAGAAAAGCTATTAATGCCACATAGCATAGTACTGTAAGACTCCATTTACGGCTACAAAGATTGAGAGCTAAGACTGTCCACCTACTTGGTGGCGTTACTGTTAGAAATAAGGAAGTAGCGTAAAGAAGCCAGTATGGTAACAGTGCCAAATTAGCCTGCACTGCTGTGGAGCCTAGCTGTCACTGCAGTACGGAAAACAATTCATCTCAGACTCGTCAGAGCTCCAATGCAAGGACTCTTGCCTGTTTGGGAAATCCCTTTGTAAAGATCTAATCTGCCCCATAAAGTAGTGCTGTTTTTGGGTTAAAAAATATAAAGTCCACCTTTAACTTAGATAAAAAGTTAAAAGATAAAAGTTAAAGTTACTTCAAAGCTGTAACAGTCTTTGAAAAGGGAATCTAGCAGATACAGGATTCACAGGAGATGCTAGTGAAACTCATCTGGGGAGTCACAGAGGGCTGGTTTAAAACAAATTTTATAGGAAAGGAAGCATATCTTAAAAGTCCTTTTAAAGAAGGACTTCGTTCCTGAAACTCTTATCTAAATTCTTTTTAGAATAAACATCCTGCATGCCAAATAAACTACTACATGTCAAGTGAGATGTATGAAAAAAATAGAGTAATTTAAGCATAGTATATAAAAAACAGGAAAGAATATTTGGCAGGGGTGGGCAGGGAGGAGAAAAAAAAAAAAAAACAACAAGGAAGGTGAGAACTTGTGGAAAAAAAAATCTTTCAGGTAGCTTTTCTCACTGGTACTTATGTGCTTAAGCACACTAAAGAGACAGACTGCCAGTTGGGCTCTTTCATCTCATAGCAATAGGTAACAAAGACTGGGTAGCAGCTGGGCTGGCTGCCTTTACACCTTGAGAACGTGTCACTGAGAACAGAATCACAGTCTCAACATGTTAGAGTTATATAAGTCCTGAGGAACTGCCTCTAAATTGAAAATGGAGATTTCTACAAATGCAACATCGCAAACAACGTAACACAGCACGAGTTAGAGAAGACTTACAAAACAAATAAAAACAGCTTTCAGACTCCTTTCTCTTTACCTGTTTTTCTCCTCAAGTTCTTTATTAGCTTTCCTTTTGAATTTGGGCAACAGTTGTTGAAGAAGATCCTTTACAGCATCTCGCTCCTTCACTGCTGTGCTTTCGTTGGAGAAGTGAAAGTTGGTTGTGTCCCCTGCATGCAACACTAGCTGAAGCTGAATTTTAGCTTTACCTTCTGGACTGATTTTCTGGCCTAGATTACACAGAGAACATTAATTAGCAACAGACAGTAAGCTTATATAAGAAACTGTCTACCCTAGAGTATTTGGTTATAAGCAGTTATCCACATCATCCAATTAAATGTCATTATCCTATGTGTGAACTCCAGCCATGCAAGTAGAACAGAGTCCTCCCCTTAAGTTAGTTGGAATGCTGCACCTTGTCCTCTCCAAAACCCAGTATGCTTCAGCCACAGCTCAGGAGCCCAGATTCAGCTTGGTATTCACTACATTCTCTGTTAGTAAACTCCTGTGAATTAGATTTTCATCACCTGGAGACTTCAACCTGGTACAAGTCCAGATTACTGCTGAAAGGCGACAGCCTTGTCACTTCACCCTTGCCCCTTCTTCCTCACTGCCTCTCTTGCACTGGTGCTAGCGTCTGTGCAGCAGGCCAAGCCAAGGAACCGAGCTACTAAAAAGTAACCCCCCTTCTGTTTTTCCAGCTGGGCCAGCTCCCACAGAAGAGTAGTAAGAAAGCAGATGCAAGGTGGGGTAACAGGATGTTGACAGCAAAAGTATGTTGGTTTCAAGCAGCATGCTGTACACGCAGCCACGGTACTCCCCAAAGGTGATCCCCAGTGCCTCCAAGGTGCTACTACACCCTAATGACTCATAAGAGAAAGCTAACTCATGCTTCTTGTAACCAGAGGGAGCAGAGACTAGAACAACTAAGTTTCTGGACAGTAAACAACTACATTTATGGATTGTTTTGTTATACTGACTTCAGCATAGCCCTGCAAATGGCACCCACCTAACTTCCAATCTTGGCCCCTTTCTCCAATGCAACTTGGAGACCAAAGGTCAACCTAAATCGTGATCTTTCTTACAAATTTCTTATCCCACTTCTTTGATTTTGAAAAGACAAACAAGCGCCAGTCAGTCAAGTTATAATGACTTACATGCCTGTACACTTTAACATCTAATCTGCTTAAGTGTGTATAAGCTAAATGACTGGATAAAACCTTCACAAAATTGAATGTAAGCGAACAGACCTTTTAAACTTCTTGTCACATTTGGATTTCAGAAAACAGTGTATTAGTTTTGATTCATCACACGCACTTTTGATCATACTGCAGTACTTGTACGTGACTTCTGACAGCAGCAATCACTAAAGCTTAACTAAGTGATGCATACAACATTTTAAAATTCTTTTTTGGCATTACAACACATGGAACACGAGTACTAATTGGAGCCAGAAAGGCAGCATAGTATAGACATTTCCTGTTCAGTTTTGACTTGCAAGTACTCTGCTATTGCAACAGCAAACACTTATTGGGTACATTACAGTCAGGCCAAACTACAGAAGCTAGCACTTGTGAAGCTGTGGTCTGTTGGATGAAAATAAAACAGTGAGATTCACTTTATATGAAAACTGGAACAGCTTTAGCTGCATAGTTCAACAGATGACATGCCAGATAACTTCAATGTTAGACCCTGAAAATCCTATACTCTCCCTCCCACCCTTCCCTCCACAAGCATATGGCATAGATAATTTCTCTGTTCGATTTATTGCAGAATTTTTTCAAAAGTTAATAGAAAGTGCAGTGTAACAAAGATCTGAAGAGTACAGAAGTTCTGCAATTACATCCTTAATTGACCGTTAAGCATGTACCACAGTCCTGATCACTGCTGCTATACAGAATAGCCGAGCCAAAGCTCCAGACCCTTGCAACCTTCCTGAATTACCTAATGGTGTTTTATAGCAAATAAGCTTTGGATTGTATTTAAACACTTCTTGCAACACCACTTACTGAAGCTGGAATAGGAAAAGTCTTCACTTACATTTTATGTCTGCATACATATGGCTGACTGTGAAGCGGTCTTTGCCTTCAGGTGCCCATGCTATCCTTTCAGCCATAAGGTAGAGAGCCCCATCCTGCTTCTTCTGACGTACCTTCTTTACAATCAGTAACACTTCTTCAGATGAAGTCGCCATTGTGGCTACAAGGAACTACTAGAAAGAGTAGAGTTGATCATTATCATCATTGCTTATCTCTTACTATTCCTGTCAAGGTATTACAACCCACATTTACTCATCAATGCCTACATCATTTTTGAACTATTGCAGATAGATATGCTCCCCTGTTACAATGCAGTTAGCAAATTTATTTAGACAAAACAGTGTGAGCTACTTAAATAATTCACCTAATTATATTGCTGAGACTCCTCGTGCTCCCATAAAAGACCTGCACATCTTAAATGGATAACCAAGTTCTCCTATTTTAATGTTTCTTTACTGTTTTTTCAAGCTCAGAAGAAAACCAAAGCTACACGAGAAACACAAATTCCAGATCTCCTCTGGCATTTGGCAGCATTTCCCTTCTTCAGTACGAACAGCAGATGCTAAATCATTTCACAAGAGGGAGGGATACAAGGTACGTGAAAAAGCAAGGATTTTCAGTTCTCCTCTGCACTAAAGGTAACAGTCCAGTTACAGTCCTGTTCCTACTGTAGTGATTTTTGCCCAAGGCTTGAACAATATTTGGTACGTTTGATCCCAGCTGTCCAGTCTCCTATCCCAGTCCCTCAGAGGGACTGGACTGTGTTAAACCTGCTTCAAAAGAATGGGAATTTTTTCACTAGTCTCTCATCGACTAACCTTTAATACATGCTGTAATTTTCCCAGCAGTCACCATCCCTCCTCTTTTCAGGTCCACTCTACAGCCTTAAATGTCTCAAGAAATATGTATGCCATAAGTATGTCTAGATTTTGTTAACATACTGTTGCACACTTATCAAAAAATCCCAGGTTTAATATGTTTACTGTAAACGTTTAGTCTGTCCAACTGCTGTATTTTGTACACGGCAAACTTCTCTGGTGATACACAAAACAGCATTTTCAAAAGGTGATACACGTATTTTATGTGTTTTATAATAATGTTTGCTGGTGTCTGCATCAAACTTCAAAAAGCCATTTGCATCACCTATCACACTAATAACAGGTATCACAAAATGACACTTCTGAGTATTGAAATTCAGATATTTTTTTTAAGACATCAGCAACATAGGGGATCTTACTCTGACAATCTAAATTGTAGGATAGCATTCCCTTCGGCAAGTCAAAACCCATCACTGAAATGTGTTAAGTGAAATACCGTATGGGAAGATTTAATGGCAAACGGGCTCTGCACTTGAGCTTTGCTCATTTATCGCGTTGCTCAGCCAAGACTTCGCGCAAGACTTCAGTGATGCTGAGCTGAACATGGGGGTTCACATCAGCACCACTGCAGCAGCCACTAGAACATGCTGTGCCACATTCAGAGCATCCCTGCTAATACTTCTCTCTCAAGGAAAACTGCATGGCATAATTTCAGGACTGTTTCCTAGCATAATCCATTACGGTCTCCCCAGCAGCATTATTCTCTTTCGGTGCTATTTGTGCTACCATTTTATGGAGAATTTCCTGTTGCAGGTCTGTGGTCTCTCATCAGCACCTTATCCTTACCGGAAAAGGGCAGCTAGCCACAGAATCCAATAGACCAGAAACCTCAGTATACGCAAGACTACAGATTTTGACGCTTTTCTCCCCTTGTTAATATACAGTCCTTTGAGGTCATTATTAGCAAATGCAGCAGAGACAAAACCACAGAATGCAAAGGAATTAAAACCGTTCTGAACAGAAAGAAAAGGAAAGCAATTCCATAGTTGGGCTTTCTGATGCAAGTTGCTTTGCTTTTAACCGTGCTATTTCACCCACCTACAAGCAGTCTTTTAACTACGGAGGAAAACGATCAGCAGCTAGCAACTTCTCCTTTACAGACGCAGTGCTCCTAGCACAGTACCCTGCAGTGTGCAATCTGTGAACGCACAATTATCCCACAAGTGGCTCGTTCTACCTTCTGGGCGAGCGAATGCACGAGCTTGCTGCCATTATTTGCCACTGCTCTGCTTCCTTTTCCATGCAGTAATTTATGGTGGCAGTAGGGTGATATGCACAATAAGCATTACCCAAAATGGAGAAAAACCCGAGCTGTCTTTTAAACAATATATCAGAAAGAGTAAAAGAGGGTAATAATTGGGACGGAGAAAAGTTACCGTCTTCCACAAATGAGAACAAGATGGCTTCTCTTGTTACAAGAAGTACAAAATTCTAAAATAGAAATCTCTCCCAGCTGCTAGAAAAGTGTGATGATGGTCTCCTACTGACTGCAGAGGGGAAGGCGATATCCTCACCATGCACATGCGGGGAGCCAGTCACTTTCTCTTTTTTTGACACTTAAGGCTTACGATGAAGGAAGGGTGAGAGCCATCAATGATCTGCTCACGCCTGCCCCAACATCCTAACATCTATATTTAACAACCGTGCTGACGCTTCCAGGAACCAGCACTGCAGATGATGATATTGCTGCTCAAAGAGGCAACAACTGCAACATTCTTAGGGAGAAATTCTCTTATTTTACATCTTTGAGTGATAATTTTAATCTGCTGCTAAAAGAAGCAGTATTGGAGTTGTTCAACTGCAGATTTTGGAAGACAGACTTTTCTCTGGTTTAAGTGGCTGCTTGAATAGGAAAACCAGGCAGTTTATTTGAAATTCTGTAGTGACAAAGCTTTTAAAAGAGATGGTTGGTAGTTCTGAAAAGCAGCTGGATAAAGGGGCAGGCCTTAACCCATGGGTATGACTTGTCATCAAGCCTCTCTTGGGGATGTTAATGTCAGCAGCAATTTACAACTGGCAAGATCAATCAGGAAGCTTCAGCTTGGCATAAAACAAAACAAAAGGTCCTGTTTGCTTATCTATGACTAAGCCCTCCTCTCCCAGCTCTCTGGAAATCTTAGAATCATAAAGGTTGGAAAAGCCCTCTAAGATGAGCTGCTCCAACCCTCCCTCTACCACCAATGTCACCCACTAAGCCATGGCCCTAAGCACCACGTCCAACCTTTCCTTCAACACCCCCAGAGACGGGGACTCCACCACCTCCCTGGACAACCCGTTCCAATGCCTGACCAGCTTTTGGAAGCGAGCGTAGCTTTTTGGAAACGCCATCGCAACGGTTATCTTGCCTTTAACGCAGAGACTCTTCCTAACCGATCCCAAAGCCGGGAGCCTGCCTCGTAACGGCCCTCTGAGCGCTCCCCGTTACCAGCACTTGGCTCCAGCCTCCTCCTGCGGGGCTCGGGGAGGTCTGAGCAGGAACGGAGGAAACCTTCACACCGTTCGCTAGCCCAGATAGCGACCTCACCGCTCGGTTTCCGCTCCGGCAGGGCAGGCCGGCGCTAGCGGTCAGCAGCCGGTCCCAGCGGGCAGCCGGCCCGCCGAGGCGCGGCCCCGCCGCCCCGTCACCTCAGCGCGGGGCCGGGAGCCGCCGCAGCGGCGCCCTCGGGGCGCAGCCGCCGCCGTGCCGGCCTGCCCCAGGCCCCCCGCCTTTGTGCCCCCCGCCGCCTTCCCGCCGCCCGGGCTCGGTCCCGGCGGAGCCCCCCGGCCTAGCGCTCCCCGCC
>CM021735.1:37761634-37860644 GCA_011075105.1 Heteronetta atricapilla
CGGCCCCTCCCCCGCCGCCATGACGGGAGCGGCCGAGGGGGGGCGGCGGCGCCGGTGCCGCGCCCACCCCGCCGCTCCCCCCCGCCCGCCGCGCCCGGCCCTCCCCGGTCCCCGCCGTCACCCGGCCCCGCGGGGCGCGGCTCCCGCTCGTTCCCCGCCATCGGGCCCGGCAGGCCTTGGCCGCTCCGCTCCCAGCTCGGCGCCGCCCGCCGCGGCGCTGCGGGGGAGGGGCCTCCCGTCGGCAACGGCCCGCCGCGGGGGGAGGAGGGGGCGCCGCGTCAGCGTCACGTGCCCGGGGCCGCGCGTCACGCGCCCGCCCTCCCTCGCGCGGCCGGCGGCCCGCTCGCCCCGCCCCCCGCTAGGGGTCACGTGCCGAGGGGGGCGGCCGCTGGCGCGAGGCGGCGGCTGTGGGGGGGCGGCCGGGAGCCTCCCCTGGGGCTGCTTCGGGGGGCCCGGGGCCGCCGCCGTGTCTGGACGGGGCCTCCTGCGGCCTCCCTCCCCCAGCTGCCCGCCTCTGGGTTTTGGGGCAGCGCACCCGTCGGAACTTGTCGCGTTCCGCAGCAGAAGTGCTTCTGGCTCCCTAGCGCTCCCCAAAGGTAGGCTGCGGGGGCTTGGCATAGCTACGAAACGTCGGTGATGGGCGTCCACTTGCGGGACTTGGGCACGGGAGTTTAAAACCGGGTGCACCTATGTCGTTGGTATGCTGAGGTCTAATGCCCCTTGAGCGTTTTCCCCTTCTTGTAACAGTGTCTTTAAACACAAATCATCTGTTGTAATACTAAAAAGTGGACTAATTGAGGAGCCTGCCTTCTTTTTGGCAGGCGCTGCTAAATGCTGAAGCTGTGATGTACCCATGAGTGAGCACTGCCAGCCTTATGCATCTATGGCCTCTGCGCCAGTCATTCCAGACTCTTACAACCATGTCCTGGCAGAGTTCGAATGTTTGGATCCGTTGCTTTCTGCGCTCAGGCTGGATTCTAGTCGTCTGAAGGTGAGTTTGTGATGTTTGTTTTTGTTATTCAATTTAAAAAGTTATCCTGATCAGTTTGTTGTTCTAATTAGCACACAAGCTTTATCCTGTTCTTCGGGAGTTTGTGCGTGTTAGCTTATGAGTGGTGTGCTGCGGAGAAAGAAGAAGTGAAGACAGAATCCTGCTACAGTGGTTTTTTAATGCAATTACAGGGTAAAAAATACAATCTTAGATAGTTGGTATCTTCTACCATTTGTTTGGATCTCAGAAAAAGCAATTCTAATTTCTTTAGTGATGGCTCTGCTGCTAGTGTTTGAGGAGTGGCACACAAAGTTGGCAAGCAATAAAATCTTTAAAACGCAAAATGATAATGTAAAGAAAAGACACTGTACTTACTAGTGTCTGTGTTCTGCGTTTTGATTTTTATGCCTTCAGTGCACATGTATAGCTGTGTCGAGGAGATGGATAGCTCTAGGCAGCTCAGGAGGAGGACTGAATCTTATACAGAGAGATGGTTGGAAGCAAAGGCTCTTTCTTACTCATAAGGTAAGGGTAAAATATTCTGGACAAAAATATCCAGGGGAATTGGGACTGGGAAAGATGTGTTTTCATGTTAATTTTTATTAAAAGAGTCAGTGGGTATTTTCAGCTTGTTAAAGTGTCCAAATAAGGTAACGCTTCAGACTGCTACGTGTTAAAAAGGGTTGTGGTACTGGTCTGTGTCCCCAGAGCATGTGGTGTAATGTGTTTCATGAGGTGTGAAAGCAACGGCTTGAGAAGGACACATCCCTGCTTATCCAATTCTTACTTTTAACAACATCAGCAAAGTCACCCCCTGAATGTTTGAGTCAAAAGAAAACCCTCTAATGTGTAACCAGAGCAACTAATATGTGGATAACTACTAATGTTTGGGTATCCAAACTGTGAACTACCTGAACAGGCAAAGACAATGTAGGCTTGCTTGTTTTTTCCTGAAGGAGGTCAAGGAATAGGGATTGCTGTTTCTACCGCCCCATGCTGTTTCCTGGGAGCCACTGTTGCTCCCACTATAAAATGAATGCAACCATCTTTGGAGGTTGCAAACATCTTGCGTAGTTCTGGCAAAACAACTTCCATAGGTACAAGAACAGGAGACTGATTTCTGTGTTCCCAGGCTGGATGATGAGCTGTTGATTCTCTTGATCCAGTCATGCTGTTGACTGCTTCTTCTTCCAGTAAGCTCAGTGTTTGCAAACAGAACCCAAACAAACAAAAGCAGCCATATCACCACAAACTGGTAGCAGCTGTTGACATTAATCTGTTTTATTTCATAGAGATAAAAGTTGTGTTCTGGCAAAGGTAGTACAAGAACGTTTCTTACCTGTGCTTACTGCCATACTTGCTTTCAGGAAGGTGCCATTTCCCGGGTTGCCTGCTGTTTGCATGATGAAGACTACGTTGCTGTTGCCACCAGGTGAGTGATATACTTGGAAACCCGAATGGCGGGTAAATATTTTGAAGTAACTTCTAAGTTTCAGACTGACATCTGCTGAGAACTTGGAGGGGGCACAGGGAATTAACTGGTAGAGACTTCAGCAGAATAATTCTCTGCGTAGTTTGCTTATTTTTTTTCTGGCATAATTATTCTAGGAAGAAGCTTTATTTCTGTAACAGAACATCTATGAGAGAACTCAGCATGCAAAGATATGGTAAATGTACCCTTGAGACCCTTCAGCATCAGCAGAAATGTTTTCAGTGACATGGCAGGGTCATGTTTAAAATTTAAATGCATATTTTTCCTTATGCTTAGCATCCTTGCTGGCAGTGGCAGCTCTGAGGTGCACTTCTTGCTTAGGTTTTCTCTTTTTTTGGGATAATGCATTTTTGTCACTGAATGCCTTTAGAACGCTTATGTTCAACCTGTGTTTTCTTTTAAATGTTGCAGCCAAGGTCTCGTAGTAGTCTGGGAGCTGAATCAGGAACGTCGTGGGAAACCAGAACGTATTTATGTTTCCTCTGAGCATAAGGGCAGAAAAGTCACAGCTCTGTGTTGGGATACAGGAGCCCTCCGTGTTTTTGTAGGAGATCATGTGGGAAAAGTATCAGCCATCAAGATTAACACATCAAAACAAGGGAAGGTAAAATGTCACATACTTCAAGATAAAGAGGTTCCCAGGGGGTGCTGTGTGGATGTAGAACAGAGGAAAATTTGTTTTGGGTGTTGGGAAGGCAAACTTTCTGGGTAGCTTTGACTGCAAGAGAAACAGTCGACTGAGATAACAGTAGAAATCCTTGCAATTCCATACCCAAACCTTTTTTTAGCTAATTTAGTAACTCAGTGTAAAACTGTTTTCAAATCTATAGAACTAAAACTTTGTGTGATTTAGCAAAACAGAGACACTGGATTCAGAGTGACTTTGTGTGGGTAGGTTCTGACACAAATTTGTCCAGACTTCAGAGATTTGAGCAAATCCACAGTTCATCTTAAATTTGATTGCTATGATCAAGATCAAGCATGATCTCATAGAATTCCCTTCAGTACAGGACAGAACAATGTTAAAATAGTATGTTTGTACTGGCTGAGCTTCTTCCTCTTGGAGTTGACAAGTATCCAAGTACTCAGTTTTGACATTTCTGAGCCTGATGGGCTCCTTGGACCCATTAGACCCCAGGTGCAGTGTCAGCCACATATTTTGGTCCTCAGCTCATCTGTCAAGCCTGAGAAAATGCAGCCACAGACTCTGATTTTTTTCTGGGCTTCCTGGATCTGTAAGAAAGCTGTGCATGTTTATCCTTCTTCTTAAATGTGTATTTCTTGGGCTCTGTCTGGATACTCTCATTCCTGAAGGTGCGGAGTAGTTAAAACAAATGGTGGGTGGACACAAAGTTTAAACCAATTATACTTTGTGTAAAAGGCACGCACGTTAATGAATAGCAGCCTGATTTCCAGTCTTACAGTGTTTCAAGTTTTATCATGACTGGGTCATTTCCTTCTCCTTTTAGTTGGTAAGATGCAGCACAACCTGGAAGTGGGCATGTTCCTTCAGGTTGTTTCCATCCCTCGTGAGAGATTTTAGAAGGAAAATTGTCTTAAAAGTAGCAAGAACATTGCATTTAAAGAGCAAGAAAATCAGCTGTGGAAGGATAGGGGAGAAGGGCAAGACCCATGAAATATGTGCCTGTTTGGGCCTGGTAAGGCTGTTGAATGAACTGCACTACATTTGAGATTCAAAGTAAGCAATTGACACATTCCTAACAGTCAAGACAGCTTTAAACTGTCAAACATGGTGATTGTCCACTAGGAAATGGGAGCACACTTCGCAGAAGTTTCATGTTCATAAGAATTCTGTCTAGGACTTTGTTCTGGCACCTATGCAAGCTGAGAGTCTTGATTAATTAAGAGCATTTGGGTAATTCACTGCTGGGTAATAGAAAAAGTTTGTGGGTTTATATAAACCACCTAAATCTGATGGATTTTTTCTTTTTTGAATTCAGTAATCCCTCAGATCTGTCTCTGTAAGACTTGGCTGAAAGTACCCATGGGGAGAACTGAGAGAATTGGCAAGTGCACAAAGCTTACAAAAGAGTAAAGGACCCTAGTAAGGTTATAAAAGCACACTCTTAAAAAAAAAAAAAGTCTGTGTGCTATAGGATAAGATTTCTTTTCTTAAAACTTTGGTAATAGAAATAGAAACCAGTAATGGTTTTGGGAAGAGGATGATTTAGATTCCTCTATCTCTAAGCATTAGAACCTTGTCTCACAGGGGGAGAGAAGAGAGGAACTGCATTGCCTTGCTTTGTCTTATGCCGTATATTCAAGTGTGTGTGAGCCTTCTCTGAATTATGCTATTTTAACTAAATGAAATAATCTTTATGCTGAACTGAGGCCCAGTATGTGTTTTTTTCTTTTTTCTTTGAACTGTAGGCTGCTGCCACTTTTGTGATGTTTCCTGTTCAGATTATAACCACTGTAGATTCCCGTGTTGTTCAGCTCGATTATTTGGATGGAAGACTGCTCATATCTTCACTTACACGTACTTATTTGTGTGATACAGAGAGGCAAGTCATGTTTTACTTGTAAAATAAAGGACTTGAAAGGCTGCTATGCCACCAGGTGGATTTATTGCAGAAGACTTTTTTCCAGCAACTGCTGAAGGAGGAAAAAAGTTCATGATCTGAGCTTTTACTTAAACTAATAAATATTGCTGCACCCCGTATGTTATAAACTTTTATGTGGGCTTCAGAATTTTCATAGCAGAATTTAGAAAACAATCAGTTCAGCAATTAGGATTTAGTATTTTTATTCTTCAAGAACAACATAAAATTAATTAGAGCCTTTGTTAATGCTGCCTTAACAAATGCATTTTCTCCGCTAGAGAGAAGTTCTGGAAAATTGGTAACAAAGAGAGAGATGGAGAATTCGGAGCATGTTTCTTCCCTGTTGGAAAAAACAGCGGGAATCAGCAGCCTCTCATATATTGTGCGCGGCCTGGCTCAAGGATGTGGGAGGTGAACTTCGATGGAGAAGTGCAAAGCACGCATCAGTTCAAGCAGCTGCTATCATCACCGCCTCTCCCGGTTGTTAGTCTCAGGTAATGCATGAGCCTTACTGGTGATAAACAAGCTAGGGACTCCGAGACTAGCTGAGAAGATGAAAAACTCCCAGCGCAGTCAAACTAATCCTAGCTGTCTCTTAACATGTTTCCATCTAATAATGAAAACCAGTAGTTAATTACTCAACTAAAAGTGCCAAAGCCTTGGTTCTGTAGGTGTCTCTGTGATTGTAGCGGTGAATTTTGCTGTCATAAGACTATGTATATTTAAGTCAGGTTTAGATTTAAAGAATAAGAATGTGATACTATTATGGTTATGTCTCATAATAGATTGTTTTTCTGTACAGGATGGATCCTCACTACACGACTTCCAGCTGCTCTCCACAATCCTTATCTTTCCCCAAGCTACTGTATTTGACGTGAGTGTTGGTTTCCTGTTGATAAAGTAGATTTAAAGATCCTTCAAAAAGTTGTGTATGCTCCTAATTTGTTTTATCAACCTAACATTTTTTGCGTGAGAATTTTCCAAGTATTGTGTTAAACAACTGTCTCTTTTACTGTACTTCATGTATGTGGGGATGACGTTGGCTTACGGTGACTACTGTGATTAACTTTAGCCTGGTTAACATCTGCTTTGCTTGCAGTGAGCACTATGTCGTGACCTGGACAGAAAGAGGCATTTATATCTTTGTTCCCCAAAGTGTTCAAGTCTTACTCTGGAGTGAAGTAAAAGGTAAACTTTAAGAATCTTAGTTTGTAATATGGTTTGTTATGTTTGCCATATCTGAAGTCCTTGTCTAACACAAAGCCTTTCAGGCTCCATTTCTGCAGCTGGATTGCAGAACGTTTATCAAAGAAATCATTTTTGTTGTCATCTGTCAGACATATCCATGACTAGTAACCTTCTCCCCACCCCTTCCAGCCAACTCCTCCCTCCATATTTCTGAGAAACAAAACCTGGTATAAAGTGAATCTTCAAGTGCAGTAACAAAATACTTTGAGGTAATAACAAAACCCACAGCACTCTTTCCCCATTGCTGTTTATTCCCAGGTATCCTGTGAAGGATAATCAAACTGTTGAAAGCTGAAAAAACGTTTTTCTAACATCTGTCTAACCAGTGAACATATTTGTTTGTCACATGAGTGATGCCTCAAATAGTTACATGTGTATGGTTTTAGGCACAGTCCTACAACTGTTGGTTGTTGTCACTTGACTTCGTCCTTCTGCATCTCTCCCACCTTTTGGTGTTAAGTTTCCGATGCCTATGTCTTTGAGTGTTTGCACGTAGCGTAACTATTTCCTTTGGAATCTGCTGAAAGGTCACAGAGGTTTTCTGCTACCGAATCTTTTTGTTCTTTTTCAAAGCTAATATTGGTGCACCTCTCTCATATTTATCAATCCTGGTTTGGTTTTTCATTCTTCAAAGGAAAAGGGAACTTCAAGTAGCTTAAGTGTACTTTTGGATGCTGTCTAGAAATGCAACTCTGGAAAGTTTTGATACTTGAATTGTGCTTTGTAGTTGTTAGATGCTAGCTTAGTGCTCTGTAGTGTTTGTTCTCCATACCGCTTGTGCGACATGTATTAGGCTGTTGCACACACTTGCGCTCAGGGAGATAGATTTTCAGCTTCTTCCAGAAACAAAGAAGAATCCTGAGGAGCAATTTCAGTCCTTAATATCCTTTTGTGCTATCTGGTTTTGCAGATATTCAGGATATGGCAGTTTACAAAAGTGAACTGTTCTGTCTGCATACAAATGGAAAAGTTGTACACCTCTCCCTTCTGCTGGTAGATCGCTGTGTAGATCGTCTGATAAGAAGAGGGTTCTGGACTATTGCTGCCAGAGTCTCTTGTCTCTTCCAAAATTCAATAATTTCTTGCAGAGTAAGTAAACATCTCTTCGTAAATGTGCAATGTAACTTCATTTTGTTTCCTGTTCTCTTACAATAAGTTTCATGGGTTTCCAAGATTTGTATTTTCAGACATTTTAAGAAGTCTGCTAGACATTATACTTTTAGTATGAAAATTAGCCTGCATATGTAGTACGTTGTTAATTTTTTCATGCATGCATTAGAAATAATAATGCTTCTGTTTCCCTGTATATTTTTAGGCAAGAAAAAACTTGCCGCTAGACAAGCTGGAGCACTTGAAGTCTCAGCTGGATGCCTCAACCCAACAGGATCTCATTTCACATCTGGAAGAACTGATCTTGAAGGTGGAACCTCTAGATTCTGCGTGCAGCAGTAGGAGGAGTAGCATTTCATCTCATGTAAGTGTATTGGTAATGCCAAAACTGTTAGCTAGAAGTTTTATCTTTGTGTCTTAACAACAATCTTGTTGCTTTCTTTGTAGATGAGGCTTTGGTTTCACTGTCTAGTATAGGCAATAATACTGTATTTTAAAGTTAGTTGGGGTAGGGAGGCATGAAATACTACTACTTGCATTCTTTGGGCTCTTAGACCCCTGTCTTTCTGTGTTATTTTATGGCTAATGGTTGAGATATGGACAAAGTTAGATACAAAGAAGCATACAAAGAAAGCTTTCTCCACAGCTGAGTTTTGTAACTCACCATGCTTCAGTAAAGGTCATCTTGATTTTAACTGTGGTCATATCTGGTGAATGCTGAATGTTTGAATGTTCAGAGCTGTCCTAGCCCTGCTTTAGAAATGGTCTCACTCTGCAGCTCAAACAGAAAGCTCTAAGGAAAAAATAAAGCATATTTTTAATACTCTTTTATACATAGAGCTGCTTGGCATTGACTTCCCAGCAGTGTTTCAAGAAAGGAGAAACATTCCATAGTTAATACAACATGAATTGCTTTTCATCTAAGTATTTAAAAAGTGAAGCTTAAAAAACTGTAATGTAAATTCCATCTGGACATGGTAAAGGAGTTCTTTCCATTGGCAAATGGGAAAGTAAACTACGTGGACTGACCATGAGCCAAAGGGTGTACATGTGTCTAGAAGCAGACAGTTTTAGAGGATCCATAGTTGTGCTAGCTAGGTATGGTTTACTGGTAAAAAGAACATGGGCTCATCTGGATGTGGGTACATGAGGTGAAGTGGCTGGTTCACATATGGGACTAAAGCCAAGATGTTTTTGTCTCGTGGTCTTCTACTAAGTACACCCGTTATTCCACAGGCTGCTTTCCTGAAAGCAATTGCAGTGTGTGCATCTTTATAATGTCACTGGACTACTCATTTAACAGTACGTGTGCCCTTCGCTGTTCTGAATCTGTCAGTAATCTGATCTTCCATAGGGCTTTCTCAGATGGTGAATCATGAAGTGCTCTGAGGTTATTTCTGTTGGGGTGGTTGTTTCAATTCATTGCAGGAAGTTGAACAAGGAAGTGCAACTCGAAAAACATCTGGCCCTTCTCCCTTGTCTGACAGGAAAGCTTCAGTGTTTTGGACTCTGGTATATATCGTGTTATTAGTCGAAGAGGCAGTCAGTCCGATGAAGATTCATGTTCTCTCCACAGTCAAACGTTCTCAGAAGATGAGAGACTTAAAGAATTTCCTGCACACCACGAAGATGAACAGGTGGAACTTGGTAATGTTTCTTAATGAAAATATGTTCTTCAAATGCAGTATTTATTTTACAAGCATTGATTTGCTCTGTGCTCCTATTTTCCACTATCAAGTTATCTATAAATAAATTTTCTAATTTGTTCAATGGAAACACAGTCACCCTACACTTCAGTCAAGCTCGTTCTTGAAACATTGGGGTGAAATACTGGCTCCACAGAAATAAACACATAAACATAAGCAAGAAAGAATACAAAAGATCCAGAGGGCTTTTCCTGAGCTAGAGTTTCACTCAAATTTTTTCCCCCCTCTATGTGCAATTTAGCATTAATAATACTGACACTGTCTTGGCTGAGTATGGCAGTGTTAATTGAGCTTCAAATGAGATTTATTTAATGTCCCTATCCTTCCAGTCTTTTTGGTTACAGGAAATAATTTATTAGTCTTGTCTCTGGCATTATTTCTTCAGGGAAAACAAGTAGGCTTAGCAGGAGTAGGCTTAGCTTTCTTGCAGGATTTTATCTGTAAAGGGGATCATCTCTTACACATTTATACATTAGCATGGGAATGATATAATTGTTAATACCTAACATAACTACTCAGGGAGTTTATTTCTTAACAAATACCTGTTGCTAGATGAAACAATGAAACAATGTCTTGTTCTGTGCTCTGAAGAGGAAGAAACCTGGGATGATAAGGAGCTTGTTTAGTTCAGGGTGCGGTAGAGAGGCTTTCCAATAAAAAGGCTGCTCTGAGCTGTTGCAGAGGCGTTGGAGGAGGAAGACAATTTGGATACTTTGTTGGAGGAAAACCACAGTAGGGTAGGAGAATTTTTGCTTCTCTGTTTGTCAGTAGTGTGTCTTGCAGACTAAGGTACATGATGTTTGTAGCCCTTATGCCTACATTTGTCACTTTACCTTTGTTCACCAAAAAATGACAAGTGAGAAAATGTGCAGGGAAGGATATAATTTCTAACACTAAAACTCTAAAATGAAGGGTCATAGTTCTTGAACATTGTGAGTTAAAACTTCTCTATCTGTTCAATAAGTGATAGCAAATTTGCTGATTGTTCCAAGGTAGAGAGGTTCTAGATGATTCTTGAAGCACATGTACTTCATTTGGTATTTAAGAGCAGTAGTCTTAATGAATGACTTCTTTTTTTTTTTTTTTTTTGCTTTGCTGCAGCTGGTTTCCCTGATCATATTTACGTAAGATGTCACAAGTTCTTAGGTTGCTAATTTGTATAATGAACAAAAGCAGCCTTTTGGTCCCAGTCAGTTGTGACCTTTAGGCCCTATTGAGGGAGAGTGGATTCTGTTAGAATTTCTGTAACAGTACAGCATCTTTTCTTCTCAGCAGTGCAGATAGGTCTGACTGTTGCAAAACAGTGTTATTCTTACTCAGAAGTATCCTTTTTTTCTTCATTACACCCCTTAAAGATACAGTGTGCTTGTACGAGGAAATGACTAATCAAAACACCCTGTAGATTACAGGTAGGTATATAGGAGTGTAGAGGAACTAGTCAGTAGCTCTGTATTTCCTGTGATTCTTGTCAAAAGCCAGAGAGTTATGGGTTTAATTGTGTTTTGAAGTCCCTTTACATAGGAATAATTTACACCTTAACTATAACTGACTTGTGCTTCTGTATGTTCATTTAAAGTTTCCTGTATGGGAAATAAGGCCGCGTGAATTGATGCATATTGCAACATTCAATTTTCCTATCTGCTTAAATAACTGACGGTGGATTAAATCAAGTTTTTTGTTTTTGAAATGAACTGTAAGGTTATGTTTAGATGGTAAGTTTTCAGACAGTTGTTGCTGATTGTCATTTGCCTTGTTGTAGAGCCAAAAGGTTTGAAGTTGATAATAAAATGGTCCTTGAGACTAGGTACTGCTTTTCTGTCTCCCCACAGTCTTCAACATGAAATACTGAAAAATAAGATTATTCCATGCAGATTAATTAAGAGCAATGAATTAGTGACTTGTGCTTTGTTTCACTGTTTCATTTTTGCCAGGCCATTGTTTCATGACTCTTTATTTCAATTCCATTTGTTAGACAATGTATCACATGCATCTGTGGCGGTTGAGGCTGACCGGAGTGAGACTTTTCTCCCATTCAGTATTCCTTTGTCATTTCGTTCCCCATCTCCTCTCGTCTCTCTCCAAGCTGTGAAAGAAAGGTAAAACTCGCAGGAGGTTCATTCATCCATTACATCCTTCCCTTTTACGTCCTGTGAATTTGTAGCATTGTCTGGTTTAATTCATTCTCTGCTCTGCAAAAATGTAACTCCTGAAATGAAACACTGGAGATGCAGTCAAGTTTGCTAGGCTATTTAAAGCTTTCATCTTGACTCTAACGAAGATCCGAAGAGCTGCTGTAAGCTTCAGTGCAGCCAAGATTTCAGTCCTAGTTTTCTGCATGTCTGCTAAGAATATTTAACATAATCTTGTAAACTGTGGCTGTGGTTTGTACTCAAAAAGAAACTTAGTAAAATATGATTTTAGAATTTAGCTTTTGTGCTGCTTGGATTTCTGAATGATAAGGTCTTGTGGGCAAAAATTAAAATATTTGAACGGTGCTAGATAAGCCAAAACAAGCTTGTGAAGCGTATTGTCTAGCCTGCCATCTTTCTCCCCTCACACAGACACCTTTCAGTAAATCTAATGAATTCCTAAAATGTTCGTGGAATAATGGTAGCTTATGCCAGGTGCAAGTAAATATGGTAGCGTCCATTTTGTGCAGAAATCAAATTGCCTTTTAAAAACTCACTTCAACATATAAAGCAAATTATGTTAAATACATAACTTAAATAATTCTTGTGAAACTGCTGTGTTTCTTAATCAAAAAGTTACTGCTCCATAATGATGGTTTGAATCATTACTTCTTTAATCACTTAGGTATGTCAAATATATTCTGCAACAAAAAAATGTAGCTGATATCAATAGTGTGAGTATCTCAGAATCGCCTTCAGACATACATGCATTGTTATGAGTTCTTTCTAAATCATAAGCAACTTTCAGGAGTTTGACTGTAAACAGTAATAGTAATTAGAACTTAGGTTTAAGTACCCTCTATGTTCTTTTTATGATTAAATAAAGTAAAATATTATTTTACGGTTAGTTTTTTAAAGTTTCCCTATAATTCTAAAAGAAGGTGTGGTGTTTTTGAGCTCTTGATAACAGTTCTCCTCATGGTAGAAATGGGTTTCTGTGTGCTCATTAGGATTTCTCTTGAATAAAATACCTGAGAGAAAAAAAAAATAAATAATGACAAGAGAAGGATGTCTTTAGTGAGCCTTATAATCTGAAGAATTAACTCTGAGTGCTGTAAAACGATTTCTTACTACTCAGAGCGCCATAATTTACTAATGCTTTCCTGATGCCTTATTAGCCCTAAAATGAAATATAGCCAATCTGCTGCATTTATTTGTGTACAAATATGTCAAAATCTAAGCACTAATGTTGGTATGAGGGCCTGTTTTTTCAAGCAGCAAAAACCCTAAGTCTTTTTTTTTTTTTTTTTTTCTTTTTTGCTGATTATTATGGACCGTGACTTAAGTATGAATTCTGAGCAGTTTCTTAGGGAGTTTTGTTCTCGTTGGCCATCACTGATGAGATCCTTTTCTCAGATCTTCAGGTTATAAAGATGTCTGAAACGATGGCTTGAATGGAAAAAAGAAGTGTTTGATTGTTTCAGTTGTGAACTTTGAATTTCATGTTTGAACTTCTGACTTCTAGTGTTTCCAGCTTTGTACGCAAAACAACCGAAAAGATTGGCACGCTTCATGTGACTCCTGATATTAGGGGGAGGCAAGAAGCAAAGGATGATGAGCAGCAGCAAGAGGTGGCTGTCAGTCCGGTAGCATCTCCTCAGGAAGAGGGAGTGTGAGTGCAAAATCATGTTGTTTTAGCAATTGCATTTGCTGGGTGTTCAGAGGCTAGCAATCTAAAGAAAATGTACCGTTTCAAGAATGGAGAGCTCAGCTTGTTTGTTTGTGTTTTTCCAGCTGCTGTTTGTTACTCTGGGTTTAGCTGGTTCTTGCTGGCTCCTTACCTAGAAACTGGTTCAGGATGTTGGAGCATGAAGTCTCCACAGTGCTGCAATTACTGGATTGTAAGAATGTAGTGTATTCAGCAACTCTTATGTAGCATACCTGTGATGCCTGCTGGGGGTATGAGTCCAACAGTTAATGTCCTGCGCCCACAGAGTGGGGAGTCCACATAATTTTCTACCACGAAACATGTTTTATGGTACCTATAAAACATAATGGCTGTCCAATTAACACAGAGCTAAACTGTTTTATATTCCAGTAATTTGGATAATTTATGGTAACTTTCATATGGTGTCATACTATTTTTTTCATTTAGTGTCTTCAGAAATCTACTGTAGTTAGAGCAGAAGCCGTAATAAAGGCTACATAAATACTATTATGGTTGCTCTTCACATCCAATTCATCTGTAACTTCTGTTGAGCTGTTCCTTCTATAGAAATGGGAGCTTTATTTTTTTTTTTAATAAAGGAATTAATGTTGTTTCCTGGCAAATCTGAGGAAAATGCTCATGTAAATTATTAAATTCAATGCTTCAGTGAAGGCTGAAATGAATGTGTTTTTCTAGATCAGAACCACAGAGCTGCCAGCTTCCAGAGGAGGATCATTTAAGAGATCTCAAGGCTGCAACAACAGAAGCTATGTAAGTTGGGCAATTTTTAGTGTCTAGATATGTTGGGCTTTACTAGAAAAATGACTGATTTTTCTTCATTGCAAACATGTAAAAGTAATGTTCTAAATGTCTATTAATGCTACCTATAAGGCTCTCATTTTGGTTAATGGATTTGTTTCCCCCATTTAAAACAAAGCAAAATCCACTATAAGCTTGGTTAGGACAAAAGGTTAACACTGAGTAACTATATCCTAACTACAAGCATGCTTAAAACAAAGAAAAAACAACCCACAACAATGGCAAAAAATAATAAAATCACAAACACAATGCACACACACACACCCCTAACAAAAATCAGTTCTGAAAGAAAGCCTGGGGAAATCAGGAGGTACAACAGCAAATACACATGGTGCAAGTAGCCTAAATTGTCTGATGCATTCAAAACCACAGAAACAGCAGCTAACTGTAAGTCAAGTTCAGGAGTATACTTTGAGTTGCACAAAACATACATAATATTTCACTTGTGATGTCTTACAGCTGTGAAGCAACTTAGCAAGTTTTTTTTTTCTTTTTTTTTTTTTTTTTTGTCTACAGAGCCAAACTCCAGGATCCCCTGGTTTTGTTAGAACCACAGTGCATGAGAAGGGTTTTACGAGAATGGCTTGTCTATCTGGAAGAAAAATTTGGCAGCAGAGAGCATTTTGATTCCTCTGTTAGGAAGAGCAAGTCTGTATGTGCTGAAGAACAGAGGGAAGTCCTGGAAGAAAACCTGCAAGTAGATCCAACTGGTGGAGACCTAGTAGAAAAAGAACCAAATAGTATCTTGGAAGACTGCACTGAAAGTAGTGATGAAACTTGTGAAAGCCAAACTGTATGTGAAAATAGTACTAATTTCAAGGGACCTTTGGGTGGCTGCTTTCAAATTTCTGCTCCATGTGACATAGAACCAGATGTTCAGAAAGATCTTGTGGAGCTGACAACTCTGTGTTTTGAGCTGAGTGTGTTTTCTTGTGGAAATGGTGATTCAGAGGAAAGCTCTGCTCAAGGTCTGCCACTAGCAGCTTTGTCGACCTTGGCTTGTAGGTTTATACAAAGCTACTTCTTTCTTCTGGATTTGAAAAGACTAAAGCAGTGCATTATAACCACGTATGCAAACAGCCCTAATGTATGGGATACATATATCGCAGGATTGAAAGGTAACTAATGAAAATTCTATTACTAGTAGACTGAGAGAAAGACTTTGTTTAGGAAGAAAAAGAAAATAAAGCTTGAAGATTCCCATTTATGCCTGCAAATGTTCCTTCTGTGGATATAGTGGGGGAAGGGGATTGGTGGGTAGAAGGTTTTGTTCTGTTTTGGGGTGGTTTGCGTGGTGTTCCCCAGAAGGCTAACGTAGGGAAAATCTACTGGCTCCTAGGACAGAACAGTATTCCCTTCATTTTGCAATTCCACAGAAACTACTTCTGAAGCTGTTAATTTATATGGAGTTTGTTGGTTGAACAGTGTGGCAATTACAGAGCAGATCTATGTAAAAGCAAATATATGCCCTTCAATGAGCAGAAGAATCTTACAAAAAAACAAGTATCTATAGAAACAAGGCAAAGGCAGAAGTTAGGAGATGTGGCTTCGGTATTTGCATTGGAAATGAAAGGCCTGACTTAAAGAGCACTGTCAGGGTGAAACAAGGCTAAATGGTCCCATGCAAGTGAATAGCTTGTGATCACTGCAGACTTCCTTTTTTTGCAGAAATCCTTTTGACATTTTTGATTTCTCATTAGTCTTATTGAAGCAAAGCTTCCTGATTATACTGGAAAACAGAACTACATCTGTTCTCTATATTCAGCTTCTGCTTTATGTATTTTCTTTTAAGAGTGACTTAAAGGCTTAGCATTAATTTGGCACTAACAGAGATCAGTCAAAGAACAGAATCTTGCTTTGATGGTTGGCATGTGGTGTTGGGCTTCTGGGAATTTGTTCATAATTTGTATCTTCATGAGAGCTTTAAAGTATTGTCTGCGTTCCCAGTTTGGTCTCAGTTGGACTGTACTCATGTTTGTAGACTGTTACCAACATTTCATCAGGATCTTGGTTTATGATGAATTCTGCTTTCTGTGAAGTCAGTGACCAAACTCAAGTTTTTATTTATTAATAGAAGCAAAACATACTATACTGAAAACTGCAGATCTACATTATATTCAGCAAGCCATATGTCTTGCAGTGTGTGTTTTTTTTTTTTTTTTTTTTTTTTTTTCCACAAGAGAAAAACTGCATCCTCTGAAGTCCAAAGACTTCAAGAGTAAGAAATATATCAATAATATTGTTCCATGCTTTCATTGTATCATTTATAACTGAAACTTGGAAGCACTGCTTCCAAGTGATGTTGACTTCCATGACATTTCATGACTTGTTCATTAACAAGTGTTCACCTGTTGCTGCTGTTCTGAGGAAGTAGAAAAGTTAACATCTGTACATGTAACAACAGCTCTGCTTTGCTGTTAAGGCAAAACATTGTCTGTATCTTGTAACATGTGAACTAATTTATTTCAGAACTAACTTGTCACAGTCCTGTTGCTTTGGCAATGGAAAATGAAGATATGTTGAAAATACTGAAACTGTTGCGTGATCTGGGGCCCTGGGATGATGGCCCTCTGTTACTGGTACATGCTCAAAGGTAGCCAAGTCCTTTTTTTTCTTTTTTTTTTTTTCTTTTTTTTCCCCTCTTTTCCCTGTTGTTAACTTGCTAGCAGGAATTGATTTTGAGAGCTTCACACTTCATGAAGCTTTCTGGGAATCTCTTCAGAAGATCACCTTTCTGAAAATGGTTTTTGTTCTGTCTCTCTTTAGGCTTTATGAAAAATTTGGGGAAACAGCTCTTCGGCCCTTGATCAAGTTCCACCCCTCACCTTCTGATATCAAGCAGCTTTGTAGGAATGATCCAGCTCACTTTTTAGCATATTTAGATAGCCTGGTGAAGTCACAGCCAGAGGACAAAAGGTAAAGGGAATAGAGAGCCTTTCACCTGTGTGCTGCCTTCATCACACGGATGTGTTTTTTTTTTTTTTTTTTTTTAACTATGGTAATATTTCTGTGTTTGTTGCTCTTTGTTTCCAAGTTATTTTGCCAGTTTTAGTTGGTTTCTTAGCATGGATTTTGTTAGCTTAGGTGCTAGCTTTAATATTTTTTCTGCAACATACTTTCAAAATAACCAGCTATTTTTGTTCTTGTGCCTACTGTTCAGCTTACCCAGGTTAGACAGTATTTAGGAAAAAAAAAGCAAGGGGAATCCAACCTCTGTCAGCTTAATGGTTTTCTGTGGTTCCTTTCAGTTACTAGGAACATAAATGATTCTAGTTTTTTCCATGCTTCATTTTAATCATGTTTTACTTTTTTGCTCGTGTGCAATTTTTATGTCTCCATGTATCTGGTATATTTAAAATAGTTTTTTCCCCATGTGCCTTTTTTTGTAGGTCATCTCTTCTTAGATCTCTTCTGCACCCAGAATCAATACGACTGGATTGGTTGTGCTTGGCAGTTTCTCTTGATGCACCACAAAGAGCAGATACTGTGGATGTGGAAGGAAATCCCAGGTAAAGCAGAGTTCACTTGAGGTTCTGAGTGCAGCAAAAAGCTTTAACTGTTCTGCAGTCTTAGGTTTTATATGACAGTTTGGATGTCAGTGAATCCTTGGAGCATTTTGCGTATTGCAGAGTTCAGCAGAAGCAACCAAAGGATTAAATAACTACCTTTAATACATTATTGAATGACTGTTCTTGCTGAGACTATGCCGTGTCTCCTTAATTTTCCTACTTCTATTTGATAAACCTGAATTTGTTGTAGAGAGAACTTTTTTTTTTTGAAGAAAACCATTAATGCTTTAAAACAAAATATTTCTTTGTCTAGGCCACGATCGCATTTGTTTACATGGGGCTACAGCCAGCTCATTCTGCTTTTGATTAAACTCCCAGCTGATTTTGTTACAAAAGAGAAAATGGCAGACATTTGTAAATCACATGGGTAAGATGAAAGCTTGCTAATTCTTTATACTTGCTTAGCTGATACTCTGACCCCCAAAAGATGCAAATGAAAAACACTTATCTGCTCCTAGCTTGAACAAGTTTCACTCAGAAACATTTCCTGTTTTGAGGATTAATTTTAAGAGTCCAATTTAATGCATCTGATACCTCTTGTGTTGTGAGCCCACTCTGCGATGAGTGGTATGATTGTTGGCATTCAAGAAATTCCATTGCTTCTGTCTTCACTAAGTGAATATGTAATTACTGTTCATTTCAGTTTAGGCTAAACATTTGATTCCTGGAAATTTTTACTCTTATTTAAGGTTTTGGCCTGGATACCTTTTCCTCTGTTTGGAGCTGGATAGAAGAATAGAAGCCTTTACTAATATTGCTCATTTGGATGATTTGAGCCTATTGAATGAAGAAGATGGTTAGTGAATATTAAGCTGTGTACACATTTCTGCAACATCAGAACTGCCCTTAGTCTCTACTGATTAAGTTACTCAAAAGTAGAGTTAAGCTGTTTTTTGGTGGTGGTGGGTTGTTTTTTCTTTTCTTTTTTTTTGAAGTGTTTTGGTAGCGGTTCCACTTGCTTGGGTGTACAGCAGCATATTTGAAAAACCTTAGTGGGTGTTATTTTCTTCCATCTTCACACAGTGTTTCATGAAATCAGTCATGCTAGAAAACATTTAACACCTCAAGAATGTAGGGTTGTTTGTCAGTTAGGAGTAAAAGCTAGATTTGGAGGAATAGCTACCCTCCCCATGTGGCGTAGGACTCCTCCTGCTACACACGTTTATATACACAAAGTTGCAATGAGCAAAGTATTGTACTAGTAGCTGTAAGATGAACAAACCAATTATTTGGTTTTTTGACTTGACAAAGCTTCAAATGCTGAAGTATTGCGAAGCTTTGCATATAGTTCAGCACTGAGTCTTGACACTGAGTCAAGCCAATACAATTCTATATGCAATTTGCTTGTTAATAACACCTGATTTTCTTGCATTTCCAAAGAAAAAAACAGAATAGCTAGCTTTCTTTTTAGGTATGGATCTGTCTAAAACAGTAGGCTTGTAAAACCTTGTTTTACAAACAATGTAACAAATCTGTTTTTGCATCTAGGTTCAATTCCAGAGACCATAGAAGAATGGAAGTTTCTTCTGCATCTTGCACAAAATCACAGCACTGCTTTCCACCACCATGGCCCACAGAATGGGAATGCTGCCAGCAATGGTAGCCCCATCTGGCCAAACTGCATCACTGTGGAAAACATAGCTCTCTTATTAGCAAAGGCCATTGGCCCAAATCGTGCCTTGCCTCTATTGCAAGAGTGTGGCGTGATGCTAGAATTGTCTGAGAGATTTACTGGAGTGTGTGAGATACTGAGAATTGCTGAAAAAAGACAAAGGTAAGATGATGCATCAACGGAAGATCTGTATATGCACACCATTCGTTTTAGATCTTCTTGGTGCTTTAAATTTTCTTTTCAGTTAACAAAAAGATAAAATATTTCACGCTTTTACCTTGAATTTTAAACTCATTGAAAAATTTTCTTTTATTTAAGAACTATGTATTGTGCAATATAGGTACCTTAAAATGAGGAGACAAAAAGGAAATGGAGAACTATACATTAGATATATGTGAAGGAGGTTCTGTCTTGTAGAGAGTCTGATCTGACCCCTCCAGAGAAGGCACACATGGTGATGTCATGATACCATGTAATTGTGTTTTTGACAATTTTTGACAAACTGCTTTAAAAAGCAAAACAATTGTTGTTTCTGTTGTTATTTTTTAAAAACTGCTTAACCTTTTCTTTTCCTTTGACTTTCTTGCAGAGCCCTGATTCAGTCCATGCTGGACAGGTGTGACCGGTTTTTGTGGTCTCAGCAAGCATAGAAAAAAATGGGAAAACTTTGGGATCTGTAATGTATATATTAAAGTGCCTCCTAAACTTTCAGGCTCTTAAAGAAATGAACTTCTCCCTAAAAATCCAGTTGTATTGAGCCAACATCCATCTAACAGGTATCTGACTGGGAGGTGGTCACAGTTCTTTCTTATTCATTAGGATGAGTTTTACACTCCAGAAGTTCAGTCAAAAGAATCCAGTATTTATCTCAAAATTAAACTCACAGATTTCCAAGATGAAAATGCCTTAATTTATTTTCTGAGTCTGCATGGCTTAAGTGTTAAGGGTATGAGCCCCTAAGGATCACATCACGGTGTATAGATTTTTTTTCATTGTTTGCAAACATGAGGAGCCATTCCTGGGAAAAATTTAAGCATGTAATTTTTCATTTTCCTGTAAATAATATTTTCTTTTTCAAGTAGCTGTAGAAGTACTTGGTGTGATATGTATTTTTTTCCTCTAAATTATATGCACTGTTCTTACCCATTTGCAATTAATTATTTGTGACGAGTCTTAAAATAGTGAGAAAATATTTCTCAGGAGTGGGTTAATGGAAACCTGATGAAAAGAACTTACTAAATAAACTCATTGTTAAACTATAAGAGTGATATTTCTAAATTGCCTGTATCTGCTTGTGAAATATGAGTAGATTTTGGCTGTGATATTTCAACAGACCTCAGGACAGCAAAATTCCACAAATTTCCAAAAAAAAACAACTACTGCATGCATTAGAACAAAATTTTATTCTCTTCAAAAACCGTAATTGGGTCAATAAATGCCTTGAAAGTATTTCTTTATACTGATCTAAAAAGAATCTTAAGTAGATTTGCAGGACTTATACAGTTCCCAAATAGTGCTTTTATTTTCATCAAAATAGGACTGTAGTAATACAGCTTTCAGACTTGGATGGGTGCAGTCTGACTCTTTCATCTCAATTGCAGGAAAGACTTTATTGTGGAGAGTTGGTTACTTCACTAGAGGAAATGAAGCTACAGATAGAGAATTAGTAGCAGGCTTTCATCTCTTAGTACTGTTACTTGTGGAAAAGCTAATAAGTAAGTAATTCTAAAAAAGAAAACTAAACATTTTAGATTTTATATTTTGACATGGAAACAGCACAGATCCTTCTGTCAGAAGCACACCATGCCCTTACATTACATTACAGTAAGACTGTTGGAGTAGGACCCGGGCACTTGCAGTATGTGGTGAGGTTAAACAAGTCGTATGATTTTAGTGTTTGCTTATCTGCCAAATGAACACACTGCTACCTCAGTGACTGTTAGGCATAACTGTTTCATGCAGTACATCAAAGCTTTAGCTGAGTACTTAGTGTTGCCTTTCCTAGGGAAAGTTAGCTGGCTTTGTAAGAATATACCTGACTTGTCTCTAGATTTAACTGTTCAACTTTATTTGTTCCGTGTACATTGTATCCATAGCAGTCTTTTTTCACTTCTGGGAACGTTTTGTATGCTCAATTAACTTTTGTTGAGTGGTGTTTGTTTTCTGGGGTTTTTTGTTTGTTTTTTTGCAATAAATCATAACTTTCCACTCAAAGTTTTTCTTGTTCTTAATTTTTTGTTGGAGTAGTCACACAGCTAATGTAACGTGAAGTATTTGTTAAAATCTGGTGTCTAAAGTGAGCTTGTGTTGATGACTTCAGTTAACTTGGTTGTCAATAAAGAGTAAGATTTTATTTTTTGAAGAAGAGTCGGAAAAATTGCTGCTTCCTATTCTTAATGCATATGCTTTCATCGTATATGGATAATGTGAAGGAATTGTGATATGAAATGGTCTCATGTTTAGAATTTAGTTGCACAGAGCAATGCTATCATCCTAAGGCTTCCTGAAGGATCCCCGTTACCAGATGTTCATTAGCCAGTTAAGTGTATGCCACTGGTCAATTAAGCCAGCCTGCAGTGAAGCAGATGAGCCATGGCTCATCTGTTGTTTTGGTGACAGGTGTTGGCAGGGACCCTTGAGAAGCAGAAATTAATGAAGGAAAGATTTGCCTGGAGCAACTTTAGCTAGCTTTTTCCTCCTCAAAAAATCCAACAACAATAATAATAATAAAAAACTATACCTGGCTCAAAACACTTATTTCACCATTAGAATTATCAAAACCTACCATGAGCTGTACTTTATTTAAGGTAAACATCTATACATACACTCTGTTTCTTGAAGAGGGGCCATGTTTGTATTTACTAAGTCTATAAGCCTGATGTCAATGCTCGTAATTATTGCATGGACTAGCATGGCAGAAATCCTGAAGTGAATTCTTGCTTGAGTAAGCTAAGACAAGGCCGTCTTCCCAGAATATGGAAAAACAGCATGTATTACTGTTCCTGAGTGGGGAATTCACCTCATACAATTTCCCAGTCAGAGGTTTATTGATCTAGATTGCAAAATACCAAATGATTGCAGAATGCATTTGTAGATACTTAAGATTAAAGGACAGTTTGAGGGGTAGAACTTCTGAATAGTGTTTTGTTTTAATTGTATCAATGTGTATAAAGTCAGAAGACAATCTTAGAGTGGCTCTTACATACGCTATATTTACCTGGTGTGCACACGCAGGCTGTGCTTCAGTGCTAGAAAAGAAGGGAATATTTTGCTCTAACACTTGTTTGTTCAGTGGCAGCTTGCCTGTGTCTCTGTGAAAAGGAGCAGTTGTTGGCTGCAACTTTTTTTCTGTGGGCCAAGGGCTGTGACTGGGAAGACAGGCCAAGAGGAGACAGGAAAGCAGGGCTCAGGCTGTTACCTGTGGGAACAGTCAGGAGGATACACTCCATGATCTCAGGATACGCTCCAGCGTCTGTCTTCTTGCAGTTATTCTCATGTTTGTGCTATTTACAGAAAAGTTTGGTTTAATGAGAATGTGAAACACCAGACCAAATCAAAACTCAAAAGAGCCTTTTGTGCTCAAAAATGTGAGCTCTTGTATGGAAAAGGTCCTTAAGTTAGGTCAGTTTTGCAGGTAGCGTTCTGTTACAGATCCCTGGACGCAGGGGCGTATGTGAGAGTTCTAATGAGTGAGCTCTACCTCAGTTTATAGGAATCATTTTCCAGTCATGACTTACTTTAAATCAAAACTAAAGAGGAGACAGACAGGGTTCTGCAGCCATCAGCCAGAGAACTCAAGCTGACATGTACTGGAAGGGGCATGAGTCATCTCATTAGCAGGATGTGAACAGAGTTGTGGTAAAACTTGGCACTCCAGTCCCTACAGTAACTGAGGTGTTGCATTAGTAGACATGAGGTTCATGGGTGGCAAGGGCAAAACTATGGCTCCCTACTTTTTGTAAGGTTTTCCTTTCTGTTGGGTTGGGGTATAGATTCTCTTTGTCTCAAATAATTGAATTTAGAGATCCAGCATAAAAGAAAATATCTGTCCTTTTGCTCCAGGCCAGTCTCTGGAAAATGTCTCTTGTTCTTATTAGCTAAGTTTTTCTTTGGAGGAAGAAAACCAAGGAAGACAGCTGCTGGCATTTTATTAACCCAGGTTGTTATTGTACCTCTTTTACCTCATGCCCCTGCTGTTAAACTGCAACTGCTAATTAACTGATAGTTGTGAATGGGGCAACAACACATACCTCTTCTGCAGAGAAATTAAAGAAACTCTCTGTGATTCAGGCTTGTTAAATTGTGTATGAGAGCACAATGGAAGATGTTTTGCTTGCTCAGTCTAGAGCCTTCTGCAGAAGAAACGTGACAGTTGCTATTAAAAGGGAAGCAAGCACCAAGCACTTTTTGAGCTGGTCCCTAAGCAAGAGTAGGACAGCGGGCAAACAAACTATGAACCATGCCAATAGGGCTTGACAGTAGATATGGTAGACTTAAAATGTAGCAGAGATGTGGCTATATGGATTTGAACTTTCCCTTTGGTAGAACATTTACTACTGTATTAAAAACTCTCCTTCCTTTAGCCCCACTAAGCTGTTGTTGCTGCAGGATGTCTGAAAGTCCTTTGAATCTGTGGGAGCAAACAACGGAAGGACAAACCATCTAGGCCTTCCTCATGGTGGCACGAGTATGTGCTATCTTAAAGCATTACCAGCAAGGACGTACATGTTCACAGTTTGCCCTTAACTCTGTTGTGAAGCAACACTTCCATCAGCTCTGGGCTCCGTCTTGTCAGCCCAGCATCTAGCAGTTCCTGCAGCAGTTCTGGTAATGCAGCTGACTATTCCTTGTGGTTCCACACTGTTGGCTAGCTAAGCTCCTCCATGCTGCTCTCTTGCTCCCCATCCGTAAAAGGACAGGGGAAGAAAATCTGAAAAGCAACTCATGGGCTGAGATAAGTACAGGGAGGTCACTCATCAGTTACTGTCATGGGTAAAACTCAGCATAAGGGAGATTAATATAATTTATTGCCTGTTGACAACAGACTAGAGCAGTGAGAGCTTAAAAGCAAACTAAAAGCACCTTCCCCTCATGTACCCTTTCCTATCTCTTCCCCCTTGAGTGGTGCAGAGGAACAGGTAATGGGGGCTGCAGTCAGTCCCTAACGCTTTTTTTCTGCTGCTTCTTCACCCTCACTCTCTGCCCCTGTTCCCTGTGGGGTCCTTCCCACAGGATGCCATCCTTCCCACGCTGATCTTGCGAGGGCTTCCCACAGGTAGCAGCTCCTCAAACACTGCTCCCACACGGCTCCATACCATGGGGTCCATCCCCCAGGAGCAAACTGCTCCAGCACGGGTCCCCCACGGGCAGCAGCTCCCCCCAGACCCCTGCTCCTGTGTGGGCTCCTCTCCGTGGGCTGCAGCTCCGGCCCGGGGCCTGCTCCTGCGGGGGCTCTCCACAGGCTGCAGCCTTCAGGCCACATTCACCTGCTCCACAATGGGTCTTTCCACAGGCCACAAGGAACTTCTGCTCCAGCGCCTGAAGTGCTTCTTCCCCACCTTGACCAACCTTGGTGCCTGCAGGGCTGTTTCTATGTTTTCTCATGCATCTCTCCCATCTGCTGTTATGCAGCAGGTTTTTTTTTTCCACACCCTTTCTTAAATCTGATGTCTCAGAGGCCCAAACAGTGTCACTCACTGGCTCAGCTGTGGCCAGCAGTGTGTCCCTTTTGGAGCAGCTGGAGCTGGCTCTGATCTGATCTGGGGCAGCTGCAGGGCTCTGCTCACAGAGGCCACCCCTGCAACCCTCCTGCTAGCAAACCCTTGCCACACAAGCCCAGTACACTTGTGCACAGAAACAGACCTAACCCTGTGCTCTAAGGTAAATGCAGGTGATCAGGCAGCTTCCCCTCCAAGCTCTGTCCTGTACAAGTCCCAAAAAAGTGTGACAGTCAAGTCAGCCATAACACTTCAAACACACAGAATACTTCAGTCTTTGAGGCAGTTGCTCAGTCTGCTTGCTGTGAGGAACAAATAGTTCCATGGACAGCAAAGGAGCACCGTATACTCTAAAAAGTTGTGTAACAGGATCCATGAACTTTAGCCAGGACAAGGGCAGGCTTACTGAAATTCTGTGTTGAAATGAGTTGTGCTGGGGAATTCCCACCCCTGGGTATTCTGCCCAATTTCCTCTTTTTGGGGGGCCGAACCGCTTATAAATACCCTCTCTGAGAGCACCGGAGACAAGCTTCATCTCCTCCTGGCTTTGCCTTTCTGGAGTGGTGAGTGATACTCTGAATTTACAATATGCAGGCAGTGTTTTTTTTTTTGTTTTTTGTTTTTTTGTTTTGGGGGGTCAGGGGAAGAACTAATGTTTTAGCATGTGGGACTTCTCTGTACTCCTGAAAGGAGCAGCAGGAATGCTAAAATGCAAGTGTCTGCTGTCCATCTGCCTTTCTTGAAGAGTCCTGTGTTGAGCTTGTGTTTGCGCAGAAGGCAGCAGTCCTTGTGGGGCGAGAAGTGGGCTCGTGGGCTGGCTGCTAGTGCTGGAGTGGCTGCACAACTGCTCCTGCAGCTGCCTGGGCACGGTTGTGAGTGCAATGAATGCTGTGTCAGAAATCTCTATAAAAGGTGCTCTAGAACTGCTAATCTCTCTAATTTTTTCACAGGTCCGTATCACACTTGGACAGGGAACCATGAGGCTCTGTATCTGCTTCGTGTTGCTCTCCGTTATTGTGTGTGCAAGTGCTGACAACCCATTCACACGTGGTGGAAGATTCGTCTTGGATGCAGCTGGAGGTGAGCTGCTCCGTTGCCACAGGCCTTTCCCTCAGCACCCCTCCCCAAGCAAGGGTTACATGCAGTCAGCGGGTGCAGCCCTACAAGCAGGGAAGTCTGCAGCTCCAGATTAGGGACCCCTGCTGATCTCTGCTGCTGGGAAAGGGCCCTGGTCAGCCCCCACAGGCGCTTTCTTTTGGCAGCTCCCGTGCAAAGGCCAATGTGGAGGAGCACCTCCACATTTCTTTTCCTCTGGCCTTCCTAAGCACAGCACAAAGGATGTGAGAGGCCAGAGCTCAGGCCTGGGCGCACCCCTGCAGCCAAACAAGGCACAGGGACTGCAGGAATAGTCACTTGCTCATGGAGGGCTTTTTGTGGACAGGCTGGGTGCGCAAACCCTCTGCTGGTAAAGCCCCAAAGTACAGCCGGTGCTTTCTCTGGTGCACAGCATTGAACTGAAGGGCCACTGCCTCTTTGCTGTGAGACAGAGCTTCACCTACCCCTACAGCTCCCAGCTGAGCCGTGCAATACTTCCATGGCTCCAAGAGGGTCTCCCCAAGGAGCCCCTTTTCTTCTGCTTTGCCAACCAACCTTAGCTTAGCAAAAGCGGTTTCTCAAGGGAGCCTTGGGGACACGTGGAGCTTTCTGGCCCAGCAGCAGCCTGTGAGCTTCTGGCTGAAGTGGTACTTGGCTGTTGCAGGGATGAGATTTTAAAGTTAACATCGCCTCTGTCTTTCTGCTTTCTTCAGGAGCATGGGATATGCTCAGAGCATACCGGGACATGCGTGAGGCTAACTATGTAGGTGCTGACAAATATTTCCATGCTCGTGGCAATTACGATGCTGCCCGAAGAGGACCTGGTGGTGCTTGGGCAGCCAGAGTGATCAGGTAAGGGAGCTTCTCTGATTGTTAACAGCGAGTTCCTAGGGATCCAGGCATCCCAGTCAGAATGAAGTCTTTCTTGACACACACACAGCTTTTGGCCCAGAAGGAGAGGGAAGGGGAAGCAGTTAGCACCTGAGCAGGCTGTCTGCACATGGAAAGGTGCCCCCCTTCCCACATGGCAGGGAGCCTTTCTTCTCTTCCCGAGCAAGCAGATTTCTTATCTCTGCATTTTTGGTGGAAAAGCGCTCTTTCGCCTTGCTGGCCCACTTCCTGACATAAGTTACAGGTTCCATCACGGTGCTCAGATAAGTACTTAGTGTGTGCACCTGACGCTCAGCAGTCCTGCAGAAAAGCTAGTGTTAGGCGAACGGGAGGAAACGAACGGGAAGCGATGTCTGTGCGGGGGCTACGTGCTGGCTGGTTCACGGGGCCCCTTTTGTTCCCTCTAGTGATGCCCGGGAAAACTGGCAAGGTGGCGTGAGCGGCAGAGGCGCAGAAGACACCCGTGCCGACCAAGAGGCAAACGCGTGGGGCCGAAACGGCGGGGACCCCAACCGCTACAGACCCGCGGGCCTTCCCAGCAAATACTAAGGCGCGGTGTGCCCCTTCCCCCTCTGTCATGCACCCCCAATAAAGAAACCGCCTTATTTCCTGAGCCCTGTTGGTTTCACACTCAAGCGCCTTATACGGAGGGTGGGGGCCGGGAGGGTCCCTTGGGTGCCGGGGAGCTCCAGGCCGCAGGGGGGCGCTGCGCGGCGGGGCCGGCCCGGGCGTCCTCTGGCCGCCGCCTCGCTGCTCCCGGGGAGGCCGCCATGGACCGCAACCCCTCGCCGCCCTCCAGCGAGGCGGAGGAGGAGGAGGAGGGCGACGCGGTGGGCAGCACGGTGTACAGCAAGCACTGGCTCTTCAGCATCCTCACCCGCCTCATCGAGGTGCGCCGCGGGGCGGGCGGGAGGCCGGGGCGCTGCTGGCGGTCGTTTTTTCCGCGACCGAAGCGGCGGGTGGCTGGCAGGGCTGCGTGGTGGCCTTTCCTCACCCACCGCCCCCCTCCCCCGGTTTCTCTCAGGTCATTAGCCCCGAGAAGACCGAGCCCAGCGTGAACCCTGAGGAAATCCAGACGGAGCTGGACGAAGAGATGGAGAGCGACATTTGTAAAGTGTGGGACATGTCGATGGATGAGGTGGGGGCTTGAGGGCAGTGGCACCGCGACGAGTGACTGCTGCCACGTTCCTGCTGCTGCGTGGCTTCAGTCTAAATCAAGTCCCCAAAAGGCTGGGAAAAGGCTTATAACTAAATGTGCTGGGGCAGCTTTTTGATATATGCAGTATCGCTGCTTCACTGGTTTGGCTGGCAGCGTTCTGTGAGTCCTTAAGCAGGGCAGGTATGGTGAACTGGCCTGAAGCAGGCTCATCGCACGTTTTGAGACCGAGCAAGTGCTCCATGTGTGCTCCTTTAGCCCGGCACTAGATGAAAAGCAGGCCTTCTCTTACGTCCCAGCTGCAGGGCCCTGTGCTGCTGCCTGAGGATACAAAGCAGGGCTATATAGGAGTATGGGGGAAACAACTTGGTCTGCCTGAGCCATCCGCTGGGTGTCCTATGGGTCACACAGTGCTTAGAGTCAGCTGGCAGCAATGGGGCTGTGTTAACACCTGCTGGTTTTCTACATTACCTGTAGGTGTCAAACTGAAGTCTGGAGTGAAGAGACAGCAACTCAGCTGCACCTGAAGTGAACTCAGCTTGTATTTAGCAATTTGATTATGGAGATAACACCGATGCTGTCTCTAAAATGGCATATTTTCATCTAGCCACATTAATGCTAGAAAATGTTTTTTCTGATCGATAAACAATCTTTTAAAGTTTAGCTCACAGTGGCAATTTAACATATCTTTGGTATTTTTCTTAACATTCCCAAATTCTCAAGTAAGACAAAGATTTATTTGTAGCTCTCTGTTTATGTGTTTCAAATAAACATGGAAGATGTGTACTTCACTTCTAAACAGAGAACTAATCCAGTGATTTAATGAAGTGAAATGAGGAGCAGATTTCCTCTTTTGTATGCTCTGATCAAGTGCTGATGGTAGTCCCTTTTTTTTTTTTTTTTTAATAAATGATATTAATGCTTGACAAAAAAATATTTGCTGAATTCTGCACGGAATTAGAATGGTGGTATAGCACATTATTGGTACTAATTGTTAGTAAATACTTGATCTCTTGCAGTGAGTTTGACGTCTCTGATTCAGTCCATGATCTAAGTGAAAGGGTTTGATTTCTATTTTGAAGTTGTAAAATTGCGAAGTCTGTTTACTTTATTTGCAAATTGTAAAATTGCAAAGTCTGTTTACTTTTTCATTCACTTTCTCCACAGGATGTCGCTTTATTTCTTCAGGAGTTCAATGCCCCTGATATATTTATGGGAGTTTTTGCCAAATCCAAGTGTCCTCGCCTGACTGTAAGTATGGGCTGTCAAAAAGCTGTCCCATAATAATAGCAATAGTAAATAGCTCTGTATCTGCTTTCCTAAATATCTCCTTCCTCCAATTGCATTTTTGAAAGAGTTAGTGGAACAAAAAGAAAACACTTTTTTTTTTTGTGTGGCATTTTTAATATGGTCTAATCAGTAGGTGTTTTGGTGATGCTGAAGGTGTTCTCTGTCATTATTGATGAAGGATTAAGTGTATGAAACTTAGTTATAAGGCTAGGTATAATAATCAGTAAGGAGTGGCCTTTTTTTTTTTTTCTCTAATAGCTTGTTCTGTAATTACTATACAGAAATGGTCAGGAATTTTTGTCAGACATACAAAAGTAACCTTAGCTGTTAGGAATTGTTGGAAACCAGTCCTTAATGAACTTTTTTTTCTTTGCTTTTATAATAGTGGTGCCAGATTAACTTCTAAACAGTATATATAGATAATGCAAGCAGAGTTTCATTTTGAAGTATAGTTGCTTTTATGGAACCCCTTAACTGTGCTAAGTATCAGAATAGTACTTCTCCTGAGCATGTTTTAGGTGGATCTAACAATGTACTGTAGAAAATCTGCCTAGATATTGGTGGGTCATAACTTGGAAGTCAAACTGGAAAGCATCTTTGAACCTTTCTTACGTTTGTCTTCTGGTTGTAGAAATAAGCTTGTGAACTGTGTTGCAGTTAGTTCATTATACCATGTTTTGACTTTCCAGGAAATCTGTGTGGGAATATTGGGAAATATGGCCTGTTTCCAAGACATATGCATGTCCATTAGTAAAGATGAGAATCTCGGGTAGGTGTATGTATGCTTTATATGTGCTTTTCTGGACTCTCACAGCTATGAGATACACATTGTAAAAGGAGCTAAGTTTGCTTGCAGTGCCTTCATTCACACCTTTTTGTCAAATCCTTACTGGTGAAGAAGTATTAAATGAAGATAAATAAGATACAGGCTACTGGGGTTCTTTTCTAGTCCCTAGTCAAGCTCCTGAATCTTGAATTTCTACATTTGGCAGTCTTGAAACACTGGTAGTGCATACACAGTCTGAAAAAAAATGGCTTTAATTTTAGAACATGGCTGCAGCTATGAAATTAACCTTTTCATATATTATTGAAAAAGCTACTTTTTACTAATTCTTACCTTAAATTTTCTATTTAAAGCCAAGTGTTACTGCAACGTTTGTGTGATTCAGACTCTCCAACTCTTCTGGAAACAAGCAGGTAGGACATCTCAGAAATTAATGAATCGTTAATTTAGTTAAGCTGTGTTCTGAGGTCATGGGGGGAAGAAATTGACAAGTGGTCTCATTATTTCAATGTTTTCCCATCCTATCCTTTTGTCCTTTCCACTCTGCTCTGAAATGGATTTGCTGTGGGCTAGATTCCTGTTTTCTGTCACACTATTCTCATTATTTTGGTTTTACGCTTGTACTGCTAAGATCAATGAATTGGCTTCTAATTTGTTAAATGGGCAATTCCTGTCTAGGTTGTTGTTAACTTGCCTCTCCCAGCCTGAAGTGGCCAACGTTTGGGTTGAGAGAATCCGAGACAGCCCTTCGGTGTATGACTGTGTTTGCTTTATCATGTCAAGCTCTACAAACGGTGAGTTGCCAAAATGAGCTGAGAATAAGTGGTTTGCAGAAAAAATAAGAAGTGAATTATGCCATTTCAAAGACAAGTATTTTCAATTGGGTGTAAATAATTTCTTTAAAATAAAGTTAAACTCATGATAACTCAATAAGGACACCAAAATAAACTTGTCCGTCCTTTGCAGTGTTTGTACATGTATCTAAACCCAACATGCGAAATGCACATAAAGGAGTAAGAAAGCTCTGTGGGGGAGTTAAACCAAGTCAAATATAAGAAATTATTTGCACAGTAAAGGAAATGACATGGTCCTCATTAAGGGATATGTATATGTCATTTTTGATATTTGAAACAAGACTTGATTTAGATTATTATTATTTTAATCAGATATATATTTTCCATTTTTAAAATTGCCATACTTGACGAATGTGAATTGGAGGAATGGTTCGGTTTCTGTGAGTGGCAGCAGAATACTGCACACGCTTTGGTATGCAGTATGCAGTACAAAAGTCTCGTTTGTCATAGTGCTAATTTTGAAAAAAAAACAAAAAAACAAAAAAAAAAACAAATCAAATCAAGCATCCAATCATGGAAACGTTTTGAGTAGCATTTATTTTTTATGTCCACTCAATTGTAATAGCAGTCGTCATTTGTCTATGAATCCTAGTACTTCAGCTTTTGGAATGTGAACAATACCAGCTTTTATTTTGTTTTTTAATGATGTAATGCTCGTTCCAACTGAAATCACAGATCTACTTAAGTAAAATGCAGGTTAGCAGAAAACTGCACTAGGGACAATTCTTGGCATGTTTTATTTTGGAAGCATAAGTTACGACTTTTCAGGAACTTGAAGTCTCTTTGAAGAAAAAAGTTCCTGTTTTATAATTAGTACGGTACAATGTGTCAGTGGGCTTGTCAGCAGTCCCTGTTCATCAAGCTCTCCACCACATTTAGGCCCCCAAAAAGTAATAAGCACAGGAACCCTTAGTAGATTATGAATGAAACTAGTATACGTCAACACTGAATTTACTTTGATACTTCTAGCGTTTTGTGAACTAATTTTTGCTCTTTTCTTGAATTTGGTACATTCTTTTGTGTGCAGTTGAATTGCTGGTAAAAGTGGGTGAAGTGGTGGACAAACTCTTTGATCTAGATGAAGAGCTAATGTTAAACTGGATTAAAAGTGGCACATGTCAGTCTGTGGGACCTTCTGTAGATGATTCCCCTGAAGAACTTCCAGATTTTAAGATTGTGCCTTGTATACTTGAAGCAGCCAAACAAGTCCGGTAAGTGAGATTTCTTTCTGGTATCATGGCTGGGGAGACTTCTTTTAACCTTGTTAAGGCCTGTCTCTGAAACTGGATTTTAGCAGGAGCTCCATGGTTTGCCAGATCACTACAACACATGTGCTTACACCTACCATTTGAAATGAGCTAACTAGCTTGTGAGCAAAGAGCACGGCAGACTGCTGATAGTCTGTTGTGCATCTGAAACATGTAGAGAATAATGAGATAATTCAGATAATTCTATCTTTAACTTGGCTTTGTTTCTTGTTTTGTTCCACATAGCTCAGATAATCCGGAAGGACTTGATGTTTATATGCATATCTTGCAGCTGCTAACCACAGTGGATGAGGGCATTCAGGCTATTGGTAAGGCACTTGAATTGCTACATATGATGGCAGTAAGAATGGCAGTAACTTCTAGATCATTAAGTATTTTTAATGGGGAGAAAAACAGTTCATGTACCTAGATTAAATTTGGTGGGTTTTCTTCTTTTTCTTTCTCAAGTGCAGGCTCCTGATGGAGGAAAAGAAACTTGGAGTTTGCTGTATGACCTAGTTTGCCATGAACTCTGTCAGCCAGATGATCCACCGATTATAGTGCAGGAGCAAAAGACTGTATTGGCCTCTATTTTGTCGGTGCTATCTGCTATGTTTGCTTCACAGACAGAACAAGAATATATCAAGATGAGAAAAAGTAAGCCATATTTATTTCTGTTCTCCTTTTTTAAAAAAATATATGTTTTATAATTGATACGGGTTGAAAGATGGTTAGTTTATTACTGTTTTCTAGAGGTTAATTCAGAACACAGAATTCAGATATATGTTTGAGTACAGTATAAGGCACCTTACTGGTGACTCAAAAAGTCACAGCTAGCTCAAAGTTCTGGTACTGGATACCTCTGAAGAGTTATGGTAATGGAATCTGCAGATTCTGTTCAGCCTTCTCCACTGGCTATATACATGAAAACTGCAGAATCTGTCTTTTTTAAAATATGAGGTCTTGCTAGTAATTTTTTTTTCTAGAGGGAAGGATTCTTTTCTTAAATCCATCTTTATCACTTGTTACTTTTCAATCCTTTTAGAAGTCGTTAGAATTACAAGTTTACCTTGGGAATGTGAGTCACCTGCGGCAGGAGGAGGTTTTGTTTTTGTTTATCAAATAGGATTATCTGGATGCACCTTTAACACACTAGCTTGCCTTTTCCTTTTTTGAAGGTGCTAAGTCTGAATGCCAGCAAGGTCTGGGTGCCTTTAGATTAGGTTCTAGTTTAGTATAGCAGAGAGATAAAAATGGTGAGGGAATGTTGCAGAGAGCCCTGATCCTTAATTTCCCTGCCATTTCTGCAGCTGGGCCTGCACAAAGAATCTGCCCTCCCAGAAGGTGAGAAGTGGGTTTGTTTTCTTTTTGCTCACAGGACTCTAGAAAGAATTGTGCTTGCTCTAGGTTACCACTAGAAATGCTTTCCTTCTGTTCCTTACCAGCAGCATATAATTTTAATAGGTACAGGTTAGATTGCAGTAAAGAAGTACTTGGTTTTTCTGTTGTTCCACGTTTTTTTAAGTCTTTGATTAAAAACAAAAACACTGTCAGAATATACATTCCTTTAGCTTTTGTATAAAATCTTCCCATCTGTTTCAAAATTTTAGTTCCTTGGTAGGATTGGGGAAAAAATTCAGTGTTAAACATTGACTTTCTTGTTACTTTATATCAGATATGCCTCTGATTGGGAGCTTGATTCGTATCTTACAATACATGGAGGGCTGCGGGAAGAGATCTGTTGATAACTCAAAGGAATCTGAACAAGAAGAGACTGGAAAAGGGGACCTAAACGAGGAAGATTTCCACTTGAAAATTTTGAAGGATATTTGCTGTGAATTGCTTTCCAATATGTTTCAAGAACTGACCAAGGTAAGAATAAACAAAGTTCTAAGAGGGATTTTAGCAGTGTGGGTAAGAAAAGAAAAAAAAAAAAAAAAAAGGTACTAAGGCACTATTAATTGGACGTTTTTCTGAGCAACTGAAATTGTGTGCTGGAAATTGATTAAGGAATTGATCAGAAGGTCAATAGCAATTTGTATCAGATGGTGGGGACACAGGTTTTCAAAGGTATGTACTGTCAGGGCCAAGATTCTGTATATTAAGTTCTTCAGGTGTATGTTGCCAATTCCTTTTGAATAGAAGTTAATTTAGGAAAGACCATCAAGCCCTATATAAATTGATCTTCTCAGCTGGATTTTTTTATGGGAGAATCCAGAAGAAGAGACTTCTGACTGTCAGTTTTCACACCGTTTTTTATTAGTGTCCAACATTGCCTTAGAACTGTACGTTCTACTTGCTTGCGGTTTCACCTGTTACGAGAACAAAGCGCTGCAGCCACTGTGTGGGCAACTGTGAATTTTTCTTTGACAACTGCTTGTGACGTACTAGTTGTATTTCTCACTTTATTTTCCAGGAAAATACATTAGAAGGACTAAACCAGGGACATTTAAATGAAGAGACATGTTCGTGTGCATTCCAGAACCTCTTGCCACTCTATTTTGCTTCAGTGAGTATATGACAAAGTATATAACATGGCTAAAAAATACTATTCTTGCAAGGCCTTTCAGAGCCAGGTGTAAAACAGCATTAGGACAGAATTGCTCAGACACATGTAATGTACCACTTTAGACAGTCTTACCCCACCCCCCCTTCTCCCTTCTGGCTTGCTTCAGCCAGAGCTTTTGCCATCCATCTAACTGTGCTGAAATGAATGAATATCTCCAATTTTATGTCAGCTGAGAAGTTGTCCTGTATGTTTTTATATGATAATTATAATATTTTGCATAGGAAGCTTTTCTTTATGTACTTTCACATGATAAAATAAGAGCCTGGGGAAGGCAATGTTTCAAATCTTAGACCAACTGAAACTCTGGAGTTGAGGAGAAAGCTATCTACCATGGAGCATTTTTCATTATTCTTTATGATGGCTGCTGCTGTTGCTGGGAAGGTGGAGTAGAGAGACCCTTAAACTGACTATAAGAATTTTATGTTCCATGCAAGTTAGTGGGTTTTTTTGTTCGTTTGTTTGTTTTTATTATTCTTTGTGTGTGTGTTTGTTTGCGATTTTTAATTCCAGGTGGAGAGTTTCCTTGAAGTTCTGCGTGAGGCTGATCAGACACTTGCTGAAAATCTAGAAAAACGTTTCCCAAGCCTGAAGGTCCACACCTAAGAGTGTACATGAAATACTTTCCTTTTTTGGAATGAAGATTTTAGACTGTTCATTACAGTGTTTCAGAAATCAGTTTTTCAGTAAATGTGAAAGAATGACTTAGCCTCTGAACCAGCAGGTGGCTTTTAAGAAATGTTCCAGTTAGCCCTTATTAAACTAGGGATAATCTGGTCTGCATGGGGAAGGAAACTGTTGTAAATTCAGTTCTGCACCTTCCATCCTGTTTGCTCTGGTGATGAGAGACTGTTTTCTAGTTGCTCTTCTGCAGAGTGGTGTTGTTTGAATAACTCCTGATCCTGTGCTTTTCAACTTACATTGAACCAGCAGAATGAATGAAATGCAGAGTTGTTCTTAACATGATGATGGCATTTTCCAAGTTGCTGCTGGCAGGAAGAAAATTGATCAGGATATCTCAGATATCCTTTGGCTAAGCACCTTCATGCACCTGATGAAAACAGAGTTAAATTACACAGAGGAGAGGGGGTTTCTTTTCTTTTTTTTTTTTTTCCTTTTAGATCACATCAGTACCTCGAGCAGGTATTTTAACAGATGTTTCATCCCGCACCTCTAAAATGTTTACCTGTCTTTGATTGAAGCCTTTTTTGCCCAGCAGCTCTGATTTATGACATCTAGGCCCAGCGCATTTCAAAGGATTTAAGAATGTTGTTACCAAAGGTCGGTGCTGCAACTTCCAGCCCTGGCAGCCAGCTACCCAAAGTTAAGAGTTTTAGGATGGGATTGGATTTATTCCTTGGCATACTTGCAAACTTTCTGCTTTTTTAAAGCAGTTGATCCTTCAGTTTAGGAAGACAACACGTATCAGTTCTTTCCTCATTCACATGTTTTATGAGTCATCTGTGAATGGCATTAGAAATGCCACGAGAGCCTGACTTTTCAGGAGAATCAAGGTGTTAGGTCACTTGCAGTTAGTTAATTCAGAGTACGGAGTCTTCTAAAATGCCACTTCTAATCACGTTACCTTTTAACTACACTACATTGTTATATCCTTGCATGTGGTGCAGCTCATGTTCTTTCCTCTGTGTGTGAGCAGCACATCAGCTCCAGTTGTTGTTATAAATCGGAGTGCAAAACAATTGGTCTTCATCAGCTTTGGGATGCAAAGGAAAAGTGGAAAACAGAGCATAGGGAATAACTTAATACCATTATGCACACGTTCCCTTGTTCCCCATGTTTTTGATAGGCTTAAATATTGTGCTGGGCCCCGTTTTGTTTGCCCTGAGTTTCCTGTACATGTGGTAAAATACAGTATCTGTATGTATATATAGCCTTTTCATCCAAACTTCTAGTTTTCAAAAAAGTACAATTTAATCTTTTCCTTGTGCTGCCAGAAACTTCTCAGTTGTTGGCAGGGGACTTAGAATTTAAAAAGTCTGACTTGTGTCACCAAAAAGAATTGCAGTGGTTTCTATCAATTTTTGTATGCTGTGTTTACTGGAGAAAACTGGTAACTGTGAATAGGATGACAGCATTTTTCCTACTACTTTGACATTTTTGGATATTTTCTTAAACCTACAGATTTGTAATAAAGTTTCTTTTGAAAAAAACACAACACTGTATGCTTTTATTCATTCAAAGTGTCAATTAAATTTGTTTTCTGAGCTACCGGAAATGTCTGTTGCTCTCTTGAACGTGTCATTTTTAAAAAGAAAATTGAGCCTCTTTATACTGTCATTGTGCTGTAAAATACATCGTCCTTTATTTGATACTCATTTTAACTATTTCTTGTTTCCTGTGCTTGGCCACTGTTGTGGTCTGGAAGTAAAAGTCTCTCTGATCCAGTTGCTAGCTTTTCTGGACTCCGTTTGTCCCCAGGTATGTTGTATGTGTCTTTACAGTAGCCCGCTATAGTTGAGAATTCGTTCTGGTTTGCATTTCTTGGTGGTTTCCAATAGTGGTTTAATGTACCAAGAAGGTGAGGCATCATCTGTGTTGTTTATCTGTGTTGGTTCCTTCTAACTCACCATATACAAGTGCCCAGTGTCGGCTGACTGTTAAATGTGGTCTTGCTAATTACGAGTGGGTGAGACGCACCATTTCCCCGATATTACTGCTTGAGTTGGATGCTACCTAATGCCTGTCACATAGTAGTTGAAAAAGCGGACAATTTCAGTGCATGGCAAACCAACTGGGTCCCATCCTCCATTCTTCTGCAGTAGAAGCTATGGAAACTTTCATCAGCCTTGCTTCGGCAGAATGCTAACTCAAGTATGCTGGGAATGTTTGTCCTCGATAAGCATAGTGGAAAGGAGACAGAATTCCTCACTTGCCCCACCAAAGAGCTGCAACCTGTGCTGCAAGGGTGAGGCAGAGCAAGAGGTTGGTGCCAAATCATATGTATGCAAGGGATACAGGCAATTTTTTTGACATTCAGATGTGGAAGAAATCACTCATGGGTGTCTGATATGTCTGGCAATGGTGCTCATGTATTACATCAGCCTGCCAGCAGAGATCTCCCTGAGCTTGTGTTTCATGAACATAATATGCCTGTTTAAACTATAAAGGTGTTTTTTTTTTCTTCTTTTTTTTTTTTTTTTCTTTTTTTCCTCCTTTGTTCCCTTCCTAGCCATGCTTTGACACTGGCTGGCAAGCCAGATCTCTCTGGGTTAGCTGGTTCAGAACAGATCTATCTGTAAAATCAGGCAAGCAGTTTTCTTGCAGACCAAAGACCTGATTTACTTCCGTAGCATCCCTCCTTTGTGGAAAGTACTTTTCTATGCCTTGTGCGGAGCTCCAAATGAGAAGTGGGTATGCAAAGTGCTGGACTAAGGTAACAGGAGCCTGGTCCTGCTTAGACTGAGCTGGATGTGAATGGTGGTATGAGAACACCTAGAAAGGAGAGGTAGAAATCAGACTGCAAGGGCTTATTTTAAATTAGGCTTGCTAGGTCTTCATAATAATTTCATTCAAAGATAGGATTATAACATCATTTTGACTCCTGTTTTGTGTGCGTCTTGCATCTTCATACTACGTAGTAACTGTTTTCTGATGGGACAAAGCAACATAAAACCAAAGGAATTTGTATGTGGGTTTAAGACGCGTACTAGAATGCTTCATCTGCCCTCTTGATGGTGTGAGGAGCTAGTTGCTACTGTTCACGTCCTTGTGCTTTGCCCAGTATTATTGTCACAGACCAGCCACTTCTGGTAGGTTAAACCATGAAGCCTAATATGCTGAGAAATTCTTTTTTATATATTATTCTATATTCAGTCACTCTGCTTTCTTCTTTTTCTGTCATTACATGTTTAGTTCAAGTATTCTTATAACTGCTATGGTGATTCCCTTTGCTATAAGATTGTGTGTTGCTGATACTGATTTATTATAACCACCGTGGTTGTAACTAAACCAAACACGCACACATGCACACAAAATTTAAAATCTGTTTTTAAAAGTCAACCATCTTCATAGTTTATGATAGTGACATGAAAAGGTATGGTACCTCATAGTGTTTTTTGTTGTTGTTTTGTTTTGTTTTGTTTTGTTTGACTGTATTGAAAATCTGGGTTCTTGGATTATTTTGGATTACTAGCCACAGATTATTTTGGCTGTTTGCTGAGTTAGAGTTGTGAAGGCAGCAGCACCTCTGTGATATTTTCATTCAAAAATTTAGTTCTGTTTACAAAGCAGAATCACTTGATCATAGCAGTTCCACAGCAAATTACTTACTTTCAAAAATATATATATCTATAAATCAATTTTTCCTATATAATGCTTGCTGTTTACTTATTTTCTGTTCTAGATGATGATGAAATTCGCATGCTCTGCTGAATTCAGCGATAAAGGAAGAACCTATTACACCTGAGGCAAGGATCAGTCTGCTGTAATACACAATTCCTCAAAAATCCCTAATGTGAAGGCAAAACAAGCAGTGAGCAGCTGTGTGTTTGTTCCCCAGTCACGGCCACGTGCATCAGTCATGATGTTAGTGTGCCCATCAGTTGGAGCTGACAAGCCGTGTCCTAAGTGAACCTGACATGATAAGGTTGGTAAAATAAACCAGGTTATTTCCGACGGCTATGAACAGAGGTTTTGCAGCGGGAAATACTGTTCCTTTTCCTCCTTGCTTCCCTGATTCAGTGACTCACCTCTATTGAGGTGTTCTGTTCCAAACTAAATTGCTATCTATGGCAGGGAGCTAACATCTAAGGTTGGAAAGAGGGAAGGTTTGCTTCTGAATTGTTGTTGTGAAGAAAATGAACAAACCTATGGAAAACCCGCTGGGGTTCTTTGGGCTTGCTTGCTTTCTTCCAGTTCAGATCTTTGGGGGTTAGCTGCCTGGCCTCATGATGAGCAGTAGCAAAGTCTCAGAGCTGAATTTTATACAAAAATTAATGCAGACAAGTTTGCTTGAAAAGGTAACAGTGGTAGGATGTGAGGAGGAGTAAAGCAATAATACTAGAGAAAGGAAATAAAGAGATGAAGGGATACTGGAGAAGGAAATAAAACAGAAAAATTATGACAAAGGGGGGAAAATACTGACTAATTGTGATGTTGAAGGAGAAAAGTATTAAATATCAGTAATAATGATAGGATTCTAGACTTGTCTAGGTGGAATATCTAATGTGTGGTCACCTATCAAAAAGGTGTCATGTTGATTATATTTTCTGTTTTCAAAGCTGAATCTTCTTTATAGTTTTTCCTGTTTGCACGGCAACGAGACAAGTTTAAGGTGAAGTCCCAACAGCAGGTGGGCAGGCTGATGTTGCTTCATTTTCTCTGTTTTTGCTAGCTGGCTGAGGCACCTAGGTGCAGAGCTGCTCACGGTGGAGGGGAGGGGGTTTCAGGTGTTTTGTGCCCCTGCATCACACACACCTTGTACACCAGAGGTGAGCTCCAAAAGCAGAGCTGTGCAGGAGTGAATCTCGTGTTGCACTTCACTCAGAGCAGAGCACAGCAGACTGCAGCAAACTCCTGGTTTTGATAATTTGTTGGGTATCAAGGGGCAGGGACCTATTTTTACCTGAGGAGACCAAAACCATGCTCAGTCTGCAATGCCAGGTGCTATGAGTACAAATCTTCAATTTTGTGTTTGAATTCAGCAGTTTTATAGGAAAACAGGTTTACCCCAAATTAAAAACTCTGTGTGACCAATATATTCTACAGGAATTGAAGTCCAAGCCTGAATGTCCATGGTACTTTGCTCATGCACATGGCATAGATGTGGTGACAGTCTGCAGGTTTGTGCCTGTAATTACCATCATCCTGTGTTGTTGGCACACCCACATTTTTTGTCCCTTTATCCACTTTCTGAGGAAACCTTAGAAAAGCAAATGCACCTTGATATTCTTCTGTGTTGCAATGGTGGCTGTTATTTATTCTGTGCTTTAGGTTATGCAAACTTCATTTTAATTTTGCAGTGAGCTTGTATCAATATTATTTTTGTTGTCGTGCACATGTTTTTTGGTGACAACCCTGTTTAAAGAAGTTGTAACTTTAACAAGCCATCTGTTAACCTTCCAGAGAAAGGAAGTGCTTTTGTCAGTTACTCTAATGAAATCACAAAAATCATTTCCTGGTCTCCAGTTGTAGCTCAGTCATCCTATCTTCTGTCAATAGGAGGATATTGAAACATACAGGAGAATACATGCACACTTTAATCCCACCTTGTGATATAGCCACAGTGCTGTATTTTAGTGCAGCAAATTGTAATTAGCTAGTGATGTCAACAGCTTTTATTTTCCATTACAAGTTCTCCGTATTGCACAAACTCTCATATTCAACATGAAGGAGTTTCCTCATCCCTCAGGTAGGAAGGCTGGGCACAAGAACCACGGGAGGATCTCTTGAGTTCCTGCCAGCCTTATTAGTAAAGATTTTGATGTCATGAGTTAAGAGGGTAGAAAGGAAGGAAAATCAAGTCAGCTTAGGTGGGAATAAACAAAACTGCAAAATAACTCTGTTTCCTCCTTTGGGATGAGGCCACTAGAATGGCTGGATGGAAGGAGGAGACACAGTGGATAGAAACATTTGGAGTAATGGGAAAGGGAAAAATGAATGATGAAAATATGGGAAATTGCCTAATGAGCTATAAAGTGCCGTTAAGTCTGAGGAAAGTCTTTGAGGTACCAAAATGTGTTGACACTGAGCAATGTGAGCTGTTTGTGTGGAGAAAATCCCAAGACCAAATGAAAGGAAAACTTGTCCTTTTCCTTTTTGTCCTCTTGAAGAGGATTTGACAACTCCTAAAAGGAAGGAGGAGATACATGCCCTCCTGAAGAGGGAGAGACAGACTGAACAATTGTGTTGGAAAATAACCGCAGGGCTACACCAGGGCTGTCAGCTTCTGCATTGGAAGAGCACTTAATGCTGCACACACTGTGTGTGGCAGACTTCTTTTTATTTCCTTCTGGTCCATGGTGTGGAGTCTGAGAGTACTTTTTGGAAGGAGCTGCTGAATGTGACATGGCCTGATGTGGGTGTCCTTGCAAGGGAAAGGAACTGCTTTCATGATCTAACCAACCAGTTCTGCTGATTCCTGAGTTTACTCAGACTTAAAAGAAGTAAATGTAATTACATTAAAGCTTTATCCTTCCCACACGTGCCCTGGTCCATTTGCTGCTTCTAAGAGACAACAGCAAGCTTATGAATAACAAGTGCAATCTATTTTTATTTATTTTTTTTGACCTGTGGCAAGAGGCTGCCAGGAGAAACATTATGCACAGGTGCAGCATGTTCATGGGATCAGAGGAAGAGGTTACAAGGGTGTTTGAAATGTGGTTTTTGAATGTGTTCTTTGAATGTAAATCTCTATGTTAAGTTGGCAAAAGGATAAAACTGTCAGGATTTTGGTGTTGCCAGTTGCAGGTCAAGATCATTTTGAGAAAATGTGGCATTGTTTGATCTGAAGCCTTGACAAAACAGAGGGAAAAGATAAAAGGGTTTGAATTCAGTTCTTGGCTACTCCAAAGGCTTCTTCTATTTAACTGCCATAAGGTGGGTAACCTCTCAGTGTCTTGTGACATGGGTTCAGCAGCCCATTGGGATTCAGTGTTTTCCTGCCATCCAGGAGTGACAGCCTATTCAGTTGTACTGCTCAGCTATCTGCCCGTCTGTTTTTGAGAGCATAGTCACACATTTAAAGTTGTTTTTGTGTCTGGCCACAAATGGAGAGTGCCACATAAAAACAGCCCCACCCAAATGCAGGCCTTCTAGAAATTAATTCTAGCCTGTACCTTCTTTTTTTGTCTGTATTAATGGGGTAAGAGAAAATAGGTGGGGTGAAAAAAGTCAATTAAGTCAAGAAATACCAAATCTATCTAATACCTTTTGTCCTCTGGAGCAATTCTCCCAGTGAGCTGAAAGCAAAGAATTTACTTTCACAATTTGATCTTGACTAAAAAGTAGATATAAGAAAAAGCAAATGCTTTCCCAGAGAACTTGTCAGATATTAAAAACTAATTTGACTCATCTGAAATAAACTTTTTTCTCCCATCTTTTCACTCTCAAAATTACTACTCTTTTTGCCCATCCCTAAAGATAATGTGAATAGGAGTGAGATGTAGTGTTTGTCAGTTCACTAAATATACTGCTTGAATTTCACCAAGCTCAGCTTGCACAAACGCATCTTTGTTAAACCTTCTTTAGCGTGTTCTGGTCTACACTGGCATCCTCTTGTCAATGCTCACAGTTACGTGCCTGCTCACAGTTTACCACCCTAATCTTTTATCCATTATTCTGGTTGCTATTTAGCTAATGCTTTTATCCTTGAATATTCTTATCATGCTGTATTTCTCTGAAGCTAAATTTTGTACCAAGTGTTACCAAAAGCAAGACTCTTTAATCAGACAGATGAAGCTCATTAGTGGTATATTTTCAAAGAGCCTTTTTTGGATGCAAACTAATTAATCTTGACCCATTGCAAAATTGTCCTAACTGTAATGGGAGCTAAAATCTAATAAGATAAAAGAAACTAAGATGGAAAAAAAACAGCCGTCATGAGAACACAGCACGATGAACAGCTTCTGCTAATCTTGGAAATGATGATCTGTTTTACAGCTCTGAGGCTGAACGTTTTACAATTGCCAGTGTGTTTGAAGTCCCTACAGTGAATTGACGGTTTTACGTTGCTGGCTTTCATCCTTAATGCAGAAGGTAACTGTGATTTAATTTACGTTGTTCATGCTGGCCAGTGGTCAGTGTTAGTGTTCAGACAGAAACTGCCCTCCATGGTTTGTTCTGCTGTGTGAACAGGAGCATTGCAGAGGATGGGCAGGGGTCTAAAGTGCCTTGGCTGAGAACAATCCTTCAAGCTCATTTCACTTTGAAACACGAATGGACCACAAACAAAAAATGGCAAGGAAAGAAAAGTCTGGCCACATTCTCAGTTTCAGAAAGGCTGGTGGTTGTTTTCAGCAAGGAGGTGAAGAGAATACAAAAACTTCAACAATGTCTTCTGATTGGTTTGACCTTAGAGTCATTTCCTGACTTTCCTTGGCCTTCCTGTGTTTAAGATGAGTGAAAAATATTGAATGCAGTCTTTCTGCTTCTTACTTACAACAAATTTAACGTCAGGTAAACACCCTAGATGAATATGAACGTGGTAGATGATACTGGAGCATGCACATGGTAAGGCTGTGCTGTCAGAAGTGTCTGAAGAGCTCTCTTTCTATTTTCTGAGTGGATCAAAGCTGCCTGAATCTCTTTCTGAGCTGTACTTACTCATATCATTAGCAAGTACAAAGCTTTCTCCTTTGTTAGCTTTTTCCACCTCACTTTGAATGCAAAATATGCCGCTGTTTTACTAATTGGGCCAACAGGCTGAGGTTAACAAACACTCAGGTGCTTCTCTTATCAGTAGCCTTGTTTATGCATTTGACTATTTTGCTTTGTGTTTGCCTGTGATGTGAAAGAATTGGATAGCTCAGGAGGTTTTTAAGTAGAAATGATAAGGTAGTAGAAATAGTGCCAACAGGGTGGTTCTTCAGTGACCAGCGTGCCTTTTCATCTTAACACTTGTTAAGAGATGAGAAGTATGAGGACCTGGTCAGAAGTAATCCCTGGCTTTGGTTCCCACCTCATTCTGCAAGCTACGAGTAGCTCTTGTCAGTGCTGGTGAAGTTGTCGATGTCTTGCAGATTCCCTGTTCTCCCCTTTTTTAGGTGCTTTGTCCTTCATATCAGACAGTGTTTTCAACCCTGTATTCTGAGCTCTCTGCAGAGCCCTTGGCATCAAGAGTCTGCACAGCACCCCTTCCCTGCTAGGGGTTCGCCTGCTGAGGCTCACGGGCAGACTTGGTGCGGTGTTGCCATGTAACCTCAGCTCAGACAGCTGTGAAAACTGCCATGAGCCTCCCCTTCTCCCTTGCCTGAGCTACGTGGCAGGTAGCAGATCAGTTTGTCAGGTTTTCCACTTGGTTTTCCCCAGCCCTGGTGGATGGCTATGGCTGGACTGAGGAGTAAATACAGGTCGCCCCAGTTACAAGGGGAATTTTTGCTGACCTCTGCAGGACTAGAGCTCTCTTGCTCCCTGCAGGTTTAACTTGAGGTCACTTGGCCAACATGGAGCAGATTAAAAAAGGAAATACAACAATAATAACAAAAAGTAGCTCTTTCAGTATGTATTTTGGTTTCCAATCTGGCAACAGTTTTGTTTGTTGAATGTAGCTGATAGCAAATGAGTGATGTCATTCACTGGTGGAAAAAAGTCAGAACGTGCTTTCTGCCCTGCATTTTTGCAAGCTCTTTATGAAAGGCTAGGTAAGGTGTTAGGAAACTATGCCTTGTTTGCTCTGAGCAGCACGTAACTTCTATCACTTGTAATTTTATTTAGCTTTTATCAGAAGAAAAAATATTAACTGCCTCAGTTGAAAGGGCTAATATTATTTCTTCAAACAGTCCAAAGCAAATATATAAACAGTGAATGGTATGTTGGCTGGACGTGCTTCAGTAGATTTACACAGCATCTCTGGCTTTTCTAAATAAGTGTGCTTATGGGCTATTGGTGTTACAGCTGGCTGCATCACTCTGAGTGGTAATTCATTTAATTGGTTATTGCACTTTTCATTGGAAAAAGGTATTTGTAAATGTTTTCAATACTTGCATAATTTAAAGGTTTCTGGATGTAATCCCCCTTCTTTCATTGCTTTTTAACTGCTTATGAATCAAATGGTTCATTATTCAACAATGATTTGGTAAGGAGAGTTAACTGATGGCTGAACTCTGCCTAGTAGCTGAGTTATTGCACCAATGCATCAGATGCTTCTTGGCACTCGCTCAGAGTACAGCGCATGATGCTGTCGTAGTCTCGTGCTGGTGAAAGGTTGAGTAAGTGTCTGTTGGAAGAATGGTCATTCACAAAAGAAGGGGACAAATAGAATTCCCCTGTTGAAAGCCGGGGCTTTTAGATCTGTACTTTTTCAGAAAATTTGAAAAGCTCTTACATTTGCAGCTGTTAACTCCCTGGTAATCATTAGATAAACATTAGTTCATTAGGTAAGTGAACTAAAACAACATAATTGTAGGTTATCTCCTCTAAGAGAGGGAAGTCAAAGGAGGGCAGAGTGAAGATTAGAAAGTGAATGGAAGCAAGTGATGTTGCCTAGGTGTTACAATCAATGCCTTACAAATATTAAAAACAAATAGGAGAAAATGAGTTAGATTTTCAGACGAGCAGGTTTTAGGCATCAGGGCATCCATGAAATGCAAGCAGAATATGAGGAAGATCTGTAAAAGCTGCTCTGGAAAAGAACCTGATCAGTGACCATCTTCAGGATATGACCTCAGATACCTTCAGGATTACGACCTGTCATAACTCTCTCTGTTTGGTATTAGTTCTGGCAAAAGTAAGACCTTTAAAATCATTTAAAACCATCTTCATCTTCGCTCTACCTTGCAACTTCACAGTGCTTGCCTAAATCCATGTGATTCTCAGACATAACTTGTCTGCAGCAGTTAATTGACAGAAAGGCAGAGGGCTGTGGTTAGCGTTTGCAGTAGTCTGTTCTGGAGAGGTAATTATGATTAGGGCAGACTTAGTATTAAATCGTATTAAATCTGGTTTGTTCGGGGATGTAACACTTGATAACTTCTTCAGGAAAAAATAAAAGGTATAAAGTGGCTACGTGGCCTTGAGGAATTACTGCTAGTTGAGAAGGGAAGTGGCTGGGCCAGTGAAGTCCAGAGGATGTCTGCAGAGGTTTCTATTCCAGCAGTGATGTGAAATTTCTGCACTGGAGATTAGAGCACTTTCTCCTACCAGGCAGGGAGAAGGGGTAATTCACACTGGTGACCTTGATGGGATTGAGAAGACTTTAGGGCTCACTGATTCTCTCCTTCAGTCCTGCAGCGCTCAGGCAGTTAATCTCATCTTTCAGCAGAAGATGAGTATCTCTGCAGATCATTGCCCTCCTGCCTTTCCTTGGCTCTTGCTTTATGAGTTGTGGCAAGCTGTGGCTTTGTTGAACAAAATCACCCCCTGGCTCTTTTTTCACTAGCACATAGGAACTGGAAAACTTGGGAACCTCTTTACTACATTATTTCTCTTCCTTTTATTTCTTTTTCCTTTTTTTTAACCCCCCACAGACCAGCTTCCTCGTAAGGCTGGTGAATACAGGGCTTGTGCTGTGTCTAGAAAGATGTAGCAGGTTAATTGAGTCCCTACTTCTTTTACCTGTGCCCCATGGAGAGCAGCCTTTCTCAAGATGGGAAGAAAAGAGATGTGGGGCAGTAGGCTTATGTTGGTCTGTTTCACAGACAGAGAAAAAAAAAAAAAAAAGTCTCTTTACAGTTTGTCCCTCTACTGAGGTGAAGGTCTGGAGCTGTGACTGTTCTTAATACTTGTCAACCTAAACATTTGCAGTGCATTTACCTACAAATGGGTATGTGCAGCATCAGCACCAGTGTCTGGTTGCAAGCTCTGCTTTTTAAAAAACAAAATGGAATCCCACCAGGTCCTGGAGGAGAAGCAAACCTTGAGTTAGCAGCCTAGAAGCAGGAACAGAGTCACAGCCTTTTCTGGGGCCACTTGATGGTCTTGGAGCTGTGAAGGACCTGGAAATCAAGGGACATCAAACTTAGAGCTGCACACTACTGAGAAAATGATTCATTTAACAGGAGGAATTATGAGGGGATAATGTAATTGAAAGCCAGCTTGTGTAGCCTTCATGCTAAGTGTTAGCACAGTTGCTTGGTGCCAATGTAACAGGTTTCACAGTAGCCGTGCTGGGTGAAACGTTGCCTTGCAAAACATATGATCAGCTTGACCCACTTTTGAGCAGGGTCAGACCTGTACTTGATCCTCAGGTGCCGCTTATCTGTCTGGAGGGCTTTGTATGTATGAGAGGCTATGTGTGAGAAATATCCTGTGGGCTTTTTTTTTAAGAAAAAAATAATCACCATATTGCCTTGCCTCTTGTGAGATGAGGAGAGGGCTGTTTCCCTACAGTGCCTGTGCCCCAGGTTGTCTCTGTCCTTCACAGCTCCTTCCTGCTGCGGTGTCCCTTGAGACTTCTGACATCCTGCTGAAAATTTTTGGCTTCTCTCTGCCTCAGTGCTCCCGCAGACCAGATCTGTGCCAATGTTTTCTGGGTTGATCTTTACCTATGCTGTCTCCTCCCAGGAGCAGCACCTTCACTCATAGCTAACCTCTTTGCGTTGCACTCCACACTTGACTGCTGGTAGCTTTGCTTTGCCATATTGCCCTTCTCTGTGAGGAGGGCCAAAGCTGCTGTTCTTAAATGGCAGATTATGCTGACAACTTTTGGGAGAAGGTAAAGTGTCCTGTTGGTTGTGAAAACCCAAAGAAGCATTTCTACTTGTAACAGTGATAGTTTTCTGAAAACTTGTCACCTTAAAACCATGAAGATCCAGCTTTTGGGTGAAACCTTTTAAACAGTTCTCCTACCAAATGACCTGTGCATTCAAAGGAGCTGGAAACCAACCCTGCATGGAGAGAAGCAGAGCAGGCTCCAGCGAGCAGCCAGTGAAGGCAAGCTGTAATCGAGTCAGTTCATGCTCTGTGGTTCTGCCCTTTCAGATGGCAGGCATTGGCTGTGGTGAGCAAGCACTAAACCAGTGAATTAGGTTTAATCAGTTCCCCAAGATTCTGAGCACCCACATTATCTCTTTATGTAATTAGTTATTTTCATGTGTTAAATTTCCTTGGCTGTTACTGTACTGCTTTGCATTGTAGGAGCAGTTAGAGACAAAGCTGACCACAGACTGCAGTTAGTTATGAGGGGAAGGATGGCCAGTGTCCCAGAAAGCTCCTGCTCAAATTAGAGATGACAGGACAAGGATGGGATGCAGGGATGCTCCTCTCTTTTTGTCAGACTGGGGCCTTGGAGGTAGGAAGTGCCCTTAAACCTGGCAGAGCTGTAGGCTCAGTTTATATCCCCTCCACAGCTCTCGTGTGCCTTGAAGCTTGTGTGCTTCTGCTGAGCTCACCATCACCATCTGGTGTCCCCTTGGACTGTCCTGTGCCCTTCCCTGTGCTTCATGTCTTCAGGTACCTACAGGTGGGAACCAACCTGCTGCTTTTCCTTTCCTGTGGGGAGAGAGGCTTGCAAGTGTTTGGGCAGCTGCAGGTGGAGGCAGGCACCAAAGCAAGTTTTCAGAAGCGTTTACATGACTGGCCTTTCTCTGAGCATCTTTGTTTCTCTAAGCATCTTACCAGCGTGGGCTGTAGGGAAGGACGTCTGTGTCCCTTAACACCAGAACAGTCCATGTGGATACACCGAGGGTAAATTGGCCTTTCTGCTTTATCTAGTGAAAGCTCATAGTGTTTGAAGGAGAGGGAAAAGCAGATTTGATTAAAAATAATAAAAATCATTCACGGCTAAAGCCATCTGAGCTCAGTTGTCTTCTAACAAGCGAGGAAACAAGAATTGTACTTTGTGTTTTCTTTAGAATTTTGAGGGATGAACTCAACACTTTGACCAAAAAAAAAAAAGAGAGAGAGAAGGGGAGTTTGAACTTGGCTGTCATCAGGTAGCACTGAAAACCCAGTCTGAGCCCAGGATAATTCCAAATAAAAGATGTTTACCTGCAACCAAAGAGCTTTAGAGGGCTACCTGGTGTGCAATTCCAAAAAAAAATCATATGCAGAATGGCACACTAGTTCTTACGGCTGTGTTTGATGAGCTAGGGAGAACTGACAGATTAGTCATGGTATCGTAAATATCTTTCTGTGCCCATGTTTACACATTGGTTATTGATATCAGGCTCTTGTATGTTTAAGATTCTGCGTAAAGATAATATGAATTGTTTGCTTTTTGAGTCAGTGTGTTTGATGGGGAGATCTGTTCTGCCAGAAGGAAGTGAAATGTCTGTTGTAGACCTAAGCCATATAGTGAATAAATACTATGTTTTCTTTATGAAAGGGAAAATTGAAGCATCCGGTCCCAAAATGGATCCCATTCACAAACTGGAACGAGTTGGCTGTTGCAGTTTTGCTGTGCCCTAGAGCCATGCTCCTCCAGTCCCACATGTGTCTGGAGGGCAGAGCTGCTCTCCCACAGCTCTGCTGGGGTTGCTCGAAGGTCGGTGTGTGCTGCACCGGGGGGAGCTGAAGTCCCGCTGTGTTCCCGATAGCCGTGTGGGCTCCCAGAAGGGGCTCATCTGGCTCAGGTACAGGCACTGAAGGTGTCTGTGCAAGTACCACGATGTCTGATACGGCTTGGTGTCAGCCTCATCAGTGTAATTTGTTGCGTGCTTTACACCAGTGTCAGAGAGATCCACCTGCAGCCAGGGTTTTGGGGGTTTTAGGCACTGAAGAGAAACTCTGAAGATGGTTCAGTCGCTTGAGAAAATAGGGGGGAAATGGTTGTTGCTGACTTTGAACCTTTCTTTGAAAGCCCGGTTTTTAAGCAGTGTAAGGCTAGGATCTGCGGGCACAGCCCCGTGCCCCACACAAACGACTTTCCGCTGGCATTCCCCTCAACCTCCCCCCAGATTTAGGGGCCGGGGGCGCGTTTCAGCCTCTGCCGCCCGGCACAACCCCCCTTTCCTTAGCGCTGCGTTTTGGGGAGCTCCCCGACAGCTGAGCCCGCACCTCTGCCATTCTCGGGCGGGCTGAGGAGGGCGGAGGGAGGAGAACCCGCACCGCGGGGCAGCCTCTCCTCAGACGCTGCCCGCCGCCTTCCTCCCGCCTCCTCCTCCTCCTCCTCCTCTACTCCCCCGCCCGGGGGGGTTAGGGCTGGCTCTCGCCCCCTCCATAAAGCAGGGCCGGTCCCATCGCGTCCCGTCCCGTCCCGTCCCGTCCCGCCGGGCCATGCAGGCCTTGCCCCGCCGCGGGGGCTCGCTGGAGGCGGCGCCGTGCCCGCGGGAGGCCGGCGGCCAGGTGAGGGGCTCGGGGGGTCGGGGGGCAGGGGAAGCCCAAATCTCTAGCGGGAGTTGAGGTAGAGCGGAGAAACCTGTGGGCTGAGGAGAGGGGTAAGGTGCGGGTCGGGAGCAGCCGCCTGGCATTGCAGGATGTGCTCTGAGCGGGCTCCGGGCGATAAAATGGGATAAAATCACCAGGTAAGTGCCGATTTTATGGCTGTAGTTAGTGACACCGGGCGGTTTAACGTGCTGGTAGCTTTCACTGCAAAAAGCAGCAGGCTTTAAGGGAGCGAGGTTATGCGTGGAATTGCCCCGCCGTTCCCCTCTGAACGCGGATGGGCTCGGGTCTGTTCGGGAGCGGTGGGGCCAGGAGCACCCCTGGCGTGTGGAAACCTCCCCGGTGAGGTGACCTCGAGCTGCGGTCACTGACAAGATCGAGTCTTCGTCCTTCCCTGTTCACAAGTGTGGGAAAAGGACAGCGAGAAAGCTGCTCAGGGAGGCAGGAGGCTGCAAAGTGCCTCTTGACACTTTTTCTCACGTATAAATAACAACAATCTGGGTCAAATATGTACTTATGAGTTTTGGGACTTTGGTTTATGGCTCTAAAATGTAATTTTCTTTAGACAAGTATGTTTGGATGATTTTAAATATTGAACATCTGCTAATATAGAGAACTGAACTGCAACATATAAAGAGTACGTATCTATTCCACAGAGAATATTTCCGGGTGGAGAGGGGAGAGAAAAGGAAGGTGATTGCTGTGGACCCCAGAAGTTGTCTTTTTTAATCAGAAGGCACCCAGATAGCTATCTGAAAAAGGGCTTCGGAGTGTTCCTCCCATTTGTGTTTTATTAAGACTTAAGTCAGGTTGATGACAGGTTAGTTTTAGCAATAACGATTCCTACCCACCGTATCCAAAAAGGTTAAATGTGATGCCATAAAGGAAAAGTGTCCGATACGATTAGAGCCGAGTTACTGGTACAGAGTAAAATGAAACAGGAGGTGCAGCTGTTGGAGGAGAGGAATTGCTTTTGCATTATCATTTTCCCTTGTCCTGTACCAGTAAGGTGGCGGTGTTAACACAGACCTGTCACCAGTCTATTTTTGCATTGAAAGATGAAAATTAATATTAGTTTAGGACTATGGATGCAAATGGTGTGCATTTGGCATTGTCGGCATCTGAATTTCTCTTCTGCAACTTTTTCAAATTCATCTTAGTGGTCATTTTTAGAATTTAATGTAAGAATACACTGCATTTTTGTGCCTTCTTTGTTGGTTCTTAAAAATGTTACTTTGTCAATGATATTGCCCAGTCCTAAGTACAAGGTTAGCTGAACAAGCAAAATACAAGACGAGAACTACAAGATTAGTCTTCAGTACATGTAGTTTCTCCAAGCTGTGCACCTTATAATATTGCCTGCAACGGTACCAAATCTCATAAGCTGATCTTAAGTCAGTGATCCTGAATGTGGAATCAAGCCAACGTGCTGTGTATAAACCTTATATAAAAACCCAGCCTGATGGTTTATGTCTTCAAAGACCACCATGTGTTCATAATGGAGACTTTTTTGCTTCTACAGCAGTATCATCTGAGTGGGATTTGGCTTACTCAAATAGCGATCTCTGCACTTGAGAAGACAATAACTTATATGTGACTGGGGGGCTCTTAGTTTTTTCTGCTCGAAGTAGCCCTGCTCACTCCCTGTTCCTGGCTCTTGTGATGCTGAACAGATGCTTGTTAAAGTGGGCTGTGAAACCTGCAGGCTGCTGGGTCTCAGCACCCGCATTCAACAGATAAATTGGTACCTGGACTCAAGCTGTGGGAGATCAGCAGCTTTGCTGGACCAGAAGCAGTGCACTGTATGGACACTGTTTTCCAGTGACAGCTTGTTAGGGGTGAGGACCTCATCACAAACCCAGTGAAGGTAGCAATAATACATTAGCATCATGAGACCTCTTCCAAGGGGCTCCAATTCTGCACCCCAAAGAGCTTGCAGCCAGTAACTTCCTTAAAACCTTCCTTAGAGCAGACTCAAATGTTTACCTTGTTGTAAATCCCTCAATTTAAAATGAAACTAATTTAGTTGTTTTGTTAGGCAGATTACCTTCTTAATCTGAAAGATAAATGGGAATGTTTTTGATAAAAGATATGTAAAATCTGTGTTTTTGTTTAAACAGACCTATAGTAGGTAGATACCATTTTAAACAAGTTAAAGTTGGAGGTAACGTAGAAGGGTATCAACAGAATTGCATCATTTTGACTGTTTTTATTGTTGCTTTTTCCGTTCCCAGGTGAGTCGGCACCAGGTAATCAGATCTTAAACACTGTGTCAAATCAAGAAATAATTTCAAGTAGCAATAATATGCCTTTGTTTTTCCTCCCTCCTCCTTCACTGGCTCCTTCAGAAACCTTTTTTTGTTTATTTTTGCAAGGTTTGAACACATATGAGACAGCCTATTCTTCTAACCTTTTTTTTGAAAAAAAAAAAAAATTTCTTTTGCATTTTTCACATTCTTAATTGTTCCCATATTATTTCTGTTTATGGCCTGGCTACATATAACTAAGAAGATGCGCTGCAATATCTACTGATTTCAAGACAGTCAAGTGTGTGATCACTAGTAGTCTACAAAACTACATAGTCCTACAGTGTAGCATGTCTGAGAATTTTCAGTAAGAGTTCGGTGTTCATTGTAAGTATTTGACGTGTGAGTTAGGGAACTGACTAACAGAATAGGTCTGTTAAATTTGGCTGGAGTGGGACTGTGTTTATAGTCAACAGATTCTGTTCAGCACAACATTTCAGCTCTTTAGGTTTTGTCTGCTTTCTCTATAAAAGCAATACTTTATGGTTGTGTAGCGAGAGAAAGGCAATGATTTTTCAGCTGACTTATAAGAGCATGATCCGTCTTTTCCTATCTATATCCAGTGGGTTTTGAATTAGCCCCTTTACCAATGTTCATCAAATATTCTAACAAGTATTTTTTTCAACTTACTACTTCTGCTGACACCTTATAGCCTGTCCTTTTTTTCCCTAGAAATACCAACACCTGTTATAAACAATACTTTGAAAATAGTTTTTGCGTGCTAGAGAACTACTAAAAATTTTTGTAAAATCTTTCAACTGAAAAAAAAACGCACTCCAAAACCCCTTCTAAATTTCATCTTCAGCCCACCGATTCTGTGAGAACCTGACTTTGTGCCTGTCGTTATATAGTGACTTAATTGGCACCTTTCTTTTTGTGGTTGATCAATCAAAGTTCAATGTTACTCCAAGACAAACTGAAATGTAGAACTCCATACTTCGTGCATTACTAACCATCCAAAAAATTTCTTTTCATTTAGTTAACTAAGTCAAATTACACAATGATTGAAGATAATAAAGAGAACAAAGACCATGCATCTGAAGGAGGAAGAACGGCCATCATTTTTTCCCTGAAGAATGAAGTCGGAGGACTTGTAAAAGCCCTAAAACTTTTCCAGGTGTGTAATAATTTCATTTCTATAGCAGCTCTATATTTTTGAGTTTTAAATGTAGTTTTGGAACACACTAGAATTAATTACATCCATTTATTAAGGGTGTGATTCCTAACATGGCTCCCACTTAGCACCCAAAATTATTCACGAGGGTAAATTTATGCCTCAGAGATTAGATGCTGGCTTAAAGACTTCACAAACTTCTGCACCTACTAAAGATTGGGAGAGATTCTTCTTTTTACTCCATGAAAGGGGATTGGTACTCATTGTTTCTAAAGCATTTAAGAAGCAGACCTGAAGCACCTGCTGATGGTGGGTAGACTCTTGGGGGCTGACCCGCTGCCTTCAGTGCCATTGTCACCGTGCGAGGCTGGACTGAGGGTGACAGAGGTACTCCTTGGATTGCTGAGCAGGTATCCTGCAGGGAATATGGCAGTGTCGCTGTGCTCTGTCATCTGGCACTGCATGTCTAGGCTAGGGGTTCCTGTATGCTCCTTATACAAGATGTATGATTAATAATTAAAAATAATATATAAAAAAGTGAGGTTTATGCCTGGTAAACTACTGTTTTTAAATCCCTTGCTTGTGAGAAATTAAATGGAGACTTGACAAGCATCATTATGAACTTCCCCAGACCAAGTTGCTGATCAGCTTCTTATGGGAGAGATGAAAGAAAAAGATCAAGGAATTTAAACCTCCTTACTGTGTCTTTTTCTGCTTCCTCAATGTAAAAGAAACTAAAAGAACACAGATTCCTTCATTTTCTTCGAAATGGGAAGCTTTTCAAAATCAAACTGTTTCCCTACCACCAATAAGCAAACTGCCATCAGAAGATCCAAATAACTAAAATAAATTCACGTAGCTGGTAAATATTCTGTGGCAACAGAATATTTTTTTTTGGAATAATGACTTTTAGTTTTCAGTCAGTCACTTTTAGTCGATCTGTTTGAAAATATTGCTTCTTACAAAACAGGAGAAGCATGTAAATCTGGTGCACATCGAGTCACGGAAATCCAAGAGACGAAATTCCGAGTTTGAGATCTTTGTTGACTGTGACAGTAACAGGGAACAACTGAATGAGATCTTCCAGCTCCTCAAATCCCATGTCAACATTGTCTCTATGAACCCAACAGAACACTTCAACGTACAGGAAGATGGTAAGCATGAAGGGCACTGCTGGCAAACATGCATAAAGATAGATATTATTGCACTTCTCAGCGTGTTTGAAGTTTGTTTAAGGTGTCCACATCTGCATTCATATAGTGTTTTCCATGGGTAGCTGTCGGGTTTGTGCTTCTGTGTTGCCTGTGAATGTAGAGTGGTTGATGTGAGTGGGGGCTGCATTGGCTGTTGTCCTCTAGAAATACTGGCTGCTTGTTTTTCTGTGCTCCCATCCCTCCTCAGTACAGCACAGCTGCTGTAAGTGGGAGTCCGTGCACCAGCAGAGACCGATGCAAAGGCAAAGCCTGAATGCAGGGCTGGGCTGTGGCCTGTGCACCATGGTGATAGAGCTGTCATACTGACAGGCACCTGTTCACGTTATGGAGAGTGGGAGATTTTTTTTTTTTTTTTTTTTTTTGCTATTTCCTCGTGTAGCTCCTGACTTAATGTTTTTTGTTTTGTTTTGTTTTTTTTTTAACCACTTTTCATCATAAAAGGTTACTTATATCAGTGTGAAAGAAAAGGTGCCTTTCACTTTTGGAAGGCTTCACATCCTGTTTACCTTTTCTACTAGTTCAAGAGATGCTCAAAATTCAGGGCAGCACAAAGTCAGTCCCATATATTTCTCAGTCACCGCACTTGGCACAAGCTGGTAGGCAGGGAGGGATGAGATATGGTGTCTTCTGGATAAAATCTGCTCATTCTAGCCGTAATTAGGGGAAATCTCAATCTAAATGCTTCTCCTGTTCTTTTTAAGAAAACTAAAGAGCATAGGGAGAGAAAGAAGTCCTTTGGTTGTTAACAGCTCTGGCAAGAGCCACAAAAAAAACTCTTTAGCTTTAAAAAAAATAAAAAATAAAAAGCCAGTGGTAAAACTAATTATGCATCTCTAAAGCTGCAGGGCTAAAATCGCCTCCTTCTCTTCCTATTCCCCAGCAAACCTCTCAGCAAAGCCTGATTTTTCAGGGACGTATAAGCACAGAGCACTGTTTCTTGCCCAGGGTCAGTAAAGCAGGATGGGAGGACTCCAACCTACTCCTGCCCAAGGACCACAAGCAAATGGATTCTTGGCTCCTTTGCCTGCTTTGTGCCCTCAAAGACTGGCATAGCACTGCGCACAAGGAGGCCTTGCAGAACAGGAGCCTCTAGATGCTACTCTAACATTAATAGTAGTAGCAAACCCGTGTTAACTGTTTCCTCCCCTGGAAGATTTGGAGTCCGTTGTGCTCTGTAGGCAGACTGGCAGTGACAGAGGAGGAGGAAGTGTGAGCTGTAGGCTGGTGCCAGATAGGCAGTGGACTCTCTTGTCCTATTCATGACCCTTTTAATTTATAGATTTTGCTTGTAACCGCCATAGCCATACTTGAAAGTAGCATTTCCTCCCTCAGCACGCTTGCCGTTATTAATAACTTTGTGGATTCCATGCGTTCCCTAGACATGGAGAATGTTCCCTGGTTTCCAAAGAAGATCTCAGATTTGGATAAGTGTGCAAACCGAGTGCTGATGTATGGGTCCGATTTGGATGCTGACCATCCAGTAAGTATCTTCCTCCCCCTGTGCCCAATCCTTAGTAGAAAGTACCTTGTGGAACTTGCTTTTAAAAAGTGCAGCTTTTCCTCCTCCCTTTCCTTCCCCTCAGCAGTGCCTCTATGGGTCTGAACACCCCGTGGGGGTTTCGCTTCTTTTCCTAGTACTGGCAAGGCTGTCACTGGGTTTAGCTCCCGTGCCTTTCTGCACGGCTTACTTATGTGAGCACTTTGGGTCTGGGCCCTGAGTGGTTGCATAAAAATACTACTACTACTACAACAATAACAAAAAAGCTGTCGCTAGACAGGCTTAGTTCCTCCTCTTTCTTTCTTCCTTACTGGAAGTGGAGCAAACAAATTAGTACTTGCACTGTACAAATGGCCAATTTATTCTGTAATTTAGAATAATCAAGCAAGTAATCAATTTTGTGTAAATCGTGATAAGACTAAAAGGAATCTTAGTCTATTGAATATGTATTGTACATGCATAAAGCCTCTAATCTTTGCTTTGAATTGGTGTATTCGCTTATTTTACAGTAAAATAAAAAAGTTTCAGATGACAGTTCCTGTCCTGTCCCCTCATTCTTACACAGCATACTTTTATATTTCCCATTGAAGGAATGTCAAATGTCTTGTTTTAAATGTATTTACTTAGTAAAGCTTGAAAGCTCATTTAACTTCTCTTTTTCTTCCCTCCTCACCTTCCCTCAGGGTTTCAAAGACAATGTCTATCGCAAGAGACGAAAGTATTTTGCAGACCTGGCTATGAACTACAAACAGTAAGCTCAATTTACTCCAGAATAAGCTTCCTGAATGCTTTGAAAGAATAGCAGAGTGGACTGGCAGGAGCTCACATCCTTGGGCTCTGATCTCACTGAGATAGACTTGGCTCAGGAATCAGGGCTGGAGGGGTGAAATGAAGGCAGATTAAAAGGTGGATCTAGGCCACCTTACAGCTTCCTGGGTCTCTGATCAGTCTGAGGATCAGCTCACGGCTGCGCAGCCATTGTGGCATCCGTGGCAGCACTGATCCTTGGACGGGCAGCAGCGGCAGCGTGGGCTTCCTGCACTGTGGTTCATTCAGGCCCTGGGTTTGCTCCCTGCTTCTCTGGAAGTGGGTGTAGCAAGAACAGGGGGTGGGCAACATGTTGCATAGCTGCCTGTGCCTGCACATACGTATTATGCCAGGGCAGATGGGTCTCCTTTGTGATGAAGAGGGGGGGAGGCAAAAGTCAGCACAGAGCCCGTTGACCACTAAGTGTAAACTCTCTAGGCAAATGTTAATACTTGAGTTTTATTTCCTGGTTTAAAATAGTGCATGTGATGCACAGATAAGAAGTCTTCTGCGAAATGAAATTCAAAGAGCTGCTTTCTTTAGAGATGCTGCCTGGGGGAGGGGGCTCTTAAAGCTGCAAGTGTTTTGTAGCCCAGTGCTATAATTATTTTCTGAACATGATTTTCTTGTTGCTGTTGCACGTGTGAATTTAGATGGCAAGTTCCTCAACTGGGAATGACCTAGAAACACGGGGTGTCTAGAGCTCTGCTGCACTGTGCATTAATGCAGCTGGCCACCAGCACACAGGCAGTTACTGTTGGTGTGTTGTCAAGTTTCCCTTCGGAAAGCACCTGCCATGCTGATTACTTAGCTGGCAGCAGAAGCAATGTATTGACACTCAAGTTGTGTTCAGCAGGCTTTAGATCACAGCTTTGACATAATCTACTTTAATCAAGATCCTAAGGGCTAATTATGAGAGATGGACTACAATTACTGTGTTCAGACAGACACTTGTCTTCTCTGCATAGAGGCATGATTTTTACCTGACGTACATTTAGCTGCTTCCTCTCATTGTGTTGCTAATTTAGGGGATTATCTTTTCCTAAAACAAATAAAGGTAATGGAAAGGAATTGTGTACAGGTAGTGGAAATACTACAAGGAAAATGATGCATTCTCAGCTCCTGAAACTAAAGGTTTTGGCATTATTTTAAATGTTATTTCTGGTGTTAAAACACCTAAGAAACTGTTAGCAAGACCAAACCTTTCAGACCCCAGTGAGGTCAATGTAAAGATTCCTATCAGTTGATTTAGGTGGAAAAGAGAGCCAACCCCTTAGCCTGAAAGCTCTCTTGGTTGTAGACCGGATATCACTGTATTTTGCTGTATAGTGAAGTCTGAAACCTGACCACGTGTCACAGCCATATGAATGTTAAATAATAATAGTAAGGAAATGAATCATCCTTATAAGCCTTTTATCAAGGCATGTCCTTTTGTCCTCTTCTCCTTTTAGTGGTGACCCAATTCCCAAGATTGAATTCACAGAGGAGGAGATCAAGACCTGGGGGACTGTATACCGAGAGCTTAACAAGCTTTACCCAACTCATGCCTGCAGAGAGTACCTTAAAAACTTGCCCTTGCTCACCAAATACTGTGGGTACAGGGAAGACAATATTCCCCAGCTGGAAGATGTGTCCCGCTTCCTGAAAGGTATTGTATTAATTTTCTTAAACAAAAAAGGAATTGGAAGTCAATTTGAAATCACACTGCTATTATATGGGCACCAGAAATGATCCTTGGTGTCCTGGTTTTGGCTGGGAAACCCAAAAGTGAAACATTTGCTTGATTTAATTATGGTCTTTCTACCAACTGGATTTTAATGCATCGTATCCTGGATATGCAAAAACAGTGATGTCTGGGGGCAAATGCTAACTGTAAAGAAACTCGGGATTGGTTAAAGCAATGCCTAATTGTATAGTGTTGGCTGTAGACATAAAATTTTAGTAAATCCTATACAGGGATAGGGACATTTTTATTACATGTTGGCCATTCTTGAGTTTAGGTCTAATTTTCTAGTCAGGCCTGATTTTCCCACATGCTCTTGAGCCAAAGTAGCAGTGTGGCATTTACCCCAGTTACAGCTGGGATAAGAATATTATGAAGTTCTACATTAAACTAACGTACAATTTCTCTGTTCCTTTTTAGAGCGCACAGGTTTCACCATCCGTCCTGTTGCTGGGTATCTGTCACCCAGGGACTTCTTAGCAGGATTAGCATTCAGAGTTTTTCACTGCACTCAGTACGTCAGACACAGCTCGGACCCTCTCTACACACCGGAGCCGTGAGTCATTTAATTTTGGTGTACAATGAGACGCGCATTTTTGAATCTTGCTGCCTGAAGCCAAGCTACTTAAAAGCTGTTCAAGAATACCAGCAAGAAAACTTATTTTTAAAGGTGCCAAAGACTCGGTCTTCATGGTGAATGGAATGATGTTTTGGCATGCTCAAGTGCCACCTTCAGAAGTACAGATTTTTCAAAAATACAGCACATTATTTGAGAACTCCTAGTGGTGTCATTGTGGACAAAGTTAGTTTAACATTCAATTGCCTTATAAATGTGCAGCTTGGATCTTAATTTTAGACATCTTCATTTGAAAATCTGAGTTTATGTACTTTTGTAGAGCTGGTATGACCTGCTTAGTTGCTTTCAGCTGAACTTGATTTGATGCTTCTCTGTGTTTTGGTTATTAAAGTTTCACATGAGACATATCTGTTTAGTGGTGTTGCTTTTTCACTCTACAAAAGAAAGATGATGAGGTTTCTTGTTTTTTCTGTTTTCCAGTGATACCTGCCATGAGCTCCTAGGCCACGTCCCTCTTTTGGCTGAACCCAGTTTTGCTCAGTTCTCCCAGGAAATTGGTCTTGCATCACTTGGGGCATCAGATGAGGCTGTCCAAAAACTGGCTACAGTGAGTGTTTCAGTGCCCAGTGATCCTCTTTAAAGCTTAGCGCTTTACTCAGCTGATCCCACTCTGTCTAATTAATTTGGAGAGTCATGTCAACATTAGCCATGCCAGCTGCTAGACCTGTTTCACAGGTGCTCAATTTTTAGAGCATATAGCAAGCATATGCTAGGAAATATATATATATATATGTATATATATGTATATATATATATATAAATTAAGGAAGATGTGAGTGGTATTTTTCTTCACTTGGCTATCAGATAAGGATGTCATTTCTGGGGGTAGCTTACTTCTTCCAGCTTGAAATTCCATAGTCTGATTAATCTGATAAATATCTTTTTTACTTCCAGGAACACGATTCAATGATTTTAAATGTAATCTGTTTCTTTACTGTGTCAAATGAATTGAAACAATACGATCTTTTCATTAACTGTGTTGAGCACTAGCATTAGATACTTTTTAGCCAATAAATTCAGATAATGTAAATTAATCTTACTTCCAGACAACAGTTTCTAGATGTTTTGGCCAAAATATTATGAGATTAAAATTTTACATGAAAAATAATTGTTGCAACTTATGAAAGCCCTCCCCCTCCCAGTTGTAGCTAGTGGTAAAAATTTTGCTGTCTTCACGGGGAGCAGAATTAAACCATCTAAGAAAATACCCTTCCTTGCCATATACCTGCAGGAATCATGAAATCCAGCGAACTAAACATTTTTTTAGAACACTAAGCAAATGAGGAACAAACTGTAATGGGCTGTTGTTCACCAAGGTCCTCTCTGTCCAGTGTTTCTTTTAAGCTGAACAATATTTCCATGATCCTACTGGGATTAACAGCTTCTGGCCTATCTGGGCGAACTATATTATCAGACTTTCTTATTAGAACTGTGCAGTCCTGTGGTTCTTCACCCTTCCATTCAGGTTCCTTCCCCTTTCTATATCCGAGAGTGATAACAAATGATGACTGTATGCCATTTGAAACTGTTTGACCCCACCTGCAAATAGAAATGGCCCCGTCTAGCTCACTGCAGCATTTTTGCAGAAGGATGAATTATTTTACTCCCTTCTCTGTTTCAGTGCTACTTCTTCACTGTAGAGTTTGGCTTGTGCAAGCAAGAGGGACAGCTAAGAGTTTATGGGGCTGGGTTGCTCTCTTCAATTAGTGAGCTCCAGGTAAGAATATCCACTGCTTATTTCACTCTTTTCTTTGCTCATACCTGATTATTATTGTCACTGTTCTGCCATTTTTTATGAGGTATAATTCTAAAAGTACTTCTAAAAAATAAAACACAACCAGCACCTCAGTACCTGCTGTAGGGAATTTTAGGTGAATTTAGTGTGGCATTAATTAGAGGGCAGTGTTCTTTTGGGTGCGTGCTAAGCAGCTCTTGCGTTGTTCTCAGAAAGCATCATATGACTGGTATTTCTTAACCTTAGGTTCCAGGTAACCTATTTTGAGAATAAGACTCTGCTGGTTTAACCAGATTCTGAAAATATTGCTCTTGTTTACAAAGCAGCCTTGTGTTTGAAGAACCCCATTTTTGATCCTTATTGGTGGAATATGACCCTTCAGAGTTATTCAGTTCGTTAAGCTTAAACCACTGTTCAGCTGCAGACATGTTTTAAGAAGCAACACACTACATATAGTCTCACATCATTTTTTTTTTTTTAATTCACTTTTTGCTTCTTGTCTTCTTCCTTACGGATCCTTTTGGTGATGATGTTCCTCTGACATGATAACACATTATGTTACCCAGCACTCACTTTCTGGCAGTGCCAAAGTCAAGCCTTTTGATCCAAAGGTCACCTGCAAGCAAGAATGTCTCATTACAACTTTCCAGGAGGTTTACTTTGTTTCTGAAAGTTTTGAAGAAGCAAAAGAAAAGATGAGGTACAGTTTTTCTTCCCTGTTTTGTAGAAGCAGGTTTGACTTCATGCATCTCTCAGCAGCAGCATCAAATCTTTTCATTCTTAGCACAGTTTTATACTTACCTTTCCTGGGGCTGGAAAGCTGAATTTAATATTTGTTTAGTCTCCCATGTACTGGATGGAAAAGATGATGAAGTAGTAATTATAATTATCACAAAAGTGGTTTAGAAAAGTGGTTATTGATACTGATTGCACACAGAGGATGCATTTGTCTTTCGTTTAAACTCCTTCTCTTCTTTTACTTGAATAGAGAGTTTGCAAAAACCATCAAGCGCCCATTTGGCATGAAGTACAATCCATATACTCAGAGTGTGCAGATCCTGAAAGACACCAAGAGCATTGCCAGCGTGGTGAACGAGCTACGTCATGAGCTAGACATTGTCAGCGATGCCCTCAGCAAGATGGGCAAACAATTGGAAGCTTAACATTCCCATCATCAGTGTGGTGTGCTCAGCAACTCTTTTCTTTCCCCCACTGATTTCTTTCTAGGCATGTAACGTGCTGTATGCAGAACTTTCCTTTATAAATGGAAGAATGTATGGCCCATAAGGATAATCACTTTATTTGTTTCTCTGTTTAAAGTTGCTTACAAAACGTATTTCCTCCACCTCTGTCCTCCCTGGATAAAAAAGTCCTAGTGTTCCTTTTCAGAAGCTAGCAGAGGACTGGAGAAATCACCAGACTGGACCACAGCTGTAGTCTGTGGATCAGGGCTGGGAGCAGATGCTTCAGAGGGTGGCTTATGAGGCAATCATAGAATAATTTGGTACAGGGAAATGTCTGTCTGACTCTGGTAGTCTATGCTGCTAATTTTACAGTAGTGTAGACTTTATAGCATAGAAGTTACAGTAATCAGTGCTTCTGTGCTTGTGCTACTAAGTTTAAAACTTAACCGATTACAATCCAGGCATCAGGACACAAATAGCTGGAAGCTGATCATGATAAAATGGAGGAGGTCAAATCTCCTTTACAAAGAGATCGTTTTTTCTCCTAAAGAATCACAACTGTACTGATTAGCATCTTTCTAGTAGAAGGCAGAGATACAGAGCTGTTGTGTGAAATCTTATTCTGCTTATTTCAAGAGATTTGCTGTCAGCTCAGAGTCAGGATTTTTGTTTCTGTCACTGGTATTGCACCTGAGGGAAGACACTAAGGAAATATCATTTGCCTTTTTCCTCACAGAATAAATTTAGCCAAGATTATAGCAAGCTATCAGGTAGTGATTTATCACAATGCCTAAAACCATTTCCAAATTACAATTCAATATTCAAAATGGCTTCACAGGACTAAGTGAAGCTCAGTTGTAAAGTGGCTCTCATTTCAAACTCTGGTGTTTAAGTTCTTAGTTATGGCCAAAGTTCATGGCTTTTTTATAAGAATAAACATCCTATTGACAGCTCAGTCATTGACCTTGCAAGCTGCACAAAGATGGATTTAGTTTCTTCTTTGCAAGGCCTGAACACCTGTATTCACCATCAAGCAAATTATAACTGAAAGATCCAAACCTTTGATAGGAATCAGTGTCCCTCAGTAGTTTCAAGCATCCTGTGTAGCTGTACAGAGCTGCACTGCCTGCTTTTTCTACCACCCTGTCTATGAAATGATTATATCTGTATGGAGAATGATACATTTGAATGGAAGATCTGTGATGTGTAGGGTGTATTTTATATGATGCTAGGCACCGATTCTTCGTATGTAGATCTACAGGAAGGCCACAGTTTGCAACTGTGGATGTTACTGGGAAAGTCGACTGAAATTGCAAATGCTCTGGAGATGTTGATCCAAGTCCTTTGGAAATTGGAAAGGACTTTCGAGAGCCTCTGTGCTTGATAATGACTTTATTTCATATGCCTTCTGGTAGGCTGCATCTGCTTCATAAGCAATCACCGGCCCTATCTTTCCAAACACTCACTGTTTATCTAGACAAGATTTAATTTTCCTGTGACTTTCTTAATCCACTAGTATTTTTTTAAAGAATATTTTGGACATATAAACTTGTGGTCTACAACATTTACAGTTTGTCACACAAATAGATTTTAGACGCTTCCTCTTCCTGAAGAACTAGTCTTTGAGCAGTGAGGGAGGATGCACTGTCTGCTTCTGTGATAACAGTTAATACTTAGCCGCATTTTTTAAAATGATTGGATTATTGTGTTATTGAAATATAGATCTGCGTTACTACAAGCCTTTGCCTGAATTATGTATTCATTGAGTAGGAAACCTTACATCTCCTAAATTAGCACCTGATTTCAAATACTTTGGAAAAAACAGCAATTGTGTCTTTATTTGCACCCGTGTAACAAAAAGTGTAAGTACTGCTAAAAGTAATAGAGGACGTGTTTTCACAGTGTTAACATGTATGTTTGGCTTCACACACCCAACCTTTCTGCCTAGGTGTAGAGCGGTAACAATTTAAGTATTTTTAACCACTGTGGAGGCTTTAACTGTCAATGCAATAAATAGCGACGCCCTGTTGGTGATTAGTAGAAGCAAATAAACCTTTACTTCAGCGCTGTAGCACTCCCTTCTGACTACGGTTTTGTGTGTTTACGCTCTGATTCGGCTTTTCTGTCCCCGCGCGTTCGTTCCGTGGGGAATGGTGCATATATCTGTGAGAGGTGACGGGGCGGGGGGCGGCGCACGGGTCCCTGAGGCAGCGCGCGTGAGGCGCGACCGTTCCCCAACGGCCGTGAACGTTCCCCAACGGCCGCCCGCGGGGGGAAGCGCTCCGGGCCGCCGCGGGCTGAGGCGGGGCCCCGCCGGAGCCCGTCCCCGCTCCGCCTCTTTCTCCCCTGCGGCTGTGGGACGGGACGGGACGGACGTGGAGCTGCTGGCCTGGGTAGGTGGGTGCCGGGGGCGGTGCGGCACAGGGGAGCCGGGCCCTGGCCCGCCGCGAGATGGGGGCGAGGGGCCGGGGCCGTGAGGTGGCGGTGGTGGCCCCGTCCCCGAGCCTCGCGGGGCAGGTCCCGCCTGCTTCGCGTTTTGCTCCGCTGGTGTGCGAAGGGTAAAGGTGGGTAGCTTCCTTCACATGGCCGCCGTGCGTGGCTCCGGGCTGCCCAGGCACCTGCCTCCTTGCTGCTCCTCACGGCGTGCAAATTGTGAACTAAAACCAGAGCTTGCGAGCAGCCTTCTGAGAAGGATGGTGTGTCTGTCGTGTGGTAACGCTCCAAAACTGACTGCCAGACAGCGCCTGGATCAGCCTCTCGAGCTCAGATCCCGGAATCTCACCCACCTGTTAACCGCCGGCTGAGGTGGGCAGCCTGAAGCTTTTGCCTCAAGTGCCTAACGCTTCAGTAGGTACAAGGTGTTTAGTGCTGAAGGCGCCCTTTTTGGATGCACCATGTGCTGCCTGGGGGAGAGCAGCGAGCAGGGGAGCACAGGTGAGGTGGGTTAACACTGGGCCAGAGGTTACTGACAGTCTGCCCTTGTGAACAGAGGCTGGGGTCATGCTGTTGGACTCTGGTCATTGAATAGAGCTAGAAGTGGCTAAGGCATCCCCCGACGTGTTAACATGTCGTCAGCAGTGGCTCTGTGGGATTGGTTTTGCAGCTTTTGTTTTGTTTTTATAAACACGTGGTCTATTTCCATTTTGCCCCTTTAAGTTAAACGAGTTTGTTCTGCTTTCCTCACTTAGGTTCCAGAATAAGGTAGCATGTCTTTCTCATCTTATTTTGGGGCCTACTGCTGGAAAGTGTTGGCACAAATGACATCTTGGTGATGAGTGGGAACCATTTGCATTAAAATTAAACAGATGGGGATCATTTTTGATAATGAGGCTTTCTGCCTTAGTAACTATTAGCCTACAGTTATTCTTATTCTGATATATTCCAGCATTTTTATTACAACAGTGGGATTATAGTGGCAACCTGTGTGGCAGCAGATCTAGGACAGGTATTGCTGGTAATTCTGGGGGTCTTATGAGACAGCTGCAGGACTGAAGTTCCCCTTCTGGGGGATTTTCAGGAGCAAATACTGGCATGTTAACCTCTGACATGTTCCTGATGAGCTTGTTGGCTCATAGGAGCAGGGCTGAGTGTATCACTTTTGTTAACTTTTTTTTAAAAAAAAAAAAAAATCACAAAAAAACCTTGTCTTTATTTATTTGTGTGTGTATTTGAAGGGTGCAAACAGCTATGGACAACTTGGTCTTGGTCATAAAGAGGATGTGCTGGTACCTCAGTCAACGAAAGATGTTTCCTGCAAATGTTGAGACATTAAGAGCATTACTGGAGGAGGGGGACATTCTGCAGTTATCACTGGTAAAAACATTGCACTTGCAAGGAATGTATGACAGAGCCTGAAAAAGAAAAAAAAAATAAAAATGGTTCCCTGTTGATTTGGTGCTGCCACCTATCTTTTGCTTTTGTTTCTGAGCTTACTTGCAAATTATTAATTACAAAGCGGCTTTCTCCAGTGCTTGTTAATATTTTGGGGAATTTCCTCTGTTTTGTTTATCTGTGGTTGTTTAATGGATTTGTGAGGACAATTTTTTTACCTGTTTCATATAACAGCTTTTCATACAAAGCTGTCAATTTTCCTGTATTGAGGATGAGGGGGGAAGGAGTCAAGTAGGAAGTTATTCAGTCTTGAGAAGTTCTAGTGTAAGGAGCGGAAAATAGCGTCTGGTCCTTGAAGGGTTCTGCTGTGGGCTAATTATGGGAAAAAAGGAATACGGGGAGGTGTGTATGGTATGAAACAGTTCTGATAACAGGTTCCTGTTTCTCCCTTGACTCTATATACCTGCTTATTCAAAGATGCCTCATATGCATCAGAAATAGTTCTTTCTCTTTTTGAGTGATTGCAGTGCCTAAAATGACACAGTCAGCTGTCATTGTCTGTCACAGGATCTCATGGCGTATGGACTTCTCTTTTTAGTCTGTCAAGTGGATGTGATTTGATTTTATTTATTTATTTTTATTATTCCAGGTGCTGGAGAGCTCTTTGTGTGTGGCCATAACAAAGAAGGGCAGCTGGGACTGAATCACACAGAAGATGTACTGCGTTTCACTTTGTGCACTGCCCTGTCTGGCTTTCATGTAAAAGAAGTTGTCTGTGGTTGGGATTTTACAATCGTATTAGTAGGTAAGTCTGCTTCTGTAGGAGCTGGGGAAAAATGGTGATGTAGAGAACACAGTGAAAGTTCCACATTGCTATTGCTTGTGCAGTGCATGGCACTCACAAGTTTTAAGCTACTTATATTGCAAACTAAGTTAGTCTGCGTTTCTTGTATCACCTTGAACTTCAGACCTTTACTGAACATGATATGTAAAACCAGAAGCCTGTGTTCTCAAGTGCTTTGGAAGAGGAGATGCTAGGTCTTTTTTGAGTTGTTTCACTGTGATACTTTTGCCTGTTGGAATGTTACGGTGCTTTGCTTTTGCTCACTTATACACTGATCAGACTCTTAACGCTTTATTTTGCAGGAATTGGCCTAGTCCTGTCCTGTGGGTCTAATGCTTTTGGACAATTAGGAATTCCTCAAATTTCAGGTCCATGCTTGACTCCACAAAAGATTGAGGTAAAGATCTAAAAGGAATTGTACTTTATTGCGCTGAATGTTTTGTTTCTTATCGCAACTAAAGGCCTGGTGACCTCAGTGGGCTTTAAGCCAGGCCCTTCAACCACTTTTGAAGGGGTCTATCTGATGAAGTAAATTTACAAAGTAAAGGACCAAAGATGGTAATTGTCTCAGAAATGAGAAGCAAAGGTTGCTTTCCTTGTTGTATGAAGAAGTTGCCTGTTTGTTATGGAAAGCTGTCTGTTTCACTTGTGATTAGAACAATTCATTAATGCATTTGGATGACATCTGCAGAATGAGTCTGATGCTTGGGTGATGTGAAGTGATACTAAAGCTAATGAAACCGTCTGACTTTACTTCAGCTGAAGTTTTGCCTCAGGTTTGTAAGAGACTAGATAAGTTTTGCTACCTGGGGTTTACTCATACCTTTGCATACCTTGTTCAAGGCTTGTGCTTAACTGTTGGAATGATGCCTTATAAAACAAACTAGATTAGCAGTAATCCACCCCAGAAAAAAACTGTGTGATAGAGTTCAACAAAACTAGTGATGTCAGTTCTTCTGATACATTGCTCTTTTGCTTCTTGTGCACTTCTGTTTTTTAAATATGCACTATTTTTCAGGTGTATTTATGACTACAAATTTCTTTCCCACAGCGAGGACTGTAGTATTATTTCCGGGTCTTAAAAACTTTTAGATAAAAGCAAGCTTGGTCATTCCCAAAATAATATCAGTATGGGGAAGTATGTAGCTGCAGGAAAATCAAACTGAGAGTATATACTTTAGTTACGTACTTTGAGACTAAGATTATTTTTACTTCTGCATGTAAAGGAACTGAAAACTACATTGACTCACTTCTTGTTTAACCTCCAGTATTTATCAAACAATATCAGCTTCAAAGGAAATAGAGAAGGAATAGAAACTGGTACCTGCTTGACTTTGCAGGCAACCCCCCTCCCTACTGGTCCTGCCTCCCCAGGTGCCCATACACAACAGGTTTGAGGCCCTGGAGCTTGAGAGACCGGTGGGTGAGGAGGAGGTGAACAGTCTACCCAGGAGGATGCCTAGGGCGAGGAAGTTGACTCCACACCTCAGTACTCCCTCCACTAAGAAAGAAAGAAGGGTGATAGTTGTAGGCGACTCCCTTCTCAGGGGAACAGAGGGCCCTATTTGTCAACCTGACCCTACCCATAGGGAAGTCTGCTGCCTCCCTGGGGTCAGGGTCAGGGGCATTGCCAGAAAGCTTCCTAAACTGGTTCTCCCCTCTGACTACTATCCTCTTTTGATAATCCACACTGGCAGAGATGTGGTGGGAGATGTGGTGGTCGTGAGCTGTCTTGAGCAGAGTGACCATGAAACGGTAGAGTTCTCTATCCTTGGCAAAGTCAGGAGGGGGGCCAGTAAAACCGCTGTCTTGGACTTCTGGAGGGCAGACTTTGAGCTGTTTGGGACACTGGTTGGCAGAGTCCCTTGGGAGGTGGTTCTGAAGGGCAGAGGAGCCCAGGAAGGCTGGGCACTTCTCAAGAAGGAAATCTTAATGGCTCAGGAGTGGTCTGTCCCCACGTGCCCAAAGATGAGCTGGCGTGGAAGAAGACCGGCCTAGCTGAACAAAGAGTTGTGGCTACAGCTTAGGAAAAAAAAAAAAAAAAGGTTTATGATCTTTGGAAAAGAGGGTGGGCCACTCAGAAGGATTATAAGGATGTTGTAAGGATGTGTAGGGACAAAATTAGAAAGGCCAAAGTTCATCTGGAGCTCAATCTGGCTACTGCTGTTAAAGACAACAGAAAATGTTTTTATAAATACATTAACACGAAAAGAAGGACTAGGGAGAATCTCCATCCTTTACTGGATGCGGGGGGAAACTTAGTGACGAGAGATGATGAAAAAGCTGAGGTGCTTAATGCCTTCTTTGCCTCAGTTTTTAGCGACAAGACCAGTTGTTCTCTAGATACCCAGTACCCTGAGCTGGTGGAAGGGGATGGGGAGCAGGATGTGGCCCTCACAATCCACGAGGAAATGAGGCAGGTCCTGCTTGATGAACTTGATCTCCTTCTGTGACAAAGTGACACAGTGGGTGAGGGAAAGGCTGTGGATGTCAAGGTCTACCTTGACTTCAGTAAGGTTTTTGTTGCTGTTTCCCACAGCATTCTCCTTGAGAAACTGGCTGCTCTTGGCTTGGACTGGTGTACGCTTCGTTGTGTTAGAAACTGGCTGTGTAGCCAGGCCCAAAGGGTTGTGGTGAATAGTGTTAAATCCAGTTGGAGGCCGGTTATTAGTGGAGTCTTCTAGGACTCAGTATTAGGGCCAATTTTCTTTAATGTCTTTATCGATGATCTGGATGAGGGGACCGAGTGCACACTCAGTACGTTTGCAGATGACACCAAGTTAGGTGCGTGTGTCGATCTGCTCAAGTGTAGGAAGGCTCTGCAGGAGGATCTGGATAGGCTGCACTGATGGGTTGAGGTCAACTGCATGAAGTTCAACAAGGCCAAGTGCTGGGTCTTCCACCTGGGGCACAACAACCCCAAGCAGCGCTACAGGCTGGGAGATGAGTGGTTAGAAGGCTGCCTTTAGAGCTTGTAGAGCTTAGTGATCTGGTTTAGAGGTTTAGTGGAGGACTTGTCAGTGTTAGTTCAGAGGTTGGACTAGGTGATCTTGGAGATCTCTTCCAACCTAGATGATTCTGTGATTCTGTAATCCTCTAAGTAGGGGGCTGGACTTCAGTGGGAGCCAGGACGTGTCTGAGCAGGGTCAGGGCCGCAGTCAGGCTGTGACCCAGCCGAAAAGCTCTGTCTCTCCTTGGCTTCTATTGCAGGAGTCCTTTTGGTCAGCAGCGAGGATGGGCCCAGAGCAGTTGGTGGTCAGCAGAAACAGGGCAAAAAGTTTTCTTCCAGTGATGGCCGCAACTTTCTTGAATGATGAATGGGGGGAAGCAGGATCTGGAGGCTGTGCTGCTGCTTGCACTTGACTTCCCCCAGGTGGCTCTGCGCAGCACTGCTGCATCCTGCTGCGGGCACCCCTTAGCAGAGAAGCAGCGTGTCAGAGGCTCTGGGCAAAAGGTGATGTGAAGTGTCCAACTGCCGAGCTGCTGAAGCCCTGAGGACCCAATGCCAAGAAGATGTTTCCCCCTCCTATTGGCAGAGCCTACCCAAAGATGAATTATATTAAGGTCAGGAGTTCTGGAAATCTGGAATTCCCTGGCAAGACTGGAGGAGCTAAGCTGGGCACTGACCTATTAGGGGGACTGCCCACTGTGCCCGCGCAGCCTGCAGAAGGGGTAGGGGAGGCAGGCAACGACCTTAGGGTCTGGGCAAGCTGCTGCAGGTGGGGAGCTCACTTATGCACAGCCTTGGCTTGGCACTCCTGGTAGCCAGGGAGGTTTTTCAGCCCCTTGGTCATGGTTACACATTTACTTTTGTTAGGGAATGTCTCATGGAAGAGGGGCGTGTTGTATTCCAAAGCCTAATGTCTTTATTGGAGCTGTGCAAATGAAGTGACTGCTTTACCTCTGCCTTCTTTCCAGTGGTTGAGAATTCCTTGGAGATGCTTTCCTTTATTAACAAGAGGAGTGTCTGCTCTGCCAGAAGCTGAGAAGAAACAAGCTCCCAATTTCCGGAGGACAGGGTTACAAAAGGCTTTGCAGCCACCAAGGCACAGTTTCAAGCTTTCCTGCCTGAGCTTTGCAGGTGCCATGCTTGTCAGGTTGGCTCCTAGACTAAGGCTGTCAAACAACAGTTCTACCGTGTCTGATTTTTTTGCCTTGTGGCTTGCTGGTGGATCCAGAGAGGGAGCACAGCACCGTTACTCATTTTATTGGTGCCAGGAAAGGACCAGGTATACAAACACAGGTCTGCTGTAGGTTTTTTGCCGATAAGATGCCGCTAAGCTCACTGAACTGGACTGGCAAGTACTCAAAATGTGAATTACTCTACTGAAATGATTTCCAGTGACCTCGGGATTTGCCATAGATAAAGGCAGCAAGGTCCTGAAGCAAATTGACAGAAGTGGAGTTCAGATATTACCTTGGGCAACAGAGTCCTTCTCTTCTGTCTGACAAAAAGCAATCCACTTGTTAGATGGTTCTGGACGTGACCAGAAAAACCTTCCACCAGCGGGAAGCAAACCCTCGAAGACAGGCACTGACATGCTGAAATTCCTTGCTAGTTTGGGCACAACAAATACCTTCCTGACCAGTCTGTTGGCTTCCTCTGCCCCTCTGTCTGAAGCCCTGAAGGACTGCAGTGCAGGGCTAATGGACAGTGTTTGTAAGAGGCAACCCAAGTGTTTGAAGCGTGCAGAAAACCCAGTCATGTCCCGTTCTCAGTCCTCAAACTGGTATAAAATCCTGACTGCAAAAGAAGTGACATGAAGGTGTAGTTCTGGAGATGTATCCAGAGGTCAGCTCCAGGGAGTAGAGCCTTTAAGAGTATTTTTATTCTAATGAGATACCCGAGGAAGGAGGAGACTGTCTCTGTGGGAGCACAAAGTGCTTACCAGGTAATGAAAAGGAATCAATATGGAGAATGTCAAGTGACTGCCTTATGCTGTCTGTTAATTTGCTTTGCTCTCCTTTATCTTGCAGCCTCCTAAAAGAAGCAGTGATAGAAAAGACGTCTCCTGAAAGCCAAAGGACTTGTTCTGGACAAGCACCTGTTGCTCCAAGTCCCCCATGGTTTAGTTCTGTGAGGTGCCATCTGTTGTCGTCAGCGTGTTTGGGGCTGGAACACTGTTTTCTTCTTCTCTGAAAAGCTCTTTTTGGGGAAAGAGGGCTGTGGGGAAGCTGGGAGTGCTCTGCATGCTGGGGAGCCATTTCTCCCCATGCTGAGGTTGACACAAAACTTCCCAATCTCCTCAACTGTTCCCTTTTGGCCTTTCAACAGGCCCCTGACTCGAGCGCCTGCAGCTGTGGGCTCCCTCCCAGCGCAGGGCTGTGTTTCAGTGCACGGGGCATTTCTGGATGCACCTCCTAGAGTCTGGAGAGTGAGTGTGCAAAAGTAGTGCCATCCCCTGGGCTTTTGTTTTCAATCAGTCCCAGTTTGTTTCTGGCAGTCAGGTTTGTAAGCAGGAGGTAACCAACCTGACTAGGAAGGAGTTTGCCAAAAGTGAGCTGCAATGGCCAGCTGTGGCAAGGCTGGTGCATGCGAGAAATGTGCAGCAAAGCTCCGAGAGGCGCTTAATTTCCCAGGTAGAAAGCATGGCTCTCTGGTTTCCAACAGCTACACGTTGGGTGCGGAGTGCATGTCAGGAAGGGGAATTTCCTCAAGCAGTTCCATCACAGCAGATGAGGTTTTTGTGTTAAATGTTGTTCCTTCCTTGTACGCATGCGGTCCCTTGGTGAAAGAGGGAGCACGCTGGTTTCCAGACCCACGCCTGCAGACTCTGGTCTTAGATTAGGACACTTAATGTGCTTTGAAATTCTCTTGATGCCAGCATCTGAAGAAGCGGAGGCTTGTGCACTCACTCCTTCTGCAAAAGGCAAAGCCCTCCCCGAGGTTTCCCCAAGAAGGGCAGGAGAAAGCAGCCAATGAGATTGTGAATCAGAACCTTTATTTGAGCAAGGTTTGAGAGAGATGTGGGGCGGGGTAGCACAGAGTCGTGCCGAGCTCTCTTTGTCCATAGCCGTGGGGCCCGTTGGTGTGCTTGTAGGACCATGGCCGGGTAGGGATGGGGTCCTTGTGTGCTTCCTGCTCCTTCGGTGGCTGTGGTTGTAGAAAGCTGCACCAGCCTTCAGGTCAATGTCATCTTCTGGCATGCTGTGAGATCGTGGTGGGGTGTGGGTTGGGGATCGCTTATGTGTCCCGTAGTTTGGTCCCATCACTGTGTGTGTCTTCCTTTAATAAGAGAGGGAAAAAACGGAGCAGCATCCCCCTGTGACCCCAGGCTCGCCCTGCCTCTGTGCCCGAGGGTCTCGAGCATCTCACCATGTCCGTCCGTGTCCCGTCATCCTGATGCAGCAGTCATTCCTGTCTGGGCCTGATCGTGTCACCTGGCTGCTTGCTGTTAGAGCCTGGTGGGTGTGGGTTGGGGTGATCTTACCTGTCCTGGAGAGAGTTGGCAGCCCTTCCTTCCAGCCGAGTGGTCAAGGGCAGCGAGGCCAGGATTGTGCCGTGGTCTGGTCCCAGCGCTGTGTGTGTTTCTGGCTGAAAGAGAAGAAGCACCAAACGGAGCAGCATCCCTCTGACCACAGGCAGCCCCTGCCTGTCTGCCTAAGAGTCTCGAGCATCTCACCGAGGCTGTCCGTGTCCCGTCATTCTGATGCAGCAGTCACTGCCGTCTGGGCCTGATCACGTCAGCTTCCTCCTTGCTGTTAGAGCCTAGTGGGTGAGGGGTGGGGTGATCTTACCTATTTTATAGGGCGTTGGCAGCTTTTCCTTCCAGCTGAGCTCCCATCACTGTGTGATTCTGGCTAAAAGAGAAGCACCAAATGGAGCAGCATCCCCCTGTGACCACGGGAAGCCCCTGCCTCTGTGCCCAAGGGTCTCTAGCATCTCACCAAGCCTGCCCATGTCCTGTCGTCCTGATGGAGTGGTCACTCCCATCCTGGCCGGATCGTGTCACCTTCCTGCTTGCTGTGGACCGTGATGGGGTGTGTGTTGGGGCGATCTTACCTGTCCTGTAGAGCGTCGGCAGCTCTTCCTTCCAGCTGAGCTCCCATCACTGTGTGATTCTGGCTGAAAGAGAAGAAGCACCAAATGGAGCAGCATCCCCCTTTGACCTCAGGGAGCCCCTGCCTCAGTGCCCAAGGGTCTCTAGCATCTCACCGAGGTCGTCTGTGTCCTGTCATCCTGATGCAGTGGTCACTCCTGTCCTGGCCGGATTGTGTCACCTTTCTGCTTGCTGTGGACCGTGGTGGGGTGTGTGTTGGGGTGATCTTACCTGTCCTGTAGAGTGTTGGCAGCTCTTCCAGCTGAGTGGTCGAGGGCAGCAAGGCCAGGATTGTGTCGTGGTCTGGTCCTAGCGCTGTGTGTGTTTCTGGCTGAAAGAGAAGAAGCACCAAACGGAGCAGCATCCCTCTGACCACAGGCAGCCCCTGCCTGTCTGCCCAAGAGTCCCTAGCGTCTCACCGAGGCTGTCCGTGTCCCGTCATCCTGATGGAGCGGTCACTGCCGTCCTGTCCCGATTGTGTCACCGTCCTGCTCGCTGTTAGACAGCAGTGGGTGTGGGTTGGGCCGATCTTACCTGTTTTGTAGGGCGAGGACAATTGTCCGGCACTGTGCTGGAAAGGAGTGGCCAGGAGTGTGCGGTGGTTTAGTTCAGTCAGTGTCCTGTAGGGCGCTGAGAGCCGTTTGAGGTGAGGGCCTGAGGAGAGAAGAGTTGAGTTCCTCTGGTTGAGTTTGTGTCCAGAGCTGAGGCTGGAGCAGCAGAAGCAGGCAGCTGAGCAGCCTCCCTGTCAGCACGGGCAGCCATCGCAGGCCTGCGTGGCCGTTGGGGACCAGTGTTCCGTGCCCGGCCCTTTGTGCCATGGGGCACCCCCTGCCTGCTGTGACATGGGCAGTGCATCACTGGGGGGTGGCAGCAGGTGATGCGGAGCCCAGACCCGGGCTGGGCAGTGGAAAAGGTGCCCGGGTGTGTGCGCAGGGCTGCGGGGCTGTGCCAGTCGGCTGTGGGAGCATGCTGGGGTCCGGCTGGGGCTGTGCTGCCTGCCCTGCAGAGCTCTGAGAGCTCCCCTCTGAGGGGGCCAGGAGCGTGCCCGGGTTCAGTCCCATCACTGCCTGCACGTACAGCTGGGCGAGGAGAGGCAAGCAGAGAGGAGCCCCCCAGCTGCCCCCATCTCTGTGCAGGGGGACACGTCTGTTCCTGCCCACCGTGGAAGCACAAAGGAAGAACTAAATGAATAATAAACATTGAAAAGCCCAAGGCCACGGGTTGTGATTCTGGGGAGGGGAATCAAGTAGCTGCAGCAGCAATTGCAAGAGCAGCTGCTCAGCAAAGGTGAAACAAGTTCATTGAAATGAATTTCATTTCAGCTAAAGAGTAAAGTTGAGGGAAAGCTAAGAAATCCTAAAACTCTACTAAAAATGAAAGCAGCTGAAGTGGTGTCAGTTTCATACGTCATTTGCAGGGATGCTTCTCTTAAAAGAAAGGATACTCCTAAAGGAAACTCTGAAGGACATCGTTAAGATCAGTCTGACCTTTAGTCTCGGTGTGACCGAAATCAGTCCAATTTAGGGTCAGAATTCTGCCTGACATCATGCAGGGGGGCTCTGCTGAAGCCAGCGGCGTTCTCCATGCAGTGGGTCCCCAGCCCCAGCAACAGACATCAGTGACCTTTGTTGGTCGTTTACAAGGACAAAGTGGCATTTGGCTTCGTTTGACCATAAGGAAATGCACGGAGCTTGCAGAGCAGCTCCCATGTTGCTGCATGAGCACATCAGGCCTTGGGAACTTCAACCCGTGTTCTTGCAGAGCCTGGTTAGAATAAAGCAGGCAGTTGTGCTGGGGATGGGGGAGCACTGCCTGGATGGCCTGCTGTCTCCCCATAAGGAAGAGAAGGCATTTGTACACAGAGCGCCCTGTATTTTCTCCTCCTTTCCCTACCCACAAATAATAAACGTGTAAAAGGAATTCAGACGTTTTTTCCCCAAGAAAAAGGGAGAAAGTGTGCTGAAGGGCATGGCACATGGCAGAGAACAGTGACCGATGGGGAGACGAGAGAGGCTGCAGCACGCAGTGGGAGGCACACCCGAGGCTGTCCCACCTGGCCCCGGGTCCCCCTGAACAAAACTGCTGTCAAGGATGTTGCAGCTCTCTGCAGGGATGCTCCTGGCTGTGCCAGCCCGGGGTTTGCAGTGCCCTTGCCCCTCAGGGTGCAGCAGGCTGTGGTTTGCCACATTCTTCAGCTTTCTCTCTGGAAAAAGGCATTCCTGGCCTGGCAGAGGCTGGAGAAGCAGAAATCTTTCTCACTTTATTGGAGCGTTGACCCAAGCAGAAATGACTGGAGATGTTTTTGCCTCTGCAGGGGAGTCCCTCGTAGCACCTTTTCCCAGGCTGGGTCAGCTGGAACACCTCCCCACAATCTGTGGGGCGGAGGGGGGAATGGCAGCCTTCTGGGGGGAGGCTGGTGGTCGTGTGGCATGCAGAAGGCTCAGGCAGCTGGAGTGCAATCACGCTGTGCAGTGGCTGCTGAGCCCCTTGTGGGCAGCGAGGTGCTGGGGGGTTCTGTCCTTGCAAGGCTCTGCGGAGATGGTCCTCTGAACCATGTGGCAGGAAGCACGCCTGCTGCTGTAATCCAGTTAAATTTAACTACAGATAAATTCAGTTGGAGGCCAGTCACTAGTGGAGTCCCCCAGGACTCAGTATTAGGGCCAGTTCTCTTTAATGCCTTTATCGATGATCTGGATGAGGGCATTGAGTGCACCCTCAGTAAGTTTGCAGATGACACCAAGTTAGGTGCGTGTGTCGATCTGCTCGAGGGTAGGAAGGCTCTGCAGGAGGATCTGGATAGTCTGAACTGATTGGCTGAGGCCAACTGTATGAAGTTCAACAAGGCCAAGTGCTGGTCCTGCACCTAGGGCACAACAACCCCAAGCAGCGCTACAGGCTGGGAGATGAGTGGTTAGAAAGCTGCCTGGCAGAGAAGGACCTGGTTGACAGTCGGCTGAATACGAGCCAGCAGTGTGCTCAGGTGGCCAAGAAGGCCAACAGCACCCTGGCTTGCATAAGAAACAGTGTGGCCAGCAGGGCTAGGGAAGTGATTGTCCCCCTTTACTCGGCTCTGGTGAGGCCGCACCTCGAGTACTGTGTTCAGTTTTGGTCCCCTTGCTACAAGAAGAACATGGAGGTGCTCGAGCAAGTCCAGAGAAGGGCAACGAAGCTGGTGAGGGGTCTGGAGAACAAGTCCTACGAGGAGCAGCTGAGGGAGCTGGGCTTGTTCAGCCTGGAGAAGAGGAGGCTCAGGGGTGACCTTATCACTCTCTACAGGTACTTTAAAGGAGGCTGTAGTGAGGTGGAGGTTGTTCTATTCTCCCACGTGCCTGGTGACAGGATGAGGGGTAATGAGCTAAAGTTGTGCCAGGGAAGGTTCAGGTTGGATATTAGGAAGAACTTCTTTACCAAAAGGGTTGTTAAGCATTGGAAGGGGCTGCCCAGGGAAGTGGTTGAGTCACCATCCCTGGAGGTCTTTAAAAGACATTTAGATGTAGAGCTTAGTGACACAGTTTAGTGGAGGACTTGTCAGTGTTAGGTCAGAGGTTGGACTCGGTGATCTTGGAGGTCTCTTCCAACCTAGATGATTCTGTGATTCTGTAATTTCTCTGTTGTCCAGTACCTTCAACTGTAAGCGGTAAAGGCTGGACTCTGGCAGCATAGCTCAATGTTGTTCCTGTAACTCGTGGAAGTTTATGGTGGTAAGTGTAGGAGAGGTACTGCTGAGTGTGAGTAGGGAGTTCAGAATATAGCCTGAAACTGTTTGCTTCATCATGTTTTAAGTAAAGGAGGCTACATATGTAGTTTAGTCTGGTTTTGGAGTAGGTGGTCGTGGTGTTTTGCTCTGACCCCACAGTTTGCTGTGGACCACCACGCTCCTCTGCACTTTTCACTGGCCCTTGGCAGAAGGGAACAGAATTGCATCCTTTGCACAGAACTTGGGTCTAGCAACTCCTGGGTAAGGCAGTGATCATGCCTACTGGTTCTTGGTAACTGCTGGTGGCCTGTAGTGCAGTTAGACATGTTAAATACAGGACATGGAATGGATGTCTCTATGGCAAATACTGGGAACAGAGAAAAATCTCGTATGTTTCAGAATGAGCTGTTTTGTGTGTGCTACTGTCAAGCTAGAAACATGCCCTTTATATAAACAACGTGTATGTATATTGCATGCAGTACGTATAGGTTACAAAGCTTTACTGACATAATCTCATTTACAGCCCAGGCCACCCTACAGTTGACCTTTTTGTTAGGAATTTAATGAGGTTGAAGAAACTGAATTAAAGGACATCTTAATATGTCCTTAGGTAGTTCTAGTATACTTATATTTATATTTATATATAAATAATATATAAATAATATATAAATATATTTATAAATAATATAAGTATATTTATATATATATATATAAGTATATTTATATATACTTATATTTAGTGAAAGCAAAGATGTTTTCACTTATGAAGTGAATAATATTCACTTCTTGAAGCTTTAGATAAGATGCATTAAGAAGTGGTCATCTAGTTTTGAAACAGTATCCAGATGTTCCAAGAACCTAGTGGGTAACTAATCTTGAAATGTGTTTTGTATTTAGAAACTGGGAAGGTGTTCACCTGGGGCAGAGCAGACTATGGGTAACTTGGAAGACACACGGTGGTTCCCAATGGGCAGAAGGCAAACACAGTGTCTGAACAACACTTGGAGCTGTTGTGTAACATCCCTATTTACGTGCCTTGCCTAAACGGAGCATTTCAAGTAAGGAAGGAAATTACCATTTTTCCATTTTTTTCTTTGGTGCATTAAGATAATCAGAACAATTTCCTAATAGAAACCTCTCAAATGCTGCAGCACAAGCTCCTGCTGCTCTTCCTGTAAGCTTAGAAGTTAATATGATTCAATTATTTCAAATTTCTTAAAAGGCTTTTGCATTAAGAAACTGACTTTTTTCCATGGTGGAACCAGATTTACCATTAGCAAAAGCTGCCAAATTCCTTCAGATATAAATGCATACAGGAGACAGCCACAGCTTTAATAATGTCTAGCAGATGAGGTGGGACCTTGCCCAGCTGAGGCACTACTTCTGTCTGAAACCCTCAGTCACAGTTTAGCTAATGGCTTTTCTCCAGCTGATACATAACATCACAGCTTCTATCTCAGGCTGTCTAAGCTTGTCATGAATATTTCTCTACAGTGTAATGTCCTTGAGTGGTATGGGAAGTTTTCTTTTTGTGTGGCTAATTTGAGTCAAAATGATATATCCACAACCACAAAAATGATCAGAAAGAAAACCTTACACAAGGACTCAACACTTTTTTCCTTTCACCTGCAACACGCAACCTGTACTGCCAACAAACAGTTCTTTGTCTTGTTAATGTCTGAGAAGCAGCAGGTGGCAACTGGCCTGTTGGAAGGCAACATGCAGGTCCCATCTGGGCAAATGACCAGTCAAAAGGTATATGTCTTCCTGTGTGGCAGCTGGCATGTGAGGGGTAGGTAGAGGCTGACAGCTTCAGCTGCAATGTATGTGCTGCATCTCAACCTCTTGGTTGTCTTTCATAGCAAGACTTTGGTTAGGAGAGTCAGCCTCAGCCCTTTTCCCTCACCAGTGTTGTTCTGTGGATGTGCATACTCACAGGTGAAAAGTGGAGCCTTAGAGTCCAGGATACTGCAGTAACAAATGATATGTTTAGTCAGTGTTAACTCCAGGGAGTCTCAAACAGCCATCTTACTTGTTTGGAGATGGTTGTCCCAGCTTTTGTCTCCAGATGTCTATAGAGAAGACTGGTGATAAATCTGTTTCGTGCTGTTACTCATTTGTGCTTTGGGCAACGCCCAAAGTCTGTAGTCCTGTTGTACAGTACAAACTCAGGGCAGGAGCAGCTTTTGCCCAGGGGAACTTAAGCTTGGCAGGACAACTGATCCATGAAGGTGAAGGACAGAGATGCAATCAGATATATTCTTTGAAAATGAAGAGTAAAAGCAATCTCATCTTCAGTCTGCTGCCCTCAGTGCTGTTCCTCCCTACAGACCTACGAGAGACTTGATCTGAGTGAATAGCAATGACAATGTTCTGGAGCAGGCATCACTCTTTGCAGAACTAACAGCATGAAGGTGATTTAAGAAGAGTGTGATCAAGAGCTAGCATCATTTGTACCCTGAGAGGAGCTGTGTTGATAAGAGAAGGAAAAATCAGATAATATGAGCCTAAATTACTTCAAGGTTACAAAATAATGCCAGTGTTAGAATTTAGACTTAAAGCTGGGTTCAGTTGCAGCACGTAGGTCGTATAAATGAAAACCAGCTCACACTCGACACATAAACTATCCTTTTTTCTATTTGTTGCTGTATGAAGACGAGGTTTGATTTGAGAACTGAGTCAAAATGAACACAGAGAGGATGAGTTCTTTTCTGTGTTTACCCTGAATTATCAACTCCAACTTGCACTTGAATATGGAGAGCCAATTTAATAATAGTTGAGGCTTACAACTAGTGAGTTTTATCCACAGACAATTTTTATAAATAGTTTTTAATGATTGAACCAAATTTTTGTCCAAGTTGTGGTCTGCTGATTGCCCCAGCGCTGGGATTAATACTGTTAAAAGCAGCCTTAATTGTATGTGGATATAAGGTTCCTGGAGTCTTATGTGTTTAAACTTCTTGAATTATGAGACTGCAGGCCTATTTATTATTTTTTCTCTCGGTGATTTGGTGCATAGCCACAATGGAATGGGATGAGACACTGAAAAGAAACTTGAGGCTGCAGCAGAAGTCAGTTGTGTGAGACATTATGCAGGCAGTGCTCTTGTGTTGTGGGACATCGTTGATTGGACCTCTTCAGAACATCTGACTCATCTGCTGCCTGATGTGCATTCACATCCACTGCTCTTCAGTTGAAAGGACAATTAAATACAAATGGCCTGAAATAGGATGAGCCTCCGTATTTAGCAAATGCTACGAAGACCTGTTGTAATGTTTCTTCCTTGTCAAAATGCTTTTCCAAGCCGTTTCGATATTTTTGGTTTTAATGGCTAACATTTTACTGTTTGTGGTATGTTCAGCATGTCATTCACATTGCAGCAAGCATTTGCTGCAGCAATATACAAGTGAGAAGTAGTCGTAGTCTAGTGCTGAATGTTCCTCACTAAACTGGTGGAAGGAAGGGCTACAGTCATTTTGAATATGCAGCACTGTGTTCATGTGGAACCATGTTTCTATTGTCTCTCTTTAATTATGGAAAGCTGTAATTAAAGAAAGCTGTGCTAGATTACAGCTGAGGACAGGGAGTTGGAATTTCAGTTAGGAAATCACAAAAAAATAGTGTGTCACACTGTCTTTTTCGGGTATGTGATTTCTTGGGCTTAATTCCCTCCTCCCTTTCCCTGTCACCAAGTCTGAATGTTGATGATGAATGTAGGGGGCCAGTTGTGTCAGGGAATTAAAACAACCCCTCACCTGTTGGCAACCTGTACCTGCTGTCTTTCTCCTGATCCTGCTGTGGTCTGTACTTCCAGTGTGTACATTTGTTCCAGTGTGCACGCTCATCCTGTGCAGTACAGATTGGCTTGGAGCCTCCAAAGGTTCCTTTTTTTTCAAGGAATGCTGTCAGGAGTATGTATGTTCTCTTGGCCCTCTGCAGTCAAAGTTACTGCCATTCTTTTCACTACCTGTTGCAGTAATGTGGTATTGTTGTTTATTTTAAGCAGTTGAAATACACCTCTTGGTATATTCTTGTTTTTCACTTTTCCTCCCTGCTCTTGTTGCAAGCTGTGAAGCATCTACCTACAAGACAAACAAACCTAAGATATCTGCTGTGATGTTAATTGATTATTATTATGTGATTGATATATACTAATATATAAGCCTTGTTATTGCCCTATTATAAAAGTGCAATAATATTGTGAAATGGAACCTCTTGGTTTAGGAAAATAACTATTTTTGTACCTTTTGACCTCTCCAGGGAAAAAAAAATGATTCATCAAAATAACGAAACTGCCTCCTGCACATGAAGACTTTGTAAGATTGGCTGTGCTTGATCTGCATGCCCCATGTAACAGAGTAACACTGTTCTTGTCAACTCCATGAGCAGATTGAGAGGAGTTCCCATTTCTCTGTTACAATTGTAGAAAGAGAATTTACTTCTTGAGCTGGCAGGTTCTCCCTTGTGTTCTCCTAGCAGGAAAATGAGAGCAGTAACAACCGGCTGAAATGCAAATGCAGCCTTTTGGCTAGGTGGCCATCCCTTGTATTCTTGGTCTCCTGGCAGCTGGTCGCGGAGGTCGCTCTAAACTCAGTGGATGTGGCATGTAATGAGATAGCTGCAAAGATTGCTAAGACCTGTGCTCCTGCAGCTGCTGCCTTGCAGGGTAGTCCATCATAGAAGAAACAAACCTTTTATTTTATTACCTGTGAGGAAAAAAAAAAAAAAAATCCTTAGCTTTAATGTTCTGAAAATGCTGCCTCCTATGATCTTCCACTTCAGCTCCGATTTTTCCCATCTGCCCTTCTCTTCCCATGTGTATAGCTAATATAAACAATCCCCTTCTTGGTAACAAGTGTTTAAGGAGCCAGCAAGGAGTTCTTACAATGTGTTTGTTTTTCCAGAATATTGTTTGCCATATTTGTGTTCTTAAGTGTGTTAAATTAGCAGGCATTAACTAGCTAGTTTTCTGCTCCCAGTTGCTTCAGTGGAAATGCCTTCTCTCTTGCTCTCTTTTTTTTTTTTTTTTTTTTTTTTTTTAGTTACCAAGTTTTACCTGCAACTTCCACTGTCAGCTCATTTCACACTTTGAAAGTGTGAAGCCACGCAAAGCGGAGACCTGGGCTTATTTCTGCTGGGGCAGGGCTAGCCACACTCTGCTGGACCTTGCAAGGGATTGAGGGGGAAGGAAGGAAGGAAAGCCGTCTAACAATCTTCATCTAACAGATTTCAGTCCTGTTAAGCCAGAGATATTTAATGGAATGCTACGGCAAGACACACTGCAAGTGTATGTAACTATGCAATTCCCTTATTGCATTTGTGTACGCCAAGATGTAGTATTTTGTATTTATAAGTTCTTTGTTCTCTGTACAAATAAAGATATAGTTTTAATTCTCAAATCTTATCCCCTTCATATCTTCTCTGTTCACTCACCTTTTTGATTTCTTGTGGTGTTTTTTTTCCTCACTCTAGGTCAAAGAAAACCCTTTTTCTTTGGTAGTTTCAGGAAAAGGCTTTATGACTTAAACACACAAAGGCAAATTCCAGAAATAGGAATCAGTGAATTGATCTTTATTTTCTTTATTTTTTTTTCCTCTTTTCAGTCTGATACTGTCTACTTTTTAGGATTTAACCACTACAAAGAAAAGATGAAGACACCTTGATTTTCTTAAGAATGCATTGTTCACTGTGGTAATGGAGTTGAAATGGAAAAATGGAGCACCCACTTTTAGAGTAAATATCTGTTTATTTATGAAAGTTTAGACGGTAATTGACTTACTATTATGAAAACAAACAAACAAACCAACAAACAAACAAAAAAAACAAATGAAATCCCAACCCTCCATGACTTCTGGAAACAATTACAATAACTTTTCAGCATTTTCAGAGCAAATAAGGACAGGAAGTGAAATACAATGCATTAAAAGGGTTTTAATTGTTATGGATGTTTCAGTTCTTGGTTCAAATATGTTTCTTGCCATGTAAACCATGTAGGTAGGTGACTCAGGAGGCTGATGGATGCCATGGGAGCAGAAGTTCCTCACGTGGCTGCAATGCAAGTGTGCTGAGCTCAGATAATATTTGTGGCACTATGTGCGGATATGACCAAAGAAGGAGGTGGCCTGTGCTGAAGAAGCCCCACTGTACAACAAGCTACCAGAAAATGAGAAGAAATATGCCCTGTTCACTGATGAGTCCTGTCATATTGTGGGAAAGCATGGGAGATGGAAGGCTGCTGTATGGAGTCCTATATGACGAGGTGCAGAAGTTGCTTGAGGGAGAAGGTGAATAGAGTCAGTTTGCAGAAGTGAAAGCCATCCAGCTGGCTTTAGATACTGCTGAACGAGAAAAGTGGCCAGTTCTCTACCTGTACACTGATTCGTGGATGGTAGCAAACGCTTTGTGGGGGTGGTTACAGCAATGGAAGCAGAACAACTGGTAGTGCAGGGGCAAACCCATCTGGGCTGCTGTGTTGTGGCAAGATATTGCTGCCCAGGTGGAGAACCTGGTTGTAAAGGTACGCCACGTAGATGCTCATGTGCCCAAGAATCGGGCTACTGAAGAACATCAAAACAACCAGCAGGTGGATCAGGCTGCTAAGAAGGAAGTGGCTCAGGTGGACCTGGACTGGCAACATAAGGGTGAATTATTTATAGCCTGATGGGCCCATGACACCTCAGGCCATCAAGGTAGAGATGCAACATACAGATGGGCTCGTGATTGAGGGGTGGACCTAACCATGGACACTATAGCATAGGTTATTTTTGATTGTGAAACATGTGCTGCAATCAAGCAAGCCAAACAGTCAAAGCCTCTTTGGTATGGAGGACGATGGCTGCAATATAAGTACGGAGAGGCCTGGCAGATTGACTACATCACACTCCCTCAAACTCGCAATGGCAAGCGCTACGTACTTACAATGGTGGAAGCAACCACCGGATGGCTGGAAACATATCCTGTGCCCCACACCACCACCCGAAATACTATCCTGGGCCTTGAAAAACAAGTCCTATGGCGACATGGCACCCCAGAAAGAATTGAGTCAGACAATAGGACTCATTTCTGAAACAACCTTATAGACACTTAGGCCAAAGAACATGGTATTGAGTGGGTATATCACACACCCTATCATGCACCAGCCTCCGGTAAAGTTGAGCGATACAATGGACTGTTAAAGACTACACTGAAGGCAATGGGTGCTGGGACATTCAGAAATTGGGATACACATTTGGCAAAGGCCACCTGGTTAGTCAATACTAGGGGATCTGCCAACTAAGCTGGACCTGCCCAATCAAGCCTGTTATGTACTGTAGAATGGGATAAAGTTCCTGTAGTGCACGTAAGAAACATGCTGGGGAAGACAGTCTGGGCTACTTCTGCCTCAGGAAAAGGCAAACACATTTGTGGGATTGCTTTTGCTCAGGGACTTGGATGCACTTGGTGGGTAATGCAAAAAAATTAGGAGGTCTGGTGTGTACCTCAAGGGGACTTAATACTGGGTGAGAATAGCCCATGAGTTGAGTTTTATTATGTTAATTATTATATAATAATGTAGGTCATCACTACCATGATTGCTGTATGTCAATGTCGTATTAATGGTATCACAATAACAGCCAGGCAGATAATAATGAATGAATTTTGATAGAGTTGGACAAGCACAGAGATGTGATGGAATGAGAATGGGTTTCAACATGTGACGATCCAACATCACACACCATCTCTTCTGCCCCAAAAGACTGCTGTGACAGATGGAACCCAAAGTCAGTCACGGATTACACAAACTCAGTGGACATTCTATATACCATAGATGAAAATGGTGATTAATTGGAATGTATTGGAAAGGGCATAACCTGAGCATGATATAAATGGTATGGAATAAGGGGTGGATATATGTCCTGATTTCAGCTAGGATAGAGTTAATTTTAACTCGTTATCATGAATCTTTGTCATCCAAATAGCTCAGTCATCCGAAGCTACTTGCTACAATTCACCCTGCTCATTTTGCTGTGTCCTCCACAAGAAATTCCTAGCTGAGGATGCACACTTGAAATTTACATCATATTTTATGATGAAACAGTCATTTTCTCAAAACAAAGCAAAATCTAATCTATTTGGACAATACAGATGTGCACCAGTTAGCTGGATTTGAGCTATCTCAGGCTGGGCAGTTCCTGACACTATAAAGGAGGAGTCATGACCACATCGCTGAATTCAGTGAGACGGCACAGGGGCAACTGTTTGGTTGGAGAGAGGCTTTGTTGCCCACCCTTCATGTCATGGCAGGACCATCCCTAAGATAAGTTCAAAATCAAATCACTTTGTTTAACTGTGGGATTAATGAGATTTGTCAGGTCTCCAGCTAGTAATGCTTACTGTGACCCAAGGCTGATGACAGACTCAGCTGCTGCCTTTACCTGTGAAGATGAAAATGATCCCTTTTCTCTACTAGCCGCTCATGTTTCTGATATAGGGAAAAGGTTCTGGGAGGTCATTCTCCTGTCTTCACACGTCACAAGGGAATAATCCCACACTGCCATTCACGTTGCAGATGTGCAATGTCACACTCTGACAATGTTGTCTCTTCTAAAATTACATTCAGAATTTGGGAGTCTAGTCAAGACTTTGACTCATATTTGCCAGGATCTGGGAAGAAGGAGGCCCCCGAAAAGGTCTGTAGAACAGGAGCCCTAGGCAGCCGGAGGGGACAGGGACAGCTCTGAAATGGCCTCCTCTCCCTCAAGAACCATTTCTGAGTTTAGAAAAGTTGAGAAGTATTGGAAACAGCCTGGTCCAAGCAGTTTTAAAGCCAGCCCCTAACAGGGGCATGCAGCTAGCTCTGCTTGACCTGTAATCTTTCCATTCAATGGGTTAGGCAAGAATCCCCTCACTTTTTTGGGGGACCTAATAAAAACACTTTAGAAATCCTTCTGGTTTTCACAGGACGTTTCTCCTCTGAGACAGTCTCTCACTTTCCCCTAGATTAGAACCATAATCAAACCTGGCTATATGCTCAGAGAGCTGCTAATTTCCAGGAGAGAAAGCTTGAGATTCTAACGATGCACAGTGGAGCCAATTTAAACAGGCTTAAACTCTCTTGCCAAGTTACGTCATTGCAGTTTGTCAGGCACCAACTTTTTAAACTGCATCTACTGAGACCTTGTTAGAATCATCCCAAGTCATTTCCCGCAGAGACAAACAAATTATATTACATAGTTTGCCTTGAGTATTGAGACATGGGCTCCCAAAAACTGAATGGTATTTGCATTTGACTTCCTTGTCAAAAAAACTGAGTGATTGCTTCAAATATGTGTAGTAATTTGTACCAACAAAAATTTATTTTGTTGGTAACCAAAACCAGCCCACTTATCCTTGAATAGTAGGAGACTTACTCTGCTGTTGATTAGTATTGGTGATGTTGGAAACTTCAGATGTATTGTTTTGAGTAAATACTATTAGAGAAGGAAGCTTACCTCGTAAAATTCAGAGTTGAAAAGTCCACTTGTGTGAGACCATTAGAGCTTCTTTGAAGACTACATACTTGCTTTATAAGACAGAGGCAAAGAAGGCATTAAACATCTCTGCTTTGCCTACGTCCTTGTCTGTCAGGTGACCTTCCACATCAAGTAGCAGACCTGTTTTCTCTTGTCCTCCTTTTTCTATTCACATACTTAAAAAAAAAAAAAAAAGCAAAAAAAGGCAAAAAAAAAAATTATTGTCTCCCACAGACCTGGCCAGCTTCGACTCTAATTGGGCTTTGGCTGCATGAATTTTCCCCCTACAAACATGAACAGCATCCCTGTATTCTACAGGTAGAAGTCCCTGCTTCTATAGGCATGCTACCTGTATGGATAAAGAGAGATCTCTGTCCAGGGCTACCAGAAGTTTGTGGCACATTATCTGACCAAATTTAAAAACCTTAAGTTAAAACAATGTGGACTATTATTCCAAACACAAATAGAAATTCTTGAATGGTTACACACAAGTCAGTGAAATGCTACCACAATTACTGTCATACCAATAATGTAACTGCTGCCATTGTTATTGACACGGAATTAAGCTGGAACCAACACAACCCTCCCAGCTTAGCTACACTGCTCCTGCCTAGAGAACTCTCCTGAGAAAAGAAAATATTTGCTAACCTACTCACCACCATAGCATAAAAGATGCCTGCTGCTGCTGGAGAGTACTCTGCCCTGCCTGTAAGTGCTGGTAGAGGTAACTAGAGGCAGGAAATGTATTTGGTCTGAACAAATCTGAAAATATTTTAGCCTTCAGGTACTGAAGGAAGCACTCATTACTCCAACTAAGCTGTTAAAATGTCCTTTTTATCAGCCGTGAAGAAGGATGCCTCGGTGTTTTCAGTAGGCCATGTTTGTGTACGTGTATACTTCTCGTCTTACTCTGTGTGTGATTTTGTCTGTGCCCTTCCTCACCAGGGAGCACTGAAAAGAAGTAGCATGCTGGACTTGATTTTGGGAAAACGGGTTATCAGCTTAGCTGACACATCTTAAAAGAATATTAATTTGTCCCTGGAATTAACATTTTCTGAAATATTCCACACTTTGAGGGTCCCTAGAGACTGAAAGTGTTGAAGCAGCAGCTCATGCTTGTGCTTTTTGTCTTCAGCATGTTTCAGAATGGGCTGAAGGACAAGTCTGATGTCAACAGCAACCTGAGGAAGGGCTTCCTTCCAACATAAAGCAAGACCCAAGTATCATTTCTCCAGGGATTAATTCAGCCCTGCATGTGCTGGACTCTCAGAAGACTACAAAGGGTTGATGGGGCTGGAACTTATTAAGTGGTTTTTGACCAGTTTAGAAAAAGAGACTGCTTCCCTCCTGAAGAGAAATACACATTTCCTCATTTACAGTGGTTCCCTCCCCAGTGCAGAAAATTAGTCTTTTTGGTCCATGATAATAGAGTAACAGAAGTCCAAGTAACAACTCAAATAAACAAACACACACATACAAAGGATCACTTGGGGAAAAAAAAAAGAAAAAATCAAATCTGAGAGGAATAAAGTCCATTTGTCTAAATGCAGGGGAAGAGAGGACAGGCTACATCCATAGGAAATGAAAGTAAATTCTAATGGCCCTCTCTTCCTTGTCTCAGGTTCAGATACTGTGGCTGACCAGGAATCTTACCCCCAAACAGAGCAGAAGTACATGAATGTGCACGTTAACTGCTAAAAAATACCTCCTTTCTGATAAGGAGTAGGAGAGCTCCCTCTTCTGCAAGTAAGCTCGCTCTGGCTCTTCCCCTCAGGTTTTAGAGAACAGAAATTTCTCATTTGGAGCCAATAGAGACTGCACACCTTGCTGTCAAATCTGCATTGAGTTTGTGTCCATCTGTTATACAATCTCTACTCCCCAGTCTTTCGCATTTCTTTTACAGGACAGTCTACTGATAAGAGCAGAAACAGCAATGCAAACAGAACACTGAAACATGTCTGGTAAGGTCACAGGGTTGCAAGCAGAAGTTCTGTGGTAAGCATGAACACAGAAGACTAATTTTTATTTTTATTTTTTAAACCCACTTTGCTATATTCCAGGTGTGGAGAAATTCCCCCTTCCCCCTCCCCCAGTATATCAATGCAGGTATTGCTTAAAACAATCTAACTTTTTTCAGTCTATGTGACTTGGGTTTCCTGGTTTTCGTTTTGCTTATGTTCTGTTTGACATGAGAGCAAACTCTTTGATTCAGCATCATTTTAAAAATGAGCTAACCCTATACAGGAGGCAATCTAGGAAAAATACTATGCCTGAAAAGTTACTGTGTTAACTGATAGTGGAAAAATGCCTAAAAAATTGGAAGGAGCAAAATACATTCTTTTGTCTACAATGGGTGGGACAGAACCTTTTCATTTAAATCTCAATGGGAAAATCTGAGTTAATCCTTAGGTGAAAACTGAAGTATCACTAACTTATAAAGAACAAGTGAAAATGAGTCATTAAGCAGTCGAATAATGCATATATGAGTGCATTTTAGAGAGTGTTGAACTTAAAGTGTGGCCTTCCTGAGCTAGGAGGAGAGATGTTTGTGTTGAAATTAGTCACAGTATTTAATTTAAGGATAAAGGGTACCAGCATTGAAGCCAGTCTCCAGAAAAGATAACATTGAAGATGCTGCTCTGTGATAACACAGGAACAAATATAACCTATTCCATTGAATCTTCTATAACCCTTCAATAAGAAAGAACCTTGTGTCTGAGAAGCTGTAACAACACCAGGTTTGTTTTTTTCCACCAGTTTCCCCAATAGAGGGGAATGAAGAATGAATTCAGAACAGGTATGGAGGTCACAGCAGGTCTTTCCTCAAATCCAAAGGGAACAGACACCAGAAGGGGAGCCTGGCTCCAACATCTGCTGCTACTGAACCATTCCAGGATGGGTGAGAGGTGTGACAACCAACGTGCAACATATTGCTGACACAAAGCACCCCTGGCCTCCACAAATTATGCAGCTGCATGCCCCACAAACACCAGGCATGCCTAGCATAAAGGGTCTAGAGCAGCACAACCACTGCAGTACGCTCATCTCTATGGATTACTTTCTACATGGGGTTCTGTAACAAAGAAACACTATTCCTGAATGATGTGGTTAAGCCCCACAAAATGAACTAAAGGCAGCTTTTAATCTTTCCCAAACAAGTCCTTCAGCAGTGCTTCATTCTCCAAAAGTATGCAGTTGATATTTAATCCCAGTTAAAGGAGGCTCCTTCAGAAATTGATACAGTTTAAGGTCTTCTATCAGAAGATCTGAATTTTCATTTAGCTATAGGTTTTTCAACTGAGGCACTTTGAGAGGCATTCTCAGTAAGAGCATACCAAATACTCTTACAGAAGAGGAGTGTGGTAGCAAGTAGAGTACACCAAGTACACCACCACAGCTCTTATGATCTCTTCTTTTAGGCTTTACTGGCAAGGATGACCCTTTCCTCCCTTGCAGTATACACTCTGGAAGGGAAAGGCCCTAGCCAGAGTAGAAGAAAACACGGTCATTAAAGCATGTCTTTGTTTTATGGGCATGTTTTTGTTTTTTCATCCCCATATGAGTCCACTTCTCTCCCCTTGCCTTGCCATGCTTCCTCATTGTCTTTGCTATGCCCTAGCAGTGACTGAATCCTCAGACAGCTCACCCCAGACTGTTGGCCTCAGGAACATCTATTTCACCATCACACCCATGCAGCTGCAGTGCAGATCTCAGCATTTCCCTGCATACTCCTTGGTGCTGGCATGGCCATTACTGAGAGGTGGAAGCAGGGACTCAATGGGCCATGGAGCGTCTGCTCCAGGGCATGCAGCAGATGGCCTAAGAATTCCACACAGGAGATGGGCTTTTGGACAGTGTAGCTGTGGCACGGAGAACACAGCCATAAGCACCCCTCTGACCACTGCTGCTTAGGACCATGCCATGCAGGCTGGGGCTGCCCTCAGCTATAAAGCTGTGGAATCACAGAATTCTGTGATTCTGTGATTCTGTGGAATTCTCCTTCTACAGCCCAACTCACTACCCTCACATCCACTGTTCTGCAGGCATTTCTGTTCAAGGGGTCTGTCCCAGCCCACCCAGGCACATACAGGCCACTAATGCTGAACCATAGCACATATGAGGCTGATTGCTACTCTCCTATCAGACATATAGGATATAAAGTGCTCATGAGGATATAAAAAGCTCATGAGGTGTGAAATAGAAATGGTTCCTGAGCAAGTCTGATCCCAGAATTCCAGGTCTAGCAACCAGAATCTTTGGATTTGCAAGGAAAGAGTATAGCTGCTCTTCCCCATCCCCACATCATCTCCACAGTAATTTTTGTGACCTTGCAGAGCAGTTGTTAAGTGACCATTTAAGGGGAATAGTGCATCAGCCTATAACAAGTTTTCTGTGCTCATTTTTTGAAGAGCTGACAGTCCCTCTGTCTACATTGATAAATGCCTTGCAATTTGTCAGATGACTCAGGAATCAGTGTGGCTGTTTTTGGAAAATTGTTTCTACTGTCATTGACCAAGAATCACATGTAACACCATGGAAACACCTGTCACTCTACACAGAATAGGTAATTACCCCCATATTTCACAGGATTTCTGATCTTTTCAGCCAACTGGTGGAAATGAAATAGGACTGAATATTCTGGGTGTATTTATTATTATTTTTGAGCATAAACAAGGGACCAGGAAAGGTGCCTTGGGTCATCAATAAAACTTGTGCTTAGGTGACTTTATACCACGATTACTGTAGGTCAACACATTGAACTCCGTTGGAGACTCTGTAGTGGTATGGCTACATGGGTGGCTTCAGCAGCTTCGTAAAGCTTGGCTTTGAAACTTAAATGCCCTTGGATAGACTTTCATGTCATTTCTTAAGTTGGTAAAATATTTTCAAAATAACAACAACAACAACAAAAATCAGGATACATTACCCTAGGCAAAAGCTCTTTTGGTTATTAGTTGCCTTATGAACCCAATGCAAATGTACTACAGCTAAGAATGAAGCTCAAGTTACTTCCATAGATTTAGTATAAGAATGTGCATTTGTTACCACTAAGATCTGAGTTCCTACAGAAAAGTCATTAGTTTAGCCTTCACACAAAGGCAGCAACCACAGGAAAGGCCACTAAAAGACATCCTTGATATTTTTTTTAGTAAGGAACTATGTGCAAAGACGTATCAGCTATTTAGCACAGTGTTTTAACATAGCCTCAGGTCCACATCAAGCTGAAAGTTTATCTTCCGAGCACAGAGGCACACAGTTCAGGTATATGCAGATTTACAGCCACAATGCACAAAGGAGATGGCACAGCACTCCCCTTCTCTTGCATCCATTCTCACCTTTTTGTCAGCCATATCTTCGCTTTTCACCTGGAATTGCTGTTCCTAGTTATGGACTCACAGACCTAAAGCACACTCAATAAGTCTTCCTTCAGTCCACCAACACTGAAAAGCCAGGGCAGGCCCAGACAGTGGTCACAGGAAGTCCATGACTGAAAAGCCTCCCTGTTGCTCCACTTGCTATAGTTTTCTGGGATTTCTTTTACTGTGTAGACATCAACATAGCTGATATCTCCAGTTTGTAGGAGCTGATTCACAAGCTGGCAGACTGCGATATGTGACACAAGCTATGGCCAGATATGCTTGTTGGCGTTGAAGCTGAATTATTGGCATGCCAATTGAAAACACTCAGACTGATGAGCTTAAATGTGGGTAAAAGAGCTTTCCCTCCAGTCAGTCTCCCACAGGGGATACAGTTACATTCTTTTCCACAGGAATGAAATAGTCAGTAAGAGGAAACAGTTCTATAAGCTACTTTAACTGAAGTGTGTGCACCATTAAGTGTGCCTACAGTACCTGGCTGGCAACACCCATGTTTAGGACCAAGGTTCTCACCTAAGGTTCTTCCATGCTCAATAGAGGAAAAGATTACTAGTCAAGGTCACCTCCTCCTGTAATAATGACCCAGAGCTGTGCCATCCAGTTGGCTGTCTGGAGATGCATACCTCTCCCTTTTAACTGCAAATGGAACCCAGAGAAGGAGTTTCTATTCCAGCACCTATCTTCTAGATGATTAAAGTAAGAGGAGATATCATTACCAGCAGTCTCTATCCAATTGCTTGGGCTTCCAGAGGAGGCCAGAGACTGGGAAAGATGTTCTCATTTTGTTAAAGTATTTCTCACCTGGCTGATTACCCTTCCAAGGGCACATTTGACTTCTTTGTTCCTCAGACTGTAGATTATGGGGTTTAGCAGGGGAGTGAAGATCCCATAGAGCATGGAAACTATCCTATCCTGATCAGGTGAGTAGGCAGAAGAAGGCCGTACATATGTGCAAATAGTAGTCCCATAGAAAAGGCATACCACTGTCAAGTGAGAACTGCAAGTGGAGAAAGCTTTTTGCCTGCTCTCAGCAGAGTTCATGTCCAGGATAGCCAGAAGGATATATACATATGAGACCAGAGTGAGCACAAAGGCACTGCTTCCAAGGACCCCAGCTACTGTAAGAATCACCAGTTCCCTACTGTAAGTAGGTAAGCAGGAGAGGGCCAGCACAGGTGGAATATCACAGTAATATTGGTCAACTTCATTAGAATCACAAAAAAAGAGTGTAAAAATCAAAGATGTGTGCAATAGAGAATTTAAAAATCCTACTACCCAGGTGCCAATGGCTAGGCGAGCACATAGTTTCATACTCACAATGTTAACGTACTGCAGCGGATGACATATGGCAACATAACGGTCATACGCCATCACAGCCAAGAGAAAAATCTCTGTGCCTACAACATCAATGAGGAAGAACAGCTGGAGTATGCAGCCACTGAATGAAATCACATTGTTCTCAGACAACAAGACCTCCAGCATCTTTGGCACGGTAATAGTGGGGCATAAGATATCCAGTAGGGATAAGTTGCCAAGGAAGAAGTACATAGGGTTGTGCAGACGAGTGTCAGTGCTAATGGCAACAAAGACTGTCATGTTGCCTGCCATGGTGACCAAATAGATGATCAAAAACAGCACAAAGAGAAAAAAACGTACCTCCGGAGCATCAGAAAGGCCTATGAGAATAAATTCAGATACTGTTGATGTGTTGACACTGTGCATCTTATCTTTCATTGGAGAAATGACTGCAGAGGTGTACCTGAAAAAGAAAAAAGAAAAAAAGGAAAAAAAGGAAAAAAAAAAAAAAAAAGTTGTAACAGTCAAAATTTCACTTCCTTCCCAACAGTGTGATTTTTTAAAAATCTCTTTTACAGTTCAAATTTGTAAGTTTTCATCACCACACTCAACATCTGAATTTTGCTCGCATATACATAAGATAAATGGCAAAAAATAGTATTAAGCTTAACAGTGACTAATCAAAAAATAAATAAATCTTTGAGTGCAAGTCATCTTCTCAGTCTGGGGAGCTGAAAAGTTGAATACAAAGATACCTCCCTTTTGTGGTTGAACATGGCTCCAAGCAACCCAACTGGGCTTTGAAAGCAGCTGTACTCTGAACAGGGGAAGGGTAGGAATACAGATCTCTAAAAACCATTTCAATATGAATTTTATGATACTACCATCACCAAAGAAGTCTGGGTTACTAATGGAAACTAAAGACCTAATTTTTAAGTGAGTAATGCTATCACAGAGGAATTAAAACCCTGGTTATTAGCAGAAGGTATATACCCAGCATACATTTATTTTTTTCAGCTTTATCCAGTGGGATAAAAAAGGGATATAACCCAGTATCTAATTAAAGATCTTCCTCTTCTCTACAAACTTTACCCATCAGGCTTTCACATCCATATTAATACTTTCAGGATCTGACTGGATGTTTTTTTTTCTTTCTCCCAGTTCAACAAAGTCTGCGATAGCACATTGCTACATTAAACATAACTTGTGGAAATCATTTGCACAGTAGTTCTAGAGAGAGATAAAGCAAAGCACAACACAAGTACCTCCTTACTTGCAAACTGAAACACAATGATGAGATGGTGTGACTATCATAACACATTCTCATTCATAGCAGACAAGAGAAACAACTAAAATAGGAGACTGATACCCCATTTGAGATAGGCTTTGCTGTTATCTCATTCTCATAGAAGCTTGCTTCCATCTTGAAAGGGACCAAGGTCAGAGCTTAAAACACCATAAGAAATATTTAGGCCAGCATGAATAAAAGGCATATGTTTTTTTAAATCAGAGCATCACTTGTTCTTAGAGTTGGGAGGTTATTCAGCTGAAATACAGTGGAAACACACAAATACTCACTGCAACAAGGAATTAATTGCTGGTAATATACCGTGGTCTGTATCTCCAGGAAACGTCACTGTCCGTTTTCTTCTTTCTACATCTGATTAAAATATTTGCATGACAGAAGAAAAAATGATTTCACTGTAGATTTAGGAACACCAACCTAACAAGGAAGTGATGAATCTGAATTTAGCAGCACAGGCATATTCGTACATAGAATCACAGAATGGTTTGAGTTGGAAGAGAACTTTAAAGATCATTTGCAAGCACTGGCAAAAATGATAGCCTGACTACAAAAGTAAGTCTCTTCTTCAATGAGGCTTTATAAATATGTGCTGAGGGTGTATCTAGGGACAAGTGTCTCTGAAGTTTTCTTGCATGCTTCCTTTAGTGCATATGAGGCTCTTTCAGAATGTTGTCAAAGAGTCAAGGGGAGCTAGAAACGTGATAAAACAATGTCCTCCCTGAATCCTCTGATTCTCATGACCTTCATGTTGTAGAACCTTCCCATAAAGCTGTGGTTTGATACTTGAGTCTATTCAGGAAGAGGAAATAGATGGCATCATTTTCTCTGGGTCCTACCAGTGTACCTCAGGTGTCATTTCAGATTATTGGATTATTGAAGTTTTGCATATCATAAGGGTCCAGTGTTCTGATTTTTTAAGTTATAGTACTGCCTTAAAATGACTTGATCACAAACTGTTTTCAAATCAACTTGTCTTGGTCTGGTGCCTGAAAGCTCACATAAAAAGGTCAAAATAAATTTGGCAATAGCTCCTCTGAAGAAAAATATACCTTAAAAGAGGGCAGTGGTAACACACATTCAGGGTTTCTTTGTAGAATAGAGAATAGAACCTAAATGACAGCAGTGGGGCAGCTGTGGAGCACTACAGGGCAGCTATCACAGCATCATGTGCCAGCACAAACACCTTACATGGGGATTTTATGGGCCATCTCTGATTCCTGTATGGGAGCAATCTTTTAACTATGTATAGCCTCTACAGTAATGACTTAAGATAAACAACTTGTGAAATCCATGCATTAGTTGAAACAGATGTGTACCCTGGCATAAGAATGAACATAAGTTACCAGCATTACCTTGGAGAGCAAAAAAGCAATTTCCCTCTTGTTGCAGAAAGCATCCGTGCATTCAGTTATTGAAGCACCACTTTCCATGTGATGTACAGCATGGCTTACCTGTTTCTTTTCCAGTATTACCTGTCCATAACTTCTACAATGTTAACATGAATGATACTGTTTTTCAATCATTCTTAAAGCCTGTTCATGATCTTTGCAGCATGGGACTCATACATAGGAATCTTAATTTTGTACATCACAAGATAAAAAGGAGCTCTCCAAGGATCACAAAGCACAGGCCTATCCTGCAATGGTTGTATAGACCTTGGGCTGGAAGAAGTTTGTGTTGTCCCAATCTGCCTCTGTGTACTGCAGTCACCCCTGGGATCATCAGACATCATACTTCTGGTGAAGTTTTGCAACAAAGAATGAAGCTAATTGTTTCATAATAAATCCAGATGTTGGCAATACATACACCGAAGATCAATTGCATCCATACCTACGAGCAAAACTAGAACTGTGCCCTTTCATCCTCCTAAACTGGCGTAATGCCACTTCCACTGAGAGCTCTTTGCAGGTACCCATCTTTCCGCCGAAGAGCCACAGGAGGGCGATGTTGAAATGCAAAATCTGGTACAAGGCTCCAAAGAACACTGTTGTACCACCAGTCAAGCGATGGATGATGTGTCAGTACTGGCCACAAAAAAAGAGGCCTCCTACCTAAGTGTGGGCTATTTACTACTTCCTGGTATTTAAAATCTCAGACCTTATGTTTAAAGTCCAGCACTGAAAATCTACCCTTAGTACAACACTGTCTGATACTCTGCTCAACTATTCTTTGCTTGCCACCAGCCTGATGTAGGAGTGGTAGCCTGCTATCTCACCAAAAGGCAGACTTGTAAAAAGCAGTGGTATAAGCAATGTGTATAAGTATAGACCCCTTTAAGGAGAGCTTCACATTGTAACTGAAACACTTTTTTTTTAGCATGGATGCATTGGCCCACGTAAGTGGCAGTCAACCAGCACCATCAAGAGCACTTTGGGCTGCTGGCTCAATTTCACATTTGGTCTTCAGATGTGCTGCTCATGTCACTGCAGGGATACTATTAGTTGAATTAGGTTATTAGAAGTAGAAGCACAGGACAGTATGTGAGATTAACCTACTCTGATCAGGCTTTCCATTTAGTGAGGTCATAAGTGATGTTATTAGCCCAAGACTACAAATAATTAGGCTAGCAAATGATACTACTGGCCCCCAAGATTATAGTGGCATGTATAGTTCACAGGCACTATCATGTACTGCATGCTAATGTAGTCTTTAAGCTCTTAAGAAAGCCAGCAGCAATTACCAAGAGATTCCTCAGCCATGCCTGTGTCATAAAATTATTTTAGTCAGCTTTATTTGCCATATGCTTACCAAGGCCTAGTGAATTTTACATAAATTTTTGTAGGACTAGCCTTACTAGCCTCTGCATAATCTGGACACTGAAATATTCAGTACATGGTCAGTAATCGCACTTAAATTGCACTTAATTAAACTCTGAAATATTGCTCAGGGAAAAAAAAATAGGCCTTATGATCAAATGCCTATCCATGACAGTGCTTGTAGAAAAGGTGTTATTCTGCCTCAAGGTAAAAATCAATTTTCCCAGGTCGTTTTCCTCACCTTGTAATGCCTCAAAGCAGCCTGGAGATACTTGGGTGGTGTAACTCCCCCAGACATTACTGTCCCATATACCTAAGTTGCTGGTTATATGTAGTACAGTGGAAACTCTTTATTACAAATCTTTTTCATGGCAGGACCATCCCTAAGATAAATCAAAATCAAATCACTTTATCTAAGTGCGGGATTAATTGATTTGTCAGGTCTCCAGCTAGTAATGCTTACTGTGACCCAAGGCTGATGACAGACTCAGCTGCTGCCTTTACCTGTGAAGATGAAAATGGTCCCTTTGCTCTACTGGCCATTCATGTTTCTGATACAGGGAAAAGGTTCTGGGAGGTCATTCTCCTGTCTTCACACGTCACAAGGGAATATTCCCAAACTGCCATTCACGTTGCAGATGTGCAATGTCACACTCTGACAATGTT
>CM021735.1:37861044-37905273 GCA_011075105.1 Heteronetta atricapilla
AAAAAAAAAAAAAAAAAAAAAAAAAAAAAAAAAAAAAAAAGTAGGAAATTGCAATTATAGTTTGACAATTACAGATTAAAGAAGCAACTGAAAGTCAGCACTGGTTGTCATAGTACATTGTCTGTCAAAAATTGTTAGTCAGCCACTAAGAGTTATCAGCCTGATGTGCATCTTTTGCACAGTCCCTCCCTTCTGTGTCCCAGCATAAACATTTCCTCTTCATGGGACATACTTTAACACAGGAAAAAAAAAAAAAAAAAAAAAAACCCAATTGGAAATTCTGTGCTGAACTCAAATGTTCATTGACACAGTTATGGAACAGACTAGCTCATACGAAGAAAGCTTTTACTGCAAAATAGTTGAAATGTGACAGCATATGTCCTGTAGGAGGTCCAGGTGCCACAGCTTCCACAGACAAATGGCAAGGTTCTTTTCAGCTTAAAAATTCATGGTATTTGTTCCACAGCCTTGTGCCATGCCATGTGATGGAAAGATGGGATCGAACCTTTCATTTTCTCGAAGATCTCAGAAAGCCAAACTAGAGACTGGACATGTACTTCTCAAAATCTACCCACTTACCAGCCCAAAGGTCATCATGCCCAATGTGTTAATCCTGCCTACTTTGGTCTGCACCCCAGATGTAGCAGGATAGAAACAGATTGCCTTAAGCAGTAGATTAACAATGGCACAAAATGTCCATGACTCCAACACAGCAGGATCCTGACAAATGCAGAGTGTGGCAGAGGACTGTGATTACTAAAAGAGCAGGGAGAGGATGGTAGAGCCCCCTCCCAAAACCAGCAATTGTGCCCTTGTTCTCCTGTCTCCTCAGTATGAACAGTACGTTCCAGCTCTTCAGGGCTGTCTCTTAACACAAGCTACAGAATCACAAATTCATGAAGTCTCTGAGGCTGGAAGAGACATCTTGAGATCATGTATTGCCCCTGCTCAAACAGGGTCAGGCAGAGCTGGTTGCCCAGGCCTGTGTCCAGGCAGGTTTTGAATATTCCCAAGGACATTCGAAGGATATACAAGCTGTCAGGACAGCTCATATCCCAAACTCTGCTCCATAATTACCCTTTGTTCCATCAAGGCTTCCACATCATAATTTCCTTTGCCATTTTCCCTACTGTACCAACGTACAAGGGTGTCTCCATCCCATCTCCCCATACATATCAACCCACATACACTGACAAAGGCTGGTACCTAGCTATTTGGAGATACAGGTCTCAGTCCCCTGTTCTAAAAAGACCTTTGGCACTGCAAAATATATTCATGCAACACGAAAACACGCAGAGACACCACTCTGGCCTCATTGCTGGCCTCATAGCAGCACAGTTCAGATGAAAATCTCAGGACTAAGGGCAACCTGATGTGCTGCAAGGCCATCTTCACAGCCCAGGGATGAGGGAACCTACACAGGTGGCAGGCTGAACCGGCTGCCGCCGGCAGCACCAGCAAAGTCTGCAGAGTGCATGCCAAGATGCGGCTGAGCTGGCAGAGCAAGGCACACAGCTGCCCCCAAGCTTTCTGGGGAAGTCCTCTGCTGTGCTGGGGTGGGTTTGACTACACAGAAGGGTCCTGGCTTGGGATGGAGGAAGGGACAATGCAGTAAAAGGAGACATGCTGCAGCATGGTGAGGGGTAGAAGGCATGTGTCTAATTGAAATAAGTGCCATAAAGTAGAGCAAGTGTTGTTTAGGGCACTGCACAGTCAATCAGCCAGAGGTCTGGACTGGTGCTTGGCCTGGCTTTCACAGGCAGCAGCAAAGACTGAGCAGTGGTAACAGAAAAATATGCAGCACCAACTTGGGGCTAGCACTTGCCTTGTTTCAGGCAATAACAGACAGTGCTCATACAGAATAACAGTCAGAAACTGAGAAGAGAAAGCTATCTACACATCTTCAGCAGACACGTACAGGTTTGCAGGGGGTCTATTCTGCTCCTAGACTTCATCGTCGTGGCCATCCTGTGACTTGTCCCCGAAGTCCAGCTGAGCCCCTCCAGTTTAACCATAGTACTGCCTGCTGCTATTTCAGTCCACTCCCATGCAGATATGCAGACATCTTTCCCACAAGCCAATCCTGGGAGATGATTACATTCCCAGTTATCTTCAGTTGATAAATCTTGAGTACTTAAAGATTGGTATGACAGAGAAATGCAGAAATACTTGTAGATCAGCCACCTAAATTCCCCACCCCCCTCCCCCACATACACACCCCTTTTGCATTTGCCACAGTTCTTAAAAAACACTCCTGGACTGACTTGTTTCACTGTAGCATCCAGTGGCAAGTTCAGCACTTAGCAATACTAGCACTGAGATGTAAGTGTGTATCCTGGAGTGGATATACCAAATTTCTGCATCTTTAGGGAGGCCAACAAACACTTCACAGGATGAATTCATTGTAAGGCTGCATGGAGTAGGCTAATGCTATATTTCATTAGAGCTTAAACCTAATTAGGTACCCCATAAATACGTAAAACTTGATTTGTAAATAAATTCATGAATAACAGTAACAGCAAAGATAGCTTGTTATATCCCTTCTGCCTCTTTGAGAGGAGTAACTCTCTCCCATACCCATCCTCTCTGAACTGACTGCCCAATCAATTCTTTTGCTTGTGTTCACCCAGACAAATTCTAAGTCCATTAATCCTCCATCAGCAAGTTTAACCTACTAGAGCCCTCTAGTGAGCACCACTGCAGTACTATTTAGACCAGGGATTTTACTAAAGGAAGCAGAGATTCAACAGAGCTGGGAAATGCCAGTGGAATACAGCACATTTTCCCTGAGACTGGGTGACTGCCTCCTGTATGTTACTGCCATTTCTGCCAATGGCTTAAGTGGTCCTGATCTATGAATATTTTAAACTATTTTTACTTCTTTTCCATAGTTTGACTTTGATCCATCATTACACTTAGATAAAGAAGCTCTTCTAGTTTCAAAATGCCAGAGAAGTTTGGGGGTCTGGTGTCTTAAACATTAAACAATGTTAAAACATTTGGGGAAAACATACAGGAAAATTTCCTCACTGCACATAAATGACCTATTTAACCAGGCTTCCTCTGATACTCTGACGAATATCAGAAAGAAAGAAACCAGCATCTTCAAATAGTGATTTTTCCTGAGGATGGGGTGAATTATTTCCAGAAACTGCCTGTCACTCTGTCTAATAGTGCTGCTGAGGGAGCTTAATTCACTAGATCAGACTCAGCTGACAGTTGCTTATGCTTACTGGTAGACAGAAACAAATTTTGCACCTTTAAAATCCCTGTTTTGTTTTGTTTTTCCCCTCTAAAGGTATGTTTTCCTCTAAGAGACCTGGAGGCCCCTTGGCACTGGAATGTGAAATGTCTTCAGTGGAATGCCTAAATTTAGGTGGGGTGAATCCAATCCTAAATCTCAGTCATTCTAGCACAAACTTACTCTATTCTCTTCTTGGCAAATGGTAAACTTCTAATGGATTTGTCATATAATTACTACCCTCCTGAAGGATTAAGTTTGCAGAAGGAGTACAGAAATTTAATTACTGCAAGGTGGAGATTTCATTTATTGAAGACAGCTCACAGAGCAAACTCCTAGTGCCTTTTTTTATATATTCTGCTTCCCCAAACACAGTTGCTGTGTCCCCAGATAAAATGTTGGATTGTAGCAATTCTTCCTTTTCATATTGTCCCCTGTAATATTTCATTAATTTAATTGTGTGAAAGAATTATTCATATTTTCTGAAAAGTTAAAAAAAAATGCATCCTTTCAAGTCTAGAAAGTCCCACCACGGAAATGTCAGCTGTCTGTAGCACACCTGTAAGAAGCATCGGTGCATGACCTCTGTGCCTCTGCCACTGTGTTGCGATGCGCAGTAACAGCATCAGGCAGCCGGGAGTTTTCCTGCTGGGCATACTGCTCTGAACATGCTGATTCCACCCAGTGAAACTGTTTAGACAGTTTCCATTTTTCGAGATTTGGTCTTAATATTTTCGGATCTAGATACACACACTTAAGTTGAAGAGCTTATGTTTTGTAAATACTTTGCATGGCGATATTTACTGCTCACTGCAGCTGCTTGTTGATAATGTCTGATCTTGTGTAATATTGTATTGTATCTTAATGTGGAGACAAAAACATATCAGACGTATTCTGCTCAAATAGCTGAGTGTGAATCTACCTATAAGCTTCAGCAACAGGGTGTCCCAAGTCATTCCAACTATGGATAAGTACATTGATTTATATCACCCAAAAATGCAATGGAAGTGAGTCAGTCTGACCTCATCATTCTAAGCTTCCCTCATGGTCAAAAGAAAAGAAAAGAAAAGAAAAGAAAAGAAAAGAAAAGAAAAGAAAAGAAAAGAAAAGAAAAGAAAAGAAAAAAGTACTTCTCAAGTACTGTTCATCTTCTCTGAGAATAGACTTGGTCATACTCTTAGGATGCAATTTATATTATATTTGTTAATTATAAAGAATATCAGATGTACAACATCAATGAAGATAATTACTCCTGAGATCATAGACCTTACATCACCAAAAGCTAAAGGGAAGAAAGCAAAAATGCACACCTTGTCCTTCAAACTGGGGGATTCCAATGACTGAAGGAATGTAAACATAGACCTATTACTTTTTGACGCGTTACGAAATACCGATTGTGTCAGGTATAGCCATCCTACTTGGTTGCACTAAAGGTCTTTCACACATAATACATGCTAAGGTTAAAAAAAAAATGAAAAAAAAAAAAAAAAAAAAAAAAAAACTAACTCTTGCTTCTGGTGGGAAGGAATTCAATATTTACACTGGTTAGTTGGAAACTTGGTTTTCCAGGCCTTGAATACTAGTGATGAAATACCTGTTTCCCATTTGCAGTTTCTTCCTTATGGTGAAAGACATTCGTGTACCATTTAATTCTGCTATAGCACTGGATTTCAACACAGGCAGAGTTGCTTGCTTTCAAAGTTGGGAAATAACCTCAAAGTTCATTTCAGAAATTCTGTTATGACACAAACATAAGCTGCTGTGTAACTGCTTGTAAGTCTTTCTAGCAAGGAGCGGGTTACTTGCCAGATTTCCCTAAAGAACGTTGACCTCCTGATGCCTGCACTTACACATAAAAGTTCCATTGTTAACCTTATGCGAGCCCTTCTGCAGCTGCTTTTTATTTTTACAGTTCTGGGGGAATAAGGCTATATTGGGATTCCTAGCCTGTAATAATCTAGTTCCACTTTATCCTGAAATGGCGCTTTGCTAAATTTAAGTCATTTTAAGAGTAAGCAGGCATTTTCTCTCTTATTTCAGATAATTTGGAAAATGCCTATAAGAAGCAGTCCCAAAACCAAGAAGTGGACAGAATCAAGAGGCCTAAATCAGCCTCCGTAGATAGTATGGACTTCTTTTCCACACACATAACCATTTCAGAGCTGACACAGAGAAAATGATTCTTCTTTTACAAATAGTGGAGAGAGGAGGCTCCAGAACCCCTCTCTCACCAAACTGGTGTGATAACAGCAGGTCGTATCTTAAGATGGGATCTGAAACATTTTTGAACGGGTTGTAGTCAGCTGCTGTGGCAGAGAATGGGTTGTGGTGATGAGAAGAGTTAATCCATTGTTACAAGGAACAGACAAACGTTATGGAAACAAACACAGAAAAGCAAGAGAAAGACAAAAGGAAAAGACACAAAGACCACAGTTATTCAGATCTTTCTACATTTTAGTTCAAGGAACAGAATGATCTGTGCCTGAAGTTCATCGTGTTTCTTAATAAACAGTAGAAATGTTAGCACAAGTTCCATTGCGTAATGGTGGTTCACTTTTTCCAATCAGTATTCAGAGGTTGCTCAATGACTCCCACTTGAGCAGATCCAGCGATCAAATGTTTTTGTTTTTGGTTTTTTTTTTTCTTTAGACTCTGCTTTATCCCACAGCATAATTCCTCTTCTATTGGAATTTCATTCCAAACATCTGAGTTCTGCCCAAGAAAAACTTCTAATTCACTCACTGCTTCACAAGGCTCAATGTATAATACCATCAAATCTTCTCTACTCAACCCTGGTCCTCCTGACTTCTCTTTGAGGGTGCAGAGGAGGTTGCTTTAATCACTATCAGAAACTGCAATTATAATTGTAAAGCACTGTGAAGAGCAACAACCTTAAAAATCTCTCATCTGTGCTGCAGCAGTGACAAATTCAGAGGTGAACTAAGGAGACCTAAAGCCCATTACACAGACAATAGTATCAATGAAATCTACTGCTCTGAAGAAACCAATGTTAGGTAAATTCCTGAACTGGAACTGAACATCCTTTGCGTTTCAGATACTGCCCTACTTGCTGAATTTCAACACTGTTCCCATATCCTGATCTGCCACTAGTCTATAGGAAGGTAACTCCAGGTTTTCTGCACAGCCAGCGTGTCTCAGAAGAATCTGCAGCGCTGCCACAGTTTCCACATGGATGCCTTCACCTCATTATTCCTCAGGGTGTAGATGAGCGGGTTCATCACTGGGCAGAAGACAGTGTAGATCACACAGATATGCTTGTCAGAGGAAAAATTAGAGAAGGGCCGGAGGTAGATGAAGATGCAGGGTATAAAGAAAAGGGTGACAACCATCAGGTGTGAGGCACAGGTGGAAAGTGCTTTCCAGTGCCCCTCAGTGAAGCGGACCCTGACTGTGACCAGGATGAACGTGTAAGATGTGACCAACACCAGGAAACAAGCCAGGGATATTAAGCCACTGTTGGAGACCATGAGCCACTCAGTGACATGGACATCCATGCAGGCAAGCCGGATGACAGGAGGCACATCACAGAAGTAGTTGTCTATGGCATTGGGTCCACAGAAGGGGAGCTGGATTGTGAGTAGTGTCTGGACGATAGAGTGGAGGAAGCCCCCAGCCCAGCAGGCGAATACCAGGACCCAACATACCTGTCGGCTCATGATGGCTGTGTAGTGCAGGGGCTTGCAGATGGCGGTGTAGCGGTCATATGCCATCACTGTCAGGAGGAACATCTCTGTTGCCCCAACAAAGTGCAGAAAAAACAGCTGGGCTATACAGTCCTCAAAGGCAATGGTCTTCCTTTGTGAGAGCAGGTCCACCAGCATCCTGGGGGAGGTGACAGAGGTGCAACAGATATCTATGAAGGACAAGTTGCAGAGCAGAAAGTACATAGGTGAGGACAGCTTGGGGTCAGCTTTGACTGTCACAATAATGAGAAGGTTCCCCAGGAGAACCATGGCATAGGCTAGGAAAAAGAAGGCAAAGAAGAGGATTTGCAGCTCCCTTGTATCAGAAAGTCCAAGAAGGATAAATTCAGTCACCCGGGAGAAGTTTCCTAGTGTCATTGCATGAGGCCTCCGTGGTGCAGGTGCAGGCACGAAGTCATGGGCTGGCCAGGAAGAGAAGGAGATGTGCTCCAAGCTTCATGGACAATGAGGGAAGAATGCATTACTCCTATTCTGCCTGCTACAGAAAGCAGAGTCACATCATGAATTACAGTGAGAGTTTGCAGAGGGTATTTGCTGCCTCTCACCTCCCGTCTTCCCACTCCCTGGTCAGCCTTCTGGTCCCTCATCCCTAAACTTACTCTGACCACTGTTTTCTGTTTTGTAGTGGATATGATAAAGTGCATACTCCCATTCTCTCAGGGAGGAGGCACATTCTTCTTGCATAGGATGGGAGACATGAATGCTGGAAAAACATTATTACCATCCTTTCACCCACTGGGAGTATAAAGTGCCATCACGGAAGGCAAACACTTGCCATGCCCAAGCATCATGTCTACAGTATATGGCTGAACCATGAGCTGTTCCATGCTCTCTTCCTAATTGCTTTCCTTTAAATTGACAAAAGGGTTCTCCAGTTAGCATGTCAGCTCTGAAACTAGAGATACATGCAAAGAAACCAGACCTGGGAGGCTCCTCACTGGTGTTCCTCTCCATTGGGCTAGTGGTAATGCCTGGTAGCTTGATTGCTGTCATAGGCCTGTTGTTGACAGCACATGCTCTTCAGAAGAATGTATTTTCTAATAGAGGGTAAGCTGCAAAACACTGCATGTATTCTATGCTGCCTCTGTGTTACTCAGAGACATCTTTAAAGTTCCTCAGTGGATGCATACACTGTTTTGCAGAGGTTAAAATATGATCCACAGAAAAATGCTCATTTTCATTTACAATCACACCAGGAAATTCTTCAGCTGCTCATTTTTCTCTGAAAGTTTGTAAGTCAGCAAGCAGGAGACTACCGCTAAGAAAGCATTTGATGCCTTTGATACATGCCTCTTACCTTTTGCTAATACCTGAGCAATTTCTTTGGTTAGTGCTCTATCCTGCACCAGTAGTTCTCAGAGTGCTTCTCTTTTCCATCAAACAGGATTGCCTCATGCATAATTCAGAACATACGACTGCAAATCACAACACTAGTTTAGAAATGGTCCCACTTTGTCCTCTCTCCCGAGGGCTCAGTAATCTTCCAGAGCTAGCTCAGCTGCAGAGGGGATGACTAGCCATCTGTCTGTAGCAACCCCTCACGTTGTACTAGACAGACACCTGCAGTGCAGGCGTCACAGCACTGCCTCCCTGCGTAGCCAATGAAGACAAATAAACACTCTAAAGGTATGACTCAGTTTACCCTTGTTTAGATCATCGCACTACAATGAGGTGCTTATACCCTAGAAGACAGCACACCTGTCTGAGTATAAATGGAGAGCAGACACCTGTCCCATGGTAGATGTCTACAATGCACTCAATGTTAAATGAAGCTGCCTAAAAGGATGCAACTGGCCAAAATGTTACAGTAGCATTCACATGTTTCTGTACATTTTTCAACTGATTACCAAGCATTTCTCTCACCCTTTCACATGGATGAAGAGAACTACACGTGTTTTAATATGCCATGGCTGATATGAAAAACAGAGGCAAAGATGAGATTAAAAACAAACAAACAAACAAAAAAGCACGCTACTACCATACCCAGTTACTAAATGTTGTTACAACATGAAATTCCAAGTCTGAACTCCACAGCATTTGTCTTCTGAAAACATTTATAATCATTCCCTTCGAATTTGTTTCTACTTTTCATTTGACAGGGCATTGTTCCACTCTTATTCCTTCTGCTTGTAATTGCCATATCCTACTCTTGTTTAAGTTTCTTGTTGCACTGAAATTTGTTTCAGGAGATTTTCTAGCAATTTTTCTTGTCCTGGCAGGCTACAAACAAATTATATTGTGACAGTATCCATGTCCCATTTTCCATCTACCATTTAGTCAGAAAGATCCAATGAGGCAACACCTCCAAGACTTTTGGAGCTGACCTCAGAGTTTCCTGCATCTCCCTTACACTCAGACCATCCTAGCACGACATATAAATACTACTGTAATGTATTTGATATGGAAGGTAGTTTTCCAGTAGTGGAGCTGGACCTGTGAGAACTGTTTTGTTACCAAACTCCAAGTAGCTGCCCAGGGCCTTATTAAAGAGATTTGGTGATTGGGTCCCTGGTGTGCAACAGCACAGCAATTTATTCCTGAAGGCTGACGGGAAAGGACAAGGCACCATGCACTTCTACACACTCAGGGTCTTTTTTGTGGAAAAAAAAAAAAAAAAAAAAAAAAAAAAAAAAAGCTCCTAATAAAACAAACATAATTGCAGAGTCATACTAACAATCCCTGCATTGAGAAATGTTGGGCACCAGAAACATTGCTTGGATCAGAGGAGCTGCAGAGCTAGGATAAGTTGCCATAGTGGGAAACTGCAGTCACACAGGGATAGACTGGACTCATTCACCATTCATTCACCAAGATAAAAGAAAGTCTGGGCAGACCAAAGATGTTGTCAAAGGTGATGCGTCACTGAGAACTGAGGCTCAAGTGAAAAGCAGCTTGAATTTGTTTCCTTGAACTCCCATTTCAGCATTTAAATGGTCACTTTAAAACTTAGACAGGTTGAACTGGGCTCTGCAGTATCAAAGCAGTTTGTGTTTGGTACTTGACTTTATCCCTTTTAGAGATTCTTCAGTTTCCTTACTGGAAACAGCTGAGGAAAAATCAACCAAACAATAATATTCTTATTAAGAAGATGAGGAACATTTTCAGTGTTCAGCTAGGAAATGGGTTGTATTTCATCATGGAGAGAGATTTAATTATCCTATTTCCACTAATAAACGTATCCTATAGATAATACTAGTGCAATAGTGTAATACTTTCAGAGAACTGGTCAAAATATGAAACTTCATCCAGTGTCTAAATAAAGCTATGAAAACTACCTGATAATTCTTGTGGATGGTGGATGAAGCTGTGTTTATAGATTTTAACAATTCTTGGATTGCTGTACTGATCCGCTATGAAGGTCACAAGGCTTTGGAAATGTGTTAGAGAGCATGGCTCCTTTAAGTTGATTCAGACAAGAATAGCTGTGATTTGAGGTTTGTAGTGCATTAGTTTTATTGGGAAATAAATTGCACATCTTACATTTGTTGTCATTGGTCAGCTTAGATTATGAGTGTTTTGGGGACCCAGGGTCAGGAGGGAGAAAAACACTGAAGTGGATAGCACATTCACCAGGAAATACCAAATAAAAAAACAAGAGTTCAGACTTTCCATTGTAGGAACGTTTTAGCTATTAGCCTAGTGAATTTTTGCATCATGATATTGACAATGAGCAGTAATAAGAGTAATTATTATTACTGGAAATTGCAGTAGCAGGGGAAGTGGAGAAGATTCCTCTCCTGTTACCTACATCAGTAAGTGACCAAACTAGCACCTAACACCAGTGTTTTAATAGCTAACTCATGGAGTCAGCATGTGGCAATGTGTTTTTCATAAGAAGGCATTTACTGTAAGAAGAACGGGGAAATCCAGTGGTATGATTGTTCAGCCTGGTAACAAGGAGGCTGAGGGAAGACCTCATCACAGTCTACAGCTTCCTCACAAGGGAGAGCAGAGGGGCAGGTGCTAATCCACCCTCTTTAGTGACCAGTCCTAACCCAAGGGTGTGGAATCAAGCTGCGACAGGGGAGGTTCAGGCTGGATATCAGGAAGAGGTTCTTCACTGAGACAGTTGTCACACACGGGAACAGGGTCCCCAGGGATATAGTCATGGCACCGAGCCTGTCAGAGTTTAAGAAGTTTTTTGACTGTGCTCTTAGTCATATGCTCTGAATTTTTGGGTAGCCCTGTGTGGGGCCAGGATTTGGACTCGATGATCCTCATGGGTCCCTTCCAACTTGGGATATTCTATGATTCTATGATTGCATCTAGCAGCAGGCAATGATGAGCTTTGCAGACACCTTGGGCCACCATTTTGCAGCTGAATGGGCTACAGAGCAGCCTAGAATGGGCTAGCATTTGCATGCTTGAAAGTTCACCCTCTGGTAACAGCAAGCTCTGCCTGAAGAACATTTTTAATGTGTACATATTGGTGTTTATTTATTTATTTATTTGCTGATGTTTTAGCACAATCTGACATTTTTCCCTGACCTAATATAACCTCCTGTTTCTTGCATGTTCCTATTTTACCCTGAAATGAGTCCCATCTCCCCAAAGGCTGCTGACTCAGCATCTTGCTCATTTGTAAACACATCATGTTAGCACAGGAACACACACAAGATGAAAGCTGCCAACACCATGCTGAACTGAAGGGATTGTTTACTCGTAGAAGCTTGGAACTACCATCACTCCTTTGTGCAGAAACGTAAGGAGACATCACTCTCCAAAGCTTGTAGGAGACAGTAGGAAAGAACAACTTCCCAAAATACTTGATTGTTATACTTAATGCTGGGAGAAGCCTAGACAAATACCCAAGATACAGCTATGACATGTCTGAAGGTAAAAACCACAATACCACCCCCAAGACTCAGGTTTGATAGGTGACAATGGCCTAATATATTTTTGACTGACAGTTTCCAAAGAAAATGAAAGAGCTGTGCTAAAATAAAAAAAAAGAAAATAAAAAGCTGTGCTAAAAACAGACCAACATTGCTGGAAAGTCCATTCTGAACACTTCTCTTTTCCTCCCCACGTTTTTGTTGTTGTTGTTGTTGTTTTTCTGAGCTCACATCATTGTACAAGCATGCACTGTGTTGGTTCATTTCTCACTCCTCTTCACTTTTCTGCTCCACAACTTTTTCATGGCATTTTTCACCTCTTCATTTCGGAGGGTGTAGATCAAGGGATTGAGCACAGGTGTGATGATGGTGTAGAACACAGAGATCATCTTGTCTGCTGAGAAAGTGGTGGAAGGGCGCATATAGATGAAAATGCATGGCCCAAAGAACAGAATTACAACAGTGACATGGGAGCTGCATGTAGAGAGTGCTTTCAGACGCCCTTTGGAAGAGTATGTCCTTAAAGAGACCATGATAATAACATAGGAAACAGCAAGAACAACAAAACAGGTGAGGGATATCAGACCACTATTGGTAACCACAATGACACCAATGACATAGGTGTTAGTGCAGGCCAGCTTCAGCAGTGGGTGAACATCACAGAAATAGTGGTCAATCTCATTGGGTCCACAGAATGGCAGCTGAATGATCAGTAGGGCCTGCACCAGTGAGTGGACAAAGCCTGCCACCCAAGAAGCTGTCACCAGACAGCCACAGACATGTTTATTCATAACATTTGTATAATGAAGTGGCTTATGTATAGCAATGCAACGATCATATGCCATCACTGTGAGAAGGAAGATCTCAGTGCAGCCAAAGAAATGGCCCATAAACAGCTGAGCTATGCAACCCACAAAAGGGATGGTCTTCTTACCAACAAGAAGGTCATAAATGAGTTTGGGAGCTGTCACAGTAGAGTAACTTATGTCTAAAAAAGACAAGTAGCTCAAGAAGAAGTACATGGGAGAGTCCAGCCGTTCACTTCTCTTTATAGTGACGATGATAAGCAGGTTTCCAAAAATGATAATGACATACAAGACTAGGAATAATAAGAAGCACACTTTCGCTATTGTCTTATCTTGTGTGAGCCCAAGGAGGATGAACTCTGTCACATTGTTTTTGTTCTCCATAGACACCAAGTAGACAGGACCTGAAGTAAAAAAAAGAGCTGCCAGATACAGCATTAGAAATAGGTTTTAATCAGTATACAAATATATTCATCACCAGGATGCTAAATACTAATCATATTTCCTTTGATGTCCTTTTTTTTTTTTTTTGGGGGCGGGGGGCACAGTTTCCATTTAAAATCAATGTTTCCCTCAAGGAATAAAGATGCTATCCAACTCAATGTATTATTGAAGCGTATAATAAGAAGCTCAGATTATTATTCTGAGGAAGGTGGTAGAAATAATATCCTCAAGAATACTAGTTCTCACCTTTGCCTCTTAAGAAATAGATGACAACTAGGTCCCGTCAAGACCCACTTTCACCCTATAATGTCAACTTGGAAATAAAAAGCTGAACCAAAGGGACAATGCAGCTATAATTCAATTCCTAGAACTTTAGTCACAGCCTGAGGAAGGTCCCTGCTCAAGAAGAGAATGTACTTTCATTTTCAGTCCTTTAAGAGAATGCAACAGTACTGCTCCTTATTATCCCTCTCACTGTGACAGACCTGTATAAGCTGTCACAGAAAGAGCTGCCCAGTGTTTCCTTGGATCACCTTTCTTAAAGTACATGCAGGAGCTAATCTGGAGCTAATTTGCATTAATGGTGTGTTAGCAGGGGGATTGTATACTTCACCCAGGTCCTGGACTGAATGTTGAACCCCTCATAAATACATCTGTGTTAATGAATGCACAATTTATATATGAAATCAATTTATCAATTTATATATCAATTATATATATATCAATTATTATATATCAATTTATCAATATATATATCAATATACATCAATATCAATTTATATATGAAATCAATTTATCAATTTTAACTGTTCAATTTATATATGAAATCAGAGGTGACAAGGATGTAATAATCTTGTCTGTGATACCAGTAAGTTGTCTGGGGTCTGAATCCCATTTGACAATCACAGGTCACTCAGTTCTGTCTCCTGAGCTCTCTGCCTCACCCACTAGCTATACACATCTGGCACAGCAGAGAAAATGGTCTTTTGTGTATCCAACCCAAACTCCATGCTCCTCCAAGACAGAGGGAAAGCACTGTGGGGAAAACCCAAGTGTGTGTGTTGTGACCACTGATTTCTGACGTACAGCTAGGGGGGAAATGTAAGACTGAGCACATAGGAAATGCCATCATCAGCTTTTGAGTCCACTCTAATGCTGACATCCTTTTGACAGATTATTACGGGAACAGGATATAGCTGGGAAAAAAAAAAAAAAAAAAGGCAACTAAAAACCCAAATTAAAACAAAGGCTAAAAACTGAGGTCTGTAATTGAGGTTTTTCTAATTCATAAAATGGACCTCACAAAAGTCACTCTACAGAATTCTCTAGTTTTTAAAGGTAGCATTTCGCAGTCATGCTTGAACAGAATGATGTAACAATATCTGAGAACTTACACAGTTTATATTTGCCAGTCTCCAAGAGTTTACTTGCTATTTCTCCTCTGATGACCTCCTCTGACCACTTTCGGTGGTTTCATCAAAATGGCTGAGCTGCAAGTTGCTGCCTAGATGTCACAAGAGCAGTCCACATCTCTGCCAATTCTGAAAACTACAGCAGCTGAAAAGAACAACCTGACTCTCCATCTGCATTTCTCATTCTGCAAGAAACAATTTCCAAGAGCATCTGCAAGAAAGCTCTCTCTCACATGATGGGGAAATTGAAGCAGAAATATTTAAAGTATATCATGCAGCAGAAGCACAAGACTACCTGGAGTAATGAGATCCCAGAGGCATATGAAGATTTCTTTATCAGAAATCATCAGTGGACAAACAACTAAAAATTGTACTTTGCATGCTGTTAAGGTAGTCTCTGGAGGGTGACACTGGAGTGCGGTCATCTAGACTGTGTTAGATTGTGTAGTATTTCTGATATGTGTTCTTATTCCATATTAACTTGGTCTTACTATTGCATGTTGACAGTGCAAATAAATATCAAAACTGTGCTGTGGACTGCTATTCCTTAGACATTCGGTCTGTAGGAATTTGAAAGAAAAAAAAAGAGGAAGTAAAACAGGAAATTATTTCTAAACTTTAGAAAGGGTTGTGGTTAGTCCTCACTGCTTATCAGATATTTTTACTCAGACAATGCAAAACACAGAAGGCACTGTTTAACTCTTTAGAGTCTTATATGAATTCTTACCAACGTGTTGACAAGTCTAATATTATTTTCAGTCACACCTTCCATAAGGTATGATCAAACTTTTGCTCAGCAGCAGCCAAAAGCTGAGAAACAAAGTTAAAAAAATAAAAATAGAGAGTTATAAGGCCTAGCTTGGGCTAGGAACACCTTGTAGCCTTTAATCCTACTTACGTGATGGTAAGGTGTAACACAGGTGCAAGCATTTATAGAGACCATAAATGAAGAAATAAAAGGGAAATGCTTCAGTCACTTTTGGATAGTACCATGCAGGTACTGTATAGGCTATGCACATGGAAAAATAAAGACACGTGACTCATCAGTACTGTCATTATCAATAATGAATTCTGTATCAGATGTACTTGCAGATTATTAAATAGATAGGGTTACTCTTAAGTTTATGAAGTGATTGTTTTCCATATTTTTTTACCATAGGTATTTAATTCTTCTTTGATGAAACCTCAGCCACGGCAATTACTGTACTGAGACAGATGCACTCTGTGATATGCTCCTCCATCCTGGCCCTTCAGGGTTTGTAAGGACTGGGTCTGTAGTTGGTGTGCTACGGACAAGGCCAGCGTGTACACCTCAGGCACTACAGCAGCTACAGGGCAGATCATGCCCATGTTTCCCCTCACTGTAGACCAAGTCCATGATAACAATCCCTGTAAAAACTGCCTTCAAGAATACCTAGAAATACTACTGTTGATTTATGTTGATTTATTTTATAAGTGATGATGATCTTTGAATTGTTGTTTAGGGTGGAAATGAAACTACTGACAGGGATAAAAAAAAAAAAAAAAAAAAAAAAAAAACTCTCGTATATACATTTTGAAACACAATTTTGCAATGTCATGGGCTGAAAAATGAGTTCTGGTGAACTTACCTATCATGGAGAAAGCAGCAATTTCTTTAGTCACATATGAATTTAGTATTTTGCTTGCTTTAAATCTTAGCAATTCTAATTTGAGAGGAAGGAAGAATGAAAGGATCTTTTCAAATCATTTTTTCCCAACACTGTAGGAATTCTGCCTAGGACTGATTTCTGATGCACTCTGGGGTATATTTTCAAGATTTAACATCTGTTTAATGAAGCTAATCTAGACAATGATCAGTATAAATCTCTCTGTATATAGACAGAATGGCTAAATTAGAGAGATTAAATTAAAGTCCCTTTACAGAACCCTTTATTTTTCCATGGACTAGGAGGAGCCTAAGTAAATTAACATCACCGGAGTAAAGTTAACTTCAGGGAATCATCCTTTTTGTACCCTGAAAGTAGCTCAGAGCTTTCCCTATTGCCATCCTATTTTTTGTGTTATGGCTGAACTCCTTATTCCTAGGCATTTCCAAATTTCTACAGTTTCTCTTTCCAGACATGGTCACACTCAAGCATGTCCGTGGGGCTTCTTTGGTTCAGCCGGTTCCAGCTATAGCCCCATCGCAGTGCATATCACTTGTAAATAAGTGAACCACTTCTCTAAAAAGACTTACTAGCCATTAACACTTCCAGCTTATCATCAGACCATCAGAGTTCCTTTGGTCAAAGATGTCCAGAAACCAGTATATTAAACTCTGCACAGAGTTTACAAAAAAAAAAAAAAAAAGGCACTTTTAGAAGAAAATTATCAGCTGTACAGGATACATTTTAGTACAGGAACATTCCCAGTCAACTGGTATTAAAATCACCAGTGCAAGTCTTGCCCAATGAAACCACAATCAGTTCTCCCTGACTGCAGGTGATCTCTTAGGAGAGAATGATGTGGAATGATTCTGTTAATGCAAATTTTCCAGACCCCGTTCAAAGTTACAGCACAATCAGAAACTCTCGTGCTGACAAAAAACATCAGCATGTACAGGAAACAATGAAATGGAGAAAACCCAAGATTACTCTCAAACCCACAAACTAGAAAGGAAATGGGGAAAGTTAGGGACTTTTCCTGTGCTTACAGTTGTTCTAACTGTGGACAAAAGATAATCAAGAAGAAGGGTAAAACTGACATGGGTTCTTCCTTTTCCAGAATATCTTCATGAAAAGACTATCAATAAGAACAATGACATATTGATTTCATACTAGTCTTACCAAATTGTGATCCTTCCCTCCCCTCTTCTCTTCCCTCCCCACCCCCCCTTCCCTCTCCTTTTAACCTAGCACTCACATAGCTTTCCTACAGAAAATAAAAAGTGAGAATGGGTGAACATATACAGCTGTGCAGTACCCAGTGGAAGAGAAACAGCTGGGCTCCATTCAGGCCAGTGTCACGTTTAAGCAATCAGTGGTTCAGAAAGGAGTGACCAAATGATAAATGATCAAGGAAATCTATGCAGCAGGTGCGAAACTCCTAAGCTAAACCAAAATGTATATTCCTAAAAGGATTGTAAAGACCCATTCACAGCACAGCCAGCTTCACTGTGTATCCCTCTTGGTAAGGTCCCTGCCGTGACCACCAAATTGCATTTTACAAAATATTCATCTGCCTCACCCCATCTCATTGACTTATGTTACACAGAACTCTGTATATGAGCTAGTCATATGCACACTTTTTCTGCCTTTGTGGAGCAATTCATGACCAGCTTAAGCTGGCTACTTAAAGATGTGATGAATTACTTGCTGGAGGTACCGATTTCTTTCTGCTGACTCTAAGAGGATGACAGGAACAACTAATTCAGTGGGGGATTCCCACATGAAATGTCTTACCTCTTAAAGAACATTTTCAGGACAGACTAGAGCTGTATGATATGATGCAATCAGTTGCAAAATAAAATAAATACCATATAGACTGCTAACATTTCAAAAAGGGTGGGAATTGTTACCCTCTCCTTATTGCATGTGTTATCTCCTAAAACTTCAGGTGGTTCATGCGAAACAAAAGAATAAATACAAAATTATCTCCCGCTCTACTCTGCGCTGGTGCGGCCTCACCTCGAGTACTGTGTGCAGTTCTGGGCACCACAGTATAAAAAGGACATGAAACCGTTGGAGAGTGTCCAGAGGAGGGCTACGAAGATGGTGAAAGGCCTGGAGGGGAAGACGTACGAGGAACGGCTGAGGGCACTGGGCCTGTTCAGCCTGGAGAAGAGGAGGCTGAGGGGAGACCTCATCGCAGTCTACAACTTCCTCGTAAGGGGGTGTCGAGAGGCAGGAGACCTTTTCTCCATTAACACCAGCGACAGGACCCGCGGGAACGGGGTTAAGCTGAGGCAGGGGAAGTTTAGGCTTGACATCAGGAGGGGATTCTTCACAGAGAGAGTGGTTGCACACTGGAACAGACTCCCCAGGGAAGTGGTCACTGCACCGAGCCTGACTGAGTTTAAGAAGCGATTGGACTGTGCACTTAGTCACATGGTCTGAACTTCTGGGTAGACCTGTGCGGTGTCAAGAGTTGGACTTGATGATCCTTAAGGGTCCCTTCCAACTCAGGATATTCTATGCTTCTATGATTCTATGATCTAATCCAGGGCTGCAGAACTAGCCCTGTACATGGTTCCAGCAAAAGAGAATGGACAGTTGATAAATTCAGTGAAAATTTATTTTTGTATTTTCGTATTTGTTCAAGATGAAAGGAAAAGAAAGAGGAAAGGAAAGTAGGAAGAGACAAGATGTAAGTGAACAGAAAAGGAAGATGGATAAGCTGGAAAAGTTACCTCCTCTCTATTTGGAGGCCTCATTTTTTGTGGAGGGGCTGTGTGGTTTTATCTCATCAACATCTCTGTTCCCTGGTAGGGTTGTGTTAGAGCACAGGGTCTTTAGAGAAAACAGAATGGAAAGCTTCCAATACTTGCTTAGGAGATGCCTTTTACTGTATAATCCCATCTAACTTAGTTTCTTGCTTTCCTTTGTCACTAGTGTACCTTGGTATTTCCTGCCTATGTGAGAACTGCTTTGATGGCCTGTCTGGATAATGCAGCCTGTGTGCACCGAGTGTCGCATTCATAACCCAGAAGCAGAAAGGAAGGCTGAGAAGAAAAGCATTTAAGTACTGCTCTTCAGCCCTCTCCGAGGATAATCTCTCACCTGGAGGGCTCTTGGGACTGCAGGAGAGAGACATGGAGGCTTAGTGAAAGGAAGGCGTGAAAGGAAGGGGCAAAGAGGACGTGAATTCTGTCCTGACTGAAAAGGTTAAACAAACATATTTTAAAGAAATAGTCATGAGTCAATGCTAATGACATTTTGAAAGCATTTCAAGATTTCTCCACCAGAAATAACAGCCAATGGGTTAGCTGAACATTAAAATGTGTGCAGTGAATTAGTCTGGTTAACCCTTTCCAGAGTCCTTCCTTAAACCAGGCTGAGAGCTCTGTGGTTTTCCTAAGCATAGCGGCCCATTAGATCCACTGCTTTGGCTTCCTAGTGCTGCAAGTAATAACAAAGTACTTTTAGTTTATAAAAACAAACAAACAAAAAGTACATGAAACACAGAGCTTCATTTTAAAAAATGAAAAAGATTCCTATTGGTATAGGGAGAGGCACCATCCTCTAGGTGTGGTGAAGAGTTACCTGTCATGGTAATCCTTTAGGTAATCCCTGCAGGTTGGGCACACTTCTCTCACCGGTGGTTATGACTAAGCAAAGTTTCCACAGAGACAGAAGTCACTTCTTGATGAACCTTCATCAAGTCCTATTTTGCACAAAATTTCATCACTGAAAATCCAGTGAGCAAAGCACAATGCAAGAACTTGCATGTTTTAGCAATAGTCAGTGAATTACAATGTAAGGAAAAAAAAAATCTTTTTACAAGTGGGGAAACCAAAGTTAGCAAGTCAGCTCTTTTATGCCTATGGAAGTCAGCTGATTTGATTCTGATTTTGTCACTCTATGCTGTCCCATGGAAAGACACAGATCTCTCCAGAAGTGGATTCATCTGATCTACCTTGGACCTGGTTTTAGGATAGGATTAAGTCTGAAAGGGACACCTATATTTTGCACAAAGTTACGTAGGACAGACACACCTTGCAGTCAGGAAGGGCCTCTTCTTTCTTATCATCTGCAGTCAAAGGAGAGTCTATGAAACAAAGCACAGTGAAACAAATGGACATGCTAACTCAGGCATCAGTTCAACCATGGCCTCAAACTCCTCATTGCTCTGAACTCTGCTGTGTACTTTTAGCTTCTGCCTTACAGATGTGAATAAGCAATAGTTTCTGTCACTGATTGTTACTTTGTTTTGTTGAAATTTATTGAAATATAGCTTGGCCCGATAACAACCAATGAAATGTAACCGTCTCCTGGCGCAGAATGCCAGTAATCCACACAGTGAAAATGGAAACCCCAAATCAATGAGGAGATCAAATGTTGCTCGGGGTGAAAATAGTCCTCTACTTAAAGATGAAGTCGTGGCCAGGTTAATGAGGTTTAATAGAGTATTGGGTAAGAAAGTCTTATAGTCTTTGGGAAAGAAAGAGGAACAACAGCTGACAGAAGTCAAAGATTAATCCTCAGTTACTTGGCATGCTAAACTAATTTGGGCCAGACCTGCAAGTTTTTGTACCCAGTGATACACACGGCAATGATTGGGCTAACATCATACCCATCTCCTTTTGTTTCCCTAGCCAAATGGACTACTAAAAGAGACTTGGTGCAAAGGTTCAAATCATTGGGAATGGAGAAAGGTGTTTACTCTGTGTTCACTCCGCTGGGTTTAGCACACAGATCTGGACCCCACAGTGTCAGTGCTGTGATGTGGCTGGGGAGTGCTGTGCATGTTGAGTAGAGGAGTGAAGCGCTGAAGGTGGGCAGCAAGTGCTGGCAAGCAGCTGGAGAGATGAGGCAGGAAAGAGGCGTGAATTTCATGGTGGGCAGGATGGTGATGGGGCACTGCTTGGGGGCAAGTTTTGAACTGGAAATGGAAGGCATGAGGCTGGAGTTTGTGAAATCAGAAGTGCCTGAGCTGTGGTGAAGGACTGTGCCAAAAGGCAGTATGAAGTGGCATGTAATGTTGAGGGGTTTGAAGTTGCCTTTAAAGAGTTGGTGACATGAGGAGCAGGCATTGTGTGATGAAGGCAGTACTAGGACAGGTAGTGCAATTGTGGCTGCTGAGGTGTGCTTGGGCAGACCCTTCTCCAGGGCAAGTTGTGTGACGCAGTGGGAACCGATGTGAGAGGTCACTTGTGTTGGGAGAGGCTGGAGTCACACTCTGCAGTGATGGGCATTAAAGGAAGTTCGGCAGGGACAATCAGCCCTTGAAAATGAGAAGTTGTGCTGGGGGAGGTTGTGAAATCAGCAGCAGGGTTTACAGAAAAGGACTGGCAATTTCTCAGCCTGTCACCCCAAGCAACAGTAAGGCATCTTCTATATGGACTGTGAAACTAGAGCTTCCCAAGGATGGATGCAGGTGGCAAGTGAAGCAACAGTGCAGGAGGCAAAATATAATTTTGGACATAAAGTTTTTGCTTTTTTGGTATTGTTAGACTGGCTGAAGAAGGGAGACATGGTAAAAAAGCATTTCCTAAGACATGAGAGTGACAGGTTCTGTACAGAGAGAGAAAGGGGAAGTAGTTCAAATCTAAGTGACCACACACAAGAAGCTAAATGTTTCTTCCAGAAAGTGATTCGCTGGCTCTCAGATATTGCATTGACAGTGGCTTTTTAAACAGTGCCTAAATAGCCCAGCACTACAGTGCTGACATGAGCAATGACACCAGCATTTTATCTGGACCACATGTCACAGGATTCAGGTTATAATTTTCCCCAGCAGATCCATACCAGGCAGCTGCTGCAAATCAGCCACTGAAGTTCCAAGGAATTCACAAAAAGGTGAGAAATTCTTAGATGACTATCTTTGCCATTGCACTTGGTCTGAAGTTTTCTGTCATGCTTTTGCAGAGATGGAATGGGACAGGAGGAGAAAAAAAAATGGAAGAAAGGAAATCACACCTTTCCCTCTCCTGAGGGTTAGAAATTGGCTATAGACACATAACTGCCTTGATCATTTTCAAGTTAGGGAAAGCTTCATTCTGGTGAGCCATTTTCATGAACAAGTGTTATTGTATTGCTTTAAATACACCTCTGTAATAGAAGATGCCACTATTCAGAGACCTAGCATTAGAAGTTTTCATCTTAGATAATCAGTTAAGATTAGCCAAGAAAACACAGCAGCTTAACTTCATATCCATACTCTAAATGACTTTGTGGTGTCAAGGCTGTTCAGACTGACATCTGCCACAAGAACTATACAGTACTCAGCTTGTAAACCACAGGCACAATGTTTAATCTCAAGGGAGTGAAAGGTCACATAGACTCAGTTTGCTGCTCTTTGATGCAAGCTTTCACTAATAATGTTTTATTAAGGAAGTACGCTCTTATAAAATAGGTATATGAGAAACATGTTACTTTTTTGGTCTTCTTTTCCACAGTCTACAGAAGTCAAAGAAGGATTTCTTCACTTCCATTACAGTGGAATGAAAAATTATTGATGTTTTGTCTTCTATCCACAGGACTTCCCCTGCAGCTAGTATCTGTACCTGGCAGTCTTTATGCATATACTATCAATGGCATAAGGTCATGGCATTTAACATTAGGAAAATATGCTTGATCAGCTTAAGTTAGACAGCTAATTGCCTGCCATTGTCTGAATTCCCAGCACAGACAGACACATGTCTGCTGTAGGATGAGGTGAACTGCATTCTGAAGACAACTGCAGCAGGGAGGTTGAATGACTGCTTTCCTAAAACAGGCACCTGGTCAGAAGGCTGGAATGGGCTTAGAGAGAGCTAAGTGACACTCACATGTTTGGGTCCTCTTTAAACCAATTAAAAGTTTGCTTCAGGTCACACAGATTATGGCAGAGGAGAGTACTGCATTGCATTTTCTAAAGGATAGGAAAGCATTTAACCACTGGATGGATCTTCCTTTCTCCTTGCAGCAGACTCAGATCACAGAATTAGAAGCTGCTTCAGCTACTTTCCACTGTGACTCAAGGTCTGATAATTTTTCATTGTGAGAGTCCTGCTGCCACCCAAAAATCAGATTGAGAGGAAGTGAACAAAGTTATAAGGCCATATCTTTTCAATTTGCTTGCTATATATAAATGTTCAGGGAAGCCGAGGCTTGCTAGTGTTGTTGGTCAGGCGGTATGCTACCCTCCCCAGGTAAGGAAAGAGAATGTGAGTTTTGACTTGGAGATGTTCCATGCAGGGCTTACACACCTGTTGTGAAACACACTGTGCTGAAACAGAAATTCTGTGTGTTCAGAAGGAGATGATGATTTTTATTTTCCACAGTCCCTTTCAGTATGTACTTAAATTCTTTCTTTAGAGACCATTGGTCTCTGAAGTCTTAACACTAGAAGCATATGATGTCACTTAATAGCCGTGGACGGAAATACCCATCTTCCTAAAAAGAATATGGTGCAGTGCCAGAAGTTCCCTGTTTTCAGTAAACCCTAGAGGTTTCTCACCCTGCAAGCTGTGATGAAGTTAAGAGTGGAAGTCACCTCCGATCCCTTTGTCTGCCTGCACACTAAACTTCTCGCTAAAGTTGGCACTCTGCAATGTACCAGCTATCAGGAAAGACAGGCAGGTGACTGTATGCCTCTCTTAGACACCTATCTTGGGAAAAAATATATGAATCCTGGAGGTGTTCATAAACCCCAGTTAATTCAAATTGAAGCTTGAATGGTTATATTACATGAGATGTTTGCATTTTTAATGGAGAAAGCTAGGAGTAATTGTCCCAGTTGGACGCCCAACCAAGCATGTGCCTGCCACAGGCTAATGCAGCAGTTTTGTCTCCGCTGTCCCAGCTGGGCAAGGAAACCACCTGCATCATGCATTTATCTTCTCTTGGTTGATGTAGTACTGAAGAGGGTGTGTTTGGGAATCTAGCTCTGGCTACAAAGAACTGGAACATCTCTGGAAATGCCACCAAGTTATCAAGAGGGAAAGTCACATGAGATTTACCACCTCTCTCTGCTTACAGGTCTGTGTGAAATCACCCATAATGAATACTTCAACGACATCATTCTTCCTTACAAATGCAGACAGCCAGGCTCAAGGAGCTAATCACAGTGGTGCTGCAGGAAAGGCAGAGCCATCTTATGCTGTCCTCAAGTTCATGGAAAGCTTCTGCCTCATCAGTGCTGCCTGTGGGATGGTGGGAAACGGCATGGTCATATGGTACCTTGGCTTCCGCATCCGCAGAAACCACTTCACTGTCTACATCCTAAACCTGGCTGCTGCCGACTTTGGGTATCTGCTCTGCATTGCCATCGAGACAGTTAAGTACTTGATGCAGTTCAACGTGGGAGTGCAGTTTGGGATATTCCTCTTCCTGGATCTTTTCATGTATGGGACTGGCTTGTATCTCCTGACGGCCATCAGCATTGAGAGGTGCCTGTCTGTCCTCTGTCCAATATGGTGCCGAAGCCACCGCCCAAAGCACTTGTCCAGTATCATTGCTGGTCTGCTCTGGGGTCTCTCCCTGCTGCTGAACACACTCGGATATGTATCGTGTACCATTCACCCCTCCAGCAGCTGCTGGCCCCTGCTCATCACCATTGGAGTCTTGGATTTCCTCTTCTGCACACCCCTCATGCTGGTCTTCAGCCTGACCCTCTTCCTCAGAGTCAAGTGCAGCTCCCAGCACTTCCGAACAGGCAGGCTCTTCACCGTCATCATGCTCACTGTCCTCTTCTTCCTCATTTTTGCTGTGCCTCTGAGCGTCCTGATCCTCTTTGATTTCTTGGGCTACAAATTTCTCTACTCCCCTGAGATTGGTTTTGTGCTGTCCTGCGTGAATAGCAGCCTCAACCCAGTCATTTACTTCCTTGTGGGGAGCTACAGGGATCGGAGAATCAAGTTTGCCCTAAGGCTGGCATTCCAGAGGGCCTTTGAAGATTCAGATGACAAAGATGAACGGGAAACCCGTGACACGGTAACTATGTCCTCCTAATACCCTGCTGTGCCTAATACAGTGACAGTGCTCTGGAGTGGAGGGCTGACTGCTTACAGAACTGAAGAACTTTGAGGTATTCGGGGAGGCGGATCATCTCACCTAACCTTCAATGTCTTCCTTGGAGACATCTATCCTTTTGCTAGTTATTTGAAGCTCCGTCTGTATTAGGACTACACTGAAAGTGCCTATTTATTTTCAGTGACTATTAAATTATTTTGATGTGATAAGGTGAAATGTCTTGATGCCTGTATTTTATCAGTGCAATCCCATCCAGAGTTTACAGCTCACTCAATAAAGGTCCATCTTTCAGAGCAAAACAAAATCGACATTCATAAATAGTCACTTTTTTACTCAGATCTGTGAAGATGATATGGGATTCATCCAACTCATTTGAAATCAACCAAGAATTTTCTGTAAGACAGTCCATCTCCCTTAATTTTAAGTATGTGTATCTCAGCAATACGTGAAGCCTTTTGTGGCTTGTAGTGTGCATGATTCTTTGCTTCCTAGTGTAAGCATTTCAAATAGTGAAATGCTTTGTGATCCAGAAGTCCTTTTCTCCTATTAACTTGGGAGTGTTTCATACCACAGAGTTGTGATGTAGCAGAAAAGGGCCCCAACCCCTACCAACTTTCTTTGCAACTTCATGCACTGAGTTGCATGCTCTGTTTTCTTGCATTTCAAAGCAATACAGAGCTGGAGTTGCATACTGTTTTAGCTTCCTCCAACACAGCACAAAGTATCTGCATTTAACTACAACATACATTGGGTTGTTATTTCTTCCTTTAAGAATGACATAAGAACCCATGGCCTCTAACATTTCCTGACCTACCGTTAGAAATAAGATCAAGGATAATGAAAAAATAGGAAACAGAAGAAAATTAAATAACACGATTTACAAAAAATGAATAAATACATAAAATCTCTAGACCTAATTCCTGAAGATGCAAGATATGATTATTTGAAATGTTGGACTATACGACTGCCCAATATTTGCTTATTCAACTTAAATTAACAGAAGAGGGCAACACAAGTAATTTTCTCTGAGAAACCTTATAGGCTTCCTCTTCATGCATTCATCTGCAAATATGTTCATAAAGGAAAATTGCCTTCTTCTCCTTTCTATTCTCTTTTCTCTGTTCATTTGTCTTTTTATTAATATTGAAAAACAACAATTAAAAATAGTGGTCACCCTAATGTCTGTGGCTGCTTTTTCCTTCCCTTTTACAGTTCCTGAAAGCTGAAAATTGAGTTCCATTTCTATTATTCTTTAATTTTTAATGCTATTTTTTCTGCAATGATTGCAATAGTTGATTCAGATTAGGTCTATGCCATCAATTATTTTTAGTAAGATTTTTTGTTCTTCCAACCTCTACTGGAGTTGGGAAGAGACCATCCATTTATCAGAATACATGTTAAAATGTTTTCCTTTTAATATCTGTAATGATTTTCTCATTGGGAGAGCAGAAATTCATTTCCTTTATTATTAAAAATGTTACAAGCCTTTCAGAAAAATAAAGGAAAGGAAGTTCTATTAAAAACTAAACATTTCTGTGCTCAGAAGAAGACGTCAACTGATAAAAACATCTAGCATACAAACCTTGGAAAACTTTCCATCCTGACAGTTCATCCCTTAAACACACCCATCATGAAGACACGTGGCGTTTAGTGTGAGCACACCATTTACATCCAACCCTGGGCATTTAAAAGGTGATGCTTGGATATAAATGACAACTGTAGACACCCTTAACCATGCACGGTATGAGACAGGCACTCTCCAAGGTGCCATCTGTCAGATATTTGCAGTGCATTTCCTGAGGTCCAAAAGAAGTCAGTGATAGGATCTGCAATGAAAAGGGGAACATTTGCAAGATCTTCCACCCTGAACTAACACCAAGATAGCTAACTCAGCCTACCAGGGAGAGCATAATCAGCATCTGAATTAAATTTGTCCTCTGAATTTCTTAGTGTCTCTTGGGAAAGACCCCCAAGGCACCCAGAAGATCAGTGGTCATGCATGAGGACAGTACACTCTTCAGGGGCCACCAGTATTTCTGAAAAAAGCCCACAGTTCTGCCTCCCTGGGGACAACTGAAAGGAGACAGCCAGCCCAGGGTGTCAGTTTTGAGTGTTATCCCATATGCACCCCTTCACGCAGCTACTCCCTTCTCCACCCAAAGAGTTCCTACAAAAGCAAGCCTACTTCCCTCCCTCATCCCAGCCTATCTCACACACCTCAAAGGAGCAGCCTTCCCGTTGCAGTTTTCCCCAGCATCAGACGCCAAATTACCACTCTTGCACCTTTCGTGGAGATTCACAGGAAGGAAGGGGCAGCAGTTAGAGGGAAGGCTATGTCCTCCTTGGAGAAAGAGTGTCAGGGCGAGCTATCTAAGGATACAAGGAGGGGCAGGTGCCTCTAGATTTCTTTTGCAGTGTTTAGGTGCATGAGCTCACAGCCAAGTGGTGTCACACAACCCACAGAGCAACTTGGGATCGGGCACAAAAAAGAGTAGAGATGGTACAACAGTGCCAACGTGTTTGCTGCGGAGAATGTTACAGAAACCTCACTGCAGGCCCTACAGATTGTATGCTTTAAAAGCTTACCCGTCAAAGACAGTCACCCAGTCCTGCCCAGGATGGAAAAAGACAGCACTTCAAGGTGGCAAGAAGTTGTAGATAAAGAACTCGGTCTGATCCTAAACTCTGTTTAATTTGGTCTAAGAGAGGTGACAAAGTCAGGTAATCACAACATCAGAACATCTTTTAGGGGATGATGGGGGGAGGCATATGAACAGAATTTGTGCTTGTGATAAATGCTGGAGTCCCAAATAGGATTAAAATTAAAGTTTGTAATTTATTAAGCGAATAGAGGCAAGCAAACAGCGCTGGATGCACCGGGAGTCTTTGCTCCCCCCGGCTGGGCAGCACTCAGCACGTGCCTGTCCCAGGGATGTGGTTACAAAGTTTGTTAAAGATAGAATTAGTGTGCCTGGTAGTTTTTCTCTGTGTTTTCGTTTGTGTTAATCGTGCTTTCTCAATTTCTGTTAATCACACTTTTTTATGTTAAAGAAGGGGGAGATGTGGGAGCGTGGCCATGGGGGTCAACAAGCCCCATGGTTAATGATAACATTAGGAATGTAAAGAGTTTAGAGGAGGGAACAAAGAGGGGTGATTCAGGAGACACCTTGCCATCTCGGGTTGCTTGTTCTCTGGCTGTTGGGGCATGGAACGGTGGTAAAAATGTTATTAGAACACTTAATACCTAGATATGGGATAATGCAGTACATTGATTCTGATCAGGGCACACACTTTACTTCTAAAATAATAAAATTATTATGTCAGTCATTAGGTATTCAGTGGGAATACCACACTCCATGGCTCCGTGGCACCCACAAAGCTGGGGAAAGTAGAAAAAATGAATCAAATAATAAAACAACAATTGGCTAAGTTAGTGATAGAGACACAAATGCCCTGGACGAAATGCTTACCGTTGGCACTTTTAAACATCAGAATTAAACCACACACTGAGATTGGATTGTCACCATATGAAATGTTATATGGCATGCCTTATTCTCAAGAGATGCCCCTAAGGAACAATGTAGTTGAGGATTGTAGTATCCAGAAATATATAATTACCATTGGCAGAAGATTAAAACAGCTAAGAGAAACTGGAATGATGGCTCAGACACCACCTTTAGGATTTGCAGTTCACCAGTTAAAACCAGGAGATGGGATTCTACTAAAAACATGGAAAGAAGAAAACTCATCTCCCCTCTGGGAAGGACCCTTTCTTGCCTTATTAACAAGAAAACAGCTGATATATATTAACTGTTATCTATTAGTTGTTATCTATTAACAAGGAAACAACTGTGAAGACTGCTGAAAAAGGATGGACACGTGTCACGAGGAAAAGGTCCAGTGGAAGAGTGGAAAGTAACATTGGAACCAGGAGAAACTAAACTAACTATCAGATGGACTTGAAGAAGCCTTCATCAAAAAGTATAAGCTAAGTTGCTGTGGGAATTTTATTGTAAATACTCCTTTATTGTAATTACTCCAAATTTATTGTAATTACTCCTGTAAAATTAGTAAACAGAGAAACTCCTGAATAGATACCTATTAAGGGAAGAGATTTATCAATAACAGGGATCAGTTAAGCATTATCCCCTGGAGGTAACAGTAGGCTATCTGCAGTGTACACCCCTTTAAGATTAGGGAAGAGGGCAAGACCAGATAGGGAACTGGTGCTGCAGCTGGGAGGGTCTGCCAAGGGCTGCAACCCCTTCGGGCTGTGACCACCGATCACCATGGCCCTTACCGGACCTCTTCTAGTCCTACTTGGGGTGAGTTTCTTGGCCCAAGCTACGGCCAACAACTGCGGTCAATGTATGGTAACTACTAGAAAAGGATGGTTGAGCTCCCAAACATTGGTGTATCATACTGTCTATGACTGTAAAGGCCAGAAAATAGGAAGCTGAATTTTTGACCTAGCTCAGTATGCTCTATGCAGAGAAGGTGACAGGACTGTATGTATGATCCAAAAGAACTTCCTTATCAATATTGGGTAGAAATGAAGACAGAGTCGAAAGTAGGCAAATTAATTGGAACAAGTGAAGTTGTAAACACCCTGAATACCTCAGTGTTGATAACCTTTGATGCCTGTAATATTATAAATGAAGACCCATATACTGATTGTGGAAGCCTGAGTTGGAGGAGACACAGTAAGCAGCCCAAGTACATTTGTCCTAGAAAGGGTGGAACAGTGGCTTCTACATGTTACACTGACTGGATAAGAGATTATTAGTGGGACAGGAGTTACCATTACTGTGGACCCTCATATTGGGGTTGTGCTTGTTGGAGTACGGATCCTGGGGCTATAGGACCCCAATTTATATATATATGCTTAATAGAATAATTAGTTTGCAAGCTGTAGTAGAAATAGTTGTGAATAAAACCGGAGATGCACTCGGATTAATTGCAAAAAAATACCAATATGAGAACTGTTTTGTATCAAGGTCACTTAGCTTTAGATTATTTGCTAGCACAAGAAGGAGAAGTCTGTGGAAAATTTAACCTTAGTAATTGCTGTTTAGAGATTGATGATGGAGGAAAAGCTGTGAATGAACTTGTAAAAAGAAATGAAGAAAATTGCACATGTCCCAGCTCAAACTTGGAGTGAAATCAGTTTAAGAGAATTATGGGTGGTGATTGTCTTACTATAATCAGGATAGTTGTATTGGGAATATGTGGATGGTTGTTAATAATTCCATGTTTAATACCTTGTTTTACCAGATTAATACTCTCAGTTATACAAGGAATGCAAATATTTGTGGTACCTGTTGACCCAGAACCAGGGAAAAGGAAAACCCATTCCCTGGTGATAATAAAAACAAAAGAAGATCCAAAATTGGTACCAATTCGGCAAGTATTGACTCGATTGGAAAAAAAAAACACGAATCAATATCATGAAAAAAAGAAATGGGGGATTGTGAAAAGTGTTAATATGATTCGTGTCAGTATGGAACAATGCTAGGGCTGCATGATGAAATATAACCTTCTATTTAAGAAAAACAGAGTGATTAGTGTACATAGTTTTTGTATCATGCAAACGAAGGGTACAGCAATTTGTGTAAATACAGGGTTTGAAGGGTGAACATTGAGACTCTAGTCTGGGAGATAAGAGGACCAAGGAGTTTTTTTTAGGAAACTGCTGGCTTTTGCATGGGACACTGCTTAAGCGTCTGATATCCAGCAAAGAGATCCACCAAATAAGGAGAAAGGGGGAGTTGAAGGACGACCGAAGGACAAAGCCTGGGAGGAAGACTATGAGCCTTCAGCACAAGAGACCCCCAGAAAGACCACCAGAGACTGATACGCATGCGTCCGGAGCGGGTTTGGATTCTGGGAACTAATTATAATAACCCTGCCTTTTCTAGGAATAGTGATGAATATGTATTAGTCTAGGAGCATAAAAATCAGCCCCCTGATGTAACAGGTGTGCATCTTGGTGGAGCAGAGACTCCCGGTGCACCCAGCGCTGTTTGCTTGCCTCTATTTGCTTAATAAATTACAAACTTTTATTTTAATCCTATTTGGGACTCAGGCATTTATCACATGCCGTTCAAGTACATCCTCTTGCCCAAATGTACATTTATGACAGAATTCCTCACTGAGCCTTGAAAAGGAGATGACTAAAGGGAGACCTTACTACAGCCTTTTAAGTCTTAAAGGGTAATACATTTAATACTTACAGGTAAAATGGTGAAAGAATTTTCACCAAGGCCTGTAGTGATAGGACAATGCATAGTGGATTCTAATTGAAAGAGGCTGGATTTAAGTTAGACATTAGGAAGAAGTTTTTACCACAAGGGTGGTGGACAAGGTTGTCCAAGGAGGTTGTAGATGCCCTATGCTCTTAAGTATTCAAAGCCAGGCTGACTGGGTCTTCGGGCAACCTGATCTGATACAAGGTGTTCCTGTTCCTAGCAGGGGTGTTGGATTAGATGATCTTTAAAGTTCCCTTCCAACCCAAACCATTCTATGATTGATTCTATTTTCAGTCCTTTTGTGTGCCTTCAAAAAGCACCTGAACAGTTGCAATGAGGCCTTTTCTCCCTCCTCCATCCCCAGCTCAGGCAACTGAGGATACATCCTGAGCGTATCTCTCATATTGTGACATATCCCTGCAGTAAAGCTGTAGGAACTCAAGTGGGGTTAATTCAGGGAATTCAGCCAAGGAAAAGAGCTGCACCATGCTATTCCATGGGCTCCTCTATACTCTCCATGGCGTCTGTCTTGTCAGAGTCAGTCCTCAATAGGTCATTCACTTTGGTTAACAGGACAGATACCATCTGAGAGTGGAAGTAAAATTGTAATGCTATTTAAGATGTTAAAATTACCACAAACTTGAAAGCACACATACTATTATTCTGCTTTTCCCATTTAGCTTAGTAAAGTACCAGTACATCTTCCCTAGAACTGAACTGGACAGGAATTTGGACTATTTAGAAAAAAGGCAGAAAATGTTATAGTATCTAAAAAGAAAATGTACCTTTGTCAACAAGGTGGGCTAAGGAGAGAAGTGAAGCTCTGTTGGCAGGGAGAGGTGACCTTTTGTTAGACCGATCTAACTAAACTTAGCAAACTTCAGGTCACTTACTTTCAGAGAACAGCTCCTCTGAACTCAACCTGCTGACACTATTCTTTGAGGTGACTCCTCCCTCTGCTGTTGCTCTACAGGAGCTGTCTCCTTCAGTCTTTGTTTTACTCTTCAGAAATTACCTGCAGCACAGCAAAGCTCTTGACCCTCTTGGGCTATTCTTCATTGGGCAATGGATGAAAAAAAAAAGCTACTGGTTTTTGTTGAAAGAAAATGTCTGTGGGCAATATGTAGTGACCAGCTAAAAATTTGATGGGATACGTTTGTTGAGGAGAATGTCATGCAGAATAGGAATGTATAGTGATAAGAATGTAGATCTCTCCTAGCTGATATTGCTCTCTCTGTGTTTTAGATGCTAATGAGAAGGGGAATCAGAGGCAAATATAAAATAATCATGAACTATGATATGAGGATGGACTTACATATAACTTCATTGTTAAAATTAATTGCTTCACACATTACACATTAGGATCTTGGGTTGGTAGACTCACCACTGGACCAGGAGTGGAACTGCTGCCACCAAAATGCTAACTGGCCTCAGGGCTGATGGGCAACTGCTTTTGCACCTTACCTTAGTATTGCTAATTTCACAGTTTTGAAAGTAGAACAGAAGTAGTCAATTACACTAACCAGCAAGAAACAGTTATGCATAGGCAGAAACCAGCACCAACAGCAGTCATATTCAGGATGCAGATGGTGATGGGACCCCTTCTAGCACCACATCAGAAGAAGCAGGGAATAATTATTTTCCCCCATACTCAGATGAATGACTACCAAGGCATCACAAATACATCTGCATTGAAATAGTTGTTTTGTATTCAGTTAAACTAGAGGTCACTGGCCTTTCCCAGGGCTGGAGGCAGGGGACATCTTTATAGCTTAGTTAACATGAAACATCTGCTATGAGAGGCATTCTCAAAACACTGCTTCTCTGGGTGTTTTGTTTAGGCCCTCCCAATCCTCATGTCCTGGAACCAGAAATCCTGATCAAGCTGGAAAGTGACCGAGAGACCAGGACACAGAATATGGGGGGACAAGGGGAGAGAGGAAGTAGAGGTGGGACCAAAGGAGGTGGAGAGAGACACTGGGATGAGAAAGGTGGGAAGATGGAGGTAGGTAGGGGAAAATGTCAGGTGAGGATGGGTTCCTCATCCTTTGAAAGATGACAGAGCAGGACAGGAGGACACTCACCAGCCTGAACAGAGACGTGGCAATGGAGGAATGGTTTCTAATGACAGGGACACAGCCCAACCAGCCTCCTGGCCGTGAAGAGAGAAGAACCAAGGGGGAACTGCCCGAGCACCCCAGGGGCTGAGGCAGGTGGCTGGGGGAAAGATCCAAGCGCAAAAGGAAAGAACAGCAAAAGTTCAAGAATGAGTTGAATCAAGTGCATTCAAGAGACAGGCTGCCCTTGCTCCCTGCCCAGAACCTCAGAAGGAAGGGGCTTCCCACGGGCAGCATTTCCTCCCTGCCAGTCTCTCCCAGCAGAACTTGCAGGCTGCTGCAGGTGGTGGCAGACCATGAGCTCTATGCTAAGATGCAAAACTTGTCCGAGAAACGCACGCACAGGTGACGGGGAGATCACCGGCGGCGGGCGGGGGCCGGGAGCGAGGCCTCTGTGAGGCGGGGGCTGCCCCCTGCCGGGCACGGCCAGGCCCGGCCGGGCAGGCCGAGGAGCGCCGGGGATGGCAGAGCCGTGGTGGTGGCAGGGCTGCGGGTACCCAGGCCCTGCAGGGCCTACGCTGGAGCAGGGCAGCAATGGGATTTGTGTGTTGCTGCATGTAACACACAGTGCTGTGTGTAACACACCGTACTGTGTGTAACCCAACGTACTGCGCGTAACCCAACGTACTGCGTGTAACCCTTCACACCGTGTGTAACCTGCTGTCTTCTGCGTAACCCAGCAGCCCCAGCGTACCCTGCCAGCTGTTGTGTTATCTGCCATTCCCGCTGATAACCTGCCATCATCTGTGTGTAACCCACCATTCCCTGTGTAACCCAACATCCCCTCCTATGCTGCTGATGAGAGAGGACGCTAGGACGAGGCAATGAAGCTGGGCTAAGAAGAAGGGGCAGGAAAGGCAATGTTCTAAATGTTGTAGCCAGCAGGACCAGGGAAGTGGTCATCTCCCTAAACTCTGCTCTGGTGAGGCTGCACCTCGAACACTGTGTTCAGTTTGGGCCCCGCACTCCCAAGACATTGAGGCCCTGGAGTGTGTCCAGAGAAGGACTATGAAGCTGGTGAAGGGCCTGGAACACAAATCATGAAGCGCAGCTGAGGGCACTGGGGTTGTTTAGTCTGGAGAGGAGGAGGCTCAGGGGAGACCTTATTGCTCTCTACAGATACCTGGAAGGAAGCTGTGGGGAGCTGGGGGTTGGCCTCTTCTTGCAGATAACCAGTGATAGGACTAGAGGGAATGGCCTCAAGCTGTGCCAGGAGAGGTTCAGGCTGGAAATTAGGAGATACTTCTCAGAAAGAGCAGTCAGGCATTGCAACGGGTTGCCCAGGGAGGTGGTGTAGTCACTGTCCCCGGGGGTGTTCAAGGAAAGGTTGGGCATGGTACTTAGAGACATGGTTTAGTGGGTGATATTGGTGGTGGGGAGATATTTGGACAAGATAATCTTGGAGGTCTTCTCCAACCTTGATGATTCTGTGATTTTGATTGCCAATAAATCAAATTCATTTCCCTCAGGTAGAATCTGGTTTGCTTGTGCCGTTAATTGGTAAGGGGTCTCTCCGCCTTCATCTTGACCCACAGGCTTTCTCCTTGTGCTGGTGAGGAGGGGGAGTGAGTGTGCAGCTGGGGGAGCTTGGCCTTCAGCCAAGGCTAGCCCACCCCAGTACAGAAACCCACTGTAGAGAATACAGGCAGCTGGAGTCAGCCAGAGCCAGCTGAGAGCAAGAGATAGGGAAGGAAGGGCCACAGGGAGAGTTGGGAGCCAAGCGGAAAGAGAACACTGTCAAGTTGAGCCCAGGCAGAAGTGTGAGGTGGTTCAGGGAGCAACAAAGTGAAGTCATGGAAAGAAAGAGTTCCTCCTGTTGTTTTGTTTTTGTTTTTGTTTAATCAGCTGTGGAAGGATACAAGGCATAGAGGACAGTGTTGGAGGGTTAGGAAGGAAAAGGCAGCAGAGCAGCCACTTCAGACAGGAACAGAGACTGTGTCCTTCCCTCCTTTCCATCCATTCCCAAGACACTGCAGGCTGAATTGCATCCTTACGGGAACTGGATTGAAGTGTAATGGCCACACAGTCCCAGTACGTCCCAGTAACTGCTTGCAATTCTTGCTGGAAGATTTCTCTCAGCTACCAACAATCAGAACTCCTTTTATGGGAAAAGCAGCCAAATCCTCTAAGGGAATATCCTATCTGGGCTGTGCAAGATCAAACACATCTTTAGAGCATGGTCTGGTTCCTGAGCCGATCACGCTTCATGACTTCTAATCTTCTCTGGATAGAGGAAATGACTAATGAAAAGAAACTTCATAAGATAAACAGTTACAGATTTTTTTTTTCTGCCAGATATTTCTATTTTATATAGATTGCTTCTGTGTTAGTCATTACATAAATATTAGCACCTATTTAATTGTTTTGTTTAGCATTTTTATTGTTCTCCATTCTTAATTTATGAATCTCATGGATATTTGGCAATATTGTTTTCTCCATCTTAAAAAATACATCTTGTTATCTCAGATATTATGCCTATTCCAGAACTGCCTTAGGATGTATTTCCATCCGTATTTCCATCAGAACACCAATATGCACTTTATGGGAAGTTCCTGTGAAAAAGATGGGATCAGAGAAGAAAGAGGAATACTTATTGTACAATGTGTAGTAGAGGAATTAATACATGAATTATTGTTAAAGACAGCACTAACGGTAAGGCAAATTGTAATGAAAAGACACAAAGGGAAGAATGAAGATAGGAGAAGGGAACTGAACTGCATAATTTATATTTTTTTATGTAAAAAGCAAGAAAAGTCTTCAAGTCAGACTTCACTGAAAAGGGACAGAAAATTGATTTTTTTAAAATTTAATTTTATTTTTTGTACAGCTAATTCCAGCCTTGTTAGTCCAGTGTTTAACAGCTGCACTTGCTTTTTGGCAGGTGAATAACACAAGGTCCAAAGATACTGCCTGTACCTACAAATCCTCTCTCACTTATATCCCAAGACTACCATAAGAAACACCAATACTTTATTTTTATGGTGATTTTCTTTTCTATTGTTGAAGAAAACTTCAGTTAGAAATAAAATAAATCTATTTGGGATGATATAAATTTGTTTTTAGCCTTTTCACAATAGAGTTCGGTGACTGGACTTTGGGTTCTTGCACTGCAGGAATTGCTAGCACGTCAGGTGACCCCACTATAACCACAGGGATCCAGTAAATACAACCAGTGGAGCTGAGAGTGACTAAAGGGGAGAGGACAGCAAGCAGATATCACAGTTTCTAGAGATGTCTCTGCTAAAACAATATTGTACTCAATCATCAAATGTTCTCCAGATTCTGTTAACTGACATGAAACAGCTTCAGTGAAATCGCTGACTTGTAAAAAGCAAATGAAACACCAAAGAAAAGCTGTGACCCCGTTATTTCTTTGAGTGTTCTGATCAAAACATTTCTCCTTTCTGTGCTTCAGACAGAGATTCAAAAAAAAATAAAGAAAGAAAGAAAGAAAAAGAAACAGATTTAGATCTCCCAGAGGACCACAAAGACTTGTTTACTGACCAAAGAGAGCAAGAATTTATTATGCTGGGATCATGGCATAGGTACCCCTCTGTCCCTCCCCAGGTTGCCTGTGGGGTTCAGCATCCCTAGGACCTGCTGCCCCCCTTCCCGAGCACTGCCACTCCCCAGCACATGACATTTGCACCACTGGATGTCTCTGTAGGACCCTGAAGTATTGGCAATGGAACTGAAAATGTTGCCATGATCCCAGCCGTGCCCAGGACAGGCTCCCACAGCTCCAGCCCCATCCCTGGCCAAGAGGCATCTCCCACCCACCCATCCCTGGCCTCCCACCTCCCGGAGCTCCTGGGAACAACACTGTCACAGGAGCACCAGCACACGGGGCCTCTGCGGGGCCAGGCTCGCCAGGAGAAAGGGGCTGGCGACAGATGCCAGGGCCATCCTGCTCTGCTTCAGCCTCCTGCCTCATGCCGCGGAGCAGACCTGTGCCCAGAGACCACATCCCACGGTCAGGAGACTCCTCTCACCATCTCATCTCATCGGTGACAGCTTCCCCTCACGTCTCATGAGTGGCAATCTTGTCAGTAGGAACTGGCCACGTCACCTCCTTCCGTTCCCCTCTGCTGTTTTTTATCAGGAGGTACTGTTATGGTCCCAGTGAGAAATACTCCAGGAAATATCAGATAAAAAGCCTTGTACTCAAGCTGAAACATTGAATAAGGAGATAGCACAGACAATCTTATGTCCTTTCAGGTGCTGGGAACACCAAGTCTTGCAGCATCAAATTGGCCTCTTATCAGGGCAAACCTTGTCCATGGAAGTGTTACCTCATCATGGTAATTTAAAGTATTACAGGATTTTCTTAAAAAAGAGAACATCATATTTTTTTCCACTGTCAAACAAAATGGATGTTCACTTGAGAACCATTGCGGCACTCTTGCCTTGATAAAGGCAAGGACACATAGGTGATGGAAGACTTCCCTATCTCTCACCTGCTAGTTAGCTAACCTCACCACCTGCATCACCAAGGGGATGGTGGGGAAGAGATTTGGCAGGGTAGGAGGAAGGTAGAAAGCTGAGAATGAGTGAAATCACCCAGGGACCATTAGCAGCGTGGCTGAAACAGCAGAATCATAGACTCACAGCTTCATAGAATGTCTCAGGTTGGAAGGGACCTTAAAGAACATCTAACTCCAACCCACTGCCATAGGCAGTGATGCCACCCACTAGATCAAATTGGCCAAAGGCCCCATCCAGCCTGGCCTTGAACACCTCCCTGGATGGGGCATCCACAGCTTCTCTTGGCAACCTGTTCCAGTGCTTCACTACTCTTACAGTGAAGAATTTCCTCCTAATGTCTAGTCTAAATCTATTCTCTTTTAGTTTAAGACCATTTCCCCTTGTCCTATCATTATTTATCTGAGTAAAGAGTCCTTCTCCATCTTTTTTACAAGACCCCTTTAAGGATTGAAAGGCCACAAGGAGGTACCCCCGGAGCCGTCTCTTCTCCAGGCTAAACATCCCCAGGCTGAACATTCTCCAGGTTGATCATCCCCATCTCTCTCAGCTTTTCTTCATAGGAGAGGTGTTCCAGCCCTCTAATAATCTTTGTAGCCTTCCTCTGGATTCACTCTAACAGGTCCACATGTTTCTTGTGCTGGGGGCCCCAAACCTGGATACAGTGCTCCAGGTGGGACCTCATGAGTGCAGAGTAGAGGGGGACAATCACCTCCCTTGACCTGCTGGTCACACCTCTTTTAATGCAGCCCAGGATGCAGTTGGCCTTCTGGGCTGCAAGTGTGCACTGCTGGTTCATGTTGAGCCTTTAATCTACCAGAACCCCCAAGTCCTTCTCTGCAGGGCTGCTCTCAATGAGTTCTTCTCACAGTCTGTACTGGGATTTCCCTGACCCAGGTGCAGCATCTTGCACTTGTACTTGTTGAACCTCATGTGGTTCACATAGGCCTTTTTCTCCAGCCTGTCCAGCTCCCTTTGGATGGCATCTCTTCCTTCTTTGGTATCAACTGCACCACCCAGCTTGGTTTCATCTGCAAACTTGCTGAGGGTGCACTCAGACCCATCTTCTATGTCATTGATGAAGTTATTGGAAAGTACTGGTCCCAAGACAGACCCCTAAGGAACATTGCTCATCTCTGGTCTCCACCTGGACATAAAAACATTGACCACTACTCTCTGGGTGAGGCCATCGAGCCAGTTCCTTATCCACTGGATGGTCCATCTTTCAAATCCATCTCAGCCCTTGGGAGGTCAGTCTGGGTAGGGGCGTCTACTGGGGAGGTCGTGGCCCCTCTGTCTGGGTTTCAGTCTCAGCCCTGGAGGTGTGAAGGGGGGAACACCATTTTTACCTCACTGGAAAGCTGCTTTGTAGCGCTCCCAGAATAGAGGGTAGAGAGGTCAGACCATCTCCCGTCCTCCCTGCTCTGCAGAGGGGGGGCTTCTGGCTTTGCCCAAACCTCGTCAGCCACCCTCACGAGGGCTGCTGTGTCCTGGTGGCTCCCTCGGCTGCCTCAAGTGGCCTCAATGCAGGAAACCCCTGCACACCGAGATCCCCTGCTCCACTGCAGAACGTGTCTGCCCCAGAGCTGATTGCATTGGCAAAACCCCTTGGAAGTCTCTGGCAGCCTGTGGCCCTAACCCTCCTTCCTCCCATCATTCCTCAGGTGTAGAATCACTCCCAGTTGTGCCAATCTGTTTCCCGCCCCCCCAGGCCCTATCACACACCCATGCCCTGCACCTGGGATGCCAACAGAATACTCTCAACAGCCACCCATAAGGCAGAGCTCTGGCCTTGCCTTAACTTGCCATGAGAAATCACCGGTGCTCAGATACACAACAGCACAAGGGTTTGCCCTCTGTCTCTGATCATATCCCTGTCGTGCCTTCTCTGAGATTACATTTTGTGGGGTACATAGTGTTGCAAATGTACTTTTATCTACAAGTGGTTCCTGTCTCACAATCTCATTTTGTATCATAAGGGCTGCCAGCCCCACTGTGTATATTCTCTTTCATGTGTTTTCCATCTTCTGAATACCTCTTCTTAAGAGTTATTGGCTATGTTTTTTTTTTTTCTATTTTTTTCCTATTTTCTTTCACAGAATGATGTCCTCCGAGGATATCTTTTGATTTCACATAGTGAATGTACAGTGATGAACCCAGCCCAGAGTCTCTCTGGGGGAAGCCAGTCTTGAGCTGCAGGAGACGGGACCACATGTAGACTTAAAACAAGGGTAGAGCTAATTCCACCCACGAGGAGGTGGTGGTGAAAAGTCTTCCAACAGGTGCAACACCTTCACAATGCAGGCAAACCCTGGGTGCTCAGGCCTGACCCTAGCTGGATCCCATGGTCCATGGGAGGTGAATGTGTGGGGTCAGGACAGAAAAGGGGCTGCTGTTGCCTTCAGGGCCCTGGAAGAGGAAATCGCAGAGCCTCAAAATGTACAGGTTAGCGTGCTGTGGTGTTCAGTCATGCTTCATGAATTGAAGTTCCAGCCCCTTCATTTTCCATTCCCACGGCTGGGCCGATCAGATCACCATATCATCATTGTCCTTCAGTGACAGCACTTGTGTGTGTGTTTTGCTTTCCTCACCGCCACTGTGAAAAACATTTCCCAGTATTGATTTCTTCCATGGCTTTGTAGCATTGCATTTGTCACAAGTGTTATATTCCATGCTTTGACACGTTAAAAGCAAAGCCTATATCTGGGGGCAATGTTTCTGAAATAAAGCTGGGAGAAGTCTTTGAGCACCAATTTACACGTGTTTAGAAACACTGGGCAAAGACTGCATGCTGTTGCACACCCGCACATCAGACATCACCCACTGCTGAGGGTCCCGGCCTGGTCTCTCACTCTCACCTTTCTGCTATCTGTCTGCCCAGGGAGTGATTTACATAATGATTTCTGACACAGATCTTTCCCCATACAGACAAGGTGTGCTGCTGGGAAGTAACAGTACAACACATTAATCTGCAAGTCTGTTCCCAGAGCTTTTGGTATGAGATGATCCTTCCTCCAAACTCCTCTCACTTTGTACTTGAACAGTCCAGCCAGCATGGTCATTCATTGACAAAGCCTCTGTCAGGGGACGAGGCGTCTCAGGAGACAGCAGGAGAAAGTCTTCCACACACAGTGAAACCCAGCAGCCCCCAGAGTGGCAAAACAAAGCTGGTGGACGGGGAGAAGAAAAGGAAGGGGGTGACGTGGCCAGCTCCCACTGACAAGATCACCATCCGTGGGACATGTGAGGGGAAGCTGTCACCGATGAGATGAGATTGTGAGAGGAGTCTCCTGACCGTAGGATGTGGTCTCTGGGCACAGGTCTGCTCTGCGGCATGAGGCAGGAGGCTGAAGCAGAGCAGGATGGCCCTGGCATCTGTTGCCAGCCCCTTTCTCCTGGCGAGCCTGGCCCCGCAGAGGCCCCGTGTGCTGGTGCTCCTGTGACAGTGTTGTTCCCAGGAGCTCTGGGAGGTGGGAGGCCAGGGATGGGTGGGTGGGAGATGCCTCTTGGCCAGGGATGGGGCTGGAGCTGTGGGAGCCTGTCCTGGGCACGGCTGGGAACAGAGCCCTTCCTGGGCACAACCTGGGATCACGGGCAGAGATGGTGAGTGCCGGGAGCACCAATGCTCCTCTTCTCTCTCTCCTTCCTTGTCTCTCATAGGAGGTGCTGAGAGAGGGACAAGGTGGCCACCCAGAGCAGGAGCTTCACCATGGCAGAGACCAACACAACAGACCTCTCTCTGAGCTACACAACTTTTGGATCTCTGGACCCTTTTCGAAATAACACGGACATATGCTTAAGACTGTCTTATGACTATCTGGTGTTTTTAGGTGTCTGTATGGTGATTTCTTTGTGTGGGCTTGCGGCGAATGGGATAGTCATGTGGTTCCTGTTTTCCCACATGAAGAACCCGTTCACTGTCTATGTCCTAAACCTGTCTGTTGCTGACTTCTCTCTGCTCCTCTTCCTTTTTTTGCTCATGTCGGCAATTTTGAGCTTAACAATTTGTTCTCTCCTTAGTGACATTATTCTTTACTATATAGAACTTGAAACTATAGTTGGATTTCTGTGCCACTTCTTTGACCTCAGCAGCCTGGGTCTACTTACAGCAATTAGTGTGGACAGATGTGTCTCTGTTTTCTTCCCAATCTGGTATCGTTGCCATCGCCCAAAGCACTTGTCTGGCATTGTGAGCGGGTTGCTCTGGGCTCTTGCTGGATCTTTTGTTTCCTCAATGTATCTTAGCTTTTACTTTGATGTACCGTATGAGGAATCATTTGGAGGTATAGCCATTGCAATCACTGTGATTTTTTCATCAATGATGTTGATTTCCAACCTGTCCTTGTTCATCAAACTCCGATGTGGCTTTCGGAGACGACACCCTGGCAAACTCTATGTTGCTGTCCTGCTCAATGTGATCTTCTTCTTTGTCTTTGCTATTCCTTTCAGCATAGAGGTGTTCCTCCATCTTCCAGTTACACAGGATCTATTTCCTCACAAAGTATCTTTTTTGCTGGCGTTGCTGAACAGCAGCACCAATCCCATTGTTTATTTCCTGGTGGGCAGCTGCCGGCGACGCCGGATCCGGGGCTCTGTGAAAGCTGCCTTCCGTCGCGTGTTCGAAGAGAAGGCAGTGAGCGAGGAGGGGAGCCACACAACCAGGGACACGGCGTCGGAGGCCGCTGTGTGAGGCCCCTCACACAGGGAGGAGGAGGCCTGGAGGCATGGAGCCCGGCAAGCAGCTCAGAGCCTGCCTGCTACGGGGAGGGACCGCAGCTGGAGCTGGGCAGGGGGCACGTATGGCACAGAGCTGGCATGGCACTTCTCAGCCGGGCTCAGTCCCCACACGTGGGCTGGTTGTCTTACCCACTGCAATGCCCCTCATTGTGCTGGTCCTATGAATAAACTCTGGCTCCCTCTGGTCAGCAGATGAGTTTCGTGGTCTTTGGGGAGACATCCTGCACAGGGAGAGTCTGGCGGGTTAGGCCCTGGGGGAGTTCTGGCTGTCTGTTGTGCAGGCAAGGCAGGGCTCTTCAAAAAGGATTGCAAACTTGGGCAAGCCAATGGGTCCAGGTTGGTCATGGGGACCTCTCCATGCTCTGCTGCTGAAGGGAAAAGCTGACCAAGGAGGCAAATGCTGCCATGGGAAGCAGCAGTGTGACTTGTCCAGGGCAGCCCCATCCTGACCCCACTCCCTGTGATGGTGTGATGGCAGGACAGGCCGTGCCCCTGCATGAGTGGTGAGGGCTGAGGAGAAGGAGGAGCCCATGGGGCACGTGGAAGGCAAAAATCCCAGACATCAAGTTTGGGAAGCAGGTGCTAGCATGGTGTGCCTAAACCAGCATGGAGCTGGTTCACGCGCACTTGTCCGCATGGGGAGGTGCAGTGCCACATGGCGCTGCGGATGTCTAAACCCCAGGACCCCGGCTCAGGTCCCCCCTGTGCTTTTGGCAGTGGCTCTCATGCCATGACTTGCTCACATGCTGCAGGGCACACCTGCACTCAGACCCTGCTGCTCAGGGCATCCTGCAGCACCAGTCTGCAAACAAGTTTAATTCCCACCTGCGGAGCTGAGACCACATCCAGAAAGGCATAAAAAAAAAAAGGGGGGGGGGGTACATTAACAGAAGGGGAGGATGCTGGATTCAATGTGTATGCACAATGGCATGTTTGTATGGGAATGTTTGTGGTGATTTTACCCTGCTGGGCAGCTAAACTTCACCACAACCACTCTCTCACTCCCCCTCCTCAGAAAAAGAAAGGGAGAAGAAAGTATGCTGGGAAGAAAAAAAAAGGCTCCTGGGTTGAGATAAGGATAATTTAATTAAATCACAGAATATCCTGAGCTGGAAAGGACCCACAAGGATCACTGAGTCCAACTCCTGGCCCCACACAGGTCTACCCAAAAATTCAGACTCTATGACTAAGAGCACAGTCCAAACGCTTCTTAAACTCCAACAGGCTCGGTGCCGTGACTATATCCCTGGGGAGCCTGTGCCAGTGAGTGATAACCATGTCAGTGAAGAACCTCTTCCTGATATCCAGCCTGAACCTCCCCTGTCACAGCTTGATTCCATTCCCGCAGGTCCTATCGCTGGTCACTAAAGAGAATAGATCGGCGCCTGCCCCTCCACTCCCCCTTGTGAGGAAGCTGTAGGCTGTGATGAGGTCTCCCCTCAGCCTCCTGTTTTCAAGGCTGAACAGACCTAATGACCTTGAAATGGGGAAAAGGAAGAGAGGAAAAAGAAAAAGAAAAAAAAAAAAAAAAAAAAAAAAAAAAAAAAA
>CM021735.1:37905373-37924105 GCA_011075105.1 Heteronetta atricapilla
AAAGAAAGAAAGAAAGAAAAAAAAGCAAAGGCCATACGGAAGCATAGAGAGAGAAAAAAAAAATGTTCTCTACTTCCCATCAATGAGCAGTGTTCAGCCACATACTGGGAGGCAGGGCCTCAATATGCATGGCAGTTGTTTGGGAGGACAGACATCTTCATAACAAGAGCACCCCCCTTCCCGTTTCCCACCTTTTATTGCTGACCCTGACACCATATGGCATGGAATATCCCTTTGGTCAGTCTAGGTCAGCTGCCCTGGTGTTGTCCCTTCCCCAGTTCTTGCCCACCCCCAGCCTGCTGGCTCTTGGAGGGTTTTAGAGGTTACCTTGATGCTCTGCCAGTATTACTCAGCAGTAGACACTGCACCGGTGTGATACCAGTGCTGTTCTAGCTGCAAGTGCAGAGCATAACACTGTATGGGCTGTTGCACGGAAAGTTAACTCCATCCCAGCCAGACCCAGTACAATGTCCTCCTCCAAAGTACAGCTGGGATAACTTCTGACAAGCATTATAGTTATAACAACATGAGCATCAATTGAGGGGCTCTTCTCTGAGGACCCAGACATGGCAATTCACTGTGCTCAGGGTTCTTGTCTCCATGATGCAAGACACTCCTGACCATGCCTGGAAAGTCAACGCTGCGGATACAGACGTGTATATTTATAGCACTGTAGAACTGAACACAGATCATCATGGAGATTTCTTTGCCAATATACTATTATATTTCTTAAGAAACAACCTAAATCATTGTTTGACTTAAAAGAAACTTCTTCCAGAATGTTGGTTATCTGTTTTCTTTATGGCATCTTTAACACTCTTATTTTCATAACATTAAAATAATGATAATAATAATGATAATAATAATTATTTTTGTACATTTCATACTTCCTGTGATGTTTTCTTCCTGAAGTATGTTCAAAGAAAATACAAGACTAACTTGGCAATGATTTCAATAAAACATGAAAAGATTCCACAGAGAGGTCACTTTAACAATCTTCATGCCCCAGGCTGGACAGGGTATTGCCCCGTCACGCATTGGGAAGAGCCCTGCTGGATGCTGCCCTCTTCTTCTCTCTCACTCCTACTCATGCCTCCTTCTCACCTACTCTCAGGTACACACAGGACACCCCAGTGAGGAGAGGCTAGCTGGCAATGCAGCCCCACCAAAATCCCCCTCTCAGACCAGGTGACCCAGGTGGGTTTCCCTGAGCAGGAACAGGAGCTCTGGGACCTTGCCTGGCCGCAGGGACTCATCCAGCCCTGGGACTCATCCAGCCCTGGGACACATTCAGCACTGGGACGCATCCTGCACTGGGACGCATCCTGCACAGCACCAGCAGCAATTCCCCACACACCTGGGGCAGGTGCCACAGGGGGCAGGTGCAAGGTGTGCCAAGACAACTTTCATGTGCCAAGACAGCTCCAGGCCTGAACCCTTGTTTTGCACCCTGAAGCAGGTGGAGCTGTTCACACTGCTGTCTGCATGGAAAGGCAGAAGCGTTCTGATGGACCGTCCCGTGGGAAGGCACCACTGCTAAATATTGACCTCAGCAGCTCCAGGCAGGGCTCCTGTGACCAGCTGTGCACATGGGAGGTGGGGCTAGTGGGCCCAGAGAGAAGGGGGCACCTCTTTCAAGTTTGCTTCTCTAGTGTTGTCCCACAGTATCACCAGAGAGACTGTGATGCAAGCAGATGCTCTAGCCTGTGTCTTCATACAGGTGCAGTAAATGAACCTCTGAAGGTGTTCATGTTTATTTGGTGGCTGCACATAGGTCTCAGAGCTGGCTCAGCCCCCAGCTCACACAAGTATCTCTCCACCGCAGCACAGTTGAGAGTCTAGGTGCACCTCATTTTAAAAAAGAAAGCTTTAATTAGCTCTGAAGCTTTTGCCTGGAGGAGATGGAGGATCTGGTATGATGCATCGAGCAGCCTGCAGGAGCATGCACCCTGCATGGACAGGCATTGCTGCACAGGTTGTCACTGCTGAGCAGAGCAGGGCTGGCTTCTCTTTCCTACAACACTGCTCATTCCCTTTCATTCCAAAGCCCCTGGCTTGTCCATGGGGAGCACGGGTGCCTCCCAAGCATGCCGTGCTTCATCCTACTGCAGCTGGAACATCACTGGAGCAGCTGGGGTGCGGCAGCTGTTGGCAGTGACAAGACCTCCCCATTCACGTTGCGAGGGCCCTGGGCAGCCGACAGAATGCTGCAGGTAGCACCAAGGAAGCACTGCCACTGCCCCTTTCACCTGGAGGGTGCCTATTACCAGGATTCAGTTCTCACAGCTTCAACAGGGTCATTTCCAAAAAAAGTTAATTCTTTTCCTCCCCTCTCCCAGTATCCTCTGTCACATTGAAAATCCAGGCTTTACAGAGTCTTCAAGCAAAGCTGTCCTTTTCTGTTTGTTTTTGATCCTAACGCTGCTCCTCTTGTTTTTCTGGAGAAGGCCCAGACATGCCAGAAGTGGATACAGTCCTCAGGTTGTGGTTGCAAAATGGCATGTACTCAGGCTAACCATCTGACAGCCCAGCAGAGAGCAGGAAGGGCCTGCGAGAGCCGGTTCCAGTCCCAACCATTGCGTGCAGATAGCCCACATGATGCATGGACAAAACTCAGCTTGCAGCTTTGCTGCCAGAAGAAGCATTGCATTTTGGGGAAAGCCTTCTGGGGATGATCACACGCACATGCCTACTTCCCTGTTCACACAGCTGAATGGGAGTTCTCTGCATAGTCTTTGCCTGTATCCACACCCGCTAGGGGTGCACACACAAAGCTTTGCCCAGGCATTATTCTGCCCTGCTTTGCCAGACTCTTGCTTCCAGCAGCACTCAGCTCTTCAGCAGACACACCAAAACACAGCACCAGCAGGAGCTAAGAGCCTCCATGGCTTTGCTTTAACAGCACACTGGCTAGAGCAAGCTCACTTTTGAAGAAGGAATGGCTCAGACCTGTTAGATGGGACAGATTCAAAGCAAAGATTTCAAAGCAAAACGTTTTGATGGGTGTTTCACCACCGGCCCAGTGCCAACCCCAGGCACAGCTTCCTGTGTTGCCCAGCACATTTTGTGGTCTTGCAGCTAGATCTGTGCAGCACCAAAGCCATCGTTCTCACCTCACCCTGTCTCACGGGACACCTCCATCCCTAGAGCATCTTCTCCGATAGGAGAGGCTGGAGAGGGTTAAACATTTATTTCCACTGAGCTTTCTCTGGGAGTTTCATTTCTGTTTTCAGATTCTATGATGTCTTCAAAAGCCCTCTGACAGGCAAGCCTAGCAGAGATTGGGAACTTCTTTGTACAGCTCCCGGCCAGGAAATAAATAGCAGGGTTGATACTGCTGCTCACAGAGGCAAATAGGAGAGGAGTGTCAAAGAAGAGAACTGAAAAATCAAACAATCTTAGCAAGAGCCAGTAAGGAAAGTCAGCATTGAAGAAGAGGAAGGATATGATAACAAGCAGAACCACAACACAGAGCTTCCTCAGGGGATATTGCCATGAACAGCACAAGACCTTGACAAAGAGGGTGAGACTGGAAAGAATCAGGATAAGCACCGACAACAGGTAGCTCAAGACAAAGATGAAAAGTGCCACTGGGGAGAAGTAGAGGATCACGGTAAGCAAGAAGGAGAGGGCCCAGAGCAGGGTACACACAAGAGCTGGCAAGTGCCAGGAGCGGAAGCAGGGCCAGCAGGCCTGGGAAAGGGCAGACAGGGACGTGCTGGCACCAAAGGCTGCCAGGAGGTAGATGCTGGTGGTGAAAACGAAGACGATGATGATGTTCAACATAGCCATCACATTGCGTGAGCCCAGCTTGTGACAAAAGCTCGGTGGTCCATAAAATATCACAAGGGTGATGGCAATGGAGAAGAGGAAGGTGAAGTCAGCGATGGCCAAGTTGAAGACGTAGACAGCGACGGGGTTCCTGCTGATGTGGGAGCCGAGGAGCCGGAGGACGGCCCCATTGCCCACCAGCCCACAGAGGCAGATGAGCAGCGTGGCAGGGACTTCGCTCAAGCTGTCGGCTTCACAGTCAGTCCAGTTGTAGTCATCCTCCTGTGAGGCAGCCCGCCTCATCAGCCCACGGTGCCAAGCCTCGTCATGCGCCATCCCACTGGGCCAGCTCCAGCAAGCAGGGCTGTCTCTTCCTTTGGTGGGGAACAGCATGCTCATTGCGAAATATCTGCCGCTTCGCCTTCCCCCTGCACAGCTGGAGGGATGATATGAAACAGAGGCATGTCAGAAGCCCCAGTGTGTCCCCACATTTTAAGGTCCTTGCAGCCATATTTCATCTTCCACATGGAGAAGCACAAACTAAAATGAGGAACAGGAGGGGTGGGGGAGATGGGTATAACATGCCTGGCACAAAAGCACGTACAGGAATGGAGCCAAAGCTAGGGAGATGCCTCTTTCCTGGCTTTGGACAGGTTAGATCTGGAGGAGGGAAATAGGAGGATGAAGGGATTGTCCTTGGAGATGTCAAAGAGCAAGCGGTTTTGGGGGTGGATCTGACTTGGACTCTCAGGTGCCTGATACTACAATTGATATTACTAAGCAGCGGGGTTCCTTCAGTACTCCCCTACCACCTTTCCCCAAACATTTGTACATCTTAATGAGCTACTGTTCACCGACCAGATTTGATACAAAGGACCAACAGGTTCCAAAGCAAAGGGGGGGGGGGGGGAGAAGGGGGCAGGGAGGGGAGGCAGGGGAGGGGGAGAAGGGGGGGGTGCACTGATTTGGGTGGGAAAAAACACCTGGAAAAGCCTGACCTTTTTTTCTGTTGCAACCTGGAGACCTTCACTGGAACAAACGTGCTGCAGACTCACATTACCTCTTGCTTGCCAGCCGCTGCCCTGTGACAGGATCGTCTCGTGAGGCTTCCTGGAATTACCGCTTACGAACTGGACCATGCCTGTCCTGGTGAGCTTGTGCGGCGTCCAGCACGGCGTGTTTCTCAGGCCCTTTCACAAACTGCTTTGTCGTGTTCTCAGGAGTTCTCGCAAACGTGGAACTACTTCATAGCATTTGATGATATCAGGGTTCTGGTTATAATCTAGGCTTGGGCTCATACAGGAAATGACTAACAAGTCTCAGAAGCTAGCCCTATGGGAAAAACAAATCATCTCACTGTCAGGTTCCTCTTTAATTTCACTTTAAAGCAAACCCAATCCCAAAATTTTCGTATCGTTGAACTGGCCAGACGTTTTTTCTGTAGTTCAGGAAGTGATCTTTAGGACCCTGTGCTACAGCGTGGCATTGCTGTAAAATCTCTATCTGATTCAAAACTGGGTTTGTCACATACCACAACTTCACAGTGACACATCACCTTCAAGTGCACAGCCTCCCGGAGCATGCCACTGTGAGCAGCAAAGCTAACTGAGACTTTCTAAGACAATAATTTCTGGAGAGCTGAACTTCAGTGAGATGAGCCCTACCCAGAGCGACTGCAGTGCACAGAGCTCCTGCTGCGCCCGAGAGGAAGGGGTGCTGCTGCTGGGACCCGGAGCATGTAGGGGCTCCAGAGCTGAGACCTCCTCCTCTCTCCCCTGCTGACACTGCCTTTGTGTCCGCAGATACCCCCCCCTTGCAACCCCAGTCCCTTCAAGTGCAAACAAGTAATGATAAGAAGGCTCCAAGGTATGCCGGTGTAGTGCTGTGCCACATTACGCTCACTGCCCATGTGCTCTGAGAAAGAGCATGTTACCCAGGGTTTCTCAGCTTCTGCTTTTGCAGGCAACATCCTGAGATCAGTTGCCTAATTTTTTTATTTCCAAACAAGATTTACAAACATCAGCCATTTGTTTGTGTTGAGGTTAGACTCTTGCATCTTCAGCAGAAGCTATGTTCTGTAAATATTATGGCTGTGGTAGCAGTCACAGCTGTATGTCAGGAGAGCTCATGAAACTGTCCAGTAGGCAGAGCTCACCCTCTTTGAGCTCTCACCTGCCAGAGCCTTCACATTCTCTGTTTCTTTCCCTTTATTTAGGACTGCCCATGCAGTTTGCTCTATGGGTTTCTCACCCCACGCACAGAACTGCACTTACCAATGGTCATCCACCCCGTCTGTCTGTCTGTCCATCCTCTGCCCAGCCTGGCCCAGTGCTGATTGCAAGCACGTGCCTCTTTACCCTGTCCCTTCCTGCCTCCCTAGTTAAACCCCCCTGATGGTGTCAAGATTCGTTTGCTGAATGATGCTGTCAGCTCCGTCAGCTAGAAGGAGATGGACCTTTTCTGCCAAACAGCGGTGCAGGAGGATACCAGGGCAGAGGGAGCTGAAAACTTCTTTTCTGTCCCTCTCCATCACCTCCTCCAGTATGGGGGCTTGTGAGGACCAAGGCACTGGATGCTCAGTGCTTTACTATCAGGCACCAAGGCCCCAGAGCAGGGACATCTCCACCCAGGGAAGCAGACAGGGTATGGACTGGGGCCAAGAGCATGGTCGTGTTTACCCTGAAGAACAGATGACACAGGACTTCCAGACCACGTAATTGTAGCAGGACAAACTACTGGGCAGCATGAGGAGACTGTCACAACTTCAATTTTGAGTAAAGCAAGCACATCCCACAGAACCAGCAAGTGTAGACACTGCAATCAGCATTAAATGGCGTAAGAGACAACTTCATTAAAATAAGTTGAAAAGAGATTTGAGAGGAGAACCAGCCCTGCTCCCCTGGAAACCTCATCGAGGAGCGCTGTGACCCAGGGGTCAGGCATCTCTCCACGGCTGGGTCTGATTGCCTGGCTGGGCAAGGGCCCTGCTCCCATGGGTGCTGGAACAGGGCGCAGAGACAGGCCTGCCCAGGGGCGTGCTGTTGGTAATTATTGACACAGGGCCCTCACCCACCACCCGGGGATCTGCCCTGTCTTCAAAGACCTCTGGAGAGCCATTTTGACAGATTCTCTGAAATTCTGCTTTTTTAGTTCCCAACTAGGACGCAAATAATTTGATTGCTGCTGCTGTTGATGGCAGCCAGTAGAAGGCAGGTGTCAGAGTCAAAATTGGTGTAGACATAGATGTTGAGGAAGATCTGGACACTGAGTGGGATAGCAAAGAGGAGGAAGAAGAAAACAGTGAGGAAGGATGACAATGTACAGCCTCCCTGGGTGGTATTGCCATGATTTACGGCTAAGCTTAATGAACAGGATCACATTGGAGATGACCATAAAGGGGGTGAAAAAGCAGAAACTGAGAAAGCATAAGGTTGCAAGAACCACCCAGCAGCGTTCAGAGTGACCCAAATTGCACATAAAGTACACGAGCCCTGAGAGCACACCGGTGAGGGCCCCGAGCAGGCTGCACATGAGAGCTGTCAGGAGCTGTGGGGATGGCATCAGTAACAGAAGAGCCGAGGGTACCCAGGCACCTCTCCATGCTGACGGCCATGAGGAGGTAGAGGCTGGAGCTGTATGTTAGCAGAACCACGGAGTGAAATGGTAGGAGCATGTGCAAAAGCTGTGGCTGAAAGTTGCTGAGCATGGGCACGTGAGACATTACAAGGGAAACTGATGTGCAGAGGAGAAAACAGCCAGGTTGAGGACATAGGCAGTGAAGAAATTCCTCTTGATGAGGAAGCTGAGGAGCCAGAGGATGGCCCCATTCCCCACCAGGCCACACAAGCTGATGAGCAGCGTGATGCTACCAACGATGGTTTCAGGGACATGGACTGCAAAGCATCTGGTCCCATTGTCTCCATCCCGTGGACCATGATCCCCATAGATGGTGGGAACACTGTACTCCAGCCACAGACTGTGGTGTGGGGATATTGCTCTATCCTCCTCCTTGCTGTCTCCTGCTCACCTAGGGAAAGGAAAGGGATGACGGAAAATCAGTGACTCTTAGGTCCCCACTGTTGTGCTGCTCTGGTCATTCCCTCGCCTCCATGGGCTACAACATCTGCATGCCAGAGAACAGAAGAATGGAGTGGAGAAAAAAATAAAAAAATGAAAAGAAATAGGGATAAGAGGGAAAAGCTTGGGCCCAAGATGGCATGCAACAGACAGAGAACTGGAAGAGGAGTGGAGTGAGAAAGGAGAGGCATGCAGGAGCCATTTGCCTGTCAAGGACTGGCAGGGGCTGAGCTGGCTAATTAAAACATGGCACTTCTTTATGAACCCAATGCACTGATCTGAAAAGACGGTGATGTTGTCAGCTGTCCTTCCCCTGTGCAGCAGGGAATTCCCTGTCTCCCTGTCAGTGGCTGCACATTTGTCCACGCATCCAGCAGAGTGGCCGGAGACAGCAGGAGGCGACCATGGCAAAGCTGGCACCACACCCCAGGGTTGCAGTACCTCCATCCCAGCCTGCCTGGGTAGCCAGGGCTGGGGAGCAGAGGGCCCTCTGCCGATGGGGATTATAAAGCTCTCCAGAGCATCTCAAGAGCATCTCAAGACTCGGAATGCTGCATGTAGCCTTAACAAAGGAAAAAAAAAAAAAAAAAAGAATTTAAAAAAAATGAGAGAGATCATTGAAAGCAGCATATGATCTCTTGAGAACACAAATGCAACTTCTGAGAAATGAGACATGTGCATGCAACAATTCTGCCAGACAGCTGGAGTATTTCATTTCTGGATGCTTAAGCTGTCTGAGGATGGCCAGGAGGTTTCAATCATGGATCCACACGGTGCTGCAGGTACTCAGCACTACATTTGCACGTGCATCCTTGCCTGTTCCAGCCCTTCCCACCCTGCACTCAGGAGTGCTGCACCAACAATGTTTTCCCCTGCTGGCTCTTCGAACAGGACCCAGCCCCACCAAAGGCACTGGGTGGCACACAGGTGCTGTGGATGTGGCCGTGCTGCTGCTGGGCAGCCAGCGCTGAGCTCCGTGAAGGCTCTTGTGGAGGCACCACCATCTGTATCCACAGCTTCCACCCCCAGCGAGATGCCAGTGAGGGGCAGAGCTGAGGGTGCAGCTGACGGGATGGGGACAATGGTGTGTGCTTGTGCAAAACAGCTTCTGCTGGAGGGACTTTAACAGGAAACCTCAGGAGTAGCTCTTTTGTTGCAGGAGCATTGGGACTGGAATTATATGGTGGGATGAATCTGATGTCTTTGAGAGCAAACAACATATTTTAGAGCAGCCTAAAGTCAGCAAGGAACCAGATGTTCAGCCTGGCAGCCAGGACAGCAGCCAGGAGTGGCCGATCACAGGGACACTGCTCCACAGGAGAGGTGGGGCACAGAAGGGTGGTTTCCCTTGGGAAAGCTCTTCTACAGCTGAGGGACCTGCCCAGAGCGGCTTTGGAGGAACCGTGCCCCCAGGGAGCCGTGGGAGGGTAGAACCACAACCACGCAGAGGTCAGGAGCAGCAGCCCCTCTGTGCACTGCCAGAAGGGTGGCACTGTAGGGAAACAACCACGAACGCTCCCGAGAGCAAGGAGCAGGATGTGGACTTCCCATGCCAGCACCGTGCCCCTGGTGAAGGGCCGGGAGGACTGCACTTCTCTGTAACACATGCTGGAAGGGAAGCACAGCGCTGAGAGCACCCTCCCCAGTATCCGTATTTGTATCTTTAGGGGGTTTTAGCAGCAACCCGTCTGGGCGGTAAGTGCTAGTGAAAACTGCCATTTGTTCTTTTACTCAAAGATAATTTATAGACTTTTATAAACCTTTAATGCCCAAATCCGACAACTAAAACTAGTTTTTGGCTCCACTTTGACCGTGTATTCCCTCGTGCCCATGAGAGATCTTGGCGATGATTCCCACACTCTTCCCACAAGGGGAGTTGCTTCTGAGAAGCACTGCGCGGGCCCTGCCAGCGTCACCAGCATCACGCTTTGCTGCGGGGCAGCGCCCACCCCGTGTGCCTGGGGAGCCCCGAGACGCGGGGGAGCGGAACGAGGAGTGACAGAAATGCGTCAGGCAGGGAGGGAAGGCAGTCGTGAGAGCTGGTCGCTGCTCTGGGAGGGGCGTAGTTAATCAGAAAAGCGTGAGGAGCCATTCACAAAATTCTTGCACAGTTTCTGGCAAGAGCCACTTCCTTTGTGGGGGAAAAATATAAATCAAGATAAATAAAAACAAGGAAGCGGAGCTCTGACGTAACAGTGGTTACAAAACCTTTCTCGATGCCACTGCGACCCCGCTGTGGCTGGGGGAGCCCGTGTGTGCAGCGTAGGAGCACAGAGAGGAGCCAGGAGACGAGTCCAGGGACACCCTGGTGACCGCGAAACGTTCCTCATTGCACAATTGGCCTGAGGGGGATCCGCTTCAGGATCTGGATTTGTGGGGAGCCTGAGATGCCAGGAAACCAACGTGGATCTGCCCAAGCCCTTCTGGAAAAACAGCCCTAGCCTGCTGATTCACCAAAGCTAACAGTTAAGTGCAATGTTTTTCCTCAGCCCTACCCCACTTTTCTTTTCTCCAGCACCACAGCCAGCACCTCCCTCCCTCCCTGCTCTCCTGGGGACACGCTGCGCTCTCCCCAGTGCCTTTCCCCTGCCCTGTGCTGCCCTTTTGCAGCTCCTGGCGCTTCCCATCCCCGCCCTCATGCCTCCCTCTCACATCCACAATGGGAGCCCTGCTCCCCGCCTCGTCCCACTCGCCCTCAGGGTCCCCCTCACCCCCTGCCCCCTGCTCTGACCACAGCCGGGACCGCATCCCACCACCGCCTGGCCTCCTGCCATGGAGCTGCACCACACGGCCCCGTCTCCTGCGCCACCCACGCCAACGGCCGATGCAGAAGATGTGTGCGAGATAGAAGTCCCCGATGTGGCCGTGGACAGCGCCACGCTGCTCATCTGCCTCTGCGGGCTGGTGGGCAATGGGGCCGTCCTCTGGCTCCTCGGCTGCCGCATCCGCAGGAACCCCATCACCGTCTACGTGCTCAACCTGGCCGTCGCTGACTTCACCTTCCTCCTCCTCATGCTCACCTCCGCGCTCCTCTACATCCTGGACAACCTCTCCTGCGGCACCTTCACTGTCTTCACCTACCTCAGGTCGTTCCTCCTGCCCCTGCTGCTCACCCACAACATGGGCATGTACCTCCTCACAGCCATCAGCATTGAGAGGTGCGTGTCTGTCCTGTGCCCGCTCTGGTACCGCTGCCACCGCCCCCAGCACCTGTCGGCCGTGGTGTGTGCCCTGCTCTGGGCCCTCTCCATCACTATAATTGCTGCGGTAGCTTTCCCGTGCCTGTCGCACCAGCACGAGCACTGCCATCTGGCCCTCATCTCCATGTACGCCCTCAACTTTGCTGTCTTTGCACCATCCATGGTCGTCTCTAGCACACTTCTCTTCATTAAGGTCCAGTGCGGCTCGCAGCGGCACCAGCCCAGGAGGCTCTACATCGTTATCTTCCTCATCATCCTCTTCTTCCTACTCTTTGCTCTTCCCCTCAGCGTCTGGAATTTCCTGCAGCATGTCAGTTACATGCTGGGGCAGTCCCAGGTGGTGTTCCTGCTTGCCTGCATCAAAAGCAGCATCAACCCCTTCATCTACTTCCTGGTGGGGAGCTGCCGGAGGCGCTGCTCCTTGGTGTCCCTCCAGGTCGCCTTCCAGAGGGTCTTCGAGGAGCTGGCCGATAACACGGTGTGCAGTGACACTGCCACGATGGAAACGCTGAGCCCGGCCTGTTGAGGCCTTTCTGCTACTGTGCTCAAGGCCCCCCCAGATGATGGCTGGGGGTTTCTCTGGGGACCCAGATCAATAAATGTCTGTCCTATTTCCCCAGATGTCACCCTCTCACTGCTCCCTGCAGACAATAACGGGGGGCTTGGGGAGGGGCCGGGGGACGGGGGGGAGAGAACGTAATTAATTAATTTGGAGGTCAGTGGGGGGCAGGATTCCTGGCAGGATTCCCTGCAGGTGCACAGCTCTCCTTGTCCCCACAACCCTCCCCAGCAGTACTGTTCCCGAAAGGAATGTGCCCCAGAGTTCCCGTCTCATGCTGTCAGACTGACACATTTCTGCTTTTTGGGATGAGCATTGCCTTTGGGAAAGGCTGACTCATGTGCTAGTGGGGAAAAACCTGCTCAGTGTCCCAAGCCCCTCTCCCACATCCCCCGTGCAGCCTCTGCCCCCCTCCTGCCTCCAGAAATGCCAACAGGGGGGCATCCAGAAAGGCTCTGCAGATGCCACGCTCCCACAGGACCGGCTCCTGTGTCACTGCGGCTTGGTGTCGATACACAGCACCAAGCAGCACCCCTCTGCAGCCTGGGGTCCATGCCCAGCGCCCGCTGCAAGGCTGGGGTCCTGGGGGAGGACACGCAGCGTGGGCGCCTCAAAGCCAAACCAACGCGGCACTGGTGCTGGGGTGGGACGGGCTGGGGGGCCCCCATCCCCCAGGCCACGTGCCGGTGTCCGCACGCGTGGCATGCAGGACCCTGGGGGGAAGCCCCCGGTCCCCAGTCCGTGGTCCCCGGACCCCAGCCCTGCCACCACCTGCTGGGAGCAGGCGCTGAGCCCCAGGGCTGGAGCTCGCCTTGCGCCTGCCCCACTCCTCGCGTCCTGATGCGCGCAGAGCCCCCGGCCCCGAGCCGCGTGCCCACCCCCAGCCCCCCGGAGGTGCCCCCATCCCCCGGGCCACGGAGAGGAGGAACGAGAGGCAGCGGCAGAGCAGCGGCTTTATTGGGGGCAGAGCCTGGGCCGGGCGGACGCGGGGGCTGGGGGCGCCCGGCGCTGTGCGGGGGCTTCCCGCAACCGAGCCCGTCCCGGGCCGCCGGAGCCCCCGCACCGAGCGGCGAAGCGCCGCTTCTCGGGGGGCTTGCGCCGCCGGGCCTCGCGGAAGCCTCCGGTTTCCTCTTTCCACGCTGGAGGGCAGCAAAGCCCCGCGCTCCGCGACGAGGTGGCCGGGAGATGCGGGGACGGGACGCGACGGGACGGGGATGGAGGGGACAGGAGGGGACGGGGATGGAGGGAATGGGGACGGGACGGGGCGAGAAAGGGGTCCCGGCGGATACGGGGATGAGGATGGGATGGGCGTGGGACAGGACAGAAGAGGATGGGGTGGGGATGGTATTGGGTGGGGATGGGGATGAGGATGGAAACAAATGGCAACAGAGATGAGGATCGGGATGGGACACGGATGGGGACAGGACAGGGTTTAGTATGGGGACAGGGAAGGGGATGGGGAGGAGAGAGAATGGGACAGGACGTGACAGGGTGGGGACAGAGATGGGATTAGGATGGGATGGAGATGGGGACGAGGACCAGACAGGGATTGGGATGGGATGGCACAGGATAGGGAAGGGGATGGAGACAGGATGGGGATCCAGACTGGGACAGGGAATGGCATGGGATGGGACAGGGTGGGAGAAGGATGGGATCTGAGCTGGGATGGTGATGTGGACAGGAAAAGGATGGGAATAGGATGAGGACAGGCTGGGGATGGGACAGGGATAGGAATGGGGTAACGACAGAACATGAACACATCCTGACATGCAGCCATGGGAAGGTGACCCATGGGCTACCCATGAAGAGGTGTGGACAGATGGGCACAAAGCTGGGGGACACAGCGCAGGCAGTGAAACCACGGTGGCCTCTCAGCTGGAGATCACAGTGACCCCTGTCTCCTCGAAGACCCTTCGGAAGGCGACCTGGAGAGACACCAAGGAGCAGCGCCTCCAGCAGCTCCCCACCAGGAAGTAGATGAAGGGGTTGATGCTGCTGTTGATGCAGACAAGCAGGAACACCACCTGGGACTGCCCCAGCATGTAACTGACATGCTGCAGGAAATTCCAGATGCTGAGGGGAACCATGAAAAGGAGGAAGAAGAGGACGGTGAGGAAGATAACGATGTAGAGCCTCCTGGGCTGGCGCCGCTGCGAGCCGCACTGGACCTTAATGAACAGGATCACATTGGAAATGACCATGGGTGGGGCAAAAATAAGGAAGTTGAGGGCGTACATGGAGATGAGGGCCAGATGGCAGTGCTCGTGCTGGTGCGACAGGCACGGGAAAGCTACCGCAGCAATTATAGTGATGGAGAGGGCCCAGAGCAGGGCACACACCACGGCCGACAGGTGCTGGGGGCGGTGGCAGCGGTACCAGAGCGGGCACAGGACAGACACGCACCTCTCAATGCTGATGGCTGTGAGGAGGTACATGCCCATGTTGTGGGTGAGCAGCAGGGGCAGGAGGAACGACCTGAGGTAGGTGAAGACAGTGAAGGTGCCACAGGAGAGGTTGTCCAGGATGTAGAGGAGCGCGGAGGTGAGCATGAGGAGGAGGAAGGTGAAGTCAGCGACGGCCAGGTTGAGCACGTAGACGGTGATGGGGTTCCTGCGGATGCGGCAGCCGAGGAGCCAGAGGACGGCCCCATTGCCCACCAGCCCGCAGAGGCAGATGAGCAGCGTGGCGCTGTCCATGGCCACATCAAGGACTTCTATCTCACACACATCTTCTGCATCAGCCGTTGGCGTGGGTGGCGCAGGAGACGGGGCCGTGTGGTTCGGCTCCATGGCAGGAGGCCCCGTGGTGGTGGGATGCGGTCCTGGCTGCAGGGGGTGAGGAGGACCCTGAGGGTGGGACGAGGCAGGGAGCAGGGCTTAGGGGACGGCAGGGCTGGGGAGATGCTGGGGACAGAGGGCTGAGGAGGTGGCTGCCCTGCCAGTGGTGGGCAGAGTGTGGAGCAGAGGGCAAGCGGCTGCAGGAGGGGGTGAGGGGGGGTGAGGGGGCTGCAGGGACCTCAGGGGAGGTGCCAGCAGCAGCCTGGTCCAGGCTCGCCCCCATCCCTACCTTTCCAGGCAGCGGTCTGCTTCCTGTCCAGCTGGAGCTGTCCTTGCCACCGTCGTCTCAGGCAAGGAGATTTCGTGTCTCTGTGTCCTCAGAAGACCTGAGCAGACCTGAGCCTCCTCCGTGCCCCTCCGAACAACGCTGTTCCTTGGGCGTTGCTGCAAGAGCACTGGTCAGGTGGTGAGAGCTCTGCCTCCTTCAGCGATAGTGGCTGCATCTCCCAGCCTCTTCCCTCGTCAAATTTCTGTTGGTCTAGCAGGAAAGGAAATGTTTTGGCCAAGGGGGTATCCCAGAGGACAAATATTGCAGCAGCTACATCTTGCTGTGAAAGAATCTTGGTGCTTTTAGGATCCAACCTGATATCTCATTAGACTGGTAATTACCACCTTCCTAATTGTTTTATTGTGCTCCATTCTCCTCCCCCTACTCTTCCCTAATGTTGGCATCCTTCTGAGACGGTTCATTACTGTTTGCATTTCCCCTCCGCCTCCTGGTGAGGCCTGGCCACGGCGGCTGGTCCACACTTGTCATGTCCTGTCCCCGTGGGGTTTGGTGCTGGGCTGCGGGCTCAGTCTGGGGCCAGGCTGCAGGGGACACAGGGGCACCAGGGGCAGCTGCTCCTTCCCCAGAGGGCGCCTGGGAGCTTCGTGCCCTGGGTGCAGCGGCAGGAGGAAGACGAGAAGGGCGAGGGCCACGGGTGACACCGGCAGCTGGGCCCAGGGAGGGACAGAGCTCCACAAGTCACCTGCTGGGCCAGGAGGAGCTGTGAGTCATCCCGTGCCTCCCTCCGCCCTGGACTTTGCCTCCGGTGGATGCTCGGGCCATAAAACCGGCAGAGGCCGGGGAGGGACTGGGACACGCAGGGTCAGCACAAGGCGGTGGGGCCCGGAGCGGCGTCCCTGCGGCCAGGCCCACCGTGCCCACATGCAGCAGGCGCCTGCGGGGCAGAGCCCACCCCCGGGGCCCTCCGAGGCCACAGCCGCTGAGACCAAGGCCACTGAGATCAAGGCCGTCATCGTCGGGGATGGAGGCTGCGGGAAGACGTCGCTGCTGATGGTCTTTGCCAGAGGGGACTTCCCCAAGGTGAGGCTCCTCCTGCCTGCCCGAACATCCCCAGGCTCAGAGCTCCCCAGCAGCACCGGGACCCTCACCCCCTGCATCCCCCTGCCCACATCCCCCCGCAGGTTCTGTCACTGGGGAGGGGGCCCTGGGACAGTGCCTTTGCCGGCACCGGGGGGTCCCACTGCACCCCTGGGTCCCAGCCACCCACCCAAGGCTCGGTGCTGCTGCGGGAGACCAGGAGTATCCCAACTGCCTCCCCATGGGCCTTGTCCATCCCCCCAACACCCCAGTCCCTCTCCCAACCCCGGGGGCCTCTCCAAGCCACCCGCTGCCCATGCCCCTGTCCCCTGCCAGGTCTACGTCCCCACGGTGTTTGAGAAGTACACGGCCTCCTTCCGAGTTGACGGAAAGCCTGGGAAGATCCACCTCTGGGACACAGCAGGTGGGAAGGGATGGGAGGGGACAGCCTCGGGTGTGCCCCTGTGCATGGAAACACTGGGGACAGGGTCCTCCACGGGTGTCCCTGCCGCCTGCCATCCCCAGAGCCCCCCACGACCCCCTGGGGTGGGGGCAGGCATGGTCCATCCTGACGGTCTGCTGCTGCGCCTGCAGGGCAGGAGGACTACGACAGGCTGCGCCCGCTGTCCTACTCAGATGCCAATGTTGTCCTCATGTGCTTTGATGTCACCAACCGCACTAGCTACGACAACATCCTGACGAAGGTAACGCAGCACCAGGGGCTGCTCCCGCCCCGTGCATCCTTCCCAAGGGGGCTGCCACCTATTTCGCCGCCTGTCCCACCATCCATCTGTCCCACACCCCGTCCTGCCACCCATCCTGCGCCCCCACGCAGGGGTGGTGGCAGCCACCTGTCCCCCACAGTGGTACCCGGAGGTGAACCACTTCTGCAGGGGCGTCCCCATCCTGCTGGTGGGCTGCAAGACCGACCTGCGGCAGGACCCCGAGGTGCTGCGCCAGCTGCGGCAGAGCCACCAGGAGCCCGTCACCTTGCAGCAGGTGGGTGCCCCCCCGGCAGGGGACACGAGCCCGGCGTGGGGCGGCAGGATGGGGCTCAGCCACCGCCGCTGCTCTCCGCAGGGAGAGGCCATGGCCCGGCTGGTCCACGCCGTGTCCTACTTCGAGTGCTCGGCCAGGTACCAGGAGAACGTCAGGGACATCTTCGCTGCCACCTGCGCCACCGCGCTGCGCTCCGTCCGACGGCCCCGACGCAGGAGATGGCCCCGGGGGGGCTGCACGCTCTGCTGAGACCCCGCACCCCCAGCTCGGCCACTGTGCACACAGAGGCGCCTGGCACCGACCTGCCCACAGCCACCTTGGTGCTGAGAACTGACCCGGAGGACCCCCCGGCCCCCAGACCCGCTGGCCGGGCGGGGGCACGCGCTGAGCGGCTGCAGCGCGGTTCTGCCATTAAAGCTCGGAGCTCTCCGCACTGTGTGGTCCCTGCGGGCAGACCCTCGGACACCTCATGGGGCACCAAAAGGCACAGGGCCGCAGCCACGGCACCGGGCATGTGTGTGTGCATGTGTGTGCGTGTGTGTGCGTGTTTGTGTGTGTGTTGACCTTATCAACGCTTTCGATACTGTCTCCCATGACATCCTGCTACCAAAGCTCAGAAAGTGTGGGCTAGAGGAGTGGACAGCGAGGTGGGTTGTAGAGTCCTCACCTGGGAAGGAACAACCGGACAATGAGTACAGGCTGCGGGACGACCTGCTGGAGAGGAGCTCTGCAGAGAAGGACCTGGGGGCCTGGTGGACAGCAGGTTGGCCATGAGCCAGCAGTGTGCCCTGGTGGCCAAGAGGGCTAAGGGGATCGTGGCGTGCATTAAGAGCAGTGTGGCCAGCAGGTCAAGGGAGGTGATCCTCCCCCTCTACTCTGCCCTGGTCAGGCCTCACCTGGAGTCCAGTTCTGGGCTCCCCGGTACAGAAAAGACAGGGATCTCCTGGAAAGAGTCCAGTGGAGAGCCACAGAAATGATATGGGGCCTGGAGCATCTTTCCTATGAGGACAGGCTGAGAGACCTGGGTCTGTTCAGCCTGGAGAAGACTGGGAGGGGATCTCATCAATGTGTATAAATACCTGAGGTGTGGGAGACAGAGGGACTTGGCCAACCTCTTCTCAGTGGTTTGTGGGGACAGAACAAGGGGCAATGGCCACAAGATAGAGCACAGGAAGTTCCACACTGACATGCAAAAGAACTTCATGGTGAGGGTGATGGAGCACTGGGACAGGCTGCCCAGGGAGGCTGTGGGGTCTCCTTCTCTGGAGATATTCCAGGCCCGTCTGGACGCCTACCTGGGCAGCCTGCTCTGAGGAACCTGCTTTGGCAGGGGGGCTGGACCCGGTGATCTCCTGAGGCCCCTTCCAACCCCCACAGTTCTGTGATTCTGTGTGTGTGAGTGCGTGTGTGTGAATGCATGTGTGTATGTACATGTGTGAACATGTGTACATGTGTGTGTGAATGTATACATATGTATGTACGTGTGTGTACATGTATGTACGTGTGTGTACGTGTGGCCGTGTATGAGTGCGAATGTATACATGTGTGTGTGTGTACTCGTCTGTGTGTACGTGCATGTGTGCGTGTGTACATGTGTACGTGTGTAGTGTGTACGTATGTTTGTGCATGTGGGTGTTTGTACATGTCGGTGTACATGTGTACGTGTGTAGTGTTTGTACATCTGTGCATGTGTGAATGTGTGTGTACGTGTGTACTTGTCTGCATGTGTACATGCATGTACGTGTGCATGTATGTAGGTGTGTATACATGTGCACGTGTGTGCAGTGTGCATGCATGTTTGTACATGTACGTGTGTACATGTGTACGTTTGTATATGTGTGTACACATTTGTATGTGTGTACACACGTGTGCACTTGTCTGTGTGTGTACATGTCTGTGTACGTGTGCGTGTGTGTACGTAGAGTGTGCGTATGTACGTGTGTGTCCGTGTGTGCAGTGTGTGTCCGTGTGTGTCCGTGTGTG
>CM021735.1:37924505-37969547 GCA_011075105.1 Heteronetta atricapilla
AGGGGCAGCCGGCCCGGCCGGGAGGCAGCGGGCGGGCCGGGCCCCTCCGGGGGGTCGGGCCGGGCCGGGAAGTTGGCGGCCGGCGGGGGGCCGGGCGGCGGCGGGCGCCGGTGACAGCTCCCCGGGGAGTGACAGCCCCCGCGCCGCTTTGTTCCGGCGGGCACCGGGCCCCTCCTGTCCGGGGGGGCCGGGCAGGGCCGCGGCGGCGGGGCAGGCCCGGGAGGGGGCGCGGGGCGGGGGGGGCCGGGCGCGGGGCGGGCGGGCGGGTGTTTACAAACAGCGCCCGGCGGGGGCAGCGGGAGCGCTCGGGCCGGTCCCGAGCGGTGCTGGCGGCGGGGGGAGCGCGGCGCTCCGCTGTCAAACCTTCTCCGGAGGGGCAGGGGGGAGAGAGCTCGGAGGGGAACCGGCGCTGCTCGCGCTACGGTAGCAGTCCTGCGTTACTGCTCGGGACGGCAGAGTCCTGCCCCGAAGGTCTGCCGTAGACATAGGCGTGGGGTTAAGAGCTGCGGTGTGCCTAGGTGCTGTTCTCTTTCTGTTCCTTTAAAAAAAAAAAAGTTCAGATGCCACCTGACACCTTGGGAAACTTTCCCGTGTACAGCATGGTGTCACAAGGTGGCGGATTGGGAGATCTGAGCGGGTAGGTCTCCTCAAGATGGGAGTTAGTCCCCTACCCTAGCCGCACTGAAGCGCCGCGCACAGGATCCCTTTACGCCTCCCTGTTTGAGGGGGGTGTTCCGTGTGTGCGTAGCTGCTCCCGAGCACTATGGTACAGGATACCCAGAGGACAGCAGTCGTGTCATTTGGAGGAGCTGGTTCTCTAATGCGTAGTCTTGAGCTCTGGGGAAACCAGGCTGCTCCTCTGCTGCCGTCAAATGGTTAACAAGGAGGCGCACAGCTTGCCTGGTTCCTGTACCCGGTGCGAGCCTGCTGAGCTGCTGCTCGTGCCGGTAGTTGTGTGGAGCAGAGGCCTTCTCCTGGTTGGGACCTGCAGCTCATGTCGTGTTACAGAACAGCTGGTAAAGTCATTTACCCTAGGTCATGCCTAAAGTTAGAATGGGAGCATTGAAGTTGAGGTGGGCTCATCCCCTGTGTTCACTTGAGCCAGCCCCACACAGGGGCCTGGATTCAATCTCAATACGAGTGAAGAAACGAGGGATGTAGGTGCTGCATGTCTCTGAGACCTGCTTCACTGTTTCCCTCTGAATTCAAAGGAGGAAGAGGACGACGACAGCAGCCCTGGCGTGTCCTTCTCGCTCTCTTCAGAAGAGTCGGAGATGGAGCCTGAAGAAGAAAGGATCCGCTACAGCCAAAGATTGGTCAGTATCGGCCATTGCTGATCAAATCCTGTTCTTGGTTTTCTTCAACTGAAGAAAGAAAAGGTTTTTACTGGCAACAGGTTTAAACAACAACAAAACAAAACAAACAAAAAAAACACATTGTAGTGGATTGCAGCTTGTCCGGAGGTAATAGCTCAGCTGGTGGTGAGTTGGATGGCTCTGTGGGTCCTGGCTGCATCGCAACGCTTGCCCTAACGGAGGGCACTGACTGACTGAACCCTGGAAAAGGGGAACACTGGGGGCTGGGACTGGATAAGATGCTTTGGGAAGGTGCTGGATAGAAATATAAAGTGTGTCTGTGTAGCTTTTGTCACAGCAGATTTTCTCTGTGTGTTTGTAGCAATTGGAGAAGGTGAAATGATGTGTGTTACCATTATCTTGTCCTGGACTTGATTTGAGAGTTCTGTGGAATCAGAGAAAACCAGCTTCAGGTTCAAGCTCAAATTTGCTTGTGCGCGTGTCTTCTGGTGTTCCCTTGTGGGGGGAGCTGTTCCAGAGCTCGGGTCTCGGTTAGGCCCTGTCAGGAGCTCTGGCTCGTCTGATGGTTGGGGGACTGCCTGAGGCAAGTGGTCTGTGAGTGATGTGGGAGCAGCTGCTCCAGGAGCCTGTGATGCTGTTCCCAGAGATCTCGGGGAAGGAGGGAAGTTGCCGTGTCTCCTGCAGGCCAGCATCACACTTTGAGGCAGTTGTAAACCCTCCAGGAAGTGCAAGCATCAGGTCTGTGATAACTGAGGTTGTGACAAGGTTCGTCTCTGAGCCACAGTGGTACACGCGCCCTCGCCTTCGAGGTGCTGCCTGTGAAGTTAAATCCTTATCCTTTAATGCTCTGAAATCATTTGCTGTGAGGCAGCATGGTACTCTCTGTTAAGCTTTGCCCTCGGATGCGGGTGGTTCTCCCACAAGATGATCAATGAGGTTGCTCCTCTGGTGGTGCCGGGTACCTGGCCGTAAGTGCTGGGGAGCTGTAGCTGGCACGTGCCTTGCGAGTGGCCTGGGGTGGAAACCCTCTGAGGGCAGAAACAGGTATTCCAGGCCTGGCCCCTGAGGAGGGAAGACGTTGCATAGGCAGCTGCGGCTTGTCTGCAGACCTGGGTTGCCGAAGCTGTGCTCCTTCTCTGGGGCTTCGCAGCATCTGTTGCATGCTCACGTTTTGCAGAGAGGATTGTAGCACAGAATGGTTTGGTGGCGGTCATGTACGCTCTCGTAGTCAGCATTCTCTTCCTGCTTCGGGGAACTGAAGTAACTCTGATTTGAAGGGTTTTTCAGTCTTTTTTCTCTTTTTTTGAGAGAATGCTTTAAGAAAAGCCAACAGTAATACATCTGTGGATGCTTCAAGCTGGCTGTTTGTTCCCCAAGTGCTTTGGTGGGTGCTTCAATTTGGCAAGGCTGCCAAAAGCTGCAGTCCTCCCTCGTCCTGACGTGCTTGTTCTCACAGCTGCGTGATACGTAGCTTGGGGTGCTGAAGCTGACCACTTCTGTAGCCAGGAGTCAGGCTGGCAAGATAACTTCTCTTGGAGGCAGGGCTTCAGGTTTTGGTTAAACTACAGTCTTAGCTTTGCAGTGACCCTCCTGAAGTAGCCCAGAAGAGCTGGACGGGGATGTGGCAGCTGAATGGGACTAGAAGCCAGGAATTTACCAGGTTAACAACGCTTATAATCTCACAAATAAAAATTGGCAGGAAGAGTTGCCGTCTTCAGTGTACGTGGCCTTAACTCCAGCAGAATGCGCTAAGCTGGATAAATGGCTGCGTGCTGATGAGCTGCTGCTTAAGGGGCTTGGGAAGGCACACAGGCAGCAAGCAGAGGACAAGGCTCACTGAGGCTTCTGCGGCCTCATGTCTCTGTCCCTGCTGGCTTGCAGCCTGGAGGAGGAGGTGTGCCCCTGTGTGCTTGGTGAGGCTTGGTTCATACCTCCCGCTTGGCTCTTCCTGGGAGCTCCTGCTCGCTCTGCTCTTGCTGTGTCCATGAAGCTTCCTTGCTGAAGGACTTTTCAGAGATGCTTAGTTTTTTTTCCCTAGATGTGTGTTCTTGACTTTGTCTGAGATGTGGGGAGCTGTTCTCTTAGCTGGTGTTTCTGGCCCTTGCAGAACAAGGTATCATGGGTGAATTATCCAGGAAGGCAAAAGTGATGGTTATTATTTCAAAATTACTACTTTTAAGTATAAAACATTCTTGGGAGGTGATTTTCATGTGTTGTATTAACCCTTCTAGGTAGGGAAACAGGTGGTTGGTAGTACAGTACACATCTGTGCCTTGTTTCTCATGCGTGTGACTGGTGATCAGGGTGGGTGTGAAAGCAAAGGTAACATTTAAAAAAAATCCAGGTATGATAGTCTTTACCAGCCAAGCAACCTTGACCAGAACGTTTTATAGTGTTGAAGGGGCCGAATTAATTGCATGGGCAAGTAGCAGGGCTAGGTGATACCTGTGGCCTGAGATGTCAACAGAAGCTTGCTGACTGGTGTGCCAGGGCAGTTACACTTAGAGCATCTCTCAGTGCGTTGTCCTGGTCTTGAGACCAGATTGGTGCCATTCGGGATGCACAGACAGTCTCAAGTACTTTGTCCCGCATTTGGTGAGTGACGCTGCTGCCTTGCTCTGGTGCAACAAAAATCTGATCAGTGTATGTTTTTTGAATGAGTTTATTGGTGAAAGATCCAGATTTTGAAGAGAAATTTACCTTTGCTGTGGGCGTAGTCGCGTTCCTGCAGGACCCTTCTGCTAGTTCGCACATCGCTGTGTAGCCTAACACGGTTCATCAGGTGGCTCGCAGTGCTCTGTGCTCGCATCCTTGCTCAAGCTGTACATCCACAGCACCCAAATTTGCGAAGGGCTGGGTGAGCTGCTCTGGGTACAGCGTTGTCACTGCGAGGGTGTCTTCTTCTCACCTTCCACAACTAAGCCTGGAAAAAGCTGTGTCCTGGCATGCTCCGGGAGGCTGCTGCAGGTCAGGGAAGGCAGTGTGCATGCGGTGCTGCGTGAGCACAGAGCATGCAGGGCAACTGTATTCCTCGTGTAGTTTGGTAGGGGCAGCCTGCACTGTGACAGTTTGTGTAGCCCCTTCATGGAGGAGCTGAAATGCTCCATTGTGTCCCGAGGCTGGAGTGGCAGTCCAGCCCTGGCGTTAACAATGTGATGGTTCCTCTCTGAGACTTGGAAACGTGCTGCTGGCTGTCACTGGGTGGTCTCGCCCAGCCCATGCCACAGCACGCTGCTCGGCTCCCTGCGAGGAGGCTTGGTGCGCGCTGGCGCCCAGAGCCTGAGTTTGTTTGAGGCAGGAATGACAACAGCAGCAGCTCTGGCGGAGGTGCTGGAGCAGAGGTGGGCTTGCCTCCCTGTCACAGGGAGTGCTGGCCTGGTGTGCCGCTGAACAGGGAGCTCTTTGCCATGCATAGAGCTGCTCTGCCTGCGTGGGTCCATGGAGCTGCTGAAGGACTGCCCAGCACAGTGCGGGCCTGGCACCCCCCTGTACTTCTTCAGAGGGGTTCTCGGTATTCCCGGGCATGGGAAGTGTGGAGAAATCTCACCTCCTGTCTGCTTCAGGGCTGATCCTGCCAGGCCGTTACTGTGAACTAGGACTAGCAAAACCCTGTAAGTTCCGAGTTGGGATCGGCACAGCACTGGAACGGTGCCGCGAGCTTTCGATGACAACACTTGGAGAGAGGAAATAGGGCAGCAGCAGCGATGTGTCACCTCGGGATGGCTGCGGTGGGGAGCCTAGCAGGAGAGGGTGATTGCCCCAGGGACCGGTCCTGCCGGCCGTGGTCTCTAATGCTGTCAAGTCAGCAGTCTTTATCTCGGGTGTGGTTCCCAGGTAGGACAGGCAGAGCGGCAGAGCTGGTTTTCAGCCTCCCTCTGCAGTTTCCTCTGGAGCTGATGCCCCTGGGCTGGATGCCACTTCAGGGGATGCACAACCGTGCCCCAAAGAAAAGCTGGGAGGGGGAGGGCAGGCATCTCTGCCTGTCTGCGCTGGGCTAGTTAGCTGGCTGTTCCCTGCCTCCAGCAAACCCGACGAGACTGGAGAGGTCTGCACTGGGGAGATGGGGTGGGATAGGAACCTCTTAAACTGGCTCTGCTGCTGGAGAGAGCCTGAGGTGGAGCCGCACCCTCTGCGGGGCTGCGGGAGCGCTGCCCTGTGCAGCTGGGGCTTGGGCACAGCTCCTGCATGCTGCACCGGCCTCGGTGGCTGTCCCTGGCCGGGCACAGTGACACCCCTTAGGGCTGCTGGAGGCTGTTGTGACAGCAGCGCAGGGGGGCAGGCTGCAGGAGGAGGAGAGCCGCCTGGCATGAGGGCTGCAGATGGCTGGAGTGTGTTGGCTGGGGGGGAAGCGCTGTCTCTCCTGTCGCTCAGGGCAGCCCATGGCTTGCTTTAGCACTGGCCTGCCCTGCCCTCTGATCGGATCCCTGCGTGAAATGTGAGAGGAGGCCTGTCCCTACCAGCTGAAGCCTGGGGCCGCTCCCGTAAACAACATTTAGCAGACCTGTCCTTACATGTTGGTGTCCACGCTGCCCCTGGGTAAGGCTTCACGTGAGCTCTATAGCATGCAGAGTCATCAGCCAAGAGATAGAGCTTGGGGCACGTGGGAAATTGTTCCTGCAGCATGGCAGCTCCGATCCTGCGGTTTCCAAGGCGTTGTGTCAGGATACCAGAGCCGCCCCGCAGTATAGGGTGATGTCAAATGCAGGACGCAACCTGTGGACCGGGAAGACTCACACGTTGGTGTTGACATGGCAGACTCGTGGCAGTGCTCCAGCCCTTCTCCTCGTGTGGCCAAAGGCACAAATGGCCTCAAGGTTGTGAGAGGAAGGTCAGGAGGGAGCTGGCTACGGGATAGCAGGATGATGCTCATGCCCAGTAAGATGGCAAGCTGGAGGATGCAACAGCCTGCCTTCCCCGCATTGCTCGAGCGGCTGGCCGTCCTGAATGGCTCAACGCTGTCCCAAACGTGGGATGCAAGGAGTAATGCTTTTCTGTCGGGTGCAGCCTCACCTGTCTGTGCCCCCTGCAGTGCTGCTCCCTACCAGGTAACGATCCCTTGCAGTCGTGTGCATCTGTTGTGCTCAGATCTTGGTGTGTGTGACAGAGGCCAGTCCTGCTGGCCTCTTACCAGCTCTTGCAGGGTTGGTTTCGTCAACCTGGACCTATGCTGCATGCTGTCACTTACCCTGTCACACAATGCACCTTCCTGTTGCCTGTAAGGACGTGGGTTTTGTCTGCCAGAGAGCCTGGTGTGAAACCTGGCTGGCCAAACACTGTTCCACTGCTGGACACACCTCAATTTCCTAGTCTAGACAGGACCTGGGCTATCAGGGTAATTAATCTCTCCCTCATGCCTCTGCTTCAAACTGAAAACACTACCAATGAGTCTTTCCAAATGATCCAGGTATAATAATTGAGCTGTAAATAATTTAGGGGCTCTGTTCAGATTTGATCTGGGCAGCTGTAGGGAATGGGAAGGGGGAGTTTTGCTCTAGCAGCAACTTGGAAAGCTTTAGAAGTTTAGTGAGCATTTGGATCCTGGAAGATGCAAGATCACGCTGGTCCCTGGGAGGATACGGCCCCGAAGCCAACTGGATGATGTTCCATCTCAGCAGAGAGGTAAATAGCTCTGCTGACTTCTTACTGTCCCAGGTCTGACTGCGCCTTGCGAGTGTCCTGGAAGCCATGCTGCTGATTGAGCTGCACCAGACAGCACAGGAGCACTTGAAGTTACGTGCGAGTTACTAAACAAAGCTTGCAAGTTGCATTGATGCCTCCTGTTAATAAACAGGAGTAGGCTTTCTACCAGGGTTGGCCAGGCTCGCTCATCTCTGGGTGACTGGGAGAAGGCAGAGGGCAGGGGGACACGGCGTGCATAAAAGCTTCGGTCACTGTGTGTCGTCGTGCCGCTGTGACAGCGGACGGTGCTCCTGCAGCGTGATCCTGTGGCCTGAGCTGTTCGGGGGCAGCTGCCGCACCAAGACGCGTGCCCTGGGTTGGGAGAAGGGGAGTCACTGCGGCGGAGCAGGTCCTTACAGTGGTCCTTACGGCCCTGGTGGGGAGCTGGGAGTGTAGGAGGATCTTGTTTGGTTGCCTTGGGAAAAGCAAAAGGGCAAAGTGGGAAGAGGAAAGCCTGTGGTAGGATGACTGGGCCTGTAATTAGATATCTGAGATACTAATTCTAGATATCAAGGCTGTCAAAAGCACTGGGGGCCAAGAAGGGTGGGGAGAACTCCCAGGCTTGGAACTGGAACTGTCGGCTCCTGTTGGCTTGGGGAGCTTGGGTCTCAGGTCTGGTGTTGTGGGGAGGGGGTCGTGGGAATAAAACCATGCAGAGCTCTCGCTGTCGGGCAGCAGCACGGAGCAGCGAGTAGGCACGTGCACCCATTTGGAAAGTGAGATTCAACTGCTTCAAGTGGAGCGAAGAAAATCCCTGTGACTGCACTTGTACAGATGTATCCCCAAAAAGCCTGCCAATAAAATCTGAAAGCAGCATCACAGCTATCCTGTCTTGGATGCCTCGGTCTGGTTGAGGTGCAGACTAAACTCTGCTGTACCTGTGCTTGCGCTGGTCCAGGACTGGTTCCTCTTCTGGAGGACTTAGGGCAGGGTGGCAGCCTGGTGGGTGCTCTCGGGCACTTCAGTTCTTCTTTCCTTTTCCCTGTGCTAGTGCTGTCCACATTCACATGCCCACAGATTCTCTTCCACCTCTGCGGTGCTTCTCAGGCAGTTGGGATGTGCTCTGTACCACAGCTCCTGGCCCACCTGCTGGCAGCTGGACCTGTTTTTCACCTGGAGAACACGTGGGTTCTCCTGTCGTCGTCCTTGCCCATCTGATGGGGAAACCATCGGCTCCAGGGTGGCATCACAAAAATGAGAGAGCTGCTGTAGGTCACTGATTGTGGAAGAGCTCTGCTCACACAGCATGGAGAGACCAGAAGGGCTGTGATGAACTCAAAAGTTTTCTGTGCCTACTGATGCTCCCTGTTCACCCCCTTCTCACATCTCCTAGGAGCCAGGGGAAGAAGATGCATGGCTGTGCATCGGCATCGCTTGTTGCTCTTCTGCTGGCCCTTGAAGTGGTTCAGATAAATCCTGGGGACAAAGCACAGCCTACAAGTCAGTGATGGCAGAGGAGGTGCCTTTCTCACCGCTGTGTTTCTGTGGGTCTGTGTTTGTGCATCTCTGTTGCTGTAGAAACAGCACTAATGGTGAACAGCGTGAGCTGGCCACCCGGGGACAGCAGAAGCCCGTGGAGGTCCCAGGAACCCAAACTGAAGGAGGTACTGGGCCAGGATCTGCCCGGGGTGGCCGCGTGGTGAGGAGAGGTGGGTGGCTGATGCTTGGGGAGCAGTGCTTTCTTTAGCTCTCCCACTGGGTTGGGTGCCAGGAAGGACACGGGTCCTTGTTGCCAGGAGAGCTGAGGAATGGTTCGCAGCACTGACTTCTTGTGTTATGAGCGAGCTGTGGCATGGGGCACAGGTAGGTTTTATGGCGGCTGTTAGAACAGGTCATATATGCAGTGAGCAGAGCAAGGAGATCTCTTCCCTGAAGTACGTTAAACGCTTTGTCTTTCCCAGTCTCTTAGCCATCACGCTGTACACAAACAAGAATTTTAGTGAAGCCACCCCACACCTTTTTTTTGGCAAGGAAAAGGCTTAGCTCCGGGTATGATCGTCAGCTGTGGTTTTTGTTAGTGCTGGTCCTCAGGGCTGAGAGCTGACTGCAGCATGGTGCTGCTGTGTGCTAGCCAGTCCTGAGGGGTTTGGGAGAGGAGGAGTCGTGTGGTAGAAGGCACCAGGGGAAGGATCAGGACAGTTCTTGCTAGGGCTGTTATCTAGAGAAGCAGTTCCCAACTGGTGGGATGTGTTTTTGCTGTGAACGAGATAAATAGAGGGGATGGGCCTTTCTGATGTTGTGTTTGTCTTTGCCTGGCCTCTGTACAAGGCAGTGGTAAAAGCCTGGGGGGTGAGAGAGAAGCGGGGCAGTACTGTGGAAATTGAAGAGGAAAAGAAGCAAATGGTGGAAGCAGGAGCAGAGCAGCCTGTTTAAAATAGTAATAATACTGAGAGAAAGGTCTGGCCTGTGCTGCTGCAGTCTGAGGGTGCCCTGCTTCCCCTTTGCTCCCCTGTGCCCCTGGTTCTGTGCAACTGTGATCTTGGGATGGAGCTGAGGCAGCTGGCAGTGGAACAGAGTGGCCAGCAGTGAGTGTTCCTGCAGGGTTAGGTGGTCTCCATGTTGAATTTACTGTACACCAGTACTTCTGGATGCCACTGAGCTCCTGAGCCCCCGCACGACGTTTAGAGTAAGGAAGGAACAAGCACTGGGACCTTTGTGATTGGTGTAACTGCGCGGGGGAAGGAGGAAATCTCCTTTCCAGTACCTGGGAACAGTGACCTTCCCAGTACACTTGCTGGCCATGTTCTTCCCAACAGCTCTGGATTGTTCCCCTTCATAAGCTTCCCTGGCCCTGCAGTGCCAACAGCCTGTGGCTGTCCCGTGAAAGGACAGTGTCAGCTTTGTGGAGGCTGTGGTACGAGCCCTAGGGCTTCCCGTGCTTCTGTTGCCTGCGTACTCCCACCGTGAGAACCAGCAGCCGGCTTCTGCAGAGCCGGGTCAGGGCAGTGGGGAGTGAGGAGGGTCAGTTCTGCCCCCCTGGCAAAGCAGGTGCATTGCCTGAGCTGGTCCCGGTGAGGGTGAAGCTGCGTGGAGCTGACCCGGTGCTGTGCGCTCGGCTGTGCCTTGTCTGCTCCCGGAGTGGCTCTTGCAAGGGGCCACGAGCTAATGCAACTCACCAGTGTGAGCCAGAGCAGGAGACAGGCAGTACGGCCGTAGGTGGTCCTGGGGCAGGGGGCGAGGAGAAGTGCCGCTTTTGGCAGCAGTGAGATCTCCTGGTGGGGCAGACGAGCTGCTCAGAAGCACACAGCACAGCTGGGATGGAACCCGCTCTCCCTCTGTCCCCCCAGAGGACAAACCTGGGCATGCTCCCGGGCTCTGGTCCCTAACCTGGTGAGCGGCTGTGCCCCTCTGTGGCCTGGGATGCTGTTCTCCAGGCCAAGCCTGCCTCTTTGGAGAAGTTTAGTCTGTTTTGTTCTATTTTTGCTCTGTTTCCAACTTAGATAAAGCAAAAGGGGTAGCAGAGCCGCTAATGCTTATCCAGCGGACTGCATAACGTATGTGCTGGGAAAACCCTGGCAGGAAAAGGGCTCTGCAGAGCAGACTTCTTCCTTGGACTTTGTTGACTCGGGTGGTAGGTAACTGAAAGAGACTTGCTCAGACTGCTTGGGAAATAACAAGGTTTTACATCTAAGAGCAGCTTTTAGGACAGTCTGTGTGGCTCAGAGGATGAGTTTTCTGTCCTGAAAGGTGGTGTGGTGGAAGACTTGATGGTCTTCCATGAGCTTTGAGTGCTCGTAGAATCGAGGCAGGGTCTGGCTGTGCACCAGGGTGCTGTGGCTGGTGCGGGTGTTGGCAGCCTGCGGGTCAGCAGCACACAGAAGCCCTCGGGAAGGGCAGCTGCACATGGGACATGTACAGGTGACACGTCCCTCACAAGAGCAGCGTTTCCTTAGTGGGGCATTTGCCAGACTTGCCCATCTGTGATGTGATCCACCACGCTCATCTGCCTCATGGTTTTGCTGCTGTGGCTGGTCAGTGTGTGGCTGCAGCTGCTGGAGTTCTCCTTTCCCTGTGGCGCTGCCTCCCCACCTGCCTTTCAGCCTTGCTCAAATTCCCCAGTTACTCCTGGTGTACATCCAGTTTGTTTCACAAAAATGCCAACTGAAGCACTCTCCTTGCTCATGCTGGAAGGCTGACAGCCCAGCTAGTGGTGGGAATCCCTCCTGGAGCTCTGAATCCTGGGCGGGCTCCAGCTCTGCCTGTACCTCTGTCCACTCCTGAGCCTGCTGCTGTGTGTCTTTGCCCAGGAACAGGCAACCTGGGGTACACCGGGTCTGCTCACCAGCTCTTGAGAGAAAGGGGAGGTGATGAGGGGCATTAAACCTGCTGGCTGAGTTCTTGGGTTCCTCTTGTGAAACCAGGCAGCAAAAGAGTGAGTTTAGTACATCTGTCTTGTCTGCTAAAGGTGACTGCCTGGACAGGGCATGTAGTGCTGCTAAAATTAACTGCCTTCTAGCTTGTCCTGGTGTCGGCTGGCCTCCAGGCTTGCGCCGAGACCGATACAGCTGCTGACGGGCTGCTTTCCCCTGCCTCTTCCCCGGAGCAGTAGGGCTTCTCCCACTGGTGTAACAGATCTTACCTGGCTTTTTTGGGGTGGCTCACAATCCCAGGTGGAGCTCAGCCAGTTCTGGATGCTGTGTCTTGCCACGTGTGTTTGCCTGACATTAAAGCACCCATGAATGAGTTTGTGTGAATGTTGAAGGTTTGGACTACGCTAGGGGAGAGCCATAGCTCTTTGCTGTACAAGTATGGGAGATGTTGAGTTCATAAACTGAGGAGAGCAGAGCTTGTTAGCTACTTACGAGTCTGCATGCATTTCAGCAAAGTACACCTACAGACAACGGCCAGGAGGCACCCAGTGAGGACACGCAGTGGTGAATGCAGGTGGGCACAGCTCTCGTGGGGAGCAAGGTGGTGTAACAATACCTGCAGGTACAGGAGTGCGGCTTGCCAGCGTTCTTCAAGTTCCTGCTTCTCCTCCAAAGGAATGCGGGAGCCTTGTGGGGGGCAAGCTGCTCTGGAAAAATGGCAGGCAAAGGGAGAGAGACCCAGGGAGAGATACAGGGAGGGGTGCTCTGGCCTGACGGGGCTGTGGCACAGTAGGAGGCGCGTCCTGGGGACTGGGACATGGAGGTGCTGCAAGTTCATGCAGGGGATGGCAGCAGGCAGGACAGGAAGTGACTAAAATACTGTTGGGTTTGCTCTGTAAATATGTAAGGCTGTTTAAGCAAAAGGACATCTTGTTCTGTTTTCAAATGCAACCTTGTACTCCTCTCAAAAAAACTGTGGGAAAGCAGTCTTCTGGTCATCCTCGGCAGGCTGTCGGTTCCTTTGCTGGAGGTGGCTGCTGGTGGAAGGGGTGTCCAAGGAATTTCTGAGGAGCACCACCGTGGGGCTGCACGAGGCGCTTCCCCGCAGCATCCCTTGGAGCAGGAGGCTGCAGGTGGCAGCATCAGAGTAGAAGGGATGGCGCTGGAGTTGGCTGCAGGATTAATACTCGTGTTATTTCCTGCGATAAGTGAATGGTATCCAAGAGGGTGAGAAAGCACTGGTGAAGGACACCTGTCTTAGATGAGAACTGCTGGCTGGCCAGCGTCGGAGGGTGAATAAACTGCCTGCCACTAGACTGCTTGTCAGTTCTTCCTCAGTAAAACTCTTGTTGGGATGAAAAATGCCTGGATCCTAACATAGATCACCGAGCTGGAAAAGCAGTATTTACATATTGCTGCTTAGTGCCAAATGCTGAGGTTGTCTCACAGGGATGCGTAATGTGCCCGGCTCATAACCCTTGCGTTGCTGGGGCTGGGCTTCACCTGGAACACTGCAAAGCCTCTATTTAGGGGTTAGTCTCACTTCTGGAAGTTGTGTGTCCCTGGTGGAACTGGCAGCTGATGCTTGGAGAGTCCCGGCAGTGTCAGTGAGTGAGCCCAGGGCTGGGATGTGCTGGAACTCCTCCTGGATGGGGCTGACTGAAGCGGCAGAAAAGCTGAGAGGGCTGCAGCAGCCTGCCGGGCAGGAGAGCACAGCCAAGCTGTGGGACGTGGGGACAGCTCCTCCAGAAAGAGATCACGCTGTGCTGTAGGAAGGATTTGTGCAGCTCTTAAAAAAAAAAAAAAAAAGTGCTGGTGGAAAGGTTCGCACAGCATGAGCATGGCATGGCTGTGTGCATCTCTTAGTTATTCAACCAGGTGGTAATTCCCTGTGTGGCAGATGAAGATCTAACAGCTTGGTGTAGAAAGGGGTCATGGGGTGTCCCTACAAGCCCTATACCCGTACACTGACTACATCCAGCCTAGTATGGAGATGCAGTTTGGGGTGTAGGGGACCATGGTTTGTGTAGCTGCTATAGGGAAGCTGCATACTCCAGGGAGAACTCAGCTGCAGAGACTTGCCTGGAGTCCCTGCAGGTGCTGTCTCTCCCAAAACATGCGCTTGGAAATGCAGAAGCCTTTTCTCCTTCCCTTCTGCTTTGTGCACTGAAATGCTGTCTTTCCCCACCCTCTCAAGACAACAATGGCTTTAGAGCACAGTGGCCCCGGCCACGTACACAAGAGGTGTTGTATAACCAACGGAGCTGTTTGTGTTGTGGCAGTGCTTCTGGGTCTTCAGCCGTGACTGGGATCCTGTTCTCCTGCACACTGTGCGCATCAGGAATCCAGACTCTTCCCTGCCCACAGGAGCAAACGAAGCCAAATCTGGCTGAGTGTGGAGGGGGTTTGCAGCTGATGCTGTGCTGGTGACAACTTGAGCCCTAGACTTTGGGATTTGCTCGGCTGGAGGAGACAGTCCCCTTCCTTCCACGTTCTGCAGCCCCAACTTCCCCGTTGTGAAGGGAACCCAGCTCAAGGTGCTTGCACCTCTGTGTTGTGGCTGTGTCCTGTTCATGCTGTGAATGAGACGTGGGAAGAGTTGGAGTGGTTCCTGGGTCCCACAGCACAGATCCCTGGATGGGCCCGCTGGTCATGAAGCGCGTGGCCACGGTACACATCCTCTTAAACCTGCAGTGGTTTGGGTCACAAAGCCTTTAAATTTCTGATGGTTTGTTCCCAGGTTGAGTAACAGGGTGGGAGTAGGGTCAGTCCTCAAAGTTGCCTTTGGTGCTCAGGATTAAGCAGAACCAGGCAGTCTTGTGGCCCAAATGCCAAAATGGGTTGTTTTCAACCCTTCAGCATATTCAAAGGCCTGAGCTGAGCGCTGGGGTGATTACTGGCACGATATACTGCCTTTTGCCAGCACTTGGCATGTCAGAGCTTTTTCATCCCGTGAGGTTTTGTCCCCGACACCTTCCCCAGTGCAGGCAGGAGCGCTGCTTTCCCTGGAACCTGACAGCCAGGAGTGAGTGCGGGGCAGCCTGGCCCTGCCGTTTGCCACCACCCGCCCGATCCCAAAGCAGGAGAGAGATACGGACTACAGGGCCCAGCGTGCTGTGCTTCGTTACACACATCCCCTAATGGGCTTATTGACGGAGAGCTGCCTGCTGGGGCCTGGAGTCCTGGGCCTCTTTGCTAGGCTTGCCTGGGAGGGCGAGTGCCAGCCAGTCCTGCAGGGAGGCTGTGGGTGCACTTGGCAGGCTTGGCATGTCTTTGGCTCCCCTGGTGTGCCTGGGTGAGGAGCAAGGTCCCCAAGCAGGTAGCCTGAACGCTGTGGCTGTCACCATCGTTACAGCACCTGGAGCAGTCAGAGCTGGCCCGGTAGTGACCGCAGCACTCAGCAGAGGTCCCAAACTCTCTTCTGTGATGCTTGGCTTGGCCTGCACAACTAACCAAACAGTGGCTTGGCCTGCACAACTAACCAAGCAGCCACTGTGCTGTTGTCTCCAAGAACAGGCCCTTGGAGAACTTTGTTTCAGGGTGTTTACTGAGGGCTCTTTCTGAAATGCCCCGGCGTGTGCCCCATTCAGGAGCAGCCTCTCGTTTGTGCCCCTGTTGTGTTCAGGTTTCTTGGGGGGGGGGTTGGAAAGATGACAAAAGTTAACGAGGTGTTAACAGCGGGGAGAGGTAAGCTGCTCTGCCATAATGGAAGCAACTTGCAAGTTGATCACCTCCTAGAAATGGCGAAGTTGAATTTATTATAAGAAAGGGGAGAAATCTCCTCCGTGTTCCTGCACTGGATGATTTTTTATTTTTTTTTTTAATTTAAAAGGCATCCTTAAAGTAGTGCATCTGTACTGGGATGCACTTTCTCTTTCCCCAGCATGGTTTAAATAGATGAGGGTAAAAAGAGGAGAGGGACAAGTGCAGCGGTCCTGGGAAATGTTCTGGGTGCGCTCGGTTGGGCTGTGCAGGGCGTGGGGAGTGCAGGGTTAGGCAGCTGGTGCGTTAGTGGGCAGGAGAGTGAGCAGAATGGTGCTGGCTGCTCGGGGACCCTCGCCTGAACTTTGCTGTCACTGTGAGGCGGACTTAAACCTCCTGGCTAGAGATGGCAAGAGCAGGGAGCCAGCCCTGCTTCTCCTGCTGCCAGGGAGAGAGGGACAAGTGAGTGCAGAGTGCCTCAGGGGACATCCCCGTGGGTGCTGGGGTCGGAGGCAACTGCTCCCACACAGGAAAGGGTGCCTTCCGCCTCTGGGAGGCTCCAAAGGGTGGCGGGAGCTATCGAATGCGCTCGCTCCAGGTGGAGCGGGCATGCGGGGACTGTGGCGCTTGGGGCTGCTCGCTGCACCGGTGCCACCGCCTGCCAGCATTGCAGAGGGGTCCCTTGGCTGGGGCTGGGGGGCTGCAGGGGACGCTGCCTCCCCCCGGCGTGGCCGTGCCGCTGTGCCTCAGCAGCCTCCAGGCGTGAGGGCAGCTGCGCTGTCGCCTCCCGCCCCATTCCATCCCCGTCTGGCTGCTGGCAGAACAACTGATGTGATTGCTCTGTCGCGGGAGCATCCCTAATTGGGGGAAGCCAGCTTGGCTAATTCAGAGCGGGTTGACTGTTGTCTGAGGGGAATTAGGGAGCATTCCCACGAACGGCTCTGCCAGAACACGGTCAGTCTCCGGAGGGGTGGCTAACAGCTGGGGACAGTAATTTCTTCCAGATCCAGCTGTACTAGAGGAAGATGTCTGTCAGGAATCCCAGTACAGACATACTTATCAGACCCTCTAAGAAGAGGGTTACTCCCCCCACCTGCTCCACCTCTCACATGAGGGAATAAATCAAACTTCTGTGCACAAGCATAGCCAAAGATGAAAACTTGAGAATTGTCTGCAGCCTGAACCCCTTTCTTTATCACTTGACATTCTAGCAGAGATTTAAATTGACAAATGCATTTACCTCTAGTGAATAAAAATACTGACATACCTGTTTTTTTTTTTTAAAAAAAAGAGGGAGAGTGATACTTTTTCTTTTGCCCCAGTTAGACCAGCTATCTCCCCCATTCCCGTGTCTGTTAGCACACAGGATTACCTGTCTGCCACATGGCCCAACATGTGCAAGTCTGTTGATTGTAGGAGGAGCAGATCTGCTGTTTCGGTGGCGTGTTTGGGATCCCAGACACGCATTGCCTGAATAGATCTGTGTGTCTGCTGAAAACTGATACTTGCTGAGCTAGAGGCCTAGGGAATAAGACAACACAGTGGCATGGTGTCTCCTCTCTGGGAGCAGAAGCGTGTACGCTTCCCAGAGACTGCCTGCTGCAGGGCAAGAGTCCCCAAGCTCCTGCCTGAGCTGCATTGGGCTGATACGAGCTTCTGGGACAGCTGGGAAAGGAAGCAAGCTGGTCACTCCTCCTGGCCCATAGCTCTTATTTTCTGGTCTGATCTCTCCTCAGCGTGGCACGATGAGGCGGCGTTACGAGGATGATGGCATCTCTGATGATGAAATTGAAGGGAAGAGGACATTTGACCTCGAGGAAAAGCTTTCCACCAACAAGTTTAACTCCACCTTCGTCGTCTTCATGGAAGGCAAAGGTTTGTGTTGGGGCCGCAGAGTGTGCTACTGCTGTCTGTAACCAGACAGCTGCTGTGGTTAGTCACTTCTCCAGAGAGACACGGCGTGTGAGATGACCTTTCCCTGAGCCTTTAGGAGAAAGCTAACAGTGATCACAGTTGGATGTACTCTTTGCCTCTGACTACACCCAGAGACTTCCTGTCTGCCAACTTGAAGGGCGGTTACAAGGCAATTGTGGTGATAATGAAATCCCTTCCCACTGTCCTGTGTTTTGCTGCCTTTTTCTTTCTACTCTTCACTAAAACTGTGGAAGCTGGCTGCTGTTCACACTAGTTCTGTGCTTTCCTCTGCCGTGAGCTGCTTTACTTGCCTAACCCCAGTAGAGCAGAGGAGGCGGTAACATTTATGCCTGCTCCCTGCAAGTCCTGCAGCAGTCCCCAAGAAGCTTGAAGGCAATGTGGAGCATATTGGTGAAGGTTTGGCGCAAGCCCACTAAGCCCTTGAGCCAGGAAAGCTGGTAACAGGGAGTGTGCATGGGAAATGGTACGGAAGCTGCTCAGTCTGGAGAGCAGCAGGCTGTTCCGCAGCGCCGCGGGCTTGCTGGGACACATGGCAGCCAGGAGCGAGGGGTTCGCCTGGGTCAGCACCTGTAATTGCAGCCACGTGTCTGCTTGATGCTTAACTCAAAGAGTGTGTGGGATCTCCCTGCTTTCTTTTCAGCATGCACATGGCTCAGTGGGATGTCTTTTCATTGCGTAACCAGTGTGTGCCCTCATGAGGATTTACCATGAGGGTGAGCTCTTGCTCTGCTGTGAGCTTCTTGGGGAAGTGAGGACCAGAAACTCGTGCTGTTCCCCTGTCTGGCTCAGCCTGTTGGAGCAAGCCACCCCCTGCCCCCTCCAGGGGGGCCCTGTCTAAGGTCTGTCAGCAGCAAACACCATGCTGCTTACAGAACTGCTCCAAAGGAGTTCCAGGATCTCTGCAGGAGTGTAGAAATGACAAGGGACAGGGCTCTTTCACTGGCTAGCAGTGCCACAGAGATGCGAGGAGGTTTTCAGATCTCAACTGGGCATGGCCCTGAACAGTCTGATCCAAGTCTGAAGTTAGTTTGCTGGGAGCAGGGTTGGACAAGAGATCGCCAGAGATCCCACCTACCCTCATTTTGTCTATAATGCTCTGTGGGAGCCTCTCCTAACATCTTCCCTCTTCTTTTCTCCCTACACCAGACTTCACAGTTGAATACATCCAGCGGGGCGGCCTGAGAGACCCTCTCATCTTCAGGAGCTCTGATGGCTTGGGGATAAAGTAAGTGCCAGGGCAAAGAGGTGGGTGACTCCAGCCTGACTTCTTGCCTGTCTCCGTGTTGTGGGGGATCTGATCCTGGTAGCTGGATCTGTGCTCTGCCAAGTTGATGTGACCATGTCCTGTCTGCATTGTTGTGCAGTGAGCAGAGGAAAGCGTCTTCCAGCTCACATATCTTATTCTTGCTAGTCTGTTTGGGCTTAAAACGAGAGGACTGAATTGGCTGTAGGTGATCACAGTTCAAGTGAATGCCTAGCAGGTCCTATTACTGCTCTGATGCAATATCTAGCTTTGTTTTTTTGCCTAATAATATAGGCAAATATTACCAAATGGTCCAGCAATTTGTAGTAGATCTGGCATTTTTCGGAAGTCAGACTTGGTCTGCCCAACATGTTTTACTACTAATCCACTGTCTCTCTCTTGCTGCAGTATGTCAGTTAAGGTTTACTGCTTTGAGAGTAACGCTGTACTAATGGAAAGTTTTGCATTAATGGTGTTCGCATAAATACGGTATGGGAAGGAGATGTAGTTTTAAGGCAAATATTACTATATCAAAACATTACAGCTGAGAAGCTGGGGGTATAAATTAGTCCTAGCAAACCTTGTCAGAGCCAGTATCAGCAGCATTACTGTTAACTTCATTGACTGGCTATGAGAGGATGGGCAGTGCAGGATGTACTGTAATCTGGTGAATTAGCAAATTGTGCCAGGCTCAGACTTGGGAGGGTACCTGTTTGGTACTGGGGATCCCAGTGTGGGTGAAACTGGATTCCCCTGAGCTTTTGGTTAATTTTATGGGTCTAGAACTGCTTGAGCAGATGCCTGCCCTTTCCGCTTGTGACAGCACAGCGCGGTTTGTGCAGATAAGTTAAAATAGTTACGTTGTGTCAGTGAAATATACTGTTTCAGCTGATTTATCTATGCCCTTTACCTTTAAAGCCTTTAAAATGAGAGCTAGGATTTCTTAGCTCGAGGCCTGCTTACTCATTTACCAGCAGTCACTGTATTCTAGAGATGTTGTATCCAATTCCCAAACCACTCCTGCTTCTGTAGCCAGAAGCTGGACCCAGTGCTTCAGTCCAGACGTGTGCCCCCAGGGATATAGATGCATGATCCTTACCCATGTCTTCACCTACACCCAAGCAGCAGCGTGCCATTGTGGGGTTACAGCTGGGAATGGTCTGCAACCAGAAGCACTTCATGATTTTTTTAGCAAGGTGTTTGTCCTGCAGGATGCCAGATCCGGACTTCAGCGTGAATGATGTGCGGCTGTGCGTCGGTAAGTGTCTCCTGTTGTTCGAGGACCGCCACAGTAGGCCTGAGTTGTGCCCTGGGCAGACAGGGAGAAGCTGGGAGTCACTGGGTGTATCAAAGCTAGAAGTCTGGTTTTGTGGCTCCCCCAGTGTGCAGCTGGTTGAACATGAGCTGACCTTTGCTAGTGGATCACAGCTCTTACCTGCTTGAGGAGTCTAGTTTGACCTGTAGCAGCTTCTGTTCCGATGTAGCTATAGAAGAAGATGAAGTTATGGGAGAGGCCAAGATGTCGTACATGTGTGTGGGTGGATTCTTTGAGGAAGGACCCATGTCTCCTAGAGCTTCTTTTCTGGGTGGCCTGTTGTGCACAGAGATGGTTCCAGTGACATCTGTCTGTTCTGTCAGGGAGCCGACGGATGGTGGATGTCATGGATGTGAACACGCAGAGGGACATAGAGATGTCTATGGCACAGTGGGCACGCTACTACGAAACACCTGAGGCCGAGCGGGAGAAACTTTACAACGTTATCAGCCTGGAGTTCAGCCACACCAAACTGGAGAACCTGGTGCAGAGACCTGCTACGGTCAGTACGGCTCTTCCTTCTGCGGGGATGTGTCCCTTCCCTCATGCTTGTGGTTCTCTGCAGTTAAGGCGCAGCCTGAGGCTTGAGTGCAGCAGGAGAGGAGCTGCTCATAGCGTGTATGGGCTCAGCCAGGGATGCCACTGCTGCACTCTGGAAGCTGCTGGGGCTGGTTCTGTGTTTGACTTGGATCCAGCAGCTGCAGCCAGTCTCACAGTCAGGCTGGGGCTGCTTTGCCTCAACTGTAGTGGCCGTGGTCAGGTGCCTAGTGCGTGTTTCTGTAGAGAGCTGCCTTGTTCACTGTCTGTCAGCAATTAGAGAAATGGAAATTATTTGCTGAGTTATAATTAGAGTGAAGTAACCTGCTCCTGCTGGCTGGGTGTCAGGAACAGGCAGAGTGTGAACAAGCACCTGAGCTTGAAATAGAGGGGTCAGATTTGTGCTCAGCTGCAGTGTGTGTTGGGGGCAGGAGGGGGGCTGCTGTGTCCCAGCCTCCCAGTTAGCTAGTTCCACTGCCTGCCAAGACCTCAGCAGTTGTCCAGTCTGGACCCACCTTGCCTCTCAGTGTTGTGCCTTGTACTGCTCTGAGGCTTGGTGCAGAGCTTGCTCTTACCTCCTACCACAGGGATCAGCTCCCTTATAGTCAGAGAGGTGTAGGGCAGGGGTAGCTTGTCATAGTGCCTTGGCCAGGTGTGAAACTCCAGCTGGGTCTAAACCAGACAGTGCTCAGCAATATTTGCTATGTTTGAGAGAACAGCAAAATCCTGGGTGCCAGTTAAGCTTTGTGGCTGGCTTGGTGTTTGGAAACCACAATCCCACTAGGACAGCACCCCTGCGTTCAGCTGCCTAGACTCCAATGAGCTCCACAAGATGACAGGGAGTGCTGCTGATGCAAAGGGCTGAAGTCTCTGAAGGCAGAGGAGGCCCAGACTGGGGTTTTTGATAAGAGGAAATGGTAGGGGCTGCCCTGGAAAGCGGGGGCAGCAGGCTGGCTGGCTGGCAGGAGGAGGAAGCAGCAGCTCCTACTGAAGTCCAAGGTGGACATCCTGAACTCCTTCACAGTCAGTGGAGAGGAACAGGCAAGTCTGTAGGGCCATTTGTTGCTGTTAACTGCGGAGGGAGCCTGGACACCTCTGCAGGCTCTGGCTTTCCTGAAACTTAGCAAGTTGAAGCCCACCTTGGCAGATGTTGCCCAGCACATGTTTTGTGTAAGACCAGTGCATAACATTTCCTGGTTGACCCCCAGGTAGAAGAGCAGCATCCTGGTACCATGCTTGGGATCTTGCTGCAGTGTTTGCTGCCTGTGTGAATTCAGAGGCTCACCAGAGTCAGAACAGCTGGTCCCAAATGCTTTATGTGCAGCATTGCACCAGTGGAACAGGAAAGGTTGCTGGGGTGTGCAGGAGCTAAAACGGGAGTATCACGGCCATTCAGGTTACACCAGGCCCTCCTTCCCTTCTTTGCTCCCATAGTTTGGGGGTCTGCTATGAACTGGGTTTTCTGGCAATCTGTGCACAGCAGTGCAATTGTTTAGGTATGTCCATTGCAGAGGTACCGTGCCCTTTTTTTAACCATACTCATGTCTCCTGCCTTTCTGCTGCAGGTGGATTTGATTGACTGGGTTGATAACATGTGGCCCAGACACCTGAAGGAGAGTCAGACAGAGTCCACGAATGCTATCCTGGAGATGCAGTATCCGAAGGTGCAAAAGTAAGTGACTTGCTTTTGCTGCCTGCCACCACTGGCGCAGCTCAGGATCTCTTGCAAGAAAACAGCCCAAGGGAGAAGCAGTTTGTTCCAAGGGGAAGTGGGAGGGATGTTCCCCCTGATTATTTCAGTGGGTGACATCTGCAATTAGTTTTTTAAGCCCTTGCCAAATGCTGTGCAGAAGGGCAGTCGCGTCACCTCCAGGAGCTTTCTGTGCTTTGGTGAGGATCAAGAAATTTCCCACCTTGAGGCATCTGGAGTTGTTGGAGCTGCTAGGTGTTGCCTGTCCTGCCTGTAGGCCAGACCTGTGGCTTGGGGGTTTCTAGAGCTGCTGGATATATGAGTATGGAAGCTCTCCTCTTGCCTGGACTAGATGTTTTTGAGGGGATGTGATAGAAATGTGAAGTGAGCTCTCATGCAAGCCATCACCTCCCTGCACCTAAAGTGCTTAGCACTGCAGTGATTAGTTGCTGGCATTGCACTGAGCTATTGCCCTGGGTTTAGGCAGTCCACTCACTTTGAATACACTGCATCTGTTTAGAGCAATGGGTCACCTCCCATTTACACCTTATTGTCTTGCTTTCCACCAGGTACTGTCTGATGAGTGTCAAGGGCTGCTACACGGATTTCCACGTGGACTTCGGTGGTACTTCTGTGTGGTACCATATCCACCGAGGGGGAAAGGTACAGACTTCATCTGTGTGCAGCATTTGCTCCTTGATGGGTGACTTCCAGTTAGAATTGTGCAGGGATTTCTCTGCATGGCTATTCCTCACCCAGCTGTGTGTTGTACTGGTGCCTGGCTTGGAGAAAGTCCATCTGGAAGGGGAACTGGGAAGGTGCCAGTCCTCCCACCTGCCCTTAGGCAGGGTGAATTGCACCTTAAGCTCCCCTTACACGTGGGGTGTTGCATCTGTTCTCTCAACTTTCAGAAAACTGATCTGTAGCAGTTCAGTGTGATAACACTGAAGGGGCAGGCTAGCTAGCACAAGTCAGTCACTTACTAGCACTTCAGTTGCCCTAGAGAGCACAATCATGTTCAGAGAATGAAATGTAACCGACATCAAGTCCTTGCTGGGAGAGCATCCCTTCCAATTGCTGTCATGTGGATGTGCCCATTATCACAGATTTAGTCTAGTATTTGGCATTACCACTATAATAGCATGGAGAAGCTTGTATTTAAGTTCTTGTTAACTGTGGTTGTCAGCTGCGCAGCTGTTAAGGAATCTGCACCGCTGCTCAGGGTAGCAGTGGAGCAGATTCAGCAGTTGGTTTGAAGTGGTACACTCAGAGCAGCAAAATATGATGGTAGCTCAGCTTGGCGTTATTAACAAAAGCTAATGCAGGGGAGAATACCATGTAATGCAGAATTTACCAGAGGCAGACCTCACCTCTGTTGTCCAGTGAAATGCATCCAGCTCCTAAACTCAGCCCTTGTGAGCAACAGGACTTAGGGTTAAAACCATTAGCCATCTAGAGTTTAATTCATCAGTGACCCAGGAAGGGAAGAAGGATTCCTCTGGCTTTGGGCCTGTGGTGGCTGGACACGTTCTGAGAAAGAGCCTTGGACAGCCATCGTGGTAGGGAGCCCTTTTGCTTTTAACTGCTGAGAAGGAACTGTCCAGCTGGAGGGGCTCCCTCTGTAGTCAGTGAGGACAGATTTCTAGGATGAAACTTGGACTACAAGGACAACTCCTGGGCAATTATTTCATCCCATCTTTCTCCACTTACTTAGTCTAGGTTCAGGGAAGGCAACAAACTCTGCCCACTTAAATAATCTGTGCTTTTCACCCACATCTTGCAAAGGAGATGCAGCTGCCAGGCTCCACAGTGATTCTGATTGTGGCTGCAGTGATCTTCCTCAAAAGATGGGCTAACAGTCTGAAGAGCATAGTTGGGGGATAGATATCTACTTGCCCATCTGTACAATGTGGAGACAGACAAATGCAAATCTCCAGTTCAGTTGTCTCTGAATATCATGGTAGCATTCAGAAAGGTGAAGGTAAATATATCCTTTGTTTCCAAGTACTCTGGCATCTTCATCAGGTTTTACATCTATCAACCCTGTCTTTGTAAATACCACCTTTCAGGACATCCCAAGCTCGGTCTAGGTGTGATGCTCGGTACATCAGGTTGGGAAGGCCCTTGTTCAGTGACTTGTCCTCTCGCATGGGACAGCCATTAGGTCAGTTGACTGGGGATTTTTACAGGTTTGCATCCTCTGGGGGTGAGGAAGATGTTTGTATATCTGGAGAGGGAGCAGGACAGATAAAGAAGAAGCAGAGGATAGTCAGTGCAGTGATTTACATATATGTATTTTCTTTGCTTGCAGATATTCTGGCTGATCCCTCCTACACCCCAGAACCTGGAGCTCTATGAAAACTGGCTTCTCTCAGGGAAGCAGGGTGACATTTTTCTTGGGGACAGAGTGTCAGAGTGCCAGCGCATCGAGCTCAAGCAGGGCTACACATTTGTCATCCCCTCAGGTACAGTAGGCTGGGCAGTTGCAGCCTGGCTTTTGCCAGGGTTGTGGCAAGAGGCTGAAACTCCTGGGACACGAGCAGAATCAGGACAGGCAGAATTTAGCTTTCTCCTTTGTGAGCAACAGGGAGATGTTATGTGGCTCTGTCCAGTTGCTTGTTGGCTCCCGATCCATGGTTGACATGGCACTGTGGATTCCACCCAAGTGACCAGAAGACTCCGTCTGGCTCACATCATGCTTGATCAGTCATTAAAGGAGGCTTTCCCAGGGCCCATCACGCTGACATGCAGAGCAGTGCATGTTGATGATAAAGGCTAGGCCCAAGGTAGCACAGCTCCTCTACTTCCTGGCTCTCTTGTGAGATTTCTGCAGAGTTATTTTCAAGTTGTGAAACAAGAAAGAGAACCAGTGTGTGTGTGTTTAGGGAACAAGGTGACTTCTGTGGACGTGAGGAAGGATGATGGCAGTCTGGAGTACTGGAGATGGGAGAAATGGAAAATGTTGAGCTAGAAGTGGATGTCAGGAAATTCTGAAACCTGATAGGGAGCTGGGAAGCTGTGATATGGAGAGACCTGCAGGTAACAGCAGAAGGCTTGAGCAAGGAGACTTTGAAGTTGGAAGTGGGAACGCTTTCAAAGCTCTGAGCTCACGGGTCCAGGGAAAGAAGCAGAACACTGATCCTGGCTCTTTCCCTGGGAGATCCCTCCATTGAGGTCATAGTTTGTTAAAGCTTGTTAAGGGAAATCTTTAGCCTGTCTTGGTTAAGCAAGCAGAATGAATTGGAGGGCATCAACGATGTCTTGTTTGCACAATTAGCACAGTGCTGTGCTAGAAAGCAGCAAAGCAGAAGCAATGAGGTGGGTGGAACAGCAGCCCAAATTGGGTTGTTCACAAGGACTGGCTCACAGCCTTTCAGGACCTGTGATTTGGACCTGGGATGTCTGTAAAATGTTGTGCTTGAGCTAAGGAATACTACCTTGTAAGTAGAAGGATTATTGGACCCCTTTCAAGGCTTCTAATAAAACTGCTTCATAAAAAATTCTTCCATAAGGCTCTCTGGCAAAGAATGGTGTAACCTGCTGTTTCCTGCAGTGCAGGAATAAGCTGTGTTGTACACGCATGCTCCTGTAGCTTACAGCAGGACCAGGAAGAGAAAACACCAGGGATTGCACAAGTTACTCATTTGAGTCATGGTACCATGAACTTCTTTTGAATTGAGTGTTCTTGCTTTAAGGAAAGCCATGCTGGAATCTACAAAATGTTGGGCTTGTCTGGATCGCTTAGCCTTTGAAATAAGAGGGGTTTTTTTGCTTTTTGAGTTGTTCAACAAACTTTGGAAAACTGTTCTCGCTGCTGGTGTTCTTAGGCCTAATGCAACTAGGAAGCAACTTTTCAGAGACAACGGAGTGAGAAAAAGCTACGGACAGGAGGTAGATAGTGACACACTACCATGGGAAGATGTGACACCAAGTCCACAGATGTATTTAAGTGTCTAAATACAACTCTAGCTTGTAGGTAAAGTGAGCTGAGTATTGAGTGATTCGGCAGTGATGCTTCAGGAGGAGTGCACGTTGTGGTAACACAGCAACATCAGCCTTTGCAGAGTTGGGATCTAGGTGGTCCCATCCTTGCCTCCTGCTGCTACTTGTACTGGCTGATGTGTGTGGGGTCAGTAGCTAGTCTGTGTTAGCAGCTGCTCTAGGTGTAGGAGTAGTTTAAGGATGTATCTATCAGAGTAGACTTAGCTGAGTAGCATGGAGGTTGTGCAGTTTGAGAGCCCTTCTCTGAAGATCACAGTTCGTAAGAGATTGCAAAGGAATTAGTAGGGACACACTTGTGAGACTTTGTCCTCACCTAGTTGCTCAGAAGGACTCTTCAAACTCTTTCTCCCCAAGGTTGGATCCATGCTGTGTACACTCCCATGGACACACTGGTTTTTGGAGGCAACTTCTTGCACAGCTTCAACATCCCTATGCAGCTCCGGATCTACAGCATCGAAGACCGTACACGGGTAAGGAGAGCTGAGAGGACCTGGCCTCCTGGGATGGCAGGGAGGGTGCAGCCAGGAACAGTGCAGGCAGGCAACTTTGTGTCTCCCTCCGTGACAAATTGCTCAAATTCCAGCTGTTCTTAAGCAAGACATCACAGCCTGCTACGTGTATGGGCAGGAGCTTGGGGTGAGGGACAGCCTGCAGCGTGCACTAAGGTTGTTACTTCCTTCATGCTGCCTCCAGTCTGACACTAGGAAACCTCGCGTGGAGTGTGATGGGAATCTCCCCAGGCAAGGCAGCCAGGGAAGAAGGCGGCAGCAGCATGGTCATGGGAATGCATCCAGCAGACCTTGCCTCTTCCCTTACCCAGTTGCCTTCTGCTCCTGTTTGGCATCGATCCTAGACCTTGACGTGGTAAAAATGACTGAAGTGAAAGGCTTCCTGAGGTCCTGAGCCAAGAATGCAGCTGAGAAGTGGGTGCTTTCCCTTGCTCCTTGGGGAGGCATGGGTCCTACAGCCCTCAGTACCTGCAGAGAAGCCTCAGGATGCACCTGGGTTATGACAGACCGTTGGCCTCTCTGAAAAGGTTCAAGGTGCTGCAGCAGGCAGGACCTGCGTGTTAGCACTTGGATGCTAGGCTAATATTCAAAGGAGCCAAGACAGAGGATGATGGACTGTGTGCCTGCCCCCCCCCGGGCAGTGTAGCCTCAGGAAGGTGTAAGGCAGGCAGCAGGGTGAAGGACATGTTCTGCCTCCATGTGGATTGCCAGCACTGTTGTGACAGAGCCCTGGTGGCCCCACTGTCTAGCAGAGAGCTGACAATAGACCACCCCGTTCCCTTTCCACGTGCATGTACTGTCAGATGCTGTGCTGTGGCTTGGGAAGAGGGCTTGAACTTTTACCTTCAACTGAAGCCTCTTATGGCACCTGCTGTTGTCCTGTACTAATGAGAAGGAGGTCTGTGGGGGAAGCACAGTGAAGAGCTGCAACCCTAACAGACAAACAAAACATTAATGGTTTGCAAGTGAGAAGTACCTGGTCTCTGCTCTCCTTCCACAAGGAGAATTACATCAGACTGCCAGAAGCAGGAATGATGCTGTTACACGTGTACGTGCATTTCCTGCCTCTGAGGAGGGGATCGGTCTGGTTCGAGGCAGCCAGAGCGGTTTCCGTGCAGCCCTGTGGAGATGCTGGCCTGAACTGATCCCCTTCCCCTTCCCTCTTTTGCAGGTCCCAAACAAGTTTCGTTATCCCTTCTATTACGAGATGTGCTGGTATGTGCTGGAGCGTTACGTCTACTGTATCACCAGCCGCTCACATCTGACCAAGGACTTCCAGAAGGAATCGCTTAGCATGGGTGAGCCCCTGTTCCTTCCTTGCACAGCCCTGCGTGCCCTGCCTGGCTCAGCTGTGTGTTAGGCAGAGAGGGTTATGTGGGAAGAACAAGGGACTATCACTTCTTCAATTTCACAAGGTGGTTTCTTTGGGTATTTCCTCTCTTTTCCATGTCTGCTCTGCTGAAGAATCAGAGAGCATTGCAGACTTGCCAAAGGTTGTGTGGTTTTTTGTTTTTGTTTTGTTTTTTCTTTTGTGCAAGAAGTCAAAACTAGCCAAACTACTGCTTCCTCCTTTGCCCTTGCAACAGGTTCCTTTCAGCTGCAAAACCAGCACACGAGTTCCTGGCCTTGCCGGTACACACAAAGCCTTTAACAGAAGAGGGGGAGGACAGCAGCAGTAACCATGGCTTGCTGTGGGCTGCAGGGCTTTAAGGCTTTCTTGCTGATCAGGGCCTTCCTGCATGCAGAGTTTGAAGAGCTATGTCAGAAGTTTATTGTTGAGGAAGTCTCTCGCAAAAGGATTATTTGGCTTTACAGACAGGGGCCATGCAGTGGTTCAAGAAATGATTTGTTACAGAAACTCTTCAGAGTAGGAGAGAGCTGGATTGCCTCCACCTGAGGGCTGTAAATACCCACTTCTGGGCACATCTCACAGCCAGAGCCCTTCGGGAATGTGGAGAAATCACTCCCAGCTCTTGTTAGTGTTAGGGGAGGCTTCTTTATTATGCACAGCCAGGCTCAGAGACCTCATGGCCATCTAGCAAGTCTGTGTCCTCTGTTTTCCATCATGAAGGCAGGATTGAGGTCTCAAGTCACTCCCAGGACCAGATGGCTGGAGATCCCTAAGCAAATCCAGTCAAATACAGCTCTAGTGTCATCTTCCTGAGGCTTCCCATGCCTGGCCTTTGACAGAACAAGCTGGGAATGGGAAAGAGTTTTAACTGTTCTTTACTAGCAGCTGTGTGCCCCACCCTTTCTCTGGCCTTGTCCCATGTGTATCTGTTGTTGTGGTGACTGGGGGGATTCCTCTAGAAACTAAATGTCTCAGTGACCAGCCACTGTGCTCTTCTTTCACCCTTTCATGGCAGATATGGAGCTGAGCTCCTCAGACTCAGTGAACATGGAGGAAGAGGAGGAGGAAGAGGAGGATGCAGCAGGGAAGGAACCCAGGCGACCAGTCACAAGGCGGTCTATTCTCACCAGCCCCGTAGCCAATGGTGCCAATGTGGACTACGATGAACTGGGCAGGAGCTGTCGGAGCAGCCTGACAGGTCTGAAGAAGAGCCCGTCCATGGACTCTTCCGACTCTAGCCGGGGCTCCCAAAACGGCCAGGCCTGGGACCCACACGGCGGCAGCCCGCGCAAGAGCAGGAGAGTGCATCTGACTCAGTTTGAGCTGGAGGGGCTGCGCTGCCTGGTGGACAAACTCGAGTCACTCCCTCTGCACAAGAAGTGTGTTCCCACTGGCATTGAAGATGAGGACGCCCTCATCGCTGATGTCAAGGTATGTAGGCATGAGGAAGCCACAAGTGCTGCCGTTCCTCGGGACTGCCAGGGTGTGTCTGCTTCCTGGTGGCATTGGAGGTGGAAAGGTGACCCTGGACTTACCCCAGTCCTGGTACAGGGGATGATGTGTCTGCAGGCTAGCAGACCTCTTCCTCCACTACCTGAGGCTAATGTCACACCAGCTGATGCTGAGGGACAGCCCTAGCTTGGATTTTGGGTTGGGACTAGCAGGAGCAATAACTGCTCTTGGCCGACATGGCTGAGAGTCTTCTGAGCCTTGCCTGTGTCCCTTAGAGGTGTTAGTGCTTGTTTACAGTGTGATTTGTTTCCGGTTCTGGCTCTGACCTCCTTAGGCTGCTGGACACTGAGGCCTTTTCTTGCCCCAGGTGGATTTGGCCTTGTTTCTTAGGGTGTGTTGCAGGGTATGGTCCTGGGTTCCATGAGAATCTTTGCCCTACTCTACAACCTGTGCTGACTCCATGAATCACAGAATATCCCATGTTGGAAGGGACCCACAAGGATCATAGAGTCCAGCTCCTTGGTGTTTTAGCCCTTTCAGCACTGAAGTGGGAATTTCAGCCGCACTCTACCTCAGAAATCTAATTTGGGTATGCAAGTCTATGGGGCCAGATGGGATCCTCCTGAGGGTACTGAGGGAGCTAACAGAAGTGCTCGCCAAGCCACTTTCCATCACTTACCAGCAGTTCTGGCTAGCCGGGGTGATCCCAGTCGACTGGCAACTAGCATATGTGATACCCATCTATAAGAAGGGCCAGAGGGAGGATCCGGGGAGCTACAGCCCTGTCAGTGTTACCTCTTATGCTGGGGAAGCTCATGGAGCAGCTTATCGAGTACAATCATCTAACACAGGACACCCAGGTGATCAGGCCCAGTCAGCATGGGTTTATCAGAGGCAGGTCCTGCTTCACCAGCCTGATCTTTCTACCACAAGGTGATGTTCTCAGTGGATGAGGGAAAGGATGTGGATGTGGTCTATCTTGGCTTCAGTAAGGCTTTTGACACCATTTCCCAAAGCATTCACCTGAAGAACGTGGCTGCTCAAGGCTTGGATGGGAGTACGCTTCGTTGGGTTTAAAACTGGCTGGAGGCCAGGCCCAGAGAGTTGTGGTGAATGGAGCTAAATCCAGTTGGAGGCCGGTCACCAGTGGTGTGTACCCAGGGCTCAGTGCTGGGTCCAGTTCTCTGTAATATCTTCCCCAGTGATCAGACAAGGGGATTGCGTGCACCCTCAGCAAGCTGGCAGAGGACACCAGGGTGGGCAGGAGTGTTGGTGTCCCTGAGGACAGGAAGGCTCTGCAGAGGGACCTGGATAGCCTGGACCGATGGGCTGAGGCCAACTGTACGAGGTTCAACAAGGCCAAGAGCCACGTCCCGCACTTGGGGCACAACAACCCCATGCAAGGCTGCAGGCTGGGGGCAGAGTGGCTGGAAAGCTGCCCGGAGGGAAGGGAGCTGGGGGGATTGGTCGGCAGGAGGCTGAACAGGAGCCAGCCATGTGCTCAGGTGGCCAAGAGGGCCAGCAGCCTCCTGGCTTGTATCAGAACTGGTGTGGCCAGCAGGGCGAGGGAAGTGAGTGTCCCCCCTGTACTCAGCCCTGGTGAGGCTACACTGTGAGTACTGCTGGGGCCCCCAACTTAAGAAGGACGTGGATATGTTAGAGCGAGTCCAGAGGAGGTCATGAGGATTATCAAGGGGCTGGAGCAGCTCTCCTCTGCACACTGGCTGAGAGGCTTGGGGTTGTTCAGCCTGGAAAAGAGAAGGCTCCAGGGGGCCCTAGAGGCTTTCCAATACCTAAAGAGGGCCTACAGGAAAGCTGGGCAGGAGCTCTTCATCAAAGAGCGTAGTGATAGTACAAGGGGTAATGGTTCAAATCTGAAAGAGGGTAGATTTAGATTAGACACCAGAAAGTTCTTCAAAGGGTGGTGAGGCACTGGTACAGGCTGCCAAGAGGAGCTGTGGATGCCCCATCCCTGGAAGTGTTCAAGGCCAGGCTGGATGGAGCTTTGAGCAACTTAGTCTAGTGGAAGGTGTCCCTGCCCATGGCAGGGGGGTTGGGATCGGTTGATCTATAAGATCCTTTCCAACATAAACTATTCTGTGATTCTGAGATGTTAGTCCCTCAGACCACGGTTACTTCCTGTTCCCTTCCTTGTTAATGGTTCAGCTGTGTGCCTGTACTGAAGCTGACAGCCATGGGTGTACCCTGGTCCGTGCTGTTGTTTCTTTTTCCAGTCTCCAGATTTAGCAGAGCATTTGGTGAAACTGATGCTGTGCTGGGAGCAGCAGGGTGCAGCTGGGTGCTGGCCCCCATGCCTGAGCCTTGCAGGCACTGCTGGTGCTTGGCTGCAGCAGCAAGCATGGGTGCTGTTAGGGGGCTGCAGCTCTGTTTTCACGTGGCTTTTTCAAGCATGCTGTGCCGTGGCCTTGGGAGCACGCAGAGTGTTTCACCCTTGGACCCAACAAGGGGAACTGGCGTGTTGCGCCATGTGTCTGAGGCAGAGCATTCGAGTTGTCAGAGCTGAGCTGGGTTTGAGACTTGTGCAGCGGACGCGCTGCCTTCTGGAGCAAAGGGATGCTTCCCTGAGACCCCCCGGCCCCACGCCCAGTTGTGTCTGGTAGATGAGCTGGGGGTGGAAGTCACTGCAGAGCTGGTCAGGCTCCCCTGAAGGCCTTGCTCCCTAATGCCAGCTGTCCTCTGGGTTCAAAAGCACGCTGAGGTGCAAGGCCTGGTCCCTCGGGACCGGCAGCCTCACAGGTCAAACCTGTTATGGGGTGCCCACATGGCACAAAATTCCTGTGGCAAAGCAGCCACATCATAACTGAGAGATGCTGTTTGGGTCATGTTTCTTAGGTAGATTCACGTACAACTCTCTCCTCTAACAACCTTAGCGCTCTCACACGGTACCTGGGCAGTGTGCGTGCGCAGCCCTTCCTGCCGAGATGCCTGCTGCGTCTCATTCTGGAGCTCCTGCCCTCCCGTGCAGCCCAGGCTGCCGTGGTGCAGGTGGGATCCCACGTGCTGCTCCCTAGGCCTGGATCCCTTCTGGTCTGGAGCTTGTTTGAATTCTTCTGCTGCGTCTTTATATGCTGGTAGAGAGCTAGAGCCTAATCCCGTTTGAGTGGCTTAACTTTGAAATGGTCAGCAGTACCTCCCTGCATCCCCAGCATCTCAGCCTGCCTCCGGGGCCATCGCTCCCTAGCAGGTACTCGTACCCTTACGTTACCAGGTGAGGTTGTTAGTCCCCAGAGCTGGCCAGGAGGACTGCTGGAGGGAAGCACGGAACCAGTGTGGGTTTGGCACTTACCAGCTTTGCTGCCCTTGCCGGGTAGCTGCCTCCTAGTTAGGGAGACGCGTTGTGGAAGGCTCCCGTGGCTCTTGGAGTACCTGGAGGTGGCACAAGGAACATGGCTGCTCTGAGGCTAGGACAAAGATGCAGGATGGGGCTGGTGAGAGCATCAGGCTGCAAGTTCTGGGCTTCTCTCAGCGCCAATTTTGCCACCGCCTCTTGTGCGATGACTGTGAGTTCAGGATGAATGTGTGCTGGGCCACATGAAGAACCGTGCTTCTGCATCCTGTCATGAGCTGAGCCCGGAGCTGCCGCACGGTGGGACCTGACGCTCTGCACGTGACAAAGGTATGCTTCCAGCTCTGTGGCCAGAGGAACTGTCCGTGCACTGCAACCCATCCCAACCAAGGCTGCATCAGGCACTGCGAGTAGGAAGAAAAGCATGTTGCCAGCTCTACCTCCACCGTAACCTCCTAGCTTTGCCTGCTGCATCCTTTGGAGCACTCCTGGCAACACCAAGTCGCTGCCTTCTGCTCTACCATGGCTTTAAGTGGGAGGGCCTACAGAAATCAAAATGACTTGTAGCACTGCCTCGGGAGGAGATCGGCTTTTGGGGAATTAGGCTGACAAACAGTCTTCTTCTAGCACCGAGTCTTGCTGAAAAACCTCCTTGAGTTCGGTTGTGTCTCTGACAGTCTGGACTGGAGTCACTGGGTCATTGGCAAAGAGGGAATGTTTGGCCTCAGAAACAGTCACAAACTGGCTGCGTTTGAGTTCTGCCTGGCAGCACTGGAGCACCAGGCATTACAAAAAACAGTCTCTCTCCCAGAAGTGAGGATCCTGTCTCCAGAATCTCTTCTTACAGCCTCTGGTCTGGCTTCCCACATACCTGGCTCAATGTTGCACAAAGTCCTTCAGTATCAGAGAGGACATCTCGTACTTCTGCGTTACTCTCTTCTGCCAGCTCTGTTCCTCCTGTGGGTCACATCTGTTCCCAAGTCAGTTTTTCCATGTGCTCTTGTCAAAGAGAAGCAGTGAACATGGCAGCTTGCTGAAACCCAGAGGATGTGAAAGTGCTGATGAGCAACCTTGGGAGGGTGCGTGGTCTCGGGGCACTCTGTGGGGAGTGTCTGCCCAGTCCCTGCTTTGTGCAGGTGATGGGAGACTGAGAGGACTCAGTGAGGAACAGGGGCTGCTGCCACCAAGGCTGGACAGTGAAGGTTTGGTGTGGCTGGTGAGCTGTGGTAGGTCCTCCTGTGGTGGGAAGGCAGTGCTGGCCATGCTCCTGCCTACAGGTGGGATGAGATGAAACCACAGCATGAAGCGTGGAGCCTCCCTGTGCATGTGCTGGCAGCACAGCTTTCAGGGTATGTCTGGCAATTCCCATGGAGCAAGCTGCCCAAGCAGAGGTGACCTCTGCATGCCATTTGATGTGCTTGACTTTGACGATGACCTGGGGCCTGCACACTCCCTTGAAACACAGTTCCCGAGGTGGAGGCAGTGCAGGCACTGGAGTTAGGTCCATGCATAACTTGTTCCTGGGGCTTTTTTGGGGCTGGGATGGATGAGAGCCATAGGTGCTTGCAGATGACGTGCATCAGGCGTGGGAGCGGTCGTCTTTCCCTAGTGCTGCTTTTGGGGGGCTCGCTTTATGTAAAAGCTTCCTCCATTTTAATCGCGGGGGGCTGGAGCGAGGCGGGGGGCTCTCCTGGAGCTGGAGCTGGCAACGGGGGGACCTCGCTGCACCCAGCGGGGGCTTGTCCCCCTCTAGCGGCGAGGTCAGCGGTGGTCTTGGGACCGCACCAGCTCCCAAACTTACCCGCTGTGCCCCCGGGGGGGAGGATGCGAGCGCAGCCCCCTTCTTGGGGGAGCTCTCGCCTCCGCAGCCCCTTGTCCTGGCTCGTGCCCGGGGCATCTCCTGCGCGGGGGTGGGTCTGGCTCCCCGCGGGACCCCGAGAACTGCCCCGGAGGAGACAAAAGAAGGGCGCCGGGGAGGCTGGGCACGAGCGGGGCTCCGGCCCGGCCCGGCCCAGCCCGGGGGGGCCGCCCCGTTCCTCCGGCTGCGGTGGCGGCGGGCGGGGGGGGGCCGCGCCGCCGGGCCCCTGCGCCAATCCGCGCGGCGCCGCCGCCGTGCCGGCCCCTCCCGGCGCTGCAGCAGAACGGCTCTGCCCTCTCGGCTCGCTCGCTCGCTTTTTCTCTTCTGCCATCTTCCCGTTGCAAAGCATTGCTGGGAACCGCATGTGGGTGACGCAGCAGCATTGTTTCGGGCTCAGGAAGCTGCCGCCGCTGCCCCAGGGCTCGGGAGGAGCACGCGGCCGCCGGTGCGGCTGCCGGAGCCGGGGAGGAGCCGGGGGGGCTCGGGGCAGGGGGCGCAGCCGCGCTCCCGGCCATGTCCCTGAGGAGCGGGGGTCCGGAGCGGGGCCGCACGCTCTGAGCCGGCCCCCGGCGGCGGCCGTGGAGAGGGGGGGGCGAGCCGAACCTCGCGGCGCAGGCACCGAAACAAAGAGGGCTCGGCAAACTTCGCCCCGGAGTCGCGGCAGCTCCAGAGGCACAAGGTCAGGCGGCTGGCACCGCTCGCGGGCTGGGGAGGGGGACGCGGGGCTCCGGGACCGGGGATCCCCAGCTTCCCCTCTGCCCCCCCCCACCCACCCCCGGTGTCCCGGGCTGGCGCGTGGACTCACCTCTCCCCTCCCCGTCCCCCGGGCGTGCTGGCTGGCACCCAGCTCTCGCGGCCGGGGCAGTGCGCGGCATGGCACGGCGTGCTCGCAGGGTCCCCTCCCTGCCGCCTGCCCCCAGCGGGGTCGAGGTGGCCCGCACCCCTCCCGGCTTCCAGCCTTCCGCAGCCCCGGGACCCCGGCACCCGCAGCGAGTGAACCCCCCCGCTCTCCCTCCCCAGTTCGAAGTGTGCCCGAGCCCCCGCTGGGCCCCAGGCACGGGGAGACTGCGGTTCCCTGCGCGCACGTGTGCGCGCGCACCCTGGGTCCCCGACCTCTCCTTCCAGCCCGTGCTCGGGGCCGGCTGGCCGGGAGGCGGAAGGTCTGCAGGCAGCGTGCTGTGCCGCTGGGGAGCTGGGGGAGGCCGCAGCTTCCTGCCACCTCCAGAGCAGGCGGGGGACGCGGTGCCGGAGCCAGCCCCGGTGCGCGGGCAGCTCCCGGGGACAGCCGGCCACGGGCGGCCCCGCGCAGGGATGCCGGCAGGAGGCTGCTGCTCGCGTAGCCATGGCGACACGGAGTAAATAAAGCGCCTTTTGCGGCGGGTGGGCTCGCTGGGGAGGGGGCTGCGGGCAGGGGGGCAGAGCGCTGGGGGGCTGTGGGGCAGCGCGTCCAGCCGCCAGAGCCACGGGAGCACTCGGGTCATGGGGGAGCCGCTCCCAGCCACCCGTGGCTCGCACTGGGCTGCAGAGGGGGCACAGCAGCTGCGGGGGGCTGCGAGGGACCTATGCGCTTCCTCCCCCATGAATCCTGCTGGATTGCAAGAGCTAGGCGCTCTCTCCCAGCCACCGCACAGCGCGGGGCCTCGGGGCTGAAATGCAGTTGATGAAAGCATTCGTGCACATCGACTCGACAGAGCTTGTCTGTCTCGTGTGGGGAGGGCTCGCTGCTCACGGGTGTGGGTGGAAGAGGGTTCCTTCCATGCCGTGTTTGAAGCACGTTGGCCTTGGCGTCTGGTCAGAGCCTGCCCGGCTGACAGGAGCGTTGTTTTGCTCTGCTCACACCTGTCCTTTTTGTCTCTTTTTTCCCCTCCGCCCTCCCTCACCCCACCAGCTGCTGCTAGAAGAATACGCAAACAGTGACCCCAAACTGGCACTTACAGGCGTCCCCATCGTCCAGTGGCCCAAGAGAGATAAGGTAGGAGCTGCAAGGAGGGGTATGGGTGGCTGTTGCCGGAGGGTACCACGTGCAGTTTGGCCAGTTACCTGCTGTGCAGCTGGGGCACGGTGGTGCCACCTCTGTGCCTCCCTTGGGAGCCCGTGGGCAGTGGGGGAGCGCGGCAGGGCGCGGGGCTCAGCTGCCTCTGCAGCCCTGTGGGCAGGCCCGTGTGCTCGCAGCTGCAGAGGTCTCCAGCTGTGCTGGTGCCAGGGGCAGCCCCGGCTGCTCTGCGTTCTGTAGCTGTGCTCAGAGGTGCTGGAGCCTTGGTGTTGCTGGGGGGTGATTGCTGGAGGGACCTTGCACCGAAGCTCTCGGTTTGCTGAGGGGGGCCTGGAGGGCGTTTCAGGGGAGGGTATCACCGTTGTGTTTGCCTGAGAGGTGAAGGGTGAGGTATGGGTGTCGGTGATCAGCAGCACCCCTGCCTGTTCGGCAGGCAGGCTGGCCCCTCGCTGCTAGGTGTATGTGTGCCAGGGCTTGTGCCCCCGTCAGCACACTGCCGGTGCTGTGGTGCTGGCTCTTGCCCCCAGGGAAGGCAGCACCCTCCCGGGGGATCTCTGCCTGCAGGTAGCAGCCAGCATCTCAGGAGAGGGGCCTCGGCTTTCCCTTGCTATTCCCTCTCCAGCCACGCTCGTAACCCAGGGGCCAAAGCTGCACCAAGCTCTGGGCAGATGGAGGTGAGGGCAGCCTTCCAGCCTTCCCCTCCCCCTGGCTGCCTTCCCATGCCTGCCAGGACAGCTCCCATGGTCACCTCTCCCTTCCTGCCAGGAGGCAGGCTCATGGGCGTGTGGGGAGAGCAGGACCCCACCACGTTGGGAAGGATTGGTAGTGCTCAGTCTGGGTGTCTGGGCACAAGCAAGCTGCTCAGGTCACCCGTCAGAGGTGCCTGCCTGCCCTGTCCTGGGATGTTCAGCATGACTTTGCTAGTCCTTGAGCAGCGCAAGCATCGCAGACAGCTTTTCTGGCAGAAGAGATCTGGAGGTATTTTCATGCTTTGGGTGCAGCACTCAAATGCTTGGCGTACCCACAGCTCTGTCCTTGCGCTGGCTTTTTGGGCCACGATGTCGTGGCCGTTCCCAGAAGGATGCCACAGCCAGCAGTGAGTTTGCTGGTGGGATGCAGCAGGACAGATGTCTGCTGAGGAGCCGTGCCTTCCCACCTGTGCCCTTCACAGGCACTGGTTGCTCTCAGTGCACCTTGAGCTGGCAGGAAGGGTGACTGGAGCACCAGTTCCAGAGCTGAGCCCCATCCCCATGAGGCTGGCGGAGAAACCTGGCTGCACAGAGGGGACGAGCTCTCAGTCCACAGAGTAGTGAGGGAGCAGGGTTGCTCCCTGCGTGTGACTGAAGGTCACAGAGGGCAAAACCAGAAGCCTGCTGGTCCGAGCAGAGTGCCACCATCCGCCCATCTCATGCTTCTTCCATCTTTTCTGTTACCAGCTAAAGCTGCAGGCGCGGCTGCGGGTCCGCCTGCCCACCATCCCCATCACCAAGCCTCACACCATGAAGCCAACGCCGCGCCCGACACCCGTCAGGCCCACGGTCTCTCCCATTGTGTCGGGTGCCCGGCGGAGGCGCGTGCGGTGCCGGAAATGCAAGGCCTGCATGCAAGGCGAGTGTGGCATGTGCCACTACTGCAGGGACATGAAGAAGTTTGGCGGGCCTGGTCGCATGAAGCAGTCCTGCGTCCTCCGGCAGTGCTTAGCGGTGAGTCTGTAGCCTGATCCTTTTCTCCGAAGTCTGCTGCAGCCCGGCAGCAGCTCTGTGTGGCTGGTCAAGGGGAGGGTGGTGGCCACATCTGATTCCTGGGGAAAAGTTGGCCCCTTCCCTATTGTTTGGATGGTGAGGGAAGGGAGGAGGAGGAGGGGGGCAGGCTATCCTTCCTTGCCCTGGTATCACCCCTGCTTTCCTTTGTAGCCCAGGCTGCCTCACTCGGTCACGTGTGCACTTTGCGGGGAGGTGGATCAGAATGAGGACTCGCAGGACTTTGAGAAGAAGCTCATGGAGTGCTGCATCTGCAACGAGATTGTTCACCCTGGCTGCTTGCAGGTGAGTCGCACGTGCGCCTGGGCTGGGCTGGGCTGGGCTGGGCTGTGGGGAAGGGCGCTGCTGATTGCACTCTGCTTTGCAGATGGATGGAGAAGGACTGCTCAACGACGAGCTCCCCAACTGCTGGGAATGTCCCAAGTGCTACCAGGGTGACGACGCGGAGAAGGGCCAGGTAGGAGGCGAGCTGTGCTGGGGCAGGGGAGGTCAGGCCATGCATCGTCCATCTCCCTGTGTCCTGCTGTGGGTAGGCAGGACTTGGGCCGTCCAGAGCAGAGCGGTGGCTCCAGAAGTGCACAGACAGGCTTGTGGGGTGGGCTGGAGGCTGGCAGGCACCAGCCCCAAGCAGGGGACCAGCCGGGCAGCAGCAGGGCCATTCGGCTGCCACGCAGCGGCGACCTGCAGGGATGGAGGGCCCGGCAGACGCTGCTGCAGTACATTCTGGGGCCTGCAGTGAGGCAAGCTGACGGCCCCCGCTCTGTCTGCGGATCCTAGAGAGCTCATCAGCGCACCAAGGCCAGGTTCCTGCAGAAGCGGCAAGGTTGGCTGGGTCCTTCTGCCAGGCAGCGGGTGGGCTGCGTGCGGCGGCAGCGGTCCCGCTGGCACCTGCCAGCACTGCCCAGGAGGCCAGCCTCCGGCCGCCGCGTCCCCCGTAGGACTGCGCCCACCGCTGCAGATGGAAGCGGTGCAGCCAAGGCAAGCCAGGCTGGGGGAGGCTGCAGCACCTTCACGTTCTGGGTGATGGGCATGCTTGGGGTGCACATCTGAGTGGCTCCTGGGTCCCCCGGCACTTCAGGTGGGCGTGATGAGCACCCCTTGTCCCGCAGTGTCTCGTGCTGAGCTGTGATTCGGGGAGTCTCTGCTGCAAGAGGTAGGGCACTGACTGTTAGGCACGGGGCGGAGGCCACCCCAGCCTCAGAGGACACTGCTGCTGCGAGGGGTGGAGATGTTGGTTGCTGGTGTGAGTGGAAGGGAAGGAGGGCAGGCGTGTGTTCCCCAGGTCCAGCGTGGCCCCACCCCTGCTAACTTGCCGTCCGTCCCGCTTCCCTGCAGAAGCGCAAAGTAGAGGAGAGCGACGACGACACGGCGCAAGCCAAGGTGCTGCGGCCCCTGCGGAGCTGCGAGGAGCCCCTCACCCCTCCACCCAACTCACCCACCCCCATGCTGCAGCTGATCCACGACCCGGCATCTCCACGAGGCATGGTGACGCGTTCGTCCCCAGGGGCCGGCCCCAGCGACCACCACAGCGCCAGCAGGGATGAGCGCTTCAAGCGGCGGCAGCTGCTGCGGCTCCAGGCCACCGAGCGAACCATGGTGCGGGAGAAGGAAAACAACCCCAGCGGCAAGAAGGAGCTGTCGGAGGTGGAGAAGGCCAAGCTGCACGGCTCCTACCTCACCGTGACGCTCCAGCGCCCCACCAAAGACGTCCATGGCACTTCTATTGTCCCCAAGCTGCAAGCCATCACGGCCTCCTCCGCCAACCTGCAGCACTCTCCCCGCGTGGTCATGCGCCACGCGCCTGCCAGGATGCCCCCACGGGGTGGTGGGGAGGAGGAGGCGGCTGCCGAGGAAGACGAGGAGGAGGACGATGAAGACGACGAGAACGCGGAGGAGGGGGGGGTGGCCCGCCTCAACGGCAGAGGGGGCCGGGCACAGGAGGGCGAGGAGAGCTGGATGCAGCGCGAGGTCTGGATGTCCGTCTTCCGCTACCTCACTCGCAGGGAGCTCTGCGAGTGCATGCGGGTGTGCAAGACCTGGTACAAGTGGTGAGTGTGGGAGCGCAACGGGCAGGGGCGGCGCCACCTGGACCGCTCGTGTCCTGATCCTAACAGGCAGCCGGAGAGAGGAAGGGGGGTGGCATCCTGCTTCCTGCCCTGCTGCTGCCCCCCATCCCCTCCTCCTCACTGGTCTTTGCGTCACCCTTGGGCCCCGTGGCAGCCCTGCTGCCCCTTCCACGTGTGCGTTGGTCTTGACTGTCCCTCTAGAGCCTTCCTCCTGTCCCGTTTGTCAGAAGATGGCCGCAGGGTGTCACCTGTGTCCCCCGTCGTGTCCTAGCGAGGTGTTCATGCCCTCACCTCTCCCAGCGCCCTGCATGGTCCTTGCCCTTCCCGGCCCCACAGTGCAGGCGGAGGCAGAGATGGCTTTGCTGCCTGGAAGCGCCTCGGGGGGCGCAGGCCTGAAGACAATGCTGGCAGTGGGACAGCTGTGGATGGAGGGCTTGGGAACAGATGGGGATGGGGAACCGGGAGGCTTCTAACTGCTGAGCAGTGGGAACGGCTCGGCGGGAAGGGGCTGTCCCACTTTGATCAGCAGGCATGGTGTGCCGTGGCAGCTGGCGGAGAGCGTCCCCTCCCCTGCCGCCGGTGTGGCAGCTCCAGAGGCAGGGAATGCACTGGGTCCTCAGGCTCCTGTGAGAGAGGAATAGTTTGTGCCACATCCAAAGCTCTCTTGTGGCTCCTGGTGGAGCAGAGAGCGTTGCCAAGGCCATGGGGTGGGACCAGGCTGAGCATTTTGCCTGCTGGGAGCAGCGAGGCTGAAGATATTTGCCCCAGCGGGGGAGCACCCAGGAGGGAGTAAGCAAGCTGGCAGCTGCCATGTGGAGTCTTGTTACATGGCAGCAAAACGCTGCTGGGGCTGTTCCGGGCATCCCTGGGTGGCCACACACCCCCACATGTCTGGGGAACCCTGACAAATTGGGAAGAACGGCTTTGTGCTGCAGCCGGGGCTGTGCCAGGGCCGGGGTCCTCCCAGATTTATGGCCTCTCAGACCACCGTGCTCTCCAAACTCAACTTCCAACCTTGTGCTCGTCCCCAGGTGCTGTGACAAGAGATTGTGGACAAAGATAGATTTGAGCAGGTGCAAGTCCATCACCCCCCAGGCACTGAGTGGCATCATCAAAAGACAGCCAGTCAGCCTTGACCTCAGCTGGACCAATATCTCCAAAAAACAGCTCACGTGGCTTGTCAACAGGCTGCCAGGTGAGTGTGGGCCAACGAGGGGTCCCTTGCCCCTGCCACCAGCTGGCGCTGAGGCTTCCCAGCGGCTGGACCACAGAGATGGGCTCTGCAACCCCAGCACCCGCCAGTGGGAGAAGCCCTGGGTGTCTGGATCCTATCGCCTGGGAGTAGCTGATAGGGACGTGGTTTCCTGCGGCTGTTCTAACCGCTCCCGCATGGAGCGTGGCTCCACGTCCCAGCCCAGGCAGGGAGGGGAGCCGCTTCCTCCTGCGCCTGGAGAAAGGCTCGTGACTTGAGATACCTCAGCGTGGGCAGAGCCCGGCTGACTCCTTACCTCTCCCGGCAGGCTTGAAAGACCTCATCTTGGCGGGCTGTTCCTGGTCTGCAGTCTGTGCTCTCAGTACCTCCAGCTGCCCCCTTCTCAGGACCCTCGATCTTCGGTGGGCAGTAGGAATCAAGGACCCTCAGATCCGGGACTTGCTCACGCCTCCAACAGACAAACCCAGTAAGCTGCTGCTGCAGGGCAGGGGCAGCCAAGCCGGAGGAGGGTGACGCGCTTGGGTGCAGGGCAGGGAGGCAATGCTGGATCTGGATCGTCCCAGCCCAGCAGGGCAAAAAGTACCGCGTGTCTGTGCTCAGCTTCTCCCGTCCCTTTGCAGGTCAGGACAATCGCAGCAAACTCCGCAACATGATCGACTTCCGGCTCGCCGGCCTGGACATCACCGACGCCACGCTGCGGCTGATCATCCGCCACATGCCCCTGCTCTCCCGCCTCGACCTCAGCCACTGCAACCACCTTACAGACCAGTCAGCCAACCTCCTCACGGCCGTGGGTTCTTCCACGCGCAACTCCCTCACCGAGCTCAACATGGCAGGTGGGTACGCTGCTCTGGCCGGCCGAGGCCGGCCTCCCCAGCCCTGCTGGGCTGAGGGCAGCCTGGCTGGCTGGGCTCGCCATCACGTGGTGGCTTTCTCCTCCCCACCTGACGTGAGAGCTCAGTGCCCGCTTCAGAGAGGCGTCGCAGCTCACCTTTCTTCTCATCTCCCTGCAGGCTGCAATAAGCTGACGGATCAGGCCTTGCTGTACCTGCGCCGCATCTCCAACGTCACTCTAATTGACCTGCGAGGTTGCAAACAGATCACCCGCAAAGCCTGTGAGCACTTCATCTCGGACCTGTCCATCAACAGCCTCTACTGCCTGTCCGATGAGAAGCTGATCCAAAAAATCAGCTAGAGACCCTCCCCCAGGCAGACTGAGGAGAAGGATAAGAGCCCAACCCACCCCTCTGGAGAGCCGCTCCTCCACATCCCCACCTTGCCCTCTGTGTCCTGCTGTTGCCTCCCACCTGACTTGGCAGGCAGGGCCGCTGCTGGCCTCGCTCCACCGTCCTTCCTCCTTCTCCCCCTGGGACTTCCACCGATGAAGATGTCCCGCCAGGCTGGCCAGTACCAGAGGAGGAACGGGCAAATGGCAGGGAGCCTCGGCGTGGAGGCTGGCCGCTCTTAAGGTGGAGGTTGTCATAGAGATCTCTGTGCAGAGAAACGGGGCACCCTCTTCCCCCTGCTTTTCCCCTCCTCCCTGCCATCTCCTTGCCTTGAAACACTTGTCACTTCCCTGTTAGCACAAAGCTCGAGGGTCAAGGTCTCTCCAAGGAAGAGGGAGCGGAGCTGGAACAAACCCTCCCTGTCTGTGCCACCACCAGCTCGTTGCCCGCCCTGCCCTCTCAGCCCCATTAATTACGGTTTTCCTCGTCTGACTGCAGGGTCTGACTGCAGGGGCTGTGATCGAGTCCCCTCCTCCTCCCCCCGCTCTTGTGCGTCTGGGTGGCTCTTTTGGTGTCAGGGGCAGGAGCTCTGCAGCCAGGGTATGGCGGCTTCTCCAGCTACAGGGCTGGAAGCAGAGGCTCGAAGGGCCGTTCTCCCCCTGCCCCAGGGGGCGAGGCTGGGGACAGAGCGCTTCCACGCTGGGGCGGTGCCAGCGTTCCTGGAGCACCGCGTGTCCCAAGGCAGCCCCACGCTGAGGCGAGGGCTGGGCACTGGCTGGGAGCAGGGGAGAAACAACAGGTACATCAGAGCTCAGGGAGGACACAGAGCAGCAGCTGAGGGTGAGTGAGCACATTGGGGGGGACAGGAGCTGCCTCCTCTTCCTCCCCAGCTCCCTGCGCGTGGCCCAGAATCACGAAGCACTCTGGGGCCACGACAGCCAGAGGGGCGACAGCTGCTCTGTCTGCCCAGGGCATTTCAGCCTGGGACTGAACTGGCACAACTGCCCCATTGCATTGTCCTCTCCTTCCCCCACCCCGTTTTAGCTGCCGTTTTTCCTTTGCAATGAATGGTTGGTCCAAAGAACCTCTCTCTAGGGCAGCAGAGAGCTTTTTGCACTTTAAAAAAAAAAAAAAAAAAAAAAAAAAAGAAAGAAAAAAAAAAAAGGATAAAATCTTCTTTTGGGTCACTATTTTCTTTCCCTCCCTGCCCTGCCTGTGCCTGGACGTTCCCCGTCTCCCCGGTGCCTGGATGCCTCCCCCCTTGCGGTGTGTGCAGCCAGCACAAAGCAGCCCCTGTGTGCCTCCGCTCCCCAGCCCTGAGGAGCGCCGAGGGGTAGGGATCGGGCAGGCAGCCCCCCGCTGCCGCAGAAGCAATAAGGGAGGAGAGGCAGCCCCGCTCCCGGCCGGAGCTGCTCCCTGGCCGTCGGGTGGAGGGAGGCACGGCGGTGGCTGCCGTGGGACGGGGGGGGCTTTGCCGCTTCCAGCCCGGAGGGCTTTGAGCAGAAACCAGCCCAGGCAAGAGGAGGATGGGAGAGCCGGCACCCAGCCCCGGCCGGGCAGCAGAGACCTCTCCCCGAGGCTCTCCCGGCGGTGGCTCCCGCGAAAGACGTCGGAAGAATCAGAGTTTTTCTTTTTTCCTTTGGATTGATTTTGAGTTTTGCCGTGAGAAGGAAGAGAGGTGGGGCCGGGCTTAGGAGCCGGCAGCCGGGGGCGGCACGGGGAGCCCCAGCTGCAGGGACTCCAGCTGTGACCTTCGTCACCCGTGGGGCGCCCCAGCCCCCTCGGTGGGCGGGGGGGTCCAGATCCACAAGGAAGAAAAATAGAGAATTATATATATAAAATCACTTAGTGATTTAAAAACAACCCAGATTGCTCCCTAAAGACAAGTCCTGCAAGAAAAGTCACTATTGTTTAAGGATTTGGTTGTGTTTTTGTTCTGTTTCAGTCCCCTCCCTCTTCCCCCCCACCCCCGGAGAAATATTGTAAATATATATTTTTTGTTGGCGATTTAGAGTCCATCTCTGATGTTTGTGCTTTAAAATTAAATGTAAGCATTAAGGGTAAAAGCAAACCCAGTCTTACGCTCTCTCCGTTGGTATGGCTCGGGCTGGGGGGTTTCTGGTCTGGGGGAGAGGGAGGGGAGCTAGCCGGCCTTTTTTTGTTGGCGTTTTCTTTCCGTTTTGTTCGGTTTTGGTTTTGTTTTTTTTTTTTCCTTTATAAGCATTCTCCGATACTGGTCTTAGAGAGGATCTTTGCTCGTGACATATTACCACAGGTAGGGGAGCGACGCTGTCGGGGGGAGGGAAGATACCGGCCTCCGAAGGGAAATGTTGTGTTGCTCGGGGGCGGATTTTTTTTGGAATAAAAAGTTTCGAGAAAAACCAAAAACCCGGCGTCTCGGCTCTGCCCCTTGTTTCTCCGCGAGGCGGGCGGGCTCGGAGGGGCCGCACCGGGCGGGCCCCGGCAGGGCCCGGCTGCGCCCAGGCGCCCCCCCGGGCCCAGCCCACACCCCGGGTTGGGCGGGCGGAACGAAACGGGCCACGCCAAAAAAAATCCGCCCCCGAGCAACACAACATTT